>CAXIVR010000005.1:31752841-32952841 GCA_964035755.1 Teleogryllus oceanicus
ACTTTTTCATTATCGCCTTCTTCTCGAGATTCTACACATGATTGTCCACTTGAGTCATAGTCACATTCAATTCGTTGATTCTAAGATACACTCTCACAATTACAGTCATTTTGCTCCACTCATTGAGCAATATTTACGTCAAAATCATCGTCATTAATATTCACTCTCTTATCTCCCTAGTCATGTTTTTCTGTACGTTGCACTTTCTTCAGAGGTGCCACAGGACAAGCAGTAGTAACTGGCAAAGTACGACGCGCACTCAATGAGTGTTACACTACCACTGACGTGGAGTCCCTAGGTCTCCTGCGCTCCAAAATAAGGCTGATAATTTCCCTAAAATGCATTCCACAACTGTAAGCTTGCGAGCCGTTTCTTAAAAATTTAGAATGGAAATGTACAAGAAGAATCGAGGTTTTAAATAAAGCGTAAATGTAGATTTCGAAATCGGAGGAGTCTCAGGGACTCCACGTCGTTAATTAAGCTGAGGGTTCATTAAGTGGTATTACAATGGAACATAGAACATAAATCACTACATAGCTACGTGTGTGTACTTGACGATGCACTAGGTTTCACGTCCAGATAAGAAAGTTGTGTTACATTTTAGACCATTGCGCGCAACCAGTAGTCACCGTAATCTGTTTCCGGTTGTGCACAAGAAAGGAGACATCGAAGCTGAGCTAATGTCTTTTATGAATTATAGGCTACTTTTACTAGAATGGGTGCAAAGAACATAAAATGCCTCAAAGATATTTTGAAAGTGTTTCATAGTAACTTTTGAAGTAGGAGGAGAAAATGCCTACCATTTCTTTCATTTCACTAAAAGGTACACTCGATGGCTAGATCCTGGAAATGTATGGAAATAGTATGTACGGAAATGTAACTTTATAATGATTGAAACTAATTTGCGCAGTGAGAGAGTGATTGCAAACATCCGGTCAAAGAGATGGGTTGCTCACATGAGAAGACCAGAACTTCTACTATATAAATAAAAATTAAAAATACATATAAGAAACAATGATGTTCTCCAATACCATTTACTGCGCGAGAAGCATTGATATTTATGGTAGAAAATAACATTGCAAAACAACAATATTATGTTAGAACTGAAACAAAGAAATGTAAATGTCATACCCACCCCTTACAAATAATGACAATATGAAAGATGAGGGACTCAAGAATTATACAGGAAGAAAGAAATTATGAGACTTGATGAAAAATGGTCCTTCTAAAAACAAGCGTGAAAAAGGTATTTGGAGTTGAAATAATACTGGAAACATTTCAAGACGATTTTTCGAATGCTCTAAAAAATCAACAAATATTAAAGGCATTGACGAATCATTTGCCGTTTCGCAACAACATTGTTCATAATATATTTTTATTACGAAAAAGACTGAAGCATTCAATGACTACGCCTTAAGTACTGCAAAACTGAATCTATGATGATCCCGTGCTATTTAACGCCTTTTCCCATTCACAAAATTTTCATTCACGGCAAAAAGTTATTGAACATGCTCTTCCTCCAATCGGACAAGTATCCTAAGAAATCTAGGAAGAAATACAAATGCCTGAGAAGATTGGCACACTAGGAAGTATTCGCAAAGAGATGTACTTAACTGATCAGCATATTCTCCTTGCAATTTATCATTCACTGATTTCATAGACCAATAACAAATAGCAAAGGAGAATACCATCGTTTTCTTCAGCAGTGTTAAGATTATTTAAGAAGCTGTATCTATACAAATCGTAGAATAAGGATTCAACAGATTATTAGGAATGTGTGAATCAAAGGATTCTGACTGTGGGCAATTTGAAAAATTATATTACCTATTGAGATATTGTGAATAGTAGACTCTTCTGTAGATAGCGAAAATTAATGTATTTTCCTTGAGAGATAATCTACGAGTAGTTACTGAGAAGAAATTTGTTTCCTTCAATGTGTGTATTTTGTTAATGTTTTTAAACAATATTTCATAATAAACATAGACCGGTAAAAATGCAGTAGATTTATGATGAATCCGTTTTTCAACCCTAACGTTCCATTCGCTCCCCATAAAACATTTAAAACAAAAGGTATACGACTGGTTCCCTCTGGATTTCTCATTAGCCCACCGTGAAGTGGGACGAACACGTAACACGCCGGTTCGACAGCGCCGACATCTAACGGGTCTTCCTCCACTTCCAGGCATAAATGAGATAGAGTGCGGACTGCGAACTAGTGCATTTATCAACATTATTTCTAGCGACTGCCAAGACGTACATGCACTGTTTTTATGAAAAATTGTAAATAAAAATGTCACTGGAAAATAGGACTGCTACTAATTTACTTTTGAAACATTGCATTCAAAATAGAGAATATTAACCAAAGGGATAGAGACTGATGGTAATTTACGAGAAAGAATTATAAAGTGCACGTGTGCTTTACGAAACACTATTATTGAAAAGTAAGGATTTGATAGATCTCTCAATAACGCAGTTCTGTCTGATTCACCTAATGTTACAAAGTAATGCACAGAGCGACGGTCTAATATATCAATTATGGGAGATATTTTTCTTAAATTCATGTACAATCGTCTAGTATCCAAAGAAAATATATTGCCGTTGAGTTTCTACGGATTTGATTCATTGTTACACTCAATGTAACTTTTAATATTACTTAAGAAATATATTTGAGATTATGTAAATATTTACTTGTACCCTGACGCTTTCCATGACACGACCCCGGGTTCGATTCACGGTCGTGTCAATGTAGATATTTACCTGTTCATTTACCCAGGAATTTCTTTCCAGAACTTTCCCACATTTGTTCGCATGTCATTTTTTCTTTTCTTTCGCACGGCAGGACTCAGAAACACCTTCGATATTAAAAAAAGTTCTCTATTCATTTAAACCAATTTAATACTGTTATGATAACTATGACATTATCTTACAACATGATCTTGATCTAATATGTTTTTGTGTTTGACTTTGGGTCTGAGAAAATAACAAAAAATATTTTTCTGATTGTATAAATTGTCTTATCACATTTTTCAGTCAGACAAAATAGCGTTAAGTTGTCGAAAAAATTAAAAATAAAACAAAACACGTGTTTGCCTATAGATGGGTGTGGGTGGTGGGACGGGGCCAAGAAACCTATCAAAAATATTATTTTTATGTTAGAATTATAATGTAATCATTCATATGTCATTTGGTTGAGGGAAACCATTTTATCCGGGGGTTCCCTTCACGAAAAAGTAATTGTTTTACATTATATTAAAATAAAATGAAATTTCTATTTGTCGTATCTTTTGCTTTTAATACATAATTTCACAACGGCCTTCCGACTAAACAGTTGAATGAAAACACTTTAGGACGTGAAATGTTGGCAATTTTATTTTGTTTTATTTCACATAGTCATCATTTATGCAAATTTGATGATTTTTTTGTTCTTTTCGATAAACTGGAGAAAAACATCAAGTGTTTTATTCTTTTTTGCGTCAAAACATGTTTTTAGGAGTAACAGTTCTTGGTAAACCTGATGTTCGTGTTTATCGACGTATAAACATAAAAATGAAATATCAAAATTATACCAAATCTTTCCCTTATTTTGTTTAATTTGACTGGTCTAATATGTCAATGTACTTCAAGTGTTCTTGTGACCAAATAAAATCTTTCATAAAAAAAAATTATTTTTCTATGATAAATGTGAGTTTGTATAGAAAATGAGAGAAACCGTTGAATTGGGATTATATTTACTTTCAATTTAAAAGACACAGAGGCAAGCATTTCCAAAACAGTTCGTGTACAGACAGATGAACTTATGAGTAAAAGCAGGAGGGGGGTGCATAAGTGAGAAGCAGCAGAGAGGAGGTAGACACGCTGCGAATGGAGGGTCCAGTTGATGAGAGAAATTAAGAGTGGTATGAGAGGGCATAGGACTATCGAAAGCAGCCGTAGGGAGGGAGGGGGGTGGGTGAAGGTGGGGGAGAGGGAGGAGAGCGAGGGGCATCTGGAAGGTGAGTGGAGGGCGAACGGAGGCAGTGTGGAGGGTGGGCGGAGGGCAAGCAGAGGGCGGGCGGAAGGCTTTTGGGGGCCGGGGGAGAGGGGGGGGGCGCGCGGGGCGTTGGTAGCGCCGGCGTCGGCGCAGCGCAGCGCTTATCAGCGCCTAATTGGGGTCGCGCCCGCCAGAGCGCAGGTAATTAGCGGCGGGCTAACGAGCGCCGCCCCGCCCCCGCCCGCACGAGCAGACGCCTCCGCCCCGCTTGTCTCGCCCCGCCCCCCGGCCACCGCATCCCTCACCTGGCCTTGCACCGTTCCACTATGCACCACCGTACCTCGCCTCGGTATGCCTAGACTAGCTTCGCCTCGTCCACATCGGGCGCCTGAACAAGCACCGCCTCCTTCAACACCCTTATCCGGCCTTGTTTCGTTGCCTATCCTCCTGATTCGTCTCGCTGCACTCCGCAGTGCTCCGTCTCGTCCGTCCTCGTCCTACTGCTCAGCCCTACATTGCTTCGCTTCTGTCTTCCCTACCTCACCACGCCCCATCACACCGCACACCTCTCCACCTCGTCTACACCACACCCCGTGCCCCACGTTTCACCTCCCAATCCTAACTCATGCCTGAGCCTCTCCAGCTCACTCAATTCTGGCACTGGCTAGGCTGCGCTAAATAAATACATTGCTTCCGTGCAGTGATTGTTATGTTTCTGAACAATACGAATGACCGCCGCATCTTCTCAGCAGTACTTTACTTGCCAGAGATAAACGATTTGGATTACAAACAAAACACAATAATTAATTAAATATAAGAAACATGCTAGGCTTTTTCTTGTCCATTTGTTGATTGATTATTAATGATTCCTGGCAACTACTATGGTCATTAGTCCCGTAAGTGTAGTGCGTGTTTTTGCACGGGAGGTGGCGGTGGACTTCCCCCGATGGATGACGAGCTCCGGCGCCGACATACCATCGGATAACGGGGTTTTCCCCAACCAGGTATCACCCACCAGCGGGGCACCGCACAAGCTGGGACAAGCTCTAAGATCCCGACCGGTCTCCCGGAATGTGGTAGTGTAGTGCATGTTCGTGTGTGTGTGTAAGGGGAGAGGATAGGACAAGGAAGAGGAAGGTCAGATCGCGGGCGGTCCGTGGCTCATTTGTTAGGGTACTGCTCTGGCATTCGCCTGGTGTTGATCGAAGAAACCACGGAAAACTACCGATCAGAGCATCCGGCCCCTAGAATTATCTTCCAGACAGCGACTGAATTTGACCTAGCTGAAAAGCTAGTGGCGTCACTGAGCCACCGCTCCCGGTTTGTCCATTTGTCGTAGCAACAATGTACGTGGGTCATATTTCTTAAAATAATATGCCTTGTAATTATACAAATAGGAAATAATTACATTTTTAGTTGCTTGAAAGATTTTTTATTTACTGCTTGAGCCAGTGAATGTATGCGCGCGTAAGTGCGAGTGTTTGTGCCTATATGCGAGTGCTTTTTTTCGTGTGAGTGTCGATTCTCCACGGCATCCTTGGCGACGGAGACTTAAGTCTAGCGCCAGAGCAACCCGCTTTCCAAGAAGATTCCGGGGATCTCGCGTCGGGCGACACGTGTTCTCGCAGACGGCGTTCTTGCTCTCACAATAGTTCCGGACGGCGCCACCGCGCGCGCTGGTCTCCAGGCATTCCACCGTAAGGGCGATATGAGAACTGGTCCTTTGTCCGGGAATCATTAATATTCCCCGCGATTCCATTTCGGGGCCTTCAGCGCGAATACTTCGGAGGAGTCGCTTGTTGGTGCATGCCAAGTATTTGCGGATCGCGAAGCCCATCTGCAACGGGCCGCCGGGGATGGGCATCCAAGTTAAAGATGACTTCATAAGGCGAAATAGTGTTGCGGGCAGGAAGTTTGTGAATTATGAAGTACTTCTACTCACAACTTTGTTCTCGTTATCCATGAAAAATATTGAAATACGTCTCGTGAAAATAATAATGGCATCTGCGAGAAAGCATGCTATAATGCAGGCCTTCACAATGCGTGCTCCTACAAGCATTCTGCACTTAAGAGCCAGTCGTCTGCACGCGAGAGCTAAGAATGTGTAAGTAGTGGAGAGTTGGCATCATTCCGGGGAAGGGAGAATTTGGAGAGGGGTCGACGCGATTAAATGCCTGGGCGTCTTATGCAATTATCAATAGTGTGATATTATTTGCCATTTTGTTAAATGAGCAATCTACTGTACTTCTAGCTACAGAGTCATATTTCACTGTTAATGTTCTTCTATTCACTACTATGTATCCACATGCTTTTGTTTTTATTTATTTTTTATTTTAGGTTAATTGTAACTCATAAGCAGTATTTTTAAGTAGTGGCCTCTTCTAAAAATGTTTTATGTAATTTTAACTAACAAAAATTCACAATTTAATAATTGATGTTTCACCAAGAATGTTATACAGTAAACTCTGCCAATTTTGTGACCTGATTTGGACGTTTCTGCCCTGAAAGAACTAAATTACATGACTTTTATGATTATCAAAATCCATTCACATATAACATATGGAAGAAATCGTCAAGAAATTAATATTAAACACTCTTCATTGCAAGTTGAAAAATACATCTTCCGAATTGTATTCGGACTCCTTGCTGACTCTTTGCGGACAATGCATCAAATCCAGTATTATGACTTTCGGATACACTCGCATGGGCTTGAGCAATGTGTATCTGGACGAAGGGCTATGCTTTTCAACGCAGGTGCATCAGGCTGGAACAGCCAAGTCAGCAAACCGACACTAAAAAAAGTCAAATCATTTATTGTTAATTGTCTATTTATTGCCACAATTTTGAATTAATTGCCACGTATTTTCGTGGAGAAAAAGGGTGTGTGCTAGCTTGAGGTCAAGCCAGCACATACATCAGTTAAATTCGAGCCAGATCTCAACGGAAACCATCTAATCATTTATTGCTAATTAATTGCCAATTAATAGCCACAATTTTGAATTAATTGCAACGTATTTGCGTGGATAAAACGGGGGTGTGCTAGCTTGAAATCTTTTATTGCTAATTAATTGCCAATTATTTGCCATAAATTGGAATTAATTATCACGTATTTTCGGTCGAAAATAATCAATGTCAATGTCAGCAGGCATGACACAACCCCGAACATAATAAAAAATAATGGAATATAGAGAGAACAAACGAGCACAATCAAATAAAACAAATATCATAATTAAAAAAACGCTTGACATTAATTTATTACTCAAAACAAGTTACTTAGTCCATCCATTTGTGAAATAAATAATGTTTAAAAACGTCATAGTTATGCAACCACTTACGACAATCGAATGGAAAATTGAAGAATACCAATGGACACTAAAAACTCATATATATTTCAATAATCATTCCATTTTAATGTAGTACACTAAAGAAAAAATTATAAACGTAATACAGAGAACCAACAAGCACAATCACATAAAACTTAGAACATCATTTATAGGTATTTTAATACTAATTTTCTACTCTACACACGATTTAATGACTCTTGTCATTTTTGAAATAATATTTTTTTAAACTTCGTAGTTATGCAACGACATGCGACTTTTCAATAGGAAATGCGAGAGTACCAACGAGCAGGAATATCTAAAATCTTATTAATATTTAAATACACATTCATTACTAGCTTATTACACTACAGATACATTAATACTTTTTGCCGTGTTTTATATAAACATTGTTAAAACTCCATCAGATTTATCTGCCCAAGCCAGATATTCAAATTCCAAAATATAGAGAATCAAGGAGCACAATCAAATTAAATTAAGAACATAGTTTATTGATATTTGATACTAATTTTTTTGTATACACGAATTAATTGGTCCTGCCATTTGTTATATAAATAACTTTAAAAAACTTTGTCGTTATGCAACCACGTACAACACTCGAATCGTGAGTACCAACAAGCACTATTATCTAAAATCTATTAAATAATTAAAAACACAATAGTTTATTACACTAATGATAAATTAATAAATGATGCCTTGAACTATATAACCTTTTTTTTTTTTGCTTTATTTAAAACGTCGCATGAACTACTAGGTCATTAGCGACCACATTCAAAATACAGTATATACAGTATACAACAGAGCATACAACAAAATTTAAAATTACAAATTTAATATAGGTAACTTTACATGAGGACAATTAACAATCACATTCAACAGCAACATAATATAAACAGAGAACATCGTCAAAGATACATGTTGGGCGTTACTATACATTATTTGATAATACAATATTTCACAATATTGTTGTTTAACAGATTTTAAAAATTTAAGACTTTTCAAGTGGTGTTTGTTGTTAAGGATTTCTGGGAGAGTGAGAGGTATTGCATATTTTTTGCGGATATCTTTGTAAATGGGACAGAACAATAATATGTGTGGTATAGAGAGGGCAGATTGACATTGGTCACAATTTTGTTTGTATTTCTTTTGTTAGTAAATGCTGATGGGTGAGTTTGGAATGGCCAATTCTTAAACGCGTGAGCACAGTTTGATATTTTCTCTTGTGAAGGTAAGGAAGGTTGTCATCTAAGATACTTTTCCTGATCTGATGTAGTAGGTTGGGTGATCTTGTCCATTCAGTATTCCAAAGATCCTTGTTTCTTCGATGAAGTTATTTTTTGATGTCATTGTGGGAAACTGCATGCTCTTCCAAAGGTGAAGTCTTTAGCTGCTTCATCAACTAATATATTACCGGCAATACCTCGGTGCGATGGTATCCAAATGAGAATTATTTCTCTATTGATGTGTAATAAGTCATAATATAAGTTAGCTATTTCATTTACTATAGGTTCCTGGTTTTCAGTATTACTTAAACTTACTAGCACACTTTTGGAATCTGTAAAAATAACATATTTTTCCTCGGTTTGTTCTTGAATATATTTAAAAGAGAGAAGGATGGCGTATGCTTCACAATAAAAAATAGAGCAATAATCATTTAGCCTTGATTGTAATAGTGTCTCTTTAATTTGTACTGCACAGCCAGCTCCGAACTCTTTACGGGAGCCATCGGTGAAGATGTGCGTATATCTAATGTATTTGTTATAGATTTCGTTGAAGTAGGCTTGGTAAATTAACGTATTAGTTACCTTTTTTGGAATATCATTAAGGCTAATGTTGATATTTAATAGGGAAGGAATCCATGGAGGTCTTTTTCTAACCGTGGTAATTCGAACAGTAGGAAATGTGAAGTGAATTTCTTCAAGATACTGGTTCAGGAGATAATAAACTGGTTTCGGAGCATACTTTTTCTCTGTATACTTTTCGTAATATTTTCTGGAGAAAACATTCTTATAAACAGGGTTATTAGGAGTGGATGATATTTTACTGGCATACGAAAGCATAGTTTTCTTCTTCTGATGTGAAGAAGTTCTTCATTGGATTCCGCAAGAATACTCGAAATTGGACTCGTTCGATATGCGCCAATGACAAATCTTAACGGCCGAGTGGACTGGATTAAGACTATTTAATATTGTTGGACTAGCTGACTGGTAAATAATTGCTCCATAGTCTATCCTAGAACGAATGAGAGCTTTGTAAGTTGATAGTATAACATTTCTGTCGGCTCCCCACGATGCTGATGAAATGGCTTTTAATACATTTATTCTTCGAAGGCATTTAGCTTTCAAATTCTTAATATGTGGTATCCATGTTAGTTTACTATCAAATAATATTCCTAGAATTTTTATTAGGCTAGAACATTTAAGTTGTTGTGGTCATATTGTAAGTTTTAGCTGATCCGATAAGTTACCCCTTTTATTGAAGACTATACATTCAGATTTGGATTTAGAGATCTTGAAACCTGTCGTATTGGACCAATCTTGAAGTTCTTTTAAAGTAATTTGAAGCAATTCTTGAGATGTTTTAATATTTTTTCCACTTAATGTTATAGTGATATCATCTGCAAACAAATATACTTTCACTGATCGATGGATATAGTTCGTGATATCATTTATGGCAATCAAGAATAGTAGTACACTAAGAGATCCTTGAGGCACTCCGTTCTTTATTGTATATTTGTTCGAAAAAATATTCTTGAATTTAACTTGTAAAGATCTATTCTTCATGAACTGGGTTATGAAAGTTAGTATTTGGCCATCTATCCCCATTTCGAGGAGAATTTTGATGATTCGATCTCTCCAGACCATGTCGTAAGCTTTTTCCATATCTAAACTAACAGTCACAAGATGTTTGTTTGTTATAAAGGCATCACAAATGTCACTATGGATGTTTACTAGATGGTCAGTTGTAGAACGATTTCGTCTGAAACCACTTTGGAATGGTGAAATGTTATTATGATATTCGAGGTACCAATTAAGTCTTCTACTGACAATTTTTTCCAGTAATTTGCAGAGGGTGGACGTTAAGGAAATAGGTCTGTAATTATTCGGATTGGTTGGATCTTTGTTAGGTTTACGAATCGGGATAACAATAGATTCTCTCCATTTGTCAGGAAATTCGCCAGTGGTTATTATTTCATTGAAGAGTCGAGTTAGATATTCAATAGCATTTGTCGGCAGTTCTTTCAAAAAAATTGTATATTCCATCTGGTCCTGGGCTTGAATTTCTAGTACGAGATAGCACAATCTCAACTTCTTGTACTTGTACGTGATAATTTAATGCAGGATTACTTGACGAATTTTGTTGAATAATTCTATCCATTGTTATATTCGAATTAGATTTGTATATTTGAAATTCATAGTTAAAGTTACTGTCGCTTGAGTTATTAGCAAATGTAGAAGCCAGCAATTTCTTCTTTAGAAGAGGTAGTTCTGTCGTTATATACCATAAATTTAGGTTGAAGGTTCTGCTTGTAGAAACCATTGATTGCTTTGATTTTTTTCCAATTGTCTGCTGGGTTAGAGAAGCAATTTATTGATGAGATAAAGTCAATCCAACACTGCCTTTTATTTTCTTTATATATTCGTCTTGCTTTTGCTCGTGTTCTTTTATAATCAATATGATTTTCTATGGTTGGATGCCTCTTGTATTTGTTGAATGAGTGTCTGTATAATTTATGAGCATTTTTGCAGTCTTCATTCCACCAAGGTAGTTTTTTCCTTATTGGTTTTCCTGAAGATTTTGGAATTGTTTCATCAGCTGTTTTGAGGATGAGATCAGTTAGTTTCTCAATTTTTTTATTGAGGGAGATTGAGGAATTCTCTTCTAACATATTAATTTCATTTATTTTTGTTGATAATATTTCTTTGTATCTGTCAAAGTTAGCGTCTTGGAATTTCCATCGAGGATGATAGATAGTGCAAGCAGACACTGAGGTATTATTACAGTAAGATATGAGAATGGGAAAATGGTCACTTCCATGTAAGTCTTCTGTAGTACTCCAGTCCCATTTAGAAGCAATAGAAGATGAACATATTGTTAGATCAATTGCACTGAACCTTTTGTGTGTATTATTAAGATGAGTGTATTAATTTTTGTTAAGTATCAATATATTTGGGTCTTCTAATATTTTTTTAATAATCTTGCCTCTACTGTCATCTTTATAAGATCTCCACATTAGGCTGTGACTATTAAAATCACCTACCATAATAAAAAGGTTTAGGTAGCTGATCTATGATTTTTATAAATTTTCTTCCCTGTTGATTTTGACTCTGTACATTCAATATTGGTGTTTATATGAATTTCATCTGCTTGAATAAGTGATTTTATATATATAGCTATGCCTCCACTGGATATTCTTGGATTATTTCTATTCTTTAAGTATACAGAATAATTTTTTAATTGTGGTATCACCCTTTCTGAATTGTTAGTTTCCTGTAAGCATATTACATCTGGATTATATTTGTTAATCAGAATAAACAGATTTTCTCTTTGAGGCCTAAATCCATTGATATTCCATTGTAATATCTCTCAACCATTGTTAGTTAATATTTAATTTGATAGGATGAAATGCTTTAACTTGTATCACTAGAGTACTCTGATTCATTGCTTTTAATGTGTTTATTTAATTTCTTTTTTAGATTTGTAAATCTTCTCTTCATATTTTTATCCTTTAATTTTGGATATGTTTTTCTAACATTTGGATCAATTGAGTTAAATCAGGGGTAAATTCTAGAGCTATTTCAATTATCTCAGTACTGTTTTAGTTTTCTCAAGAAAACTCTTCATTTGAATAAAATTCAAGGGATATTTGTTGTTTGGGTCCAATAATATTTCCTTGAGAGGGCCAGTTAGGTGTTCAGTTTTCAGATTCTTCAATATTAGTACTTTCTAATCTTGGCTTTTATAATTCTTCTCTTTTTCTTTTGCAGTGAGTCAATATTGAGATGTTTATCAGGTTCTGATGAGGTTCAATAAGTGGGTCTGAGGTTGTTGATGATAAGGATATAGGTCGTTTCTTAATCAAATTATTTGTGGAGTTAGGGTTGTTTGATTGTGGAGTTTGAAGGGCAGGGAAGTCACCAAATTGAGGTTGGGTTAATATAGGGGCATTATTATTGGCCTCAAGATCTGTCTTCAAAGTGTTGTCTTCACTCTCTTTTGTGTGGATAGTTTCTTCAATTTGAGTGAATGAGTTAGATGGTGGAGGTATTTTTGAGGTTACATTTATATCAGTAGAGGGTGATATTACTTTTTCAATGATGTTATCTGCAGGTTGAGGATTTGGTATAAAAGATAGACTTTGGTTATGTTGTTGAGTAACTTCAGCTTCCATTTCATCATTTTCACTGGGTTTACTGGGACAAAGCTGAGCTACATGTCCTTCTTGATTACAAATAAAACAGGTCATGATATCAGTAGAGAAGTATATACGGTATGAGGTATTGTCAAAATAAACAACAGTTGAATCTGGTAGTTTGTTTAGATCTTCAGGTTCTATGTACACTTGTCTTAAAAAACCCTTTTTTTTGTAATTTTCCTTTTGGTGAACTCCTTTTCAATTATATTATGAGGTATGATTGGGCACACGTTGGATATAATTACCCTTTTAAGTTTGCTAATGAGAGGTCTAACATTGAGTTCACGATTCTTAATAACTATTGTTTTATTTTTATCAGTGAATTTATCTGCAACGGCTTGACTTGACAGAAAGATGCATATTCGGTTGTTAGATATGCGTGAAACAAATCTAATATTACTAGCATCAACAATAGAGGCAACCTTGCTAATATAATCTTTAATTGAAAGTCCTTCTTGAGCTTCGATTACAATTGCTTGTTCTTTAGATGGAAAGGAATCTGTTGATGTAGCACCTGCATAAGTCTTCTTTAATGACATACCCTGTTGTGAATCCGTACTGTGGGGGGTTATGTCTCTCCTGTAGTCAGGAGAATCCATTTTTCCTGGAGGTACAGCTGCAGAGGCAGCTGTACGTGAAATTCACGTGATGGTATACTGTGTTTTGGTTACAGTATTAGAAACAGCTTCGTATAGTTACAACAAGTTAGGTAAATAACTCGTGTATCGTTTGTACACCACTGTTCACAGCACGACCTACTCGTACGGCGTCCAGACTCGAACTCTGTATATATATAAACATTGTTGAAACTGCATCATAATAATCGAACCAAGCAAGATATTCAAATTCGATAATACAGAGAACCAACGTGCACAATCAATTGCAAAAATATAGTTTATAGACATTTAATACTAACTTTTTGCACATTTAATTCCTCTTGCCATTACGAAAAAAATAATTTTTAAAACTTCGTAGCTATGCAACCACGTACATTTGACTAGAAAATTCGAGATGAATATATAAACGTTGCCCTGATTTAGATAAATATTGTTAAAACAGCATCAGATTTATCGAAGCTAGCCCGATATTCAAATTCGAAATACAGTGAACCAACAAACATAATCACATAAAACTAAGAACATAGTTTATAGGTATTTAATACTAATTGTTTACTCTATACACGAATTAATTGCTCCTGCCATTTATGAAGAAAATAATTATTAAAACGTCGTACTTATGCAACCACGTACGACTTTGGAATAGGAAATCGTGAGTACCATCATGCACAAATCACCAAAATCTATTAAATAAATAAATACACAATCAAGTTCATTACTCTAAAGATTAATTAGTAAATTTCTCAGTGTAGTATATCTACATTGCTAAACTGCATATGAGTTAAGGAAACAAGCCAGATATTCAAATTCGAAAAAGAAGAGAACCAACGAGCACAATCAAATAAAAGCAACAACATAGTTTTTCGATATTTAATAGTAATTGTTTACTTTATAAACGAATTAATTGCTGCTGCTATTTATGAAATTAAAGAATTTTAAAAACTTCATATCTGTGCAACCACGTACGAATTTCGAATTGGAATTGCGAGAGTGCCAACGAACACAAATAACTAAGATTTTTTAAATAAAATTATACACATTCAATACTAATTTATTGCACCACAGATAAATTAATAAATGTTACCGTGTATTATATAAATATTGTTAAAAATGCATCAGAGTGTTCGAACCAAGCCAAATAATTCAAATTAAACAATACGGAGAACAAACGAGCACAATGAAATATAGTCAAGTACCTAGTTTATAGATATTTGATACAATTTTTTTTATTTTATGGACGAATTAGTAGCTTTTGCTATTTATGAAATATATTTGCATTGCATTGCTGTAAACTCCGAGGACCACCGCGTTAGAGAATGCGACGCGATCGCATTGCCTGGAAAGGTAAATACAGAAGATGTCACTATTACTCTGGGAGAATTCAGGAGAAATGAACTGACTGGAAAGAAAACAAAATATATAATGTTAACTAAGAAATACATCTAGTTACAACTACGCAACTGCATTTTCTCTTGAAAATGTTTAAATAATTGTTCTGGCTGAAGCCATCCGCAGTTGAAGACTCATTGAAGTCGTTACAATTAACATGTAGCATGAAACAGAATAAAGTTGAGAACACAACGCATGTTACAATGGTACTGAAATAAAGAAAACATGACCCACTGTGGACTGAGTGCGCGTGATGGCAGTCGCCTTCGGAGCAGAGGGGCAGGAGATCATGGCGTGCAGGCCGTCACTACAGGAGCGACCACGTTGTTTATAAGTACAGCACAGACAGGCACTTTTCCAGCACCGGAACATTCAACACGTGACCATTGCTGTTGCACATGACACATCACGGTGCAGTAGTTAGACCAGAATATGCACTAATCGCAGTTAGGAATAATATTGGCAGGCACACTGCTTGACTGACTAGAACCACCACCCAATACATTGCAATGATTCACAGTTACGCGGCAACACAAGTTCTAGAATGTCACAATGATTGGCAAGTACTCGATGTTACTTAAAATACTGCGGAAGCGGATATTACGTTGCACAATGAAATTGCGATGTTGCTACGTATGACGCAATTACGTACGACACACAACGAAATGATTGTTCACGCTGGCAACGTCACACTTGCAGGTTTGTAATTAGCATCTGCTTAGCATGTTATAGTTCACAGTAATATAGAAAGTTCACCATTTTCCTCCGTATTAACTGGAAAACGGTCATTGAGTGGAACAATGTATGTGGCATGTGGCTCAAGGCGGCAATAGCGCGCGACCGAGTGATGTAATCACACTCACTTGAACAAAACAATTGTTCATGCTGTAAGTGAAACACAAGTTCATGACTAGTGGGAGCTCAGCATGCAGTTATTGACAACACATTGCGATATAGAAACTTCATCATTACCACATATGAGCTGGACAATGATGAGTTTTGTGAAGCGACGCACAAGACTGCTGCTCAGGGCGGCACGAGATCCCCAACTGACTTTTGCGCCCTTTCGTGAACGTTGATCGGCCGGGCGGCCGTCGCTGAGAGGCGAAGGGGGACGAGTTTCCCATGGCCCGGTGAGCGTCCGACAACGTTGGAGAGGCACAGAATACAGCAGGGAATATAAAAAGGGGAAATGTTCCAGACTCGTAGTCAAGATTGTGCAATTTATGAATGAATGAATTTAAGTATTAAGAATTGTAGCGAGTCCTAACAAAGAGGTAACAAGGACAATTCGTTTTTTATTATATCTTACGGACAATCCTGAAATTATTTTCTTGTACTGTTAAATAGAAAGCAAAGGGGTTAATCTATTTTATACAATGTCGTAAACGATTATGAATAAATTGTGTTCGTTGATGTGAAGTTAGAAATATATAGTAAGTACTCTTGTCGGAAATTAGACAAATAGAGCAGAAAGTAATCATGATTTGTTAAGAATAATATTTTTTAGCTTCGATAGAACCATCTTTTACAATTGATCCTAGTTAATGAAAATATATTTTATTATTGTCATCATCAAACAACAAATATTCAATATTACAATTTTGTATTTAGCAGCACGCTAAATTTGCGATTACATCGCAGCAACGCGAATTACATTTTCTACTCTACATATACTATATACTTATTATTCTTAAGGTATCCAAATCAAATATGTATGTCTAATTCATTTTTAGGACGATACTATACATTGTCATAAATCGACAACAATCATTTCCGAAATAAATGGTAATGATACTTGAACTGTGTGTAACAGTCCGTCACTCTCGCAATTGCTCTAACAATTTACGCGCTACGGTTCGAATTGCACATTCTCTTTGGCGGTGCCCACTTCTGGAATGAGTCTTATCCCCACCCTTGCACGCGGGTTTGTAAGTGCAAAATGCTGTGCAGGCCTGCATAATGATATGATTATTAATAATGAAATAACAAATAGTGTATGTGTATTTGGCTTCAGAAGGCCCACAGCAAGTGTCACTATGAAATATAAATTATTCGATGATATTGACATTGTTGCCGTTATTGATAAAATGCTCCTCATTAAATTCAGGTAATTACTGAATGCAATTAGTAGTTTACCTGCTACTAATCAGTTGTATCGCTCCGAATTATTACCGTCAATCAGGTATGCTGATGTTCGCAATTTTCATTCTCCTTGTTTTTAATGATGCCTATTGCAACCTGGCCTCCCTGCTTGCTTACTCACTATATTTACTCACGCCCATACGTTGGGCGCCCAATGCAACGTACCCTGCTTACCTCTTTCTTACTCTCCCTAATTACTTGCGCCTCACTTCGGCGTGACAGAGTAAATTACTTTCTATTCTACCTTACAATATGAACTAAACTATTGTAGCTGCCTTCTTCTATACCTTTGTTCTATTCTTTCAACTATTTGCCCTGCCCTCGCTCTTGCTATTTTCTGGATACAATAACACTTTCGTTTATCAGTCGCCCGTACCTCGGTTAGCGTATAATATTACTAAATCTTACCTGGGCGTGACTCGCGTGCTCATTCCATACGGACTTGAGACGGGATACCTCACGTTCGTCTGGGTCAATTTCTAGATAACTACTAAAAAACGACACACATATTCAAGGCACAGTTCGCTCCGAGCAGCGGTAGGGTACACATCGCGCTCCGCTCTGCTCAGCATCAGCGAAAGTGAAATACATTTTCGACAAGTCTGTTTAATTTACAGTTCTAAAGCATTAGTGCCAGTGTGAAGTGTTGTGTACAGTGCGCCGCACAAAGCATATCTACTTTATCCAATAATTAGTGGCAGTGCAGCGCCGCCCAGCCCTGGCTTCGGCCAGTGCATCGCCGAGGCCATGGCGGCTGTGTACGGCACGAACGCCATGGACACATCCCCCAGCCCAACGCAGTCTCATGAAGAGGACCATCTAGAATCTGAAGAACAGCAAAGAATCCGTGACCAGCAGCTTACTGCGTCCGGCCATATCGTGGCAAGCGGAGGCTATCAACAGGGAGCTGAAACACCACTCGTAAGCAATGCCGGTAATGGCATACCCGAGGTTAGTAACCATGACTTAGACAGCGGCCTCGCCCTTGGCCAAAATGCCCGAGTGCCCTCCGGTAACTGTAGCAGCAATGCAAAACCCACAAACAACAGTGGTAAAAGAAGTTTTAACGATACCAGTGATGAATCATTACCGAACAAAAAATCAACAAATAACACAGACTATGTCTATTCAGTGCCGACTGGAAACAGATACGCACCACTAGAGGAACTAATCAGTTCACATCAGATATTAAAAACAACCGAATCAAAATAATGTTCAGAACCATTGCCGATTTCAGAAAGGCTATCAAATATTTAATCAATACCAATAGGAGATTTCACACGTATAAGGACCCCGCTAACAAAAAGTTTTCTATAGTGTTTAAAACCTACATACATCAATAACCCAAGAAGAAATATACGAAGACTTGAAGGAAAGTGTTCATCATTAATTAGTGTCACACGACTGTATAAAACAACTTCCCATACCTGTTGTTGCCGCGGAATTTGACAGCAGACACAGTATTGAATCAGTGCTTCAAATTAAACAAATTTGTAATTTGAGTGTTAAACCTGAACAAAGACGAAAAAGCAAAGGCCCTGTTCAATGTCTGCGCTGCCTGGACTTTGGACACACTAAAAATAACTGTAACCACACAATCGCGTGTATTTACTGTGCTGAAAATCACTACTCAGTAAATTGTCCCCAGCGGAAACGATGCCAGGCCTCCTGCACCCCGATTCTCTACCGACAACTTCCCAACTCTCCAATCAAACAATCAAATTCCAAACTTCACTTATATGAACAATCCGCCTAGACCAAATCCAAACACCCACTTCAATCATAACTCCGGGCAATCAACTCATCATATTCCTAATCAAAGTAATAATTCATTTATGCACTCACTAATTAATTCAATCACAGCCTATATAATCAATATAATAAATACTATTATTCCATCAATCATAAGCAACATACAAAATTCATTCACAGCGTATTTTAATAATAACAATAGCAGTACAACGCCTTAGCAATATAAATCTACTAAACTGGAATGCAAATGGCATAACCAATAAAAAAAACGAACTTAACTATTTCCTAAAAGCTAAACAAATCAAAATAGCCTGCATAACCGAAACCCATTTGAAAATCAACAAAGTATTCAACATACCAGGTTATAATACAATCAGAACTGACAGACCTAACAGTAATGGAGGAGGAGTCTTAATACTAATCGAAAAATCTCTCCCATATATACAAGTGAACCTCCCTAATACGCCTGGTTTAGAAACAACATCAATCAAATTCCATTAAATAATAGACTTATAACAGTAATAGCAGCATACAAATCACCACACATAAAAATAGAAGTCACAAACATAGAATCTTTATTTCAACTAGAACAACATAAAGTTGGGGCTGTAGAATTACAAACAATGCCGGCAGACACTTATTAAAACTAATAACTGACCTAAATTTAAAAACATTAATCCCACCAGAACCAACATATTATCCATACGACACGAACAAACATCCAGACATTTTGGATATCGCAATTACGAATACACAAACCACATACTACTCAACACCACTATTTGAACTGGATTCCGACCACTTACCAATCATCATCTCTACACATACCCCCCCCCCCCCCCCACCCACCCACACATTAAACACCAACAACATAAACCGGAAGGAATTCAGGAAAATAATAACAAATAAAACCCCAATTTCAAAACCTAACACCCCATTAGAAATAGAAAGGAAATTTCATACTTACACGATATAATTACCAACACTATTAAATATTTACAACCCAATAGACCCCACATCACTACAGAAGCTTAACAAATTACTGCAGAAAAAATTCTAACAATAATCAACACTGAAACAGAACCAGAAGGTTATGGACCAAACTCAGAAACCCACACTTAAAGAAAGAATTGAACCTTTTAAATTCAATAACAAAAAAAGCAATAAACGACTTTCATAGCTCAACCTACAACAAACTAATAAAATCATTAAGCACAACCAATAATTCTCTCTGGCAGTTCACTAAAAAAATCCTAAAAAAGAAAAATAGCATCCCACCTCTAAATACCGGATGGGAAAAATTCGCCCTTTGACAAAGCCGAAGCATTGCCAATCATTTTGAAACAACATTCACGCTCAACAACACACCAACTCATTCCGATCATGCGATGATATTACAAACAGTTTCAGCCCCGAGAAACTATATAACCCTATGGTATGGAAAAACTCAATCATAATACCCATTCCAAAACCATATAAAAATCATAGCAGTGTTGAAAACTACAGACCGATAAGTTTACTAAACACACTTTCAAAAATTCTCGAGAAACTAATTCTAAAAAGGTTAAATAGCTACCTCCAATCGACCCAAATTATACCATTACACCAGTTTGGCTTTATAAGTCATGTATCAACTGCACACCAACTACTCAGACTCTCAGAAAATATCCACACAGCATTTCAAAACAAACATCACACAATAGTTACATTTCTTGACATTTCACAGGCGTTTGATCGAGTATGGCACGAAGGACTATTATACAAGCTCCGAACAATGGGAACACCAATCTATTTAGTAAATGTCATCAAAAGTTTTCTAACTGATAGATCCTTTACAGTGTCCGTAGAAAATCACATATCCAACCCCGAAAATAATAGCAGGCCTTCCACAAGGTTCACCACTCTCACCCACACTATTCAACATATACACAGCTGACATACCCACTACAATACACACCCAATTAGCACAATTCGCCGACGATACCGCAATCTACAAATCCAGCCACTCACTTAAGACCATTACCGATAGGATACAAAATCACTTAAATGAAATAGACCAGTGGTCAACATTGTGGAAAATCAAACTCAACCCAACTAAATCAACTGCGAAAATATTCTCACTAAGACCATTTTCTCACCCACCACCATTACACATTAATAAACACACAATTCCATGGACACCAGAAAACCAACCAGTAAAATACCTCGGATGAATTTCGACACAAGACTCAACTGGAAACACACATAACACTAAAACAACAACAAGCAAAAATAAAAATAGCTCAACTAAAATGCCTTATCAACTCCAAAGCCGCTATCCCTAACAAATGCCACAATCTATAAAATAAAACAATAGTCAGACCATTAATACTCTACGCATGTCCCATCTGGACAATGCATCTATTTCTAACATTAATAAACTTCAAATCGTACGAAATAGATTCTCAGATTAGCAACACATGCCCCGGGTTCATCTCTAACGCCCAACTTCATAAGAGCTGAATATATCACCGATCATCAAACATATTGCCCATCTTTCCAATTTCTCCAACCTAAATACAATTAACCGAGCCGTCCACACTACAACCTGGCCTATAATTGGCTTCCCTACTAGGATCAAGAACAGATTTCCTTTCGAAGCGTTCTTGAACATTTTTTCAATTAATTGTTCATAGTAGGGCTCTTGTAGTTTCCTACACCACTAGTTTAGTAGTTTAGTGTTAAGTTTAGTATAAGTTACAATGTAAGCCGACCAAACCACATGAAATAGTAATTTAGTACTGATCATGTAATTTCAATCACTCAATAAATAAATTTAAAAAATGATGAAATAAATTATGTAATATCTACGAGATATGCGATATCTGCGATGTTCATATCTACGAGATATGCGATAGTTAAGAAATGGGAAAGGAACATAGTGTACTTAGATGAAAGTTGGATAAACGTTGGTGCTGTTTCATTTATCGCGTAACTTAATTTAGGTAAGGTAGCCGTGATTTCGACTATTCTGGAGCGAGTGAGCAAACGATTGTGTCGCGTCGGCAACAACGCGCGGATTCTTCATTAGACACAGTGTGCCTTCACAACCTGAAGAGCAGTATAGACAATCTCTGGAGGTTTCTTCATTCCTAATGCTTTTCACGAAAATTTTAGAAAGATCAACGAATTAATATATTCAGTGACAGTTCTCGAAGCCAGAGTGTGAATTGCTACAGAATGTCGAACTTTCTCATACTAGTTGTCTAATGTCTTGGGTCTGGGCTAGATTTTGGTGTTATCCCATCCTCTTGCGGGCTGTCAACTATCGCCGCCAGAAGTACATTTTAAATTTACTCAATTTTTCTGTTTCCCTGAGGTCGAACAGGTTATTACTTGACAAATATTAAACAGTAAAATCTTATCATATATAGGAAATTTCATTGAAAAATTTAGATTCAGTTTAAAAACATAGCGTATAAATACCCCACCATAAAAGCAGAAATTTGCGACTCCTTTTTCACAGGAACAGACTGACACAGAGAGAAAAACAGACAGACTGACAGAGACAGAAAAACCGGGTTGACAGACAGGAAAACAGACTGACAGCGCAGTACAGAGTGATAGTGTACGATTCAGACGGGCTGACCGATTGACAGTGTGATACAGACAGGCTGAAAAGTGCGATACAGACAGACTGACAGAGACAGAGAGACAGACAGACTGACAGACTGAAAGAGAGGCTGACAGACTTACAGACAAAACGTGCATTTCCGTTGAAATCTCGAAATAGATTCTCCACACCATTACATAATTTTCTCTATACTACGTATATTACTCCACGTATATTATATATATATATATATAGACACACACACTCACATATACGTAATATACGTATACGAGAAAATAAAAAGGACCGCACGCTTTGTTGAATTTTATGAAATCTCAGTATTAATTTGCGTTTTCAGAAATATGTTCAATTTTCCTTGCGGGTCACATTCTTACAATGCGGTTGTGGTTTGGCGTTCTCAAAAGTTAAGGAAACATGACAATGAACGACATAAATTCTATTCCACTACGCAGCAGGCACAGACGTGTTTTAATAGAAATATGCATACAAATACATTCGCATGTAAAAACAGGCGAATAGTCAAATTTCAGCACCTGTTTTCCTACATTATTTTACAAACCTGTCTTCCAGATGAAAGATCTTTTGAATGGGGGATTTTCTCCCTCAAAAAGTGAGCTTTCAACACGCATTGTTTTCAATGTTTGCGTACTTCAATTAACGTCGTGATGAAATAAAACCAGAAAATTTATTGATGATCCAACTGAACATATTTTTGCACTTTCATGAGAACATTGAACTAAATCTACCAGGGGTCTTGTAAAATTCTATCAAGAAAACATTTATCTTAATGTTCAAGTTATTAACGATATAAAGAAGACTCTTCAATACAAACAATTAGAAGTCATTTCTTTTTATAAAATTGATACCTAGGCCAACCCATGAGTAAGAAGCCAATAGTCATAGTTTGCCTGTGAATAACTGCGATAAAAGTGACTTAAAAATTGGTTCAATGTTATGTTTGATATTAGTGAAAACAAATAAAAGATATTTTTTAGTTCAGTGTAAGACTTTCACACGCAATAATTTATTATAAGTCAGTGGATAAAGCACTCAGTCATAGAACTAATTATTTTCAAAGTAACCATGGACAGTAACCAGTTATTAATATATGCAGATATTTTCATGATTAGAGTATTTCATTCTATTTTTTCAAATTTTTAAAGTCCTGTATCTCATAAGAATGTTTTCGTCTTTCTGAAAAAATTGTTTCTGTTATCTCATATATACATAATCAGCAATTAATTTCTAATATTATTATTATTATTATTATTATTATTATTATTATTATTATTATTATTAAGTCTGAGAATGTACTCCACCGGTGAGTACAAAGGAACATTTTGTCGTATCTTGTTACCCCAATCCACTGGTCTCACTGGCGGGCTACACATTCTGATATCCCCGCTGTTCATTTTAATTCTATTTTCATTGTTATCTTTTTAACATTCACTGTAAATTCAAAAAGTACGTATTAATGAACATCATTCAAAATTTAATTATCCAACTTATATTTTGTTTTCAATCAATGCTTTAGAAGGATACAAATGATTGGAAGTGTCATGTATTTCCATGATACTGGATTTTTACAGTATATGCGTTAAAAGAAGATGACTTAAGTAATCAAGTATTCAATACTCGCATGTATTCAATTCGTATCTTAAAATGCGTATATATAAAAAAATTCATATACGTTCATAGTACTTGTAGACGTTCGTTATACACCAGTTCTTCGACGTAACGCAGAAATTCCTTTGCAATGAGAAAAAGAATGGACAACACGTAAAACGGGCTAAGAAACAGAGAAAAATCATTCGCTAGTACTGGAGAACAAGACCGTCAGTCTTGTCGAACGCGGGTGCAGGTGCAAATGTAGACCATGTGGGAGCAGGAGTAGGAGCGGGAAATCGAGGGTGGGAGCAGTCGTGGGAGTGAGAACCGGAGCGAAAGTGGAAATGGGAGGGGAAATATAAGCGATAAGTGTAAGGGAAGCAAGAGAGGAAATGCGATGGTCATCGTGAGCGAAAGAGAGAGGGGGAGCGGAAGCGAGAGGAGGAGCGGAAGTGGGAGCGGAAGCGAATGCGAAAGCGAGAACGGGGGCGGGGACGGGAACGGGAGCGAGAACGAGAAAGGGAGCGGGAGCGAGAGTGGGATTGGGAGCGGGACTGGGAGCGGGAGCGTGACTGTGGGTGGGAGCCAGAGGGGAAGTAGGAGTGGGAGAGGGAGCGGAAACGGAAGTGACAGGGGGCACAGGAGCTGCCGAGTTGGAACGGCAGCGGGAGGCACGGAGCCGTGGCAGGGAGGTGCGGCCAAATCGCCCACGGTAATGCAGCGGTGAACAGGGGAGCCGTAATTTAAAACGTGATTTGTGAACACAGCAACAGAAGTTTCCCTTCCTTCGCAGCTGACCCGATCCGGCGCTCATCACTGTGCAGAACGCCTAGGGCGGAACAATTTCATAACCGCAAAAGTTTAGCAAGACGGAAGAAAATATGGAAATAAGCGAGATATTATATGGGAATGAAAAGAAGGGGAGACAAAACGAGTTTGCAGCCACGCGTTCCGGCGGCCCACGGAAGAAATGTAGAATAATAGTGGCCGTAAAATTGTTGAGCTCGCGATACTCGCGAATGAATAAGACATAAGCAAGGTAATTGAAGGAATTGAAAATTTTAATGCGTTTCTTTAAAAAGTGATGAAACAACAGAAAGAGACACGAAGATAAAGAAAATGGGGGAGATAGGTAAAGAGACAGTTAGAGATGGCCAGAGAACATAAAAAAGGAACGTGTTGGCGAGTTCTCAAGAGATTCTTGAAGAAAGTATTACGGGTTAACCATATAGGTAGGTACTCACATCCTTTCGTGTGATTGACGAGTGAGATTGAAGGCTCCACCGGCAGTCTAAGAGTACTTTGACCACGGTTCCGCTGGTAGATTCTAGTAGTTTGGATTAGTTCCGGGACACTGATGTTCCAATTCTTAATTTTCTCTTATCACTCCATCTACAAATAATTCCGTTTGTTGTTTTTTGTTTGTTGGGCGTGTTTCGCACTTCTTCCTTGTTACAGCCTTATAGCCAATTCCTTTTCCGACGTCCCTCATTTCTCTCCTACATCTTTGTGGTCCCAATATAAGTATTTTCCAATTGTATTGCAATATACGTTTTGTGACCGAACATTACTGGTTGTCGCTACTTTAGAATAATGTAATAGTCTTCATCTCATAAAATTTATTATGTAGAAAGCATTTTATTTCAGGTACTTATTTACAAAACAAGTATAACTTAAAAATTTAAATGAGCTTTGACAACGGTTTACATGAAGCTCCATTTCAATATTTTTGAATACTCAAGATTATCTCCTTAGATGAGGCGCCCATTCTTCACTTCTTTCACATCTCACCATTTTCAGCTCCTTCTGATACACTTGCAAATTTCGTTGTGACGTCACGTGCCTATCTTCTCTTCTATTTACATCGCAATCCGCGACAATAGAACCCTTCCACTACTCTCTCTCCCTCTCTTCTCCTCTCTCTTCTCTCTTCTCTCTCTCTCTTCTCTCCTCTTCTCTCCTTCTCTCTCTCTCCATCTCCCTCTCTCTCTCTTCGTTTAATACTATACTATCTCCTCCTTCTCTTTCCCCCTCCTCGCGGTGCTTTGGTACTCAAACCCTCCATCTTCGACACTCATCCCAACTCTGGCCGTCACTTGCATCCGCCGTCCACCCTTACCTCACCCGCCCGTCCCACCGCCCGTCCCGTCCCACCGCCCCGTCCACCGCCCGTCCCACCGCCCCGTCCACCCGCCCCGTCCCACCCGCCCGTCCACCCGCCCCGTCCGCCCGTCCGCGTCCCGCCCCGTCCGCCCCGTCCCGCCCCGTCCCGCCCGTCCCGCGTCCCGCCCCGTCCCGCCCCGTCCGCCCGCCCCGTCGCCCGTCCGCCCGTCCCGCCCGTCGCCCGTCCGCCCCGTCCCGCCCCGTCCGCCCCGTCCGCCCGTCCCGTCCCGCCCCGTCCCGCCCGTCCACCCGTCCCGCCCCGTCCCGCCCGTCACCCGTCCCGCCCGTCCGCCCCGTCCGCCCGTCCGCCCCGTCGCCCCGTCACCCGTCCCGCCCCGTCCCGCCCCGTCCCGCCCCGTCCCGCCCGTCCCCGCCCGTCCCGCCCGTCCCGCCCCATCCGCCCCGTCCCGCCCCGTCCCACCCCGTCCCGCCCCATCCCGCCCGTCCGCCCATCCACCCCGTCACCCGTCCCCCCCGTCCACCCGTCCCGCCCCAGTCCGCCCGTCCCCCCGTCCCGCCCGTCCGCCCCGTCCGCCCGTCCGCCCCGTCCCGCCCGTCCGCCCCCGTCCGCCCCGTCCCCGTCCCGCCCCGTCCCACCCCGTCCCGCCCCGTCACCCGTCCCGCCCCGTCCCGCCCGTCCGCCCGTCCGCCGTCCGCCCGTCCCCATCCGCCCCGTCCGCCCCGTCCCACCCCGTCCCGCCCCGTCACCCCGTCCGCCCCATCCACCATCCCGCCCCATCCACCCCGTCCCGCCCATCCCACCCCGTCCACCCCATCCGCCCCATCCACCCGTCCCGCCCCATCCCCCCCGCTCCCCCCCATCCACCCCGTCCACCCCATCCACCCCGCTCCACCCCATCCACCCCGCTCCACCCCATCCACCCCGTCCCGCCCGTCCGCCCGTCCCGCCCGTCCCGCCCCGTCCGCCCCGTCCCGCCCCGTCCGCCCCGTCCCGCCCCGTCCCGCCCCGTCCGCCGTCCGCCCCGTCCGCCCCGTCCCGCCCCGTCCGCCCGTCCGCCCCGTCCCGCCCCGTCCCGCCCCGTCCCGCCCCGTCCGCCCCGTCCCGCCCCGTCCGCCCCGTCCCGCCCCGTCCCGCTGTCCCGCCCCGTCCCGCCCCGTCGCCCCGTCCCGCCCCGTCCGCCCCGTCGCCGTCCGCCCCGTCCGCCCGTCCGCCCGTCCGCCCCGTCCCTCCTCCACCCCATCCCGCCCCGTCCCGCCCCGTCCCGCCGTCCCGCCCATCCACCATCCACCCATCCCGCCCGTCCACCATCCGCCATCCACCGTCACCCATCCGCCCATCCACCCGTCCGCCCCGTCCGCCCCGTCCGCCCCGTCCGCCATCCCGCCCGTCCTGCCGCCACCGCCTCCACGGTCCGGGCTACCTCCACCCCTACCTCTGCCGTCGTCCCCGCACCTCCTCATCTCTCCCGCACGCTTCGGCATGGAAATAGCCCGCAGAGCCCTGGCAGACGGAGGTCTTCGATTGTGTGTAGCCTATTCCCCGTCACTAACAGAAATATATTAAAATTCCCGGAATTGTAGGCTGTGGCCGTAACGAGCTGCGGATTTGATGTCGACTTTAATCTCGAATCAAATAAGTAAGGGGATCCGTCCGCCTCTCAGTTCTGCTGAGTCGTCAGCGTGTTCTTTTACTCAAATGAACTATTGCAGTCCACGCGTCGCCTAAACGCAACAACGGCTTCATTCCCGTTCCATCACCATCCGGAGTGTAGATAATCAAAGCGAACTCAATTCAATATACTCGTTCCCCTTTGTCAGTGGGAATTGGATAGGAATAAATTTGTACATCCTCAGTTTCAGAAGAAAAACACAACGTACTGTTTAATTTGCATTTACATATTATTTTCAAGGCAACAAATTGTGTTCGTACGTATATTTGGAGTAACTAACTCTCTCGTACATGCTGTTGTTCCCTGACAAAAAAGTGTTAAAATTTATTGCATTGCATTCCAGCATGAAGAGGATGCTGACGTCAAATAAATCAGTTACGTAACATGAATGAAATCAATGACCTTCAGTTTCGGGGAAATTGTACTATCAGGAAAAATTTTAATTGTCAATTGATATAAAACACGACAGCGTGCCGATATTCAATGTTGAAAATATTTAGGCAATTTATTGCGTTAAACTCTGTTAAGATAGAATATTTTCCTTACCATATATGCATAACGACATTGTCATTTAAGAGATATACTTTAGTTCAAACGAACAGCTCATTTATTCTCTGACGCTGTGATTTCAAACTCGTTAATTTCAAGTTGAACTTCGGAATGTGTCGAAATAGATGCGGTCATACTCGTATATTTATGTTTGTCAAGTTTGCGTCTTTTGCAAGTATTTTAGCAATTAAATAATTTGTTTTACGGATATTTTTCTTGGATTGACATGTACAAGACGCGTAAGCTTGCACAACTTACTTTGTACGGGTAATGATTCGTTATTATTCATGAAATAGAAAAGTGTAGGTATTATGAACGTATAACAATTTGATCAACCCTTAAAAAATAAAACTTTATACCATCATTTATGTTATTTATTTATTCAAATTCGTACTCTTTTTTAAGAGGAAAATTGTGTAATTAGAAAGATTATTATAAGTCGCAACATATCTTGGACATCATTCCATATTCCCTTTGTGAAAAAATTCCAATGATTAAATTAATTCCTACCACATAATGCTAATAATGTTGGTAAAATAGTAATATAATTAATAATTATAATGAAGGAATTATTTTTATTAATATTAATATCGTTATTATTATCATTATTATTATTATTATTAATTTTATTTAGCCATTCGTAAAACGCCATTAACCAACATGCTTTTAATTATGTTCATAGTAATAATAAGACCTGAATGTCCGCAATGCCTTGCTAAAATAAATCGGATTCGAAGAAAGCATTTCATTCATTTTAGTGATATGCAGAGATTTTATTAAAACAGAGGCGTATCTTCAGTTCGCTTTCACCTGCCGCAGCGGAAAGTCCTCGTCGCGTTGCGAAAGTTTCCCCGGCTGTCGCGGCCCCTTCCTCCCGTCCTCTTATTTGTTGCTAGCTCTCGGCGTGCTCGCCTTTTCGCCGCATAAACACTCAGCCACATGCAGAAACCGGCGGAAGCCGAGAGCGGTGGAGAGGCGAGAGGGCGGTACCGTGGGGCACGGGGGCTCGATGAAGGAACGCAGTGGGGCTTGCGGAGTGCGGAGGTGGTGATGACGAGAAATATGAAAGCGTCAAGGAAATACTACAGTGGCGAAGGAAAAGGGTGGCAATGTGAGGGCGGGAGAAAAATATCGGCGAGGAGATGGTCGGCAGGTTGTAAGGGATAGATGAGAGAATGCGAGGTGACTTATTATGCACTGGGATGGAGATGGAGTGGCGAGGAGATTGCGAAGTTGTAAATGGCGCGGAGATAGAAGAAGATTGATTGATTGATTATTTAGTGTTTCTGAGGGCGTCAGTTGCGACGGTCACTAGTACCGCAAGTGCAGTACAAGTTTATGACGGTAAGTGACGTTATTTCATAGCTGTATGGTGAGATCCGACGCCAACCAATCCGTCGGATTGGTCCGTTTTCGCCATCCAGATATCTCTCACCAGCGGGGCACCACCCAACCAGGAATAGCTCTCAGCTCCCGACGGGTCTCCCAGCATGTGTGCTGTAGCATGTAAGTGAAATTATGACTAAGTAAGGGTGAGAATAAAACAAGGGAGAGGAAGGAAAGATCGCGCGCGATCGTTGGTCCGTTTGTTAGAATACTGCTCTGGCTTTTGCCTGGTGTTGATCGGAGAAATCACGGAAAAATACCGATCGCAGCGGCGGGAAGCAGGGATTCTCACATCCGCACAGAGGGAACTCGGCCAAGATATCTAGCCAGTACCGAAAATCCTATCACCGTCAGCACGCGATCCCGAGGACCTGCCGGTCAGAGGCACTGCAGTGACATCAGTTGCTGCCCTGAGGCACATCAGTAGCCAAGAGAGGGACATGGTGGGAAGATATCCAACGAAGGAGGAGACTAGGGAGAGGGTGGGATTTAGAAGGTGGCAACTGGGCAGAGGCAGCGAGAAGCGAGAGCTGTGGCGGCGGGGCGATGGCTGCGTTGCCAGGCAAGTATCGTGCTGGGCCACGTCGCCCTTCATTGCCCGCCTGGTTTGAATAAGTCATCAGTTGGGTGAAGTACGCGGCGCGGCTACGCGGGGTGGAGCAGCGCGGCGTGGCGCGGCGTGGCGAGGTGGGGCGCGCGCCCAAACAGCAATGGTAGCGGAGTGCATGCTTCACACTGAGCGCCCTTCCGCGGCGGGTGAAGGGCCTCAACTCAACGGCGGAGCGGCGGCGGCGGTGGCGGCGGTGGCAGCAGCGGTTTCACAGCGCGGCGATGTGGGAGGCGCGAGTCGACAGCGACAGTGGCGGGCGGAAAGGAGAGCGTAGATGAGGCAGGGACGGGTACCGATGTAGGATATTTGGCAGTTTTTTCGTTGTTTCCCTTTGTTTAACTCTCTTCCTTCTAAACGTTATCGTCCCGCTGAGGTAACTCAAGGAATCAGCTGATGACACATCGGTGCCTCTGACCGAAAGGTGCAAGGTTTCGAGATCCGACAGCGGTTTCAGCCGCTGTCTGGAGGAAACTTTTAGCGTCCGGCTGCTCTGATCGTTAGTTTTCTGTGGTTTCTCTGATCAGCGCCAGGCGAATACCGGAACAGTGCCCTAAAAACGAGCCACAGATCGCGCGTAGTCTTTCCTTCCTCTTCCTTTCACTCCTTAATAACACACACACGCGCGCGCGCGCACACACACACACACACACACACACACTACTCTACCATACTTGTCGGGAGCTTAGAGCTTGCACGGCTGGGGCGGTGCCCTGCTAGTGGGAGATTCGTGGTTGAGGAAAACTCCGCAAGCTGATGTGTATATCGTCGTCGAAACTCTCTATCCAGCGGGGAAGATAAAAATATTTCTATCACTTTCGGGAATATAGACTTTAGCAGTTGACGGGCCCAAAATCTCTAACTCAGGCATGTCAGTATTGCGGGCAAAGTAACAAGCTTACTGGAGCTCGCGGGCAGTGTCCAGAGAAATTAGCACGAGATTTAAAAAGAATGAGATGTACAAATTGCAACGGAGTGGCGGTATGTCACTGCATACCTGGCTCATGACAGTATTTGGGGGAAGTTACTGACAGTTATTGTCACAACTTTAAATATATTATAAGTAATTTCCGTTTTCTCTTTAAGGCAAAGAAATTATCCAATAAAATTAAATAATATATCAGTCCGATTTCAAATTAATATTAAAATTTAAAAAATTGAATCAAAAGTATCTTGATTTTGTAATGTTTACTTAAGAGTGATATAAAAGTACGAACTTTCTACGTTCAGGGTTGAAGGTTTAACTAACAAATATTCTTGTCCGTTAAAAACGCTGTCCTTCCGTAAGTGAGAATTGTTATCTTATAGAGAATTGTTAATTTATTTCATATTATTGCTAAATACAATAAATAAATGAATGATTTAATAACAGAACAGAAAACAGAAACAAGGAAAGAATTTGCCATTCAAGCATATTTCTACCTCTTAGCAAAGATGTTTTAGGGAGAATTTACTTAGAAAATGAATATCAAATAGTAATAAATGGTGAAGAATATAAACAATAATATTCTCAGGCCGACCTGGATGGCCGAGGTGGCTAAGAGCGAGTACCGACTCAGCGCTTCGGTCCGAAGGGTCGCGGGTTCGAGTCCCGCCTTGGGCATGGTTGTTTGTCCATTTACTTTGCATGTGTTGTCGCGGAGGGCCTCGCATTCTGCTGACCCCAGATCAGAGCAGCCGGCAAGTGTGTTGGTCTAGTGTATGGTCGAATATGCGTCCCATTGGGACGTAAAGGGTAACCGGCTGTTGGCTGGATAAAAGCCCTAGAAAAAAATTTCAGTTATTGGATAGAAAAAATCTGGCAAACATATTTTCATATGAAGCCACCATTCCCCGCCGTGCACCGCTTGAGCTTGCGCGTGTACACACCTCTCTGTGTTTGGAGTGGAAATGAGCACGAAGGCAGGGGTAGTTGCCCGTGCCCATAGGAGCGCCGGGCTCCCCAGACGAGCTCCCCAAGTAGCTCGTGCGGGCGCGGTTTGACGTGCTTGCTCTAACCAATCAATAAATAACACAGATGGAAAGTACTGGGAGAATAGGTGTAAAGCACAATTTTTGTGACTAAGGATTAAAACGATATAATAATACTGTCAATTAATGTGAAATTTTAATTACAACTAAATGAATGCATACATGCAATTTATGAAAATTTAATTAAGTAGATACACCACAGAAAATAGTACGCAAATTTCTTTAAAATTTGCTAATGTAATGACATATCTTTGACAATTGACCCAACAAATTCCGCGCCACTACTTTGCACGTCATAATTCTTTGAGGGAATAACGATAATATCACATTTTCAGACATGAGGACAATGAGCGATTCCACCCTAATTATTTATTTTCAAAAAGAAACGACATTGTGTTTTATTTCCTAAGTCGGTAAAATCTATAATCTTTCGTAATTTTTCAACGACGCTTCGTTAGATCCGGAAACACGAAGCGATCAAAAAATATTTATATTATTCAACAGAGCAAATAAGATCAATGAAACACACGATGAAGCATCACCCTTACATAAATGTCATATTTATCGTGTTTTCTGTCTATACCGCCTGTAAAAATGCAGTTTGTAAAGACGTGTACGTAGTAATACACCGGGCGACAAATTAAGTTATAATGCAGGACGCGACTATTCCAGGGTTCCTGCCGAGGACCTGAACCCATCGCTCGCAGCACTCCCGTGCTGAGTGCTTGAATCGTCTAAGGCGGGAATGTTGGTTTTCTTTCCCATTTTTTGAGTTGTGGAGCTTAATTTTGTCATCAAATTGAAAAATATCTCAAGGTCTATAGTGCTCATAATTTCAAGATTTTGCAACAAGGTAATGCCCCATTCTACGTAATGAGACACGTCTATAATTGTTTTAAAAACGTCTGACGGATGCGGCCTTTTCAAGCATTCTTATTTTTGAGAACTTATATATTCGAGGAATAATACATAAGCAATGTGGCGTACATTTTAAAAATAAGAAATACAAAATTATTAATGATTAATATCCATATTTTATATGATAATTTAGTAGTAGTAGTATTGTATTGAGACAGGGCATTATGCATTAATAACCGTTAAAATTAAATAAAAGATGACCAAGTTGTTCATATTTGATTACACTCCGGAAAACTTTTTAACTATCCAGCCAAGATAACCTACGTTCCAACGTCTTTGAAGGAATCAAACGTCTTCAAACGGCCTTGATTGTGACTGACAATCTTTCATGTACTTTTACATCGCTAGAAGACGCAAATACAAAACTCATGAACGATGTCACGTAATCATCCATACTTATTCATCTATATATCAATAAAATCTTTTTTCAAGTCACATGGGATTGCAGAACATACATATTTATCATAAAAGACTTGTAATATTTTGAAAGCGTTTTTTGTCAAAATGGATAGTTTATTTTTAATAGAAAGTGGCCACGGGTAAGGAACTTAAATTGTTGAGTTGTTTGCGTAAGAGAAATGTACATCCTCTCGTTGCTGTTTCCTTCCTGGCCACTATTTGCTGTTTTTCTTTCCGCGACGCCATTGACTAACCCACTAGCTTTCATCCGCGCCCCTCTTCGATCGCTCTACGTCCCGCGTTCTCGTCCTCCCTTACCCGCCCCTCCCGTGTCCTCGGCCCCTCGCCCCGCCCGCGATTCGGCCGACGCCGTTTTCACGCCGTCCTCGTCGGCTGTTTGCTCTCATTTCGCCAGATCGAAGGCGGAGCGTGCTCGGCCGCCCGCTTCGCGTCGCCCTCGCCCCCTCCCCCTGCGGTCCCGTGCCCACCCTCGCCCTTCACCGTCCGGTCCGCGCTCCCTGTCCCTGCCACGCGTGGCTGACCTTTTATGGACGGGCGGCCGTCGTCCCGTCCTCGGTTGTGCCCTCCGTCCTCACGTTTGTATCGGGGCGGCGCCCGCGCCCGCGTCCCCGCGCGCTCAAGATCTTCCCGGCCGCCGGCCGCTCCCATGTCGAATCCAATACACGGAACCTCCCGTGACCTTATTTTGCCTGCGCGCCGGCGTGCGAATGCCTTCCACTAGGCCGCCTCAGCGCTGACACACCGCGCGGGACGACCCCTCGGGGCAGCGCGGACTACGGAGGACAGGAGAAGTTCCAGGTCTCGGGCGGTGGGTGGGGGAGATCGGACACGTGACATCTTGGGAGGAGAAAGAGCCTCCGCGGTGGAAAGAGGATGGCTTACGAGGCCAGTTAAGGTCTCATGAATACTATAAATAACACGATGATAGGAGGAGGTTTACTAATGATAGGAGATAGGAGGAGATTATGTCCAGTAATCGTTGTATTTTACGCAAACATAATCTTCATGAAGGCATCAACTCAATACAGACTCGGAAAAAAATCCTGGTATGAAACGAATTAAGAATCACTTTGCCCTCCATTCATACCTACAAATATTTGCAAATATTGAATACACCAAGAGGTACTTTTTGCTTTCTCGCCCAGTTGTTAAGGGAAGTATAATTTTAAATTAGTTAAATGAGTTTATAATTTATATTTTTAAATAAATTTGTTAGCTGTAAGCCAATCAAACATTCACCAATTTCATGTAACCGATCAATGTAGTCTTAGTACGAAACAATAAAAATCTATTAAAAACAGTGACTTATACGATGTAGTGACTGTGTAGACACAGCTGAAATAGGGAAAGTATATGATTAGTAAAATGCTAAAAAAATTAATTAAATGGAAGCAAAAATGGTCAGTTAGTGAATTAATGGTCAGTGCGTCCGTTCTATACGGACGACTTGGGCAAGACTAGGGCAAGATAAGCGGATGACGGGGCCTCCACAAAAGAACGTAGCGAATCGCTGAGGGCGGAGAGAGAAGGAAATATTGCAGCAATGCAGACCCGAAAGGAGACAACGACACCAGTGCCGACGAACGTGGGGCGGCGGCGCAGTTCGCTGATGCAGCTCAGACGCGTATGACCAACAAACCCGAGCAGCGGGAGTCCAGAGTTCAAGAAATTAGCGTGTTTGCAAGCGAGCCCCGACGCGCAAACAGAGCACCGTCTATCGTGGCGCTCGGTTTCAGAAGTCCTGCGCCGAAAAAAGAACAGAGGAAGAGACAACGGTATCGTGAAAACGCGCACCACGCACGCAGTAAGCAGCTTCCAATAAAAACGACCCAAGAACTGTATTACGAATGAAATTGGAAAATAGTTTGCGGTGTGACATCCGTTTAAAATAGCATGTAATATTAATGAGAGACACAATGGCTCACGAAATATGCGCGCGGCCAACCCCTCTCCCGTGTTCGGTCGGACGCATTCGACTGCCGTGTGATTGATGGTGAATTTTTAATGCGTTTGGAAATACATGGAGCATATATACAAAGGCAGATTTGGATGGTATTAAGACCGCAGGATACAACAACGCGATGAAAATGATGAACCCTCATTGTGCAACAATTAATTGGAAATCCCCACATGCCCACGGGATTAGCGTTTTGCTTCCGAACCGGTTAAAACACCGTCCTTTCGATAGCTGCTCTGGACGTGGAACGCTCTAGCCAGAATCCACTTGGTGTAGAGCCTCCGATTCTGTTTGTGTAATTTAGTGCTGTTTAGATTAGATTTGCCAAGCAACTAGTTATGAATGTTTAAAGCGCAAATAAGCCTAATTTAATGACAAATATTTGAAGCTGAGTAGTGCCATTCGGTGTGTTAATTTAATTAAATTTTAACGAATCTCTGCGTTTTCTATTGTCCTCACAAACAACAGAGACCGCTTACCTCGGATGAGTTTCAGAAATCGACTTTCCAACTTAGTTTGCCTGCAACGCAATCGTCTCCTATATTATTTCAGTAGTATACATACCTTTTGCGGATCTCACACACAACCAATCTTTATAAATGAGGTCTCTAAACAAAAGATAATTTCACGAGAACGTAACAATTGCAATTGAATTTTAGAAGTATGAAGGATTTATGAAAAAACGAACCAAGTATAAATGTCAAATGCAATCCGTAACACTCTGTTGCATTTTTTGAATCTATATCGTTAAATAACTGCTAAATGAAGGGTTGTATGACCTAAGAAACTAAACTTTTGAGGCCAGGGGATCAAAGAAACGTTCCTTACACCGTAATCTACTGCATGAGATCTTTTTGAATATTCTATTACACTTTCGGTGGTTCGACGCTTCTCGATTCTATCCATTTGTTCAGAACCTGTAAAATCTGCAACTGTATGTGAAATTAAACTAATTACTTGATATTCTACACGATTGAATTACACGGCTGTACTCTCTTTGCTCGGTTATAGCGTTAAATAAAAGTAGTTTGTATAGACGAAGGTGTATTGTATTGTTATCAATTACAAGGAGACATACAGAACAAGTGACGGATGATAAGAGGGTCTTGAAGGAAAAAGATATATTACAGGTAGAATATGGAAATGGAAAAATAGGGAAGAGGGTAGAGTTTAACATGCGAGAGTTCTCGCACGGGTATGCTCTCTCAGAGAGTTCTCACACGGGTATACGGGTGTATTTATATGAAAGAAGTTGGGGCATGCGTGCAGCCGTGACGCTATGGCCACCGACCCGCTTTGCCTTCGGAGCGTCTATTGATTGGCTAACACAGGCTGCCGCTCGACGGGATTCTGACGGGATGCGAAATAATCTACCGCGTACAGAGAGTGGTTGAATACCCGGTATTGCACATCAGATCAATAAAGGGAGCGTGCCATTGCTTAATCTGGCGTGTTGAAAGCTCACCGAAAGTGGGGCCGTGAACGGTACTTCTTTGCGCCGTTGATTGCTTTCAGGATTGGTAAATTGAATCGGCACGATGAATTAAAATGTTTTCCATATTCTACAAAAATCTCGATTCATGTATATGGACATGAATATGCATGCCGACTCACGCTGGGAAGGGTCTGCGTGAATGTTTCAATCTCCTGCCCCAACTTTTTGAAGAGACAGTTTTATTATATTTCAGTGTTGACCTTAAATAGGGCAAAAATGTGATAGAATATCAATATACTAAAACGTTCGTTTTTAAGTAATAGGCAATTCTGCATTAAAGAGTGTAACAGAAATTGAATTTTAAATTTTCATTTATTCTCACTTTTTTCGCTTTGGAAAATGAGTTAGACTGTTAATGGAACCATGTAATTCTTTGTGAGGTTTGTGACCATGAACTTTTATCGTCTAAAGCTAAAATACGGTAAGTAAAATAATGATATTCAAAAATTTATTTATATCTCACCTAATTTCTAAGCCTTATATACTGAATTCGAACCTGGTTATAGGCACAAACTGTGTCCACGATATTGTTTGGTAGTTATTTAGTGGAATTTGACGCCTAGGTGAAAATACTTCTTGCATTTGGTTGTGTACATTTGGACATAGTTCTATAATTTTTCTATTTATGAAATAAAAAATTGAAATTGCTACATGTTAAGGTTAAAAAATAACTAGTCAGCCTAACAATCAAAATAATGGTAAAAACCACATAAAATAAGTTTTCAAAAAAGTAGCACGCACACTGCATGAGAATAAGAAACAAAATACTTTCGAATAACATTGCAAGAAATTAAATATTTTAAACACAAGTGGTGTTACAACAACATACTTTCTCACTCTCAGTAATGCATACGTAATACTATTTATACCGCAATTTTCCTCAGAATTAATACATCTGTCCTCATTTTTTGTAAAACATAATTTTCGAAAAATCATGACCTTATTTCAAAATCTATTTTTAAGGAACATATTTCATTAAGAGAAAATCTTTATTTTTAATATTTTAGTTGAAGGAAGATTCCGAAAAAATTGAACTTTTGCAATTTTCGAGAAAGTAAGGTTTTTGACGAACATGAGACGTGCACCATTCTCTTAAACGTTCTCCACGCTATTCAGTAAGAAAGTTTAATAAAAATCGTTGGAGCCATGTTTTTGAAAATTTTGAAAATGTCCCAGGGGGTTGATGTAAAATACTCCTAAAATTAAAAATTTCGGTTTAAAATTCAAGAGGCTGCGACATCAGCGAGATCAGTTGCTAAATATCAATTTTGGAGAAAATCGACTGAACGGTTTAGCCGCTAGCATTGTTCACAGACGGACAGATGTTTTGCCGTTATTCGATTTTTCGGTATCAAGGACCCACAAAACAAGCGTACTGTCTACACCACGTGTTAGTGGAATTTTTCTAAATTTATCAACTGTATTTATACACTTTTTCGTTACCAGGGCCCTGTAATAGTTTTTCTGCCAAAATTCGTGGTTTTCGCAGCATTGCATAACTTTCTCTCTACTGCGTAAGCAGTAGCGAGAAAGTAAATGGTCTTCTCGAATACTGCAGTCAGTTCTACAATCTAAATAAACACAATGCAACAGTTATTTACATACCAAAAAAAAGTTGCTGTTCTGCAGCCTAACGAGTAAATAGCAAATATTTAATAGCAGACGATATTTACCTTGGAGGCTTGCTGCTACATTAAGGTGTGTCGTATGTAGTATCTATTTATCATTTGATTATTTGCGAGGAGACGGCCAAATATCGTAGTTTGCACCCTTCTTCGGCTCAGAATTTCTTTTGAAGCGGATCTATGGGATCTTTCCAGCCAACGCGCTCAATGGATGTCCTCACAGACGCTCAAATATTTCCGAACTGTCTGATTGGGAAACGTAAGATCGCGTTACGATGAAAAATCGCCAGATGGATTTAATTTTTCCTGGCACCTACCACAAGCATGACATGGCATCTGTGAGATTTTCCGCCCTTGGAAAATTCATGTACTTCTGCCGGGATCGAACTCGCGCACCCGGGCTTCTAAGGCCAGTAAGCTATTCACTCGCTCACCGGGGCCTAAACAGCGACTCTAAAGTATGAGAAATTAGTCGGTACGTGCAGTACGATCGAAATACCACTATCAAGTACTTGCGTTTTTCATACAAAATCGAAACTTTAGCATTGTTTTTATATTTTTTCTGAGTGTCTGGGTATCTAATGAAATCATAGACATCTCTTACATGGCCGGAGGCTGCTAGTTTTTTAATTTTTTTCAATTTAAGCGCTCACTGTAAATTATTAATGTAGACCAATATAGATAGATTAGTGCATACGGTTTTGTATTTTTTGTGAGTTTCTAGGTATCTAACGGAATCATAGGCCTCTCTCACATGGCAGGAAGCTGCGTAGTTTTCTTTAAATTTCTGCGCGCATTGAAAAAATATAGATAGAGAAAATTTACATTACGGGTCCTTCTGACGTGCTGCCTATAATCTTTTGGCTCAGATTTTGTGTTATGCAAGCGGTTTCGTCACCGTAAGCAGCCTACGTCAGTGTTAAAAGAGTCATTACATCATTATGGAAAATTAAATGGAAAGCTGAAGGGGAATTTAAAACCCTGCTTCTGGAAAGCAAGGATCTAGAAAATGAAATTGGTTTTATTTCAAAGTTTAGAGAATAAATATTCCGTTTCAAACAAGAATTACTGCAGAGATACAAACACAGATATACAAACACTTTGTAGATATTAATCCTTGAATTTGTTGTAAAAACGAAGTGTCTGTAGCACTCATGACCACACTTATTATTCTCACTAAATGCAAGAAAAATATTTAACTAAGCACGTGCACGTTTACCATCAACTAGTGAAGATAAACTGATTCTGTAAAAAGGATTTTGTCTGTATAGAAGTTTGTATCAGCTACTTTTTGTGTTGTTTACTATTAAAGTACAATTTTCAGCAACTTTAATAGGATAATGAACATAAATTTTACTTGATTATATTTAATTTAATCTTAATGTAACATACAATATCCTTTTTAGCAATTAAAATTTCCTTATTGTTTAATTCTGACATATTTTGTTCCCTTTGGAACACTTTACCGGTTATTCGTAATTAATTATACTTCCACTCAAACTTAATTTTCTTTTTTATTGTAAAAACAAAGGTTGAAAGCTTTTGTTTAATATTTACTTTTCCATTACGGTTTCGAATACATTACTGTACTAAACCGACAACAAACTAATTAATTGTTCCCTTGGATATCTTTTAATGTCAATTTTAATATTCTTGATGTATTTGAAATGGTTTGACTGAAATAGTGGGTTAAATGTACGCGCAAAAGTTTTTTTTCATGTCCCGAATTTACATTGTGTCCTCTTGTACATTGTTATCTCGGACAAGAAATAATTGGACAATTATCACAATCAAACCCGGTGGTCTGTTTTGCTGGTTCCAAAGTGTCTCATTACCGGACACCAAATATCAGCGAATGGAGTGGCCGGGTGAAGATTGCATCAGATATCGCTTTTTCACTCAATACCATATTCCCTTGTGACATACACAAACACAATTATGTGTATTTAGCGCTCAATGAAAAGAGGTAGAAAACGAGTCGTAATATTTGATCAATTTGGATGTTATTATGGACTGTATGTAGCAATCTGACAAAGTAAATATGAGAATTATTAGTTGAACAGAAATTACACCGATGCGTATGAGGACTCTCATCGTGTGAAATAATACACTGTTTTGTATGATTAGCCATCAATATTTTTCGCGAAATCCCTCAATGCGTCAGTTAGCAAAATATGTAAACATATACGTGTGTATGTAAGCGTGAATATATCATGTCGGTTGATACCATTATATCTTTTAGATATTCAATGTTTCTGAAAACACGTGGTATAGAAATCGTTTTATATTTTTATCATAATGCTTCTGAGCACATTCTAATTTGAAAGAAGTGAAATCAGTCCACGTATGGGTTTGCTTTTGGATTTCTTGGATAATCGTTTATATTACGTGTAATCTGATTCTTATCCTTTTCATTTATTTTTATTTAATTGAGTCGAACTTAAACTAATAATACCTCATTCCTATCATATAATTAATTTTTAAAATTATTTTTCTCGACTTTTGAGCTTTTAAATGCTTCATTTTAACTCAAGATTTACTCACTGTATTAATGGTACTGGCTTCTTCCGCATTGCGTAGTGTATATGACTATAACTTCTTTTATATGAAAGAAAATCTCTTTTATTAAGCTACGCGTAGAAACACTTTTACATAACAAACTTCTATTTTTCTCAAGCAAAGGGAGTGTTGGAGTTACATCCTGATGCCATTTGCAGTTATATACGTTTTACATGACTTAAATCTAGAAGAGCCCCAATTAACTTTTCTTGCGTTTTGTAAATACATTTTTTACACATTTTTACATTCGTCTTTTAATATTCTGCAATCTCTGCAACAATACTCATGATTTATTTGATTTTCATTCACATTATTGCACTTAAATTAAGACGTACTAGGATATTATGTCATTCCCCAATTTGCAAAGAATGTGTTGCCTACATAATATTACTGAACATCGAGGGGATGGCCGTATACAAGCTAAAGATGCCAACTTCACAATCTACACAAGTTATCTTTAAAGGCTTGTGAGCACCCTGTACGAGAGCTAAAACCCAATTATTTCCCTTCAGCTAAGCGAATCTCTCTAATTATTGCCGAGAACAGAAACTTCCGACTCGTACCATTCCAGAAAAAAATTAAAACAGACTTTAACTCGGAAATATTTTCGAAACGATTCTCACGAGAACAAAATCTGGGTCGACTCATATAATTTCTAGCATTACCTTGTACCGGACATGAGACCATCCGGCATGTCGGGTGTAAACCGCGCGCTCGCAATCTACATAGACGAAATGTCACCGCGTTGCAGTGCTGTATTGCAACCGCCATCACGTTCGTGGTGCGACTGACTACGGGCATGGTAAAGTCGCGGTGCCTCTGCTTTACGGTTCGCTCTTAAAGCGTTCCGCCAAGATTTTACGTTTCGCGATACGATGCATTTGAGTTCTCGGCGAGTCGCATTACATGCCACGCTCCGGCTAGCGCTCCCGCAGGCCGTAGACTGCAAGACTCCGCTCTTACTGTCACCTGCCGCTCGAGTGCCGCCCCAACTTCGGATCCTCTCATCGTCAATAGCCGAAGTTAAAAGGTCCATACGCCAGGATACGAGACAGTTTTACCCGGACGTGTCACGTTCTTCCGTACCCCGAAGGAACACACAGACGAGCAGAGTTGACCCTACCTCGGCAACCGACAGAATGCTCCTTTCCGTCTCCAATACCGTTCCTCAGTTTTGTCCACATGAGTGCGCGCTGCTGTCTGCCCTGTAGAGGTGTTATATAAAGGTATCCTGAAGAAGTTGATGCGCGATGTTCCGTATGCGATCAACCACGAGACTCTCCCGAAGAAAATGAGAACCAAGGGACTCTCGTGGTTCCGGTTCGGGTAAAATTGTGGTTCATCCTGTACGTGAATGAGCGCCTGAAAAAGATGTTGGCTTAGGGCATGGAATGTATGTCCTAAAGTCGATGAAAACAAAGAAAACTCATTTATCGTGCTTTCCCTTACCTGCAAGTGACGCTATTAGACATTTTTGGAAGTTGTGTTTGTGTAGAGTTGATAAACGTTTGAAGGAGTTCTTGATGGAAAATATTAGTAAAAACAAAAGATTTTTTTAAAAATGGATTTCACTTAATTATTATCTTATACATTTTACACGTACCTGCAGAAATCTTTTGCACGATAATTTGGATGTTGCTTGCGACGGCTACTTGTACATAAATTGTAAAAAATGGCCTTTTTTTTAATCAATCGGTAAACCGCATGTGTATCCTAAGGTTCAGTTTATACCTTTTCTTTAAACATAACTCACATATTCAAAATTATTCAGAGGATGGCATTTTTTTACCCCCCAGTGTTCTGAATGGATTTCGACTCGCATCTATAGAGACATTTTAAAAGGACCTTGAAAGTATCACTTAAATTTTCCGCAACTGATGAAAATGTCATAATACTTAATATTTGTGAAGATCACCTTTAATATAGCATTGATACAATGATTGGAGGTAAAACGCTAATCGTCAATCACCTTTTGCTAAAACGCAGTTGTCTCTAATTGGCGGAGAAATTCTCTAGACTGAGCGTCAGAGAAATCATTGGTTCATAAGTGCACCTAAATTACCAGTATTTTTGTAAATTAATCCACTTGGCATATAGTCACAAAAATATATTCGGAAAATAGAACTAGTTTTGGCGCCAGAAAATAACCTAATTCCAAGATATTAATAGTTGTTTATGGTATTGTATAGGCTTCAGATATTAAAAATTATATTCTGAAATAAATTAGTAGAATATTGATGCATTTTCTGGTTTTACAAGTACTGCTTTATAAAATTGCAGTTTTTCAAATTATCAAAAACATTTTATTCGTAATACGCTTGTGATCAGACAATGTTTACAAGATATATTAATTGTATATATTATATTATAATACTTTAATTGGATTTATTCTCGTATATATAGTAAATACATATACAGTACTATAAATAAAATAGTTATCCAAATTTGCTATTAAAGTAACATTGTCATTAAGTGTACGAATATTTCTTCGAAATCTATTATTAATGAATATTTTTACTTCTTCTAAATGTGTCATAGAGCAGGAAGAACCGTTCTAGAAGCTAATTTGTGGCGCTTCATTCACTACTAATTGCATTTAACAATGCGTTTATTTGATGACAACATGTGACTGAAATTAATTGTTTCGTGTATCAGAAAGAATTCCCTGTCGTAATCTGCTTTCTTTACTCAGTCCACAACCAGTAGTGTGAAATCCAAACATGCAGTTAAGCGTTCATTTGATTTTGACATATGTTTGCTTCATTCCAGACGCTAATGAACATACACTACAATGTATTAGTTTGCATATTAAATTTTAATCTTTTGTGTCAACTGCAAATGCAAACATATACGCTTCGTCTGCTTTATAGTCAGTGCAAAAAGGGGAAGCGGATGATTTCTGGTTCATTTAGAAAAGCATCCCAATTGCGAAAACAGAAGCGAAGAGTGCAATATTTTTTTCGTACTCGTATGTAGGAAGGTTTAGGGATTGATACGGAAAATGCAGTGTGGAAAAGACGTGTGGGCGCGAGGAACGTTATATTACAACACCCAGAATATTTGGCGTGATTTCAAGACGCAGTGGTGGTTTACTTTACACCTAACCTTTGTCTCATAAAGAGCGAGTAGTTACCGCCAAAAACGGATGCAAAGGGAGAAAGTGTTAAGTGAAATTTCTAAGATTGCAATCGTATATATGCGTATGTACTCTTTAAATACTCTTAATTAAGGCTGGGAGATTGTAGGACGTGAGAAAACAAGAATAAATGGCAGCAACTCAACGGATGTTGCCGACGCGCCGAGTTCGGGGAGAAACAGGGTGGATAGGGTTCTTGCCGTGCAGGACCAGGACGGGGCGATGCAACTCCGTGTATTCGCCCGTGCTTTCTTGCGCCGCGTCTTGCCCTCGCCACGGTCTTCCCGTTTCTTTGCCTTGCCTTCTCTTTGGCTTATCTCTCCATGGGTGCAGGTCCCCTTCTTGAAGCAGACTGCTCGGGCATATTTTAGGGATAATGTTATTTTTTGTCTGAATGCGTATTTAACCCTCGCGATGTAATAGGCGACACCTGTAGTTCTAACAAAGCAACGAGGGTTATCGCGCTGTGCCGCTGCAAGCCCGGGAGTTCTCGCTCAATTGCAGCGCTTCCACCACTCTTCTGAGATCTGCAGAGTATGCAAATGCTTGTTTATTGTGTTAAGTAATTGAAGCGAATGAAATGAGAAAGTATGATATGCATACTTGAGCTATAAATTAGAGCCGTGCTGGAATAAACTTTCGGAATCTTGTTTCTGAGATGAAAATCAGGTACTGAAGTGGAGGAGTCGGTGCCAGGGTTGCCTTGAAAGCATCTCTTCTCGCGAGTCTTGCAAAGTGGAATGGTTCTGTACCTGAGTGGACGAAGATTTGAGACCGAAGCTAGCAGAGAGATGGGGGTGAAAGATAGAGGAACACAATGAATAAAATGAAGAAAAATAACAGAAGAGAAGGAGGAAATTGAAGAATACAGATGAAAAACCAAACAGGAATGCGACAGAAAAACAGAAAGAAGGTAAAAATAAATGAATACACCAACATTTCCCTCTTTGACACTACATTCTTTGAATTGGAAACCAAAATTACAGTACCATGCATTCATTATACTTGTACGGGCACTGCCTGCATTAGAAAGAAAGTTTTTTCTATGGAACACCATTACAAATTCCAAATACGAGCATAGGAGGAAGAAATAGGGACTGTCGCCACAAGTTTTCTTATTTACGTTTTCTGAACAATATTGTAGGTTAATAAATATTGACGTTCTTCCCTTCAGTACTGTTATTGGCGGATAGACAAATCTGCAAGAAGTTTGAAAGGGGAAAAGAGAATAACCATCTGAGGCACAAGAATAAGGTGGCAAGGAACTTGAAGGAACAGGGAGGATAAGAAATGAAATCGTGAATTCAATGGCGTGAAGAAGAGAGATAATAGATGAGATCTTTTTGGGGTTTGAGCAAAGGCAAAGGAAAAATACTATTTCTTTCGTCAGACTATTTTAATTAAATATACGTTAATTTAATGTCATAATATGTAATCAACTGACGGAAAGTACATAAAATGCCACAAAAAGTAGCATTGTTTATCATGTAAGTTATACCATCTGGAAATATTATTGCGGGGGTCTCGTCGCGTACTTGCACTATTGGGAACCGTTGTTGGTTGGTTGGTTGATTGATTAATTAGTGATTTTGGGTGCGTCTACTGCTAATGTCATTAGTCCCATATGTGTAGAGCATGTTTTTTCCTCGTGAGGTCGCGGTGATCTTCCCCTGCTAGATGCTAAGATCCGGCACGGACCTACCGGTAGCTATTGCAATACGTAAAACCAATTATAAAGCCGAAACAGACGTATTATTTGTATTTGTGTTCTATATTACGAGAGACGGCGAAGGAGTGACGCCGCGTGACGGCGAGTGAGTGGGCTGGCAAAGGCGGAAATGGTGTTGCATTTTACAATGTATGTTAATTAAAGGTAGAAATAGTTGGCAGTGAGGAGTACACATTACAATAAGATTGAGAACAATTTTTGAATGAAGGACTCGTAGCCGTGCACACCCGTCGTGGACGACGCATGGGTCCCGAGTTTACTGCGCTCATTTAATTGGATTCTAAAGTATACTATAGATCAGCATTACCTTCGTATTCTAAGAGTTTCAATCAATATATCATTGCTGAAAAAATAGTTACCTTTATTGTAACAGTGTACACATCGTAAATTTTTGAATTTATTATTTTCTTAATTTAATTTGTTAATATGTTAATGTTTTAGTATCAGACTGAATAAAGGGAATTTTTTCAGCAAGTGTTGAAACATTTTATAAATAAATGTCAGCATTACGTAACACTAATCTATGAACCCCTACCGGTACGTAACTCTGCACCAACCCCCTCCTCCCTCTTTAGCGTTACGTAATATATGGACTACCCTTTGGCAGATCTTGACTAATGAAGTATTTGATAGGTGTGCCTTCACGTGTCGACATTCCAGAATTATGCTTGTGCTCTTCGTTCATTCGTTAAAAAATTTTAGGCGTGAAAGAGTGAAGTTTTTATACATGAGGACAATAAGTAAGACAATTTTCCCATCCATTCGCATTTCTCTACTTCCGCATCTGAGTAAATGAAGCTTACGCCCAATGTTTTGAGAAGCTTGCAGTCAATCCGCGCCCTGTCACGTCCACCGCCTTCGTTCCGTGATTGCTTCTTTCCACCAATCACGCCGCAGCTAAGCCTCTTGAGACGGAAACGGTGGCAGGTCCTCTCGCAGCCGTTGACAGTCCACTCGGCCGTAGCGCGGGCGCGGCCTCCGGGGGAGGGCGCGAGCGCCAAACGGCAGAGGAGGCTGGCGAACGGCAGAGGCTTTGGTGCGGACGGCGGCGGCAGCTGTGGTGCTGGCAGTGGTGACGGCGAGGGAGCGGGTTGGCCAAGGCGGGAGTGGTGTTGTAAAGGACTGGCGGATAGTGGGTGAGCGGTGGGAAGTTGCATAAGAAGCAACAGGGCCACTAAGGGCGGGAAGGCTCAGGGGAGGGCGGTGGCTGTTGGCTGGCGGAAAACGTGGATGCAGAGTGAAGGGAAGGCGAGCTGAATACGGTGGGAGTTGAGGTGGATGATTAAAAATGATGCTGATGATGTGAGGCTGTAGCGCGGGAATGCTTGGGGGTGGAGGAAATGAGGATAGATGGGAGTTGTGGAGAGCCGGGAAGAAACGAAGGCTGGGGAGACGGAAGGGAGAGAGGGCGGGTGGAGAAAGGAAGGTGGATAGGCGAGGGTATGACACAGCGACTCAAGTAGGGCGGGCGAGAGCGGCAGGCAGAGGCGAAGCCAGGATGTGAGCGAGTCCGGCGGGCGAGAGGGAGGGCAGCGGCGGCGGGTTCTTCCGCCCGTGCGCTTGCCGGAGGCGGGGGATTAGCCACGGCTGGGACCGCGGCGACGGCTGCAGCGACGGCAGTCGACGCCTCGTCGACTTTAACTTCTTCGGACCCCCGGCAATCCTCTTAGGTTGCTCGCCGCCTCGGCCACGCCTCCTACGTCTCGGCCTTCGCCGCCTCGTCCTCTCCCGCCACCACTTCCGCCGCCGCCGCCGCCGCCCCCGCCGCAGCCTCCGCTCCGCCTGCTGGCATGCAAACTGCCACGGCCCGGCCCGCCGTCGGCTTACGCAGCGTTCTCCCCCTCCCCCTCCCCCCGGCACCGCTCCCGCCCTCCTGTCCGCCTGTCATCGCTTCCGCCTCTCCGGTGGACCACTTTGGGAGGGAAGCGGCATCAAATTGCAGAGAGGGCGTAAATGTCGTTTGGGTTACGGTTGGAAATATCAGAGGCGCTATTCATTGTCCAGCTAGGCAGCCTTCTATACAAAGTTCACGTTTATCTGACTCGGATCGTGTTTGTTAGATCTGCCGTGTATCATTAATTAAATGAAGGAGTGTGATGTGTAATGGGATGAAACACTACCATGTATGTTAGGAACAGAATTAAGGAATTTTCAAACATTAAATTATTTAAATCATAAGAAATATTATTTAAACTGAATTTATCAGTGATTGAATTATCTTCGAACTCACTCTGAATTGTGGGTTTGAAATTTAGAGTGATGTTTATAAATGGATGGTCTCGCAATTAACCTGGGGAAGAACAATTGAACTGCTGTTGAAACAATTCATTTTCATTGTTTGTACAAAACTTGTTTAATGAAACCTAAGAAACGGTTACGGCTAAGATAAATGGCTAAGGAAGGTCATTTAGTCTGAAATTAGTTGAATATGCCACAACAATTCATTTCGTAAATCTGTCATATTATACTTCAGTATATCACACATCATTATTGTTTTTTGTGAAATAAATAATGATAATTTTATGTGACAAATTTTTTGCTCATGCAATATCATAATATGTTAAGATATGAAACACGGGTCACTAATTACTTCGAAATTACAAGTCATTTAATTTCACATTTTATAAAATGTTCATTGCATAATTCTAATTTTTGAGTCTCCCTTGAAGTTAGGATTCTGCTTTTAAACATTACTATCACTTTGGAATTTTGAAATAAACAACACACTTGCCACTTAGCATTCTGGTAAGACGATTTTCAATTTATATACCCTGTGAGGAGGAATGTGTGAAACCCTGTGAAAAAAAAATTCATTGAAGAAACATGATGCACTTACAGCCAGAAGCTGACAGAAGAATGTATTCCTCTTTTGCGTATTTAGAAATTGATTCATCATGCAAGAAAATTCATCTCTGATCATATATTAAACTCACTGTTAAGGGAAATATTATGAGCAGTTTTCCAAATATTTTTCCAAACCACGCAAGTTCGCTTGAAATTGAATTCATCAAAGCCACTGATAAGTTTTACTATATTTATATCCGGGCTTAACTTGCTTATTCTTAATCAAAGTGATTAGTTACGATTGTAATGTGCAATGTTTGGAGTTGGAAAATTATATTTTATGAACAAATGTGTGTATGTATGTATGTTTCGTTTCCGTTTCTCCTCCTCCTTTCGACTGCACATTACTATGAATTGTTTGAACCTCACATCACAATTTCATGTGTATTGCTGTTTAACGAGTCCCCATCATGCCGCCCAATCATGTTTTAACACGTTGCAACAAACGTCGGAGTCTCTTCGTTAAGCAAGTGCATTTCAGCGACTACTTTTAGCTTGTGAAAAAATAATTGTGTAGAACTGCTGTGTGTTGCTCTATTACATAGGAATACTGTTAAAGTAACTTCTATCTTTCACAGCGTTGCCTCGTCCTTTGCTTGTATGACTTGAATATAAAAGTACGCATATTTAAAACGCGGGAATTTAGTTTGCTTAGTATGCAGGACTTGTCTGCGGTCGCGCGGCGCGTCCGTGCTGCCGAAGACCAGCGACCTCATTCTGTTGACACGGCGGAAGCGGAAGCGGAGGCGGCGATGGCGGTGGCAAGGCTGTGGCTGTGGTGCAGCAGTCATGACGGATATAGGGGCGCGCACGGAGTCAGGAAGATGGTGGATGTGGTAAAGTGCAGGCGAAGTGGGTACGGACAGAGGATAGGAGTGATTGGGAATGTTTGTATATTAAGCCCCATTTGTATTAGAAACATTACTGTAAAAAAGATGCGAAAATAAAAAGTGTGCAAACCGGTCATTTAATTTTAGCATTCACAATAATTTTAATTAATAACATGAACACTAGTGTCAAACACTGACATGCAAGCTTTTAATGTTCGGGTCCGGGTCATTTGAGAGAAAAAGAGCAAACATTACATTTCAATCAAATGAAAGAAGAAGATATCGAAAGTTAATTATTTTACTTCAGAATTAGCGTTGTCTTGTATGCCTACTAATATTTATTTCTTATCCAACTCTTAATTTGTTCTTAAATGTATACCAGTTGTTTAATTTTCTGATCATTGTTAAAGTTTTGTATTCGTGTTCAGATGCCCTCGTTAATGGTGTAAAATCTTGCATTCCAAGTAGTATGTGTTTATTCTGCCCACGATATTGGTGTTTGAAATGACAATTAATATCTGAAAAAGAAAATGATGCGATATAGTGGAACGCTACCAGTCACCGACTGAGCTACTCAGGGAAAACCGTTGCGGTGTCTCTGTCCGGAAAAGTGAGAGTCTTATCCAAGGCGTATAAGCCGCCCGTTCGATGAGGTCCCCAGTCCCGTGTCAGAGGTAGGCTTCTAAGATGTCTGGGTCGGAAACTCAGGGAAGGAAACAGGAAACCACCTTGAGTATTTCCTTCCAAGAAAACCCACCATGGGCCACCTCACTTCCATATATGGAAGATACGACCAAGGAAGAAATCCCTGACCGAGAGGTCCTAGAGTTCGAGACAGACTCTGAAGGATTTTTAATTCAAGTTATGAATCTACTAGAACGAATTTAGCCGCTGCGCTGTCTAGAAGACACTTCAGTGGCCAGCTGCGCTAATAGGTAATTTTCTGTTGTTTCTTCTATTAATACCTGGCATATACCGGAGCCGAACCCTAACAAACGAGTCGCTGACCGCGTGCGATCTTCCCTTTCTCATCATTGTCTCTTTCTCTTCTCTTACGCATGCACACACATACAAGCCCAACGTTCCTCACAAATCGAAATAACTATGGGGAACTTAGCACTTGTTCCGGCTGTGGCGGTGCTCCGTTTGGAAAGGCACCTGGAGAGTGAATAGGCCGCAAACCCACTTGTAGGTCGACGCCGAATATCGCGTTTCAGCGAGGGAGAAACGTCAACACTACGTGGAAATAGAATACAATACTGTAACCTCTACTCAGGCTGGGTGTGAAATGTTCATGGATTCGGGGCTCTCCCTTTTGAAGATTTTGTAAAAAAATAACACAAAATTCACAGAACATTTATAATTGGACATTTCCATTTACCAAGATACAGAATGTCATTCCATAAACACCCATAACACAAAGAACAAACATTGTAAAATATTAAAAAAATAACCCAAGAAAAAACAAGTTTTCCTGAAATATAAACAACACTTTGTTTTGTTCTGGAGCGCGGCCAGCACTGCTGGCGGCGCTAGCCGAATTCGTTTACTGCGCTCCGTGAAGTCACGAATGTTAAGCGAATTCGAGATTCGCGGGCTCTTGGTTGGGTGACCGGCCAGGAACTCCGGGATCTAACGTCGTCGAACCCCTGGCCGAAGGGATAAATGGCACTGACTGACTGAGACGAGACTTGACTTGAGATTATTCACAGTAACGGAGTATGTGTATGAGTATAGTATGCTCAATAACGGAGGATTACTCCAGAAGAAAGCGCTCAACGCCCAACAAGGGTTAAGAGACGCGTTGCACCAACAACGTCGCAACGAGACAATCGTTTTATCCTTTTACTAGTTTTCTTATGACTAAAGCAAGAATTGAGCACTAATCAGACTTCAAAAAGTAAAGAATGACATGACAGTGATGTTATGTTTAATCAATATTATCACATTCCTTATTGCACTATCAAACGGGTGCTAAAGCATTAAAAACACAAATTGAATTATTAATTTTTTTAAGTGCAGCTTTCATTGCAGATTATTTTTCTCTTCAATGACCCTTAAAGTACATCTCACCTTGAGTACACGAAAATGAAACAGATGAAGCTCCACCAAAGAGACATTTAAACTGAAGATAAACTACAAATATTAAACACAGGTTAACACATCAGATATCAACATGAACCTATTCTTAAAATTACAAGTGTTTAAATGTTGTGCTGAAATAAATGTAGAAATGTAACACATTCTGACTCTTATATCATACTAAAGCTTTTACATGATCAGTACAACATGATAAATCATCTAGTCTTGTACACTTTAAGAGAATGATACAAGCAAAGATGAAGCATAAATATGAATGTCTCGTAACATAACATTCTTAATTTTAATCAATGCATAATTTGCAATACATTAAAGTAACATAATAAGTATAACATTCTGTAATAACCTTGTTTTGTTCGGAAGAAAATGGTATGCACCACGATTCGTCCAACAAGACTTCCGTACCCCGAGCTTTCAAATTGGGAAGGCAAACTTTGTTGCAGATCTCCTGGTCTACGTGCCATTGCACAAGCCAAATCGGTTTGAAGTGCTTATCAAAAATAAACAATAGCCTCTATTGTAGTGGCTATTACATCAGCACTGACATAAGCTTCTTACACTGTCTTCTTTAAACATTTAATTTACAATAATTTAACAGACGCTGTGTCTTTCCAACACAGTACATTCTATCAACAGAAGCACTGATCACAATCTATACTGTATAAACAAAATGTACAGTACAAATACCTCTTTTCTCAAGATAACCTCACTCCACGACGTCTGACCAACGACAAAAATCTCTCGCCTCCCTCCTGCCCCTGTGACGTCACAACGGACGGTAGGGAGACCCTCTCCTACCTCCTCTACACCCCTCTTGCTGGAGAAGCTGGTGTCGTCAGCGACGGCGGCGGCGAATTCGTTTATCAAATATTTGAATGGTCACAATACACTCACGGGATTAATGACCAAAGTAGCTGACGCGCCCGGAAACACGAACTACACACTCCGTACCGGGGTCGATTATAGGAGATGAGACATAAAAAGTCGAGGATTTTGCTCAATGTTTGTCAGTTCTATAATTTTATCGATAATAGTAAGCAATGTGTTAAGGAAACTAGTGGTGCTAAAACAGCACGTACTTTCTTGTCCATATATTCACGCGAAATTATGAGAAATGTACTCGACTTTTCGAATAATTGTACATGACATTATTTCATAATCTGCTTTATGGATCAGAATTCATTAAGGGTAAACATCTCTAGCGTTAATATTTTAGTTATATGAAGACTTCGAAAAAAAATTGAACTTTTGCGATTTTCGAAAATTCACAGTTTTCAACGAACAAGAGAACTGCACCATTCTCTTGAACGTCCTTCACACTATCCAACAAACATTTAATTAAAAACGATAAAGCCATTTATTTGAAAATTTTGAAAATATCACAAAGGCTTCATGTAAACTACCCCACAAAATTAAAATTTCGGTTTCGACTTCAACGGGCCGCGACATCAGCCAGATCGATGAAGGAAATATAATTTTGGATAAAATCTGCTGAACGGGTTAGCCGCTAGTGTTGTTGACAGACGGAACTACAGACAGACAGTCAGATAGACACACGTTTTGTCGTCATTCGATTTTTCGGTATCAAGGACACACAAAAAATGGATTCTGGCTACACCACAAGTTAGAGGAATTTTTTCTAAATTTAACAACTGGGTTTAACATCTTTTTCGTCACCTGTGCCCTGTAATAAAAGTTCTTCTGCTAAAACATTTCGCGCAGCATTACATAACTTTCTCTCTACTCCGAAGCGATAAAGAAGCAATAAAGAGAGAAAAGAAATATATTAGAGAGAGTGCATGCAAGTGATGATAACGCTCGTTGCTATATGTATTCACAATTCAACTTAATATATTATATGCGAATTAAAATGGATATCCCAGAGCTCAAGAAAGATATGCACATATTGCCCCTCTCCCCATAGTACGCCATAGAATTTTTAATTGTTTTTGACCTTAAAGAAATAAACACAGTGATTTGAGTGTAAGGAAAATGCCAAGATATATATTGTAAAATGCACTTTTTAAGATATAAAAACAATTGAGAAACGTTACAACAGGAAGTAAATGAACCGTGAAAACAGTAGGTTGAACTTGATCACCAAAACAATTGAAACATGAAATATGCCCTATACCTTGGGGATTCATTTAATTAAATGTCACATGCATATTTTACTACATTTTACGTAAACCAATTATGAATAAAAATTAATCCTTTAATAGCGCGTTTGTTTAAAAAAGTGTCCAATTTTTGATATCCTATAACGTATCAAAAATTTAGTGAACTCACTAGATGTTGTCTGGAAGTATTTACCTGAAAGCCCACTTGTTTTTCATCATTTCTTAGTCGTCATCGTCCACATTTTCCCCTCGTTGAATGACTGGCCGTTGATAAAATCGTCAAACTACTCTTAACGTCTTGTCTTGGTTTCTTCATTTATTTGCGGATTTATGTCCGAGCTATCGTGGTTAAAAGATAACCTAGTTACACCATCACTATACCCAACATACTCGGCGTATAATGAATAATGTATAAGCAATACATCATTGTTGCGTTTGTAAAACAGTGCGACATGAAACGGAAGAAATATTATAGGCGAAACACAATTCAGAACAATAACGAACAGAATTCAGTTACAGTACACAGCCGAATTACTTTCATCGTCTGCAAAAAAAGTAGCCATTCAAGATTCACCGATGGAGATGTTTTTGAGAAACAATTCTTACTTTTTAAGGTGTACTAGAGTAATTTTTAAAGTTTACGTAGCTCGTGATGCAGGCGCAAGGCTGATATAAAAAATACTTTAAAAATCTATCAGTTGTCACTAAATAACGTTTTAACAGTAAAGACATAATTTAATTAGTAAAAAAATTTTATAATCATGATTATTTATAATTATTCATTCTTTACACCATTATTATCTCCTTTGATTTCTTTTGTGCTAATTGATTTCTTTTTGCGCAAGTGAAGTAAATGCTTATAGATTTATCGATTCACTCAATAGTATGGTATGGTAGTTGTGAAGAGAAACTTAAGCACGAATGTCTCTTGGGACCATTCAGTTTTCACATATGGATGTGTCTGTATATTTAATTAAATTCAGCGTTCACATCTTTTGATTATTCTGGGGAACATTTGGTGGAATTACATGGTTTAAAATGAATTAAAGAAAAATTAACCCTCCACTATGTATATATTAAATAATAATTTATTTAATTTTAATAATCAACCAGACAAGAAGATTCCCCATCCTTGGTTTTACAGCGTGCACCAAGTAAGATGGAACCAATGAATAGTATATTCTTCAACTAGTGCATGATGATAGCGATTATTCACGAGTTGATGTTTACGACACGAGTGAAGTAGGAGTGAGTGTCATAATTTCTACTAATGAATAATAGGCAATTTGCGTGAGTAGAAGATCATACTTTCTCTACGACCTTGAAATATTCAGAATAGATTTTGAACAGATTGTGTTTTATTTGAAACTTAAGTATAAGGATTTAGAGTAAGCTTCTAGTTTTACTTCATTGTCTATACACAATGTGCTTCTTAGCATTAAGTAAATCTTCCATAAACAACAGCATTTACAATGCTGAGAATGTTTTGTAAAGTAAGCCAAGAAAACTTTATTTCTAAAAGGATTCACCCTTTTTCTTTTTCTCCACTTCATAAATGTATATGATTGCTCATAATACTTCTTTGATTTTTCTGACAATAATTGTAGAGCTATTGAATTCGCTATTTCCTAAACTTCAGTTAACTATTTAATATTACATTGTTACATAACAATGTTTTGACACTTCAAATAACTGTCTACCCTGGCCTAGAATCGAACCCAAAACTCCCGGTATACGCCCAGTTCCTATTACCACTTGAGCTACCAAGGCAGTCATTTCTGTAAACAGCCTTTAGAAATTGAGAGCCCTTTTGATAAGTATTTTATATCTCTCTTCTCTGTCAAAGTTTGCCATGTATCAGCTCTCGCTAGAGACACCGCTTCAGCGTTGGCAACTTGAGATCTTCGTAGCATCAGTCGCCCAGCCGCCCCGTCTCCGATGCCCGGCCAGAGCGCCCAATGTGGCCGACGGAGAACAAGCCTCTGGCAGGGGCTGCCTTTGCCATCTCGCTTTGGGCAATCCTCACAAGCAGTGGTGGCCTCTGCCGGCAGTCAATTAAGCGATTAATTGTTTCCGAGTACGTTAACTGCTATGGCCATTAGTAGAGCCTGGAAGTTTGCCAAAATGCCTTTTTATTGTTCTTATGATTTTATGACGTTTAACAGTAGCAATCACTTAATAGTACTTCTGGAGTTGTTTCAGTAGATTTTCATTTTTTCATTTTTGCCTACTTTCCTTTCGTTGCCTATATTAGACATTTTGCCCATTTTTGCCTTTTCTACCTTTTATGTCATTTTTTTCTCTTGGCACCGATCTCGATCAAACTGGATAAATACAAAATATAATATAAGTAATCAATATAAAAATATAAGTGTAGACAATACAAAGGCACGAGCATGTTTTGTCTTTCTGTGGAATCAGTGGTTGCATTAAAACCCTAAATGAAAAAGGCGATAGCGGTCAGGATTTTTTATTTTTTTCATTGTTGCTGACAGGCTTCCGTCGCTGACGGTCAATCCCGTAAAATAAATGCCTGAAACTTCCGGGCTCTAACCATTAGTCTCGTTAGTATCGTGGGTTTTTACCACAGGATGTGGCGGTGTTCCTCCCCAACAGCTTGCTGTTCTGGCCGGCTTACACTTCGCTTTACGAGGATTCCCACCTCCAGGTTTCTGCCCCAGGCGAATTGTAGCGGGCGTTGCCCCAGCCGTAAAGCTGTACGCTTCCGACTGCTTTGTCGATAAGTGCCTTTTGTGAGTGTGAGAAGAGAAGAGACAAGAATGAGGGAGAAACGATGGCGAGCGAATCGTGACCAGTTAGGGCACTGCAACGGCATTGGTCTGGTATTGGTGGAATAATCTGGTAGGGGGAAATCTCGCTAGCCGACATGAAGGTCGGCGCCGGATAACGCCATTCAGCGGAGAAGATAATCGTTCACCGAGCTAGTTGGCAAGATAAAACACTCACTACACTTGCGGGACTAACGACCTTAGCAGTTGACGCGCCCGGAAACAACCAATCAATTGGGGGGCCAGTCGGTAGCTTAAAGCTTCTTCCTGCTAGGGCGGTGCCCTGCTGCTGGGAGATAACCCTACAAGATGACTTGTAGGTCATTGTCGGATCTCTTTATCCAGAAGGGAAACATATCTTCAACCACTCTTACAAAACATACGTACCACTTATCTGGATAATAACAGCTGTTTACGAACCTGAAAACACTAATCACTCAATCAATCAGAGAATAGATATCATGGCATTCTTCAATTTATCCACCTGTTCTCATTTCAGCATTTGCTCTTATAATGCCCTCAAACGTATTATACAATATTTTCGGTGGCCACTCAATAATCTAGAAATGTCTGATTGATTGCAGAATAAGCGACCGTAGTTCATCACGAGAGAATATTAATTACAAAGAATAATATTGTTTGCACGCCATTCACGCAAAATTGGATATTAATGACAGCACACGAAGCCTCTTTATAAGGTGACTGATCAAAATAAATATATGAATTTGGAACTTGTATTCCATGTTTTGAAATTAATTACATGTATCATGTTCATTCACATGTGAATTTCATTAACTTTTTCGAATAGAACTCTCAATGTTATTATGTACTCTTGATGCTATTGTTTTCTGACATGATTGAAATAAACAATTGGTATATTGCTTAAAACCATTAAAATTGAAAGGTATGGGACATCGAAATGTTTCATTTGGATATTTTCCTTAATGACAGGTACAATAATTATAGCAACACACTATACTATACACAACACACTATTAAAAATATAAACAAATTAAGGATAATTTTTCAATTTTAAGAAATATCTAACGTTATAAGTAGAGTATGATTACCGAGTTTCTATTGAATGTTGATATTTTAAAAATGTTTTCGGGAACCAGTCAGCTTTTAACATAATCGTTTTATTGTTACACCTGTCGAGTTAATATTTGTAGTATCTGTAGAGTTAGTTGTTAGTCTGTGCCATCTCAGCCTGTAACAGAAATAATATAAATCGAAACCTCCGAATGAACAACTTTTTTCTTACACATTTCTCGAAAATGTTTCGACGGATTCGAATATCATTATAAGAGTTGGGCAGTATTTAAATACTTGTATTTCAAATACGTATTTTAAATATATTTTGTATTTGAAAAAACGTATTTTGAGTTGTTAGGGTATGTATTTAAATACGTAAAGTAGGTGTATTAAAAAACAAGAAATACTTCAAATACAGACGAAGAAGAAGATAGTTTAGAACGAGGATAGTTTCATTTTGTCTAATTCCGCTAGTGAATGAACCTCATTGAAACAAAAATAAATGCTCTTTTCATCTGTTGAACTTCGATTCTCTTCATTTTAAAATAATAAATCTAAATCATTAAAAATGCTGAACAATTATCCGGGAATAAAAAAAGCGTTTATTCGTTATATCCCTTATTATGTTCAACCATGCCAGGTGACTGACAGTTGTCCTTTGCAGGTTTTATACACTCACCAACTATTGTTCTGTCGCATACATTGTCTAATAATTTGTTTGAAATATTAGTTGTTTTAAAAGGAAACTACATTTCTTTGTGTTAGATATACTTTTGATATCATTTTATATCTGCAAATATTTATTCATATTGTTACATTACATTGTAAAAGTTATTGTTCAGAAATTTGTATGACTGTCAATTACTAATTCACTGTAATTAACAATTACAATATATTATTGCAATAAAAGTGCAATACCAATTTAAAAAATTTTTTCCCAACCATTTTGTTTTCAAATCAGACTTAGAAAAACTCTCTATGAATATACAAAATTATTTTCATTATTAGGAACCTCCATGTTTCAAAATGCTCTCCTGTACAATTTCCTTGGTGTTAGATAGAACTTTATCATTCTGAATTTACACTGAAGTGACAATGTGCGGGGGATAGTAATATACAAATATACAGATGACAGTAGTATAGCGTACAAAAGGTTTCAAAGGGCTTATATTCCTATTTATACTCATGTGATCCATGTGCAAATGTTTCTGAAGTGATTATGTCCACACGACGGGAATTAAACGGCGAATGGTGGTGGGAGCTAGACACATGAGACATTCCATTTTGTAAATCATTAGGGTTGATCGATTGATTGATGATTCCCGAATGATTGAAGGCGCGTCAACTGCTAAATTCCCGTAAGTGTAATGCATGTTTTTCTTCGGAACGTGTCAGGGATGTTTCCCTGCCGGTTGGTCAGATCCGCCGCCGAACTACCTGTCGGACAGTGGCCTTTTTTCCCCAACCATGTATAATTCACCAGCGGGGCACCGCCCCAGCCGCGTCAAGCTCTAAGCTCACGATCGGTCTCGCGATTTGGGTGGTAGTGTAGTGCATGTGCGTGTAAATTTATATGTGTCAGTAAGGTGCGAAAATAGGATCCGGCACGCGGTCCGTGATCCTTTGTTAGGGTACTGTTCCGACATTCGCCTGATATTGATCGAAGAAAACACGGAAAACTACCGATCAGAGTAGCCGGCCGCAAGAATTCTCCTCCAGACAGCGGCTGAATTCGACCTACGTACTTAATAACGAAAATCCTGCCACCGTCAGGACTTGAATAGGACCTCACGGTCAAAGCCACTGCAGTGATATCAGATGCCCTGACCCACATCTTCCGCTGAAACCGTTAGGGAATTCAATATTACGTGTTCTACAGTAACAATACTGTGCCGATAATGTATAATATTTCAGGCATAACCTCTCACCACGGACAACGCAGTGACTGAAGGCCTGCACTTATAGACCGAGAACAGCGGCGTTTGCGTAGAGTTGTCAGTGCTAACAGACAAGTAACATGCATAACCACATAATAAGTCAGTGTACGACAAACATATTAGAAAAGTGCGATGAAGTTTGGTTTTAGTGGGGTATGGCAGCATAAGACCGTCTCGAATGCCTTTGCTAACAGCACGACATCGCCTGAAGCTCCTCTCCTGGGCTCGTAACCATATTGATTGGACCCTCGATGACTGAAAATGGTGACTTGGCCAGAAGAGTCCCGATTTCAGTTGGTAAGAGCTGACGGTACGATTCGAGTGTGGGGCAGACCCTTGGAAGCTATTGATCGAAGTTGTCAACAAGGACTGAGCAAGCTTATGTAGCTCCACAACCGCGTGGGCTGTTTTTACATGCAATGGACTGGATCCAACTGAATCGATCATTGACTGGAAACGGTTACGTAAAGGTACTTTGGCACCATTTGCCATTGGCATCATTCATGGATGTCATGTACCCAAACAACGATGGAATTTTTATGGATGACAATGCGCTATGTCACCAGGCCACCTTTGTTCATGATTATATAAGGAACATTCTGAACAATTCGGGCGAATTATTTGACTATCCAGATCACCTGACATGTATCTCATCGAATATTTATGAAAAAAATCGAATTGTCAGTTTGTGGTCAAAATCCTGCACCGGCAAAACTTTCGCAATTATAGACGGCTATAGAGGCAGCATGGCTCCATATTTCTGCAGAGGACTTCCGAGGACTTTTTGAGTCCATGCGACGTCGAGTTGCTTCGCCGAACAAATGGAGGTATTAGGAGCTATGCGAGCTATGCATTATTTAGAACTAGTTTCGTCACCTTCATTGGACTTCCCCGCTTCTTTTAAACCGCACGATCGGCTTAGCTCAGGACATCAACTGATGTCACTGCAGTACGTCTATCCGAGAGATCCTAGGGTTCCAGTCAAGATTTTCAACACTAGCTTTATATCTAGGTCAAATTCAGCTTCAGTGTGAAGGGGAATTCTAGCAGGTGGCTGCTCTGATTGGTTGTTTTCAGTGGTTTCTCCAATGAACACCAGGCGAATTCTTGAGAAGTACTCTAACAAACGGACCACGGACCGCGGGCAATATTTTCTTCTTGTTTTTTGTCCTCACCTCTTACATACACATACACTATCTAGCACACTAACGGGAGTTCACTTGGGAGCGTCGAGCTTGTCCCGACTTGGACGATGGTATCACGCTGGTGGGAGATACCTTGTTGGGGGAAATCTTCGCAAGCTGACGGAGGTTGGAGTCGGGGGAAATTCACCGCCACCTCGCGCATAAACCATGTACTATACTTAAGGGACGTCTAAGCAGTTGACCTGCTCGGAATCACTAATGAGTCACTCATTAAACCGCTCGAACCCACACTGTTAGGAGGACGAGGTGAGTGGTTCGGACCCACTGCCGCCGCGAAGCGTGCAAGTGCCCGTCCGGCCGCTGGCCGCTCGCTCGTCGCTCGCTGGGCCATCGCTGAATGGCCGTCTAATGACACGCGGCGCCCTCTCCCGCCCCCGCCCCACGCCTCACGGGCGCGGAGCAAACGGCACTCGGCCTCATCAAGAGCAGCGGAGGAGCCTCATACGCCCCGCCTCGCCCCGCCCCGCCACATTTCGGCAAAACGATTCAAGCGTTCATTTTCAAACTGACGTAGCTTTAGTTCAGTATGTGTTGTAGTTGTACTTATCAACATATTCTTAAGATGCTTCTCCAACATCTTCCCAAAAATTGTGTTCATTCCCTTTCTAAAAGTTTGAATACATTCCTTTCCTGAAAATTGTGTTTTTTAGAGGTACTCACTTGGAAAATTAACTCCAAATATTCTAAGCCGCCATCAATATCACAAAGCGATAAACTTAGTGTATGAAGTAGCGATTTAATAAGTTATCCAATTACTTATCTTCATATAATGCCCTAAAGTCACCCTGTTTCAAATTTATTTCTTCTTATTTTAGTCTTTCAAGGGACTTGATTAAATGACAGGAGACAGAGACTCTTTTAAAAACGCCTTTCATAAGATGAGCGATTAGCTCTAATCAATTTCTAATTAAATTTAACTTCTTTTAGATTGGAAATGGTCATGTTAAAGAACGAAAGGTGTTATGATTTAAGGGGGTTTGAATTTATCTTCAGGAACGTTTGATTTTATATATAAACGGACAACATTTTCCAATGCTAAATAAAATAGTACTTTGGGATTTATGTAGATTGTTCTAAAAATTACTTGCTAATTTTGCTATACTTTCTTCTAGTTTTAGTTCAATGAATTTGTTCATTGGTAATGAAGCAGGGAGTATTTGTAGTTTTTGGTGCTGCGCCTCCCCAAATAGGCCATCTGATAGTTGTAGTAAGAGGGATAATTTACTTCAATAATAACAGTCGAATAAGTCGCCTTATTAAATTAGTAAACCAATAATCAAAGTTTAAAAATAATATGAACGAAATAACAATGATTATCGTTATGATTTTGAAAATGACGTGGTGAAGTGAATCTTTTTCGAAATTGTCCAATATCAAGTGAATAATATCTGTGCCAAACCAATTCTATTTCAATCTATTTGATATCTAAATAAACAGTCTTATTTATACTTTACGAGCAGCTTTTGGTGGTTTAGCCACAATGACAACACATGCTGTTTGGAAGAAATTCATTACTTTTGTCCTTTTTTGTGTGGTTTAATATCTGCAATTGAATTTTTGGGTTTAGATTGCCGGTACACTTCATCAATAAACCAATATACTTTTTACTATAGAAATGCAATATTTTCCTTTTCCATTTACATTTCGTCTAATCGCATTTACAAGTATTTAAAATATAATTTATGTATTATTGTAATATAGTAGCAGCATAGCGGATAATATGTCCAACTCATTATGTGCAATACATTAAATAATGAAATGCACCAACAAACTAAGAAAACATTTATCAAAATTTGTATTTTGTGTGATCGAGTTTGGTTTTAAATGTTCCAATTTAATTACTGACTAGTACATTTTTTATCGTCTTTCTAAAAGGGGTTTTTATTGTCCTTGGGATTTTAGATTCCTCGACATCCAAACCCTCTCCAGCTCGTATAAGAATTCGCTCTACGATGAAGCAAGTCCTGCCTGAAGAGTGGAGAGAAGGTCGGAACGAGCGGCGCCCGGCACGCACCTGCCTGCCTTTGCACCAGACTGGCTGGCTGCGTTCGATGGCCGCCTGCTTAATGAGTCGATCGCAGTCGGCGGAGGGGCAGGTCTCGCGGGAGCGCCGGGGGGAAGCTGCAGCAGCGCGCTCAGGGCGCCAGCCAGCGACGGGGTGGACGGCGGAGGGGGAGCGGAGGCGGATTTTATTGATTAATGATTTCCATCTGCTACTCCAAAGATCGTTTATCCCGTAAGTGTAGCGAATGTTTTATCGCAGGGTGTGGCGTATTTCTTCCTTAGTGAGATTCGGGGCCGACGTACACGTCGACTTGCAGTTTCCTCCCCTCCCCAACCGGGAATCTCCAACCAGCGGGGCAAATTCTAAGACGAAGATCCCGACTGGTCTCCCGGAATGTGTGGTAGTGTAGTGCATGCAAGTGTAAGTATGTGTGGGGGGAGAGGTAGGACAAGGAAGAGGAAGGAAAGATCGCGGTCAATGGTCTGTTTTTTTCGTACTGCTTCCGCATTCTCCTGGTACTAATCGGAGAAATCATGGGAAAGTAGTAACCGGAGCAGCCAGCAGGTAGGATGCCCACCCAGTCAACGGCTGAATTCGACTTAGTTGGCGGCTGACTTTGAGCCTTAGGACTCCCGGTCACAGGCATTGCATCAACTGATGGCCTGAGCCACCTACGCCGGTGCAGAGGCGCATAACCGCCTGGAACGGAAAGCCGCCGGTGATGTACACTGCTTTTATGAGGGATAATCAATCGGCTATATGAATTGATGGTTTGCACTGTGTAAATAATGGACTTTGCAATGTTCACAGAAAGTAGAAATGGAATAGATGATTGTTACTTATGATGTTATGTTACACTACTAGATAATGGCTTTATTTCAAAGCTTTAGCTAACATCAATAAATAGTAAAAATATGAACATCCTTATAATCTACCTATGAATTTAATCAATATATTTACTCCAAAAAAAAATCATGTATGACATTAATGTAATATTAACAACAAATTGTATATATGGACAACTTTGTTGGCGCATATATGGAAAACTTTGTTGGTACAGCGCACCAGAAATGTCTCTCCGAAGTGGTTTCTTGCTGGTGAGAGTGCATGTTGCAGAAAGTATGTTGGTAACACGAGCTGTAGCTTGTAACAAAACAAACAAACAAACAACAACTAAATTATTGATCTAACCACAATCATAATAGTTGCTGGAAGTGTTTTTGTCTGCACTTGCTTCCCAATGTTTTGGTTGCTACCACCATAAATGCAACTTTTGGTAAGAGGTTTAGTTCAGTGTGGAGAGAATTTCCTGGCGCACTGTACATTGAAACCGCAATAATGTCGGATCTGAATGGGAGCTAGTGATGCTCCCATTCAGATCCGACATTATGGCTCGGACTTTCTCGTAATACAGTTTTGTAATTTTCTTGATGTCTCCACCCTTGCTCAATATATCGCCGCCCGAATCATTTTTTGACATTTTCTCAATTTTTCGGTTTACTAATTGCAGAACCAAAATATTACTTTACGAAAATTGAAGAAGAGTTAAAGCTCGTCCTAAATAGAAATTTTATTACAAGAACTATCACTACGAAATGTTTGAAGAAAAAATTAGGAACCATTTTCAAGATAATGGCGTTTGAACATTTCGGAAAATGCGGGATTTTAAGCTTATTTTAACAGAAAACTTTTGACTTTTTGAGAAACTTTGTATGACATTACAATCATATATATCACATAAATATCACTGTAAAAATCGGATGTAATGCTACATTTAAAAGTGTATTTTGCTCTATTCTTACAAGAAATTTAAAGAAAACATTTGTTTTGAATAAATCCTATGCGTGGTTTAGGCGCTCGTAGCGTTCAGAAATGGACGGAGAAACGGACAGACTGTCGAGCAGACGGACAGACGTACAGATGTATGGACGTTTTGAAAAATATAAACACTTTTTCGGTATCAGGGGATCCCAAAACGTGCATTTCCATTGAAATCTCGAATTCGATCTTCTGCAGCATTACATAACGTTCTCTACAGTACGTATATTACTCCATATATACGTATGTATACGAGAAAGTAAAAATTGGAGTTACCCAGTATTTTAACTTCTTGATGTGTAAGTTCCTTAATCATTTTCCTTAACCACGGTTCGAGAAAAATAATAGTAATTAACTTCATTTGGCCCATTAGCTGCAAACAACAAACGTTGAAATTTGTTAATCGAGGTAGTACGTGCTTCTTTTATCACCACTAGTTGGTTTAGCCTACGCACGCCTATGTATAAAGTCTTAGTAAATCCAACACGTTTCATCAGCCGCCTTTTATTGATGGATGTTTCCGGGCGCATCAACGGCCTAGGTCGTTAGTCCCGTAAGTATAGTGAATGTTTTCAACGCGGGAGGTGGCTGTGATCTTCCCCGATCATATGGCGAGATCCCGGGCCTACTTACGTCGGCATTCGGGGATTTGCCACAACCAGGTATCTCCCATCAGTGGGGCACCGCCCCAAACGGTACAAAGATTTTCGACTGGTCGCCGGACATGTTGGGTAATGAAAAACATTTGAATGTGTGTATGTAAGTAAGTATGTAAGTGTATGTAAGTAAGGGGTAGGGCAAGGAAGAAAACGCAAAGATCCGCGTGCAGCCCGTTGGTTAAGGTACTGCTATGGCATTCGACTTGTATTGACCGAAAAAGCCACGGAAAACTACCAATTGGAGCAGCTAGAATTCTTCTACAGACAGCGGCTGAATGCAACCTATCTATGAAGCTAGAGTCGGAAATCTTGCCATCCTGGAGAAATTCGAACCCTAGGGCCTCCCAAACAGAGGACTGCAGTGACATCGGTGGATGCCCCGAGCCACGTTTGCCGGTACGGCCTTGTATTAAGTGATGGATTTTGTTGTGTTTCCGAGCGCGTCAACTGGTTATTAGTCCCGTTAGTGTTGTGCATGTTTTCCCCCCGGGAGATGGCGGAGATCTTCCCCCGCTCGATGGCGAGATCCGGCGCCGACCTACTGTCGGCTAGTGGGGTTTCCCCCTAACCAGGACTCTCCCACGAGTGAGGCACGACCCCACCCGCGACAAGCTCTAAGCTCCCGACCGGTCTCCCGGAATATGTGGTAGTGTAGTGCATGTTAATGTAAGTGTGTGTGTGTGTGTAAAGGGAGAGGATAGGACAAGGAAGAGGAAGGACAGATCGCGCGCGGTCCGTGGCCCATTTGTTAGGGTACTGCTCCGGCATTCGCTTGGTTTTGATCGGAGAAACCACGAAAACTACCGATCCGAGTAGCCGGCCGCTAGAATTATCTTCCAGACAGCGACTGAATTCGACCTAGCTGAAGAGCTAGTGTCGAAAATCCTGCCGCCGTCAGGACTGGAACCTAGGACCTCCCGGTCAGAGGCGCTGCAGTGACATCAGTTGATGCACTGAGCTACCGCTCCCGGTACGGCTTTGTAAAAACGTCAAGGAAATCTGCAGAGAACTGAACCATTCGCCATCCACCAACCGCGCAGACTAAACATGCGTGAAAGACGGCCTCACGATTCGGTCGCGCGTGTGCGCCCCGCGTGCGTGAATGCAGCCAGTGTGAAAGGACGCGGCCGGGGAGCGACATGGCGTAAACTGCAATGCGTGTTCCGACGCACGCGTGACAGACTCGTACGCGGCCATAGCATGCGGGAACTCGTGCGTGCATGCGGCACCCTGCAACGTTGCGACCGAACGACGGAAATGGGGCCCAAACCTCATAGAACCAACTTGCAAATAAGGGACTCTGATGTCGCTCATTGCAAATTTTTAATTTCAATTTGGAGAGTCTTACGTAGAGTAGAGTGATATAGTACGTCTGTAGTGTAGTAATATAGAGTGATACATACATAGGTAGAGTGATAACCGAAAGTAAAAATTATTTAATATCGGAAAGTGGTGACGCTATTTTGAGGCCGTATATTGTAGGTTGGAAAAGAAATATAATTCACGTCTCCCAAATTCATGTTCAGATCTTCATTTACTTTACTAATTCACTTTTTTAAGAAAATTAATATTGGAATTTAAATCAGCAGCTTTCGGTATCTAAAACTTAATTTATTAGAAATAGATTAAGATAATTTAAACTTTCGGTATTAAATTATGTTTTTTATACTTTGAAGCTCGTTGAAACTCGTAACTTATTTCAGTTACTGGGAAATTGCGAAATATATACATTAGATTAATATAAAACATATTTTACTTTCCTTCAGAAAGGACATCAATTATTGAAAAAATAGAGATAGACCTCTTACAACATTTAGAAATAAAACGTTGATGCAAGTGCATACTTTCTATTTAGAACCGAAGGCATTGATCACGTATCAAATACTCGATGCCACAGTACACAGGAAGTGCATAGATTAGCCTTCGTATTTCCACATCTCGTCTATTGAACATTCCTCTATGAACATTCAATGTCTCCATGAACATTCCCAAAGCAAACTCATCGGAATGTATTGAAGTTGCCCATTTTAAGCAATACTCTACTGTACAAATTAATATAAATACTAAATAGGTGCAAACAAAAAATTAATTAATTGTGTCTGACATCGCTAGTGAGCAATTCGTTGAAAAAACACTGAAAAAATAAAATAAAAGAAAATAAAATATTTTATTTTCATGGTTTTGACCTCGTTTTTGCCATTTTGCCTCACCGTGCCCCGTCCGTCCACCGGGGTTTTGAAACCGCAACGCGTCGGGTTGCGTGGCGACGCGTCGCGTCGGGTGGCATGCGTTGCGAAGGGCCGACGGCCCTGATTCATGGCGGACGCCTACGAGCGCTGTGTAGCGCCATTCAGTCGCGGCCTCCAAATGCCGGTAATCAGTTACGCGGATTCGTCATGAACACGCGAAGGGCGTGTGTGCGCTCTTAAATGAGGGCAAGGGACCGAACGAGACACGAAGCTAGAGCGGGATTGAAATTGAGTCACTTCCTCGTAAAACACGAGCGGTATGTGCCTACAGAGAAACAACAGTTTATTTAATTCTGACAATACACAAGGTTTTTCACAACAATATTTTTGAAATGAAATAAATACTTTAAAAAATACGCAGTCCTATTAAAGCAAAAAATCGGTAAATCTAATTCTACATGCTCTTAACACCATAACCAACATGTTCAAAGCGATCAATTTGAAATTTTACTTTATTTTCTATTTTAATATAAATTAGCACATCAGAATACATTGGGATTGGCAAAATTTGCAGAACCGTGGTTACATACCTAAATGAGCTACCAAATTCCTAATCGGTAAACTAAAAAGAAGTCTAGTTTCCTAATGGTAGAATCGAAATATTACATGAATTTTTTTACAGGAGAGGAAAACAGTTCTAAAGGGAAATTTCCGTTGAAAACTATGGAATCGTTTTAAGAGAATGTCGTTTAAGTATTACTGTTAATGCGAAATTTCAAGCTCTCTTTCACAGAAAACTTCAGAGTTTCAACAAAGCTTCATTGGAAGTCATTTGAAGCACTTCTTTTCACAAATGCAACAATGTATACGAATTGCTGAAAATGTACATATTTCGGCCAGAGGGATATTTAAAAAATACATTTGCGTAATTTTTTAAAAACAAAAGAATGCAGCAAAAATGTTTTCATGTCATCGTAGGAGTGCATATAACCCTACCTATACAAAACGTTTGATAAGAAGAAATAATTTGAAACCGTTTATAGATCATTTGAAGGTTTCTCAAAACACGGAATTTTGGGCTAATTTTCATAGATGACTTTTTCCGATGGTTTTCTAAAAACTTCAACAATTAATCATTTAAAGCGCATGTACTCATGCATGCAATGTACTATACAAATTGCCGCTAATGTAAATATTAACGATGTGAGAGACAAGACAATAAAATTACATTTGTGTAATTTTTGAAGAAACAAACGAATAGGGCAAAATGGCGTTAATGTCATCTTAGATAGTTAACTTTCCCTACTAAATGTTTAAAGAAACTAGAGATGATACAGAATGACACAAACCTTCTCGTAGTACAGTTTTCTAATTTCCTTGGTGTGGTCTGGCTTTAAGGTGTCCATTTTCTGGACAGCTTCCATGTATCGTCGGCCAAAGTATATTTTTTTGTCATTTTTGGATATAGTAACTGTAAAAATGTACTGAAAATGTTTTGACAATAAACAAAATTTTAATTATTTACTAATACTACGTCGAGATAACTTAAATTCAAAATATGTTTTTCCTTTTTTATCTCGATGGTCGCGGTATTATGTCAATTATTTAGTGTTTTTTGAAGTAAAATATGGTGTAAGAGAGTAAAATAATATTTTATGCACGAATAAGAAGGTATAGATAGCGAGGTGTCCAGAAAACTATGCGATAATTTTTACGAGTAAATTACTTATGAGTACCGTACGCTAGAGTACCATAGATTATACTAGTCAACAAGGGTTTAGTATTTCTCCATGAGAAATCCAGCCCTGCTATCAACATTTTGCTGTCACATATAGTTTTGGAGATATTGGAATATTATCAATTTTAGTGTTAAAATTGTTATTTTTGCAATTATTGTCTTTAAGCTATTATTGTTAATTTATATGAAGAATATAAATAATAGGTAGAGGTTGCATACGTAACTGTGTATTGTTCGTGTTTCATGAGAGAATGGAGGGGGTTATAGTGATGATGCGACCTGCACATTTCCTGTCTGATCTCATCACTGCATTGCGCCAGATTTTCGTAGACCTCTGAAGTGTTTGCATTGATATTGTTATTTAATAGTAACTTTGATTTGTGTGAGAACTTAAATATGCGATAAAAGTGCCTAAACCATCAGGATACTTTCTATTGTGTTTGCTGAGTTGACAATTAAACAGCAAAGAAAAAAATTCTACCCTTTTCGAAAGTGCTATTATTGGCTGTAAAGTAGCGGATTAGGAGAAGATTTGGAACTCTTCTGTCTGTTGTGTTACTTGTGTAACATTTACCAACGCAAACGGATCTCGACATTTGCTGTTCCCACGGTTTGAAGAGAATCGAACGATCATCCTTCGGACTGTAGTTTTTGTTTAACTAGCACAAAGGGAAGCTGAAAAAAGGCAAGGTATTCTTTAAAGTAACCCAATACACCGGCAACAATTTGACCTATTCCCAATAGTGATGATCTCTCAATCATCTTACCCGGAATCTATCGATGGAACTAAAAATTTCAGATCTGAAAATAATCAGAGTGCAGATCACAATCCACGATCCACGTTTTGAGGTTCCCAATAAGCCTCATTTATTAACATAAGGATATCTGAATGATTTAGTGCATGATCGAAATGAACCGAAGAAGCCGCCAGAATGTTTGGGGTTGCGACTAAAAGGATGGAACCTTCTTCATCCCGAAAGTAAGATCGAAATCGTCAAGAGTTATTTACGGATTTTTTCTCAAGTAGATGATGTACTGTAATAATATTTCATCAGTGCTAGGCACTTTAGGACATGCTCATAATCCAAAGGAATGGTTTTGTTTATTGATTGGTCAAACGTTAGCTTAAATGCTGTCCTTTTTCACAATGGGAATTCACATCAGTTCCACTTGCGCATGCAATTAAAATGAAAGGAACCTAAAATATGAAGATAATTCTAGATGATTCTAGTGATTCAGTATGGAACATTACGTGGAGATCTTAAGATGATTGCTATGTTTTTAGGTGTACAGACTAGATACGCAAAAATTGCTGTTTTTGTGAGTGAGACAGTAGAGATCGTAAAAGCCACTTCAAAAAGAAGACTAGGCCTTTTCGTAAATCTTTCACACCAGGTGTAAAAAGCGTTATGAATTTTCCCTGAGTTCATAGAAAAAACATATTTCTCCCATCTCTTCGTATCAAATTAGGTTTCATGAAGAATTTCGTGAAAGCCATGGACAGAAATGGAAGGGGATTTTTGTATTTGAAACAGAAGTTTCCGAAAATTAGTGAAACGAAAATTAAGGAGGGAATATTCATTGGAACACCAATAAGATAACTAGTGAAAGAGGCCAATTTTGAAGGAAGGTTAAATGAGTTAGAAAAATGTGCTGAGATTTCCTTCAAGAATTTAGTTGAAAACGTTTTAGGCAACAAGTAATCTGACGACTATATGGAACTAGTAAAGTAGTTACTTAAATCTAATGAAGATTTGGTCTGTAATATGTCCCTTAAAATTCATTTTCGTCACTGTCACTTGGATTTCATTCCCGAAAATTTGGGTTAGCGACGAACAGGCGGAGCGCGTCCATCAGGATATTGCAACTATGGACAAAAAAAACCAAGGACAGTGGAGTTCAAGTATGTTGGCAAATTACTGCTGGACTCTCGAAAGGCACGTTCCTGAGACGCAATAGTCAAGAACATCATCAAGCAACACGTTTTAGTATTTGGAAGATTTTAAATTTCTTTAGTGTAAGTGTAATGACTAAAAAAATACTAAACTGTCAAAAACACGTACGTGATAATGGCTTTCATTTTTCAATTCAGCGTAATATTGACTATAATGATCAGCCAATTGGGGGCAAGACAAATGTTTTCTTTATACACCAGTGTTATAGAAGATATTTTAATATAGAATGCTCGCTAAAAAGAAACACGTTTTTCATTTCTGTTTAATTCACTATGGAATAAAATTGATGTCTAGAACCACATTGTTTTCAATACTCATCAAGTCAACGCATTTCAGAATGGACTGTTTATGTCAGCACTTTTAAAGTCATGTTAATTCAGTTACACTTCAACTTTTAATAAAGATATTCAACATCTCAAAAGGGAAAAAAAAAGAATAATATGAATTAAGCGACAGAAAATAGAAGTTTAATCATTCATATCCTCAATTAAAAACGTTTCCTCTCTTTTCTGGCGCGGAATATTTCTCGATGGAAAAGAGGAAAAAAGAGCATCTTCCAACACTCGCATGGATCCAAAATTGCTCTCGTAGACACTTGAGTTTAATTGCAGTCGTATCTGCAACGCAGTAGCAGTTGCGTTGCATGGAGTCGCTCTGCGCAGTTGACACTTCTGCGTGCAGGCCGCTACGACTGAAGGCCAAAATGAAACAAAAGTTGCAAAAAAATTCCGAAAAGCAATCCTTGAACAATTATACTCGTAATAAAGAATATATCCCACAAAATTAATCCAAAGTAGATATTCAGCTGGGGAAACCATTAGCAAAATACATTGGATAACAAAATTTATTTGAAACACGTGAATGCCCTTTCTTTTAATTCCCAGGATTAAGATAGGCAAGTTAAATAGTTCCACTTGAAGTTCTCCATTGCGTAGGAAAGTCGAATTTTGAAGTTGTAAATCATTTTACATTTAGAGTATATGTAATATTTCGATTATAAATTACCTTTTGTAAAATTGAAATTATTTGTCGTTTATTTTAAAAACAAAACCAATACTCCTTCCTTTTTCGGAAATAGAATATTATCCGATATTTACTCTGACGTTGCGGCCGAGACTTGCGAGGCGTAATTCGCCGGATTGGATTCCGCCGGTTATCGATGACTGCCATTTTTTTTTTCTTTATTGCTTTTGTTGGATGTACATAGGTCAGTTTTAGTATAAACTTTACATATGTTTGATTGGCTTACTTACTAACTTACATTTAAAACTTATTTCTAAGACTTAAATCTAACATAAGGTTGAGGATGCCCTATTGGGTCCTCTATTCTGGTTCAAATTCGGAGAAGGTTTTGAGGAATATATTATAGGGGTATCTGTTTTTTATTCTGGTATGGTTCGGGTTTTTAGCGAGTCTAAAGGTTGCAAGGGAAGAGATTTGAGGTAAATAATAATAAAAGTTGGTGGCTAAGTATGTGATATGATGTTCAATGAGTTCTAAGTTGAGTTCTTTGTGAAGCTGATGATTCGTGACAAACCACGGTGCATTGGTAATGGTTCTGAGAAATTGGTTCTGAATGATCTGTAATTTCTTTAGATTGGTTTTTGCGGAATTTATCCAGATGGGACAAGCATACAGCAGTAGCGGTCTTAGAATGGCTTTGTATATTGCAATTGAGGAATGATATGGTAATGGACTGTTTCTATAGATTAATGGTTTTAATTGCAGTAGTTTTATTTTACCAGTTTAGTTTATTGTTGTTTATTGTTAGGGGGTGGGAAGGTATAGGGTCTTAGTGTGAATATTTTTGCTGCGGTTTTGGATGAATTTAGTTTTATTTTAAGTTCGGATGCCCAGCTATCGAGTAAGTTGAGGTATAGTTGTGTTCTATTTCTGATGTCAATGATAGAGTTGCCAGAAGAAAATATTGCTGTATCGTCCGCAAATTGGGCTATGTGAATATTCGTTAATTTAGGAAGATCTGCGACGTATAAGTTGAATAGTGTGGGTGAAAGTGGTGAGCCTTGGGGGAGTCTTGCGTTAATTAGTCTAGGTTGGAGTGATGATTATTTACGTTCACTGAAAAGTTCTATTGTTAGAAAGCTATTGATAATTGATTTTATGTAGTATGGGTGCCAATTTGTTTGATCTTGTACATTAATGCTTGGTGCCATGTCCGATCAAACGCCTGAGTGATATCTATGAATACGCCTATTGTGTGATGTTTTCTGGAATGCTGTATATGTGTTCGGATATTCTTAGTAACTGGTGTTGAGTAGACACTTTTCCGTAAATCCAAATTGTTCTTTAGGAATTATTTTCGTTATGTATAGGTAATTTTTTAATCTTTTAAGTATAATTTTCTCGAATATCTTTGATATGGATGGTAATAGACTGATCGGACGATAGCTGTCAACGTTTGCAGGATTTTTTCGGTTTACAAATGGGAATAATAATAGCATGTTTCCAGGTATGCGGAAGTAATTTGTTCTGAGACACGAATTGTAGATGTTTGTGAGGGTAGCTATTGCTGAGGCAGGTAAATGTTTTAATACGGTATTATTTATATTGTCGTGTCCAGGTGATTTTTAAGAGGCAGTTTATTAATAATTTTTGATTTCAGAGGGTGAAATATATTGTATTTTTTGGTGAGGTCCATGTTCTTGTTCTGATGCTGATTTGGTTATAGTGATGTGTCCAGGATGGAAATTAGTGTTGTTGACAGTGAAAGTTGAAGCAAAATAGCTTGCTAGTTCTTCTGACTTTTGGTAGGATGTGTACGCTTTATCTGTTGTTGTGTTTATAGGAGGTATCGTGTTTTTCTTCTTAAGTATTTTTCGTGTGAATTGCCACAGAGTGTTGTTGCTGACGCTGAGCGACTGGATTAAGTTATGATAGTTTTGGCTATTGAAGTTAGTTATAAGTCTCTTAACGATATTTGTTAATAGGTTTAGTTCCTCTTAAGTTCAGGTGGTACTTTTTAGAGTAGAGTGTATTATTTCGTTGAATTGAGAGATGGATTGGTCTATTTCCAACGGGGTATTTAATGTTTTTATTTGCGGTAAGGAATTTGTTACTGTTTGTTGAAATTTGTGCCAATTAATTTTTATTGAGTTTGGTTTAGGGGCGGGGGCGTGGTGCGGTATAAGTTGGTGTGTAGTAATAATTACCGGATGTGATCAGAGCCAAGTTCGAAAGTAGGTGTAGAGTAGAATTTGATATTAGTATTTGTGATGCCTATGTCAAGGATGTCCGAATTACGAGTACGATCTTGAGGGTGGTAGGTTGGCTCCGAGGGGGTGAGTATTCTTAGGTTTGAAATGTTTATTAGTTGAACTAGGACTTTCCCGTTGTGATTATTATTTTTACACCCCGCTTAGTGTTTTGAATTAAGGTCACCTTAATAGCAAAGTTTTCTCGGTAGGTTGAAATAAATTAGGAAAGTTTGCATTTATAATTTTGGCTGTGGGGGGCTTATAAGCTGTTATAATTTTCCATGGTTCGCTATTTATAAATATTTGGATAGCAACAGTTTCGATTCCTGGTGTGTCGGGTGGATTAATTTGGTGGTGATAAAGATAATTTTTGACCGCGATTAGTACCCCTCCTCCTCTATTTTCCGTTCGATCTGTTCTATAAGTGCTGTAACCTGGAATAAATAGTTTATTTTTTTTATTGAGGTGTGTTTCAGTTATGCATGCTACATCAATTTTATGATGATGCAGAAAATGAATTAGTTCTGTTTTTTTATTATTGATGCTATTGGAGTTCCAATTCAAGATGGATATATTATTAGTGGGTTGAGTTGACATTATTATTGCTTAGATAAGCGGTGACAGAATTTTGAATGGTGCTGATGATGGTAGGGATTAAAGAATTTATGAAATTAATGATGCATGAGGTGATTGAGTTGATTATTGTACTGATAATTGGATTGTTAGAGTCAGAATTAGGGATTAAAGAATTTATGAAATTAATGATGCATGAGGTTATTTGGAAATTTCTCTAGATTGATTTGGAGGAGAGGGTGGGGAGGGATTGAGAGTTTTGAGGGTTTTCATTTCTATTAGTTTTGCTGCGTTCGTTGTTTTTTCTTTCAAGGATTTCTTTAAAATAAGAGCAATTTGGATTACGTATGTCCGCTCGATGATTTTCGTTGCAGTTCGCACAGAGTGGGGTTTTAGTTTTGTTGGGGCATGTCACAGAATAATGATTTCCGGCACAAAAAGCACAATTAATAACATGATTGCAGTTATTCTTCGTGTGACCGTAATCTAAACATCTCTGACACTGCAAGGGGCCTTGAGGTTTTCGACGTCTTTCTGTTTTCACACGATGATTGCATATTTGCGTTATTGCTAAAATTGTTTCTATTGGATCACCTCCGTTAAACTCGGTGGCCACAACAGGAATTGGATTATTGTCTTTTAGTAGTCTTGTAACTTTGGTGATTGATGGGTAGCGTTGTTTTAAATTTGAGAAGATTTCGGGTTCCGTAATTGACTGATGTATGTTTTTAAATACAACTGAATACTTTTTGTTAGATGGGTCTTTAAACGAGTGAAAATTTCTCTGAGTTTGTATTAAATATTTGATTATGCTACGAAAGTCTGTAGATGTGTTGGCACTGATTTTAACTTTGTTGTTTTTTATGTCTGCTACGAAATTTTGGGTAACATTAATTTTTAATTCCTTGATAAAGTTATTAACTTGTTCGATGCGGGCTACAATTTGATTTTTTTTTAGATACCTTGGTTTTGGGTCAAATTGGGACCGCACTTCTTTTTTTATTATTAAAATCATCAAGTTCACTGACTGACCTTTTTCTCACTGCGCCTGATGTTGAAGTTTGATGCTCCGTGCTGCTTGTAGCGCCTGTTGACTGAGCAGCCTCCGCGTTTCCTTGAGTGTTGGTCAGGGGCGGGGCCATGCCGGGTACCACGTCCATGGCTTCCTCTGATGGCGGAACTTGCGGCGACGGATTTTCCTCACCGTTGATGAAATTGTTGATGTCACTGTTGTGAAGCGTTTGCAGGGCTTGACTAATAGCATGCCCTATTGATGAGTTTGTGTCGCATGACAGACTGGTCACTACGAGCACCAGTCTTCGTTGCTACGCACTGCGGGAGCACAGTCACTCGGCACTATGTTCCCTGGTAGACGAACAAGCCGGGACTGAGCGCTAGCAAGGTAAGCACAGCGGAGCTGGGCACGTCCGCTCACCACCGCTGCTGAACGACGAATCTGATGAGTATGTCAGTATGTTTATACTGACCACTACTCTGACAGTTGGTGCAAATCACTTTGTCTAAAAAAGGATGAAATGCTTCATAAATTAGAGCATGCTATAATATAATTAATTCGAATGAACTATAAAAGCAAAATCAATAAATGTATTAACATAAAACACGAATGAAGAAGCAGGATGCACGCAGTGCCCCGCTTGCCCTGCCGTCGAAGGGCGGGCGAGGGAGGTGCCCTTCGGCGGAGCGGGGGCGGCTCGGCGCGCAGCAATCCCATTAAAATTCTATTTGCCCGATCTCGTTACCAGGTGAGAGCCCGAAGCCTCCTGCACCCCCCCGCCCCGCGCGCACCGCACCCATGCCTGCCGCTCCGTGCGTTGGGCTGGCCAGCACTCACGGCGGGACAGCAATAAAGGAGCCAAACGATCAGGAATATTTTCATTAACGTGCACTTTACATGAACTTCAGTAGAAACTTATAAGAATGAATGTAGGTAACAAAGGAGCTGATATTGAGTATTCAATGTCAGATAGTTATAAGGAACAGCCAGAAGCGTAGCTAGATTGGTGCAACTGGTGCGTGGCACCAGGCCCCCTGATATCTAGAGCCTCAATGAGAACACCTATCGGTTCCCAATAAATATGACAATGGCAATGAGGTGGCTCCATTTGTTCTTTCTACACTGACGTTATCGTTCACACTGAAGTGTTTCATGTTGCTATATGTAGATACCAATTTCGAATTGTCTACAAATGAAAACTTGCTAAAATTCAAAAGTGATATTTTTACATTAAATGCATCTGCAGCCAGAATTTTCTCAGAAACCACTACAGGTGGGACAGGTAACGTTAAAAATTGGCTATTTACATCACTCAAGCTTCAGGTCACTCATTTGATGATTTCATTGGCCTCGCAAACATATCGTTGTTGTGCTTTGGTATGGTGCAACCTAATTCTTGACACATACTTCATTTATACACGTAGAATTTGTTCCCGACTTTTAGGCAACGATTATGCACAGAAGTTCCCAGGTCACGTTCGGACGCAGTCAAGGAGGTATCCTAACTTTGCTTGCCCATCTACTCGCTCACCCATTCAAACGCTAGACCACCCAATCGCTCATTCACTCGCTCATTCATTCAGTTGCTCCCCCATTCACTTCTTCATTCATTCGCTCACTTACTCGCTCGTTCAACCACTCGCTCAAACATTCACTCCCTCATTCATTCTCTCCCTCACCCATTCACTCGCTCACTTATTCATTCACTCACTTGTCCAGTCGGTCACTCATTCACTCGCACGCACACTCCTTTGCTCGCTGATGCATTTCCTCGCTCATCCATTCTTTGTGCGCTACCTCCCGCCAGTTTTCAACGTATCAACTCGATGATTTTTCTGCCTGTGCCTTTTCCGCCTTCATCTGGTCGCCGTCATCGGCGCCGTCACCAGCGCGAGCAATGCGTCCGCTCGTGGCGCGGTGACGCAATAGCGTTTATACAGTCGCGAAGCGCCGCGGGAGTAGCAGTAGAGCGCGTGGGTCGTTTTCACCCCTCAGCTGCTTTCCGTCCCGCAATTAAATCGTAAGACTTAATTGTGGAGAGCGGAGATCTCCCATCACTCACCTCCTGCACCGACGCTGGATGAAGTAAATTTGAGACATTTTTAATTTGCATTTTGTAACCTTGTTTCCTTTCGCGGCTAAAGATTCTGTTACGTCTGACTCATGAATCTCGTCTGAAGAATCAGTTATTTAATCAAGGTGACTTAATATGACTGTTGGTTCTCAGTCAGGTTATGAAAAGTTTCCCTTTTTGATTCCTATATTGTTATTACAAAAGAATACCCCACTGAAACAACCAGCTCTCTACTAACCACTTTTTCGAAACCACTGCATAAGACATTGGTCAGCTCCAGCACTTCAGTAAGATCATGAAAATAAAGCCCAGACGAATACATTGCAAAATATTATACCACACACGGATCCAATGAACGTAAGAACGTAACAATATTCAATAAACATTATTCAACTAAGTGCCCACATACAATGCATTTCAATTCAATGCAATCCGCATACAATACCAAGCATGTGACCTTGTTCCTGCATACGCCCTCACCCTCGTCCTCACCACACAGGGCTCGCTTTCGAACGGCTGCCGCGCGTGCACCTGCGAGCTGTTGGTCGCGATCCGGGGCTGTAATGAAACAGGCACCTGCCTCGCGGCTCACGGCGCCACGTAACACTGGTCCAGCGAACTCCTCCATCCAACGCGAGATCACAGAGCCAAGCCGCCGCCTCCCGTCCTCGCGCCCTCCCCCGCCGATCGCTTCTCCGTCGCGCTGCCGTCGACGCCTCGCCGCGCCCTCCACCGCCCCCGCCCCGCCTCCCTTTCCGCGTGAACAGGCGGGAGGTCGATTAGGACGGAAGCGGGGATGACGCGGCGGTGAGGACGGCGGCGACGGTAAGGACGGAATGGGTTGGGGGTGGAGCGAGGCGGGCGAGGGCGAGGACCGTGTCGGTGGGAGTTGGGGAGTGTGGTACAGAGGCCCCGCCTCCTGCTCTTCTGCCGCCAGAGCAAAGGAGCGGACGGCGGGAGGCTGGATTAAAACTCGCCGGGGCTCGCCGGCCGGGCGCAGAGCCGACAATCTCAATCAGGGCCCGTATCGGGTTGCCGGGGCGCGGCGCGTGGTCGGGGAGGCGAGGGAGAGTCGGTGGAGGCGGAGGAAGCCGACAAAGTAGGGAAAGGCTAGCTTGTCGCAGACGCCAGGGAGGCACAGCCGTGAAGGCAACGCAGGTAGCAGGGGAAGGGAGCTTGGCGTTTTCTTGGATGACGAGGCAGGGATAGAAGAGTGCAGGTGGGGTCGTGGATGTGGGTTAGCTGGGGTGGGTAGGGACGGCGGGGAAGTGGGGTGGCGGGTGACGCTGCGTGGGAAGGGAAGGAGAGGCCATGGCGATGTGGAGCAGAAAGGAACAGAGAAAAGGGCGAGAGTGGGGCGAAACGAAAAGAAATGCAAGGAGGAATAGGGTAAAAGCGGGCGCCAAAATTGAGAGGGGCGACAAGAGACGGCGAGGGCAGTGGATTGTTTCAATGAGGATGTTTCAGTACCACATTAATTGTTGTAGTCATTAGTCCTGTAAGTGGAGCGAATGTTTTTGGAGCCCGGAGGTGACGTCTTGCGGGAGATTCCTTCTTCCAAATATCTTCCTATAGCGGACTACGCTCCTGCGCCGACAAGATCTGAGCGCCCGACTGGTCTCCCGGTCGTGTGTTGAAGATTAGAGTATGTAAGTGTAAGTTTCAGTAATTGCTAAGGACGAGGAAGACGAAGGACAGATCGCGCGCGATAGATGGATCTTTCGTTAGGAGTCTGCTCCAGCACCCGTCTGGATTTTTTCGGAGAAAGAACGGGAAATTATCAGAGCCGCCGGCGGCTCCTCCTCACAGCGGCTGAACATGAATTAGCAGTGTAACTAGCGCCGGGAATCTTCCACCATCGGGAGTCGAACCCTCCCAAAGACCTCTCGGTCACAGTCACTGAAATGTTGGCTCTAAACCCGACGCAGCTGGCTTGGTGAGGGGCGAAGGGAACGAGCGGCGCGACATGGAGCGACGAGGTCAGCGGAGTTGCGACGAGACGGCGCGGGAGGGATGGTGGAATTCGGGCGGGATGGTGGGGCGGCGCGGGGCGTGGCGGCGAAAACGAGACGACGTGGAAGGCTCGGGTCTCTGTCTGCGGGGGGGAGGAGGTCGGCTGGGCTAATCCCGGTTGGCCCCAACCCGCCCCCTGAGCTGGCGATGCCGAGACGTATCGGTGGCGCTGCTGTAATTAAACACGAGCAGTTCGCCGGGAGGCCGCTCCGGAAAGAGAGACGTCAGGGGTGGGCGGGAAGGCGTGGCACAGCACGGAATGGAAGCGTTGGCACGGGCTGTTGGAGTGTTGTAGTCAGAGATGTGATTGTAGTAGAATGTTCCTATGATGAGGCTATCTAGTTTTGAGACGGTTTGATTGTGAGCCTCTTGCTGAAAACACCCGATAATTAGGAAATATGGACTTACAGGAATATTCTTGAAAGGTAGAAGTATGATTTCTACAGTGACGAAGGTTTGGAAAAGCGAGATGTCGAGGGATGATTTGTGAGAATTGTGGGAATTCTGATTGGATGTTGTTGACGTTCTTATAAGAAGAAATAAAAGAAGTCATCTTCGTCAACATATCAGCTTTATTAAGATAGCCGGCTTTCGACGGCTTTGCCGTCATCGTCAGTCTCGCTGCTGTCGGCAAAAGTCGAGCGACTGTGCCTAGTCTGCGACTGTGCACAGTCGCTCGACTTTTGCCGACAGCAGCGAGACTGACGATGACGGCAAAGCCGTCGAAAGCCGGCTATCTTAATAAAGCTGATATGTTGACGAAGATGACTTCTTTTATTTCTTCTGATTTGTGAGAGACAAACGTAGAAACGTGCTGATACGTAGCATCATCATAGCGTTTGTTTAGTGGAGCAGAACATATTTACCACATAGGCAATGTATCACTTTCTTTCGTGCATTGAAACTCGTGAGTGTTTGACACTAAAAAGTCGAGGACTTGTTTCTTAGAATACGAAACGTTTCCTGCTGGTATATGAAAGAATTAACTTATGTATATTTTTTATGTTAAAATGTTTAAATGAGGAAATCCGTAGTGACAAAAACTAAAAGAAGAAAAGAAGTGGCTCGACAAAAACATCACATCAAACTAAAAACGTAAGGGGAAAATAAAAATACGCAAATGTCATAAAAACACAAAGATAAGGGGCGAGTGAGCAAGGGATTGAGTTTCGGAAAGAGTATCGAAGGGAGACAAATATATTTCGGAGGAGGGCTTCTAAGAAATTGAAATAACAATAATTCGCAAATGTATCGTAAAATAGAGAAAAAAAAAGGTTTTGGTAAAGAAAGAAAGAACGGAAGAAAAAAAAAATTAAGAGAAAAAAAAAAAAAAAAAAAAGAGGAGATAAAAATGAATAAATGTGGAACTGGAGAAGCCACAAGAATGTGAAAGTACGTCACAAGAGCAAAGGAAGGAGTTTCAGCACAGCCACGCAAAGTCAGATGCTTGAGTTGCCTGCCCGCTGTCTCACCCTCTCAGACTTTGTCCAACCGAGTGACACCAAAGGGCTCGTCCTTTCATCTTCCTCCCCCACCCCACCCACCCTTCTTTCGGCCTTCGCGCGTGCGTGCGCTCGGCCGAAGGGTTGGAGGGTGGGGGAGGCGGTTTCATTGCGTTGCTCTGTGAGAATTCGGAGATCCAGTGCCTCCCGGAGGCCGGGCTCTCATTTCACTTTACACGTCGCACACAGAGAAATTAGAGCAAGGGGCTGGGCCGGCTCCAAACTCCACGGCGAGAGAACAACCGGAAATTTTGTGAAACGCGTGGAGGCGGAGGAAACAAGAGCAATTTCAGCGTTCCTCGTTGTTCACCATTACGAGCAAATAAGAATTATACACGTGGTGGCGCACAAGACATCACCCATAATTTCTAACGAAGAAAATAGTCACAATTTTTCTATTGTCCTTTAAGAATTACGCAAATTTCACCTTTGACGATCTCCTCTCTTTACTCGGAATTTAATTACGACTATAGAATTGAAAGATGACTCATGCAAAAGAGATATAACTCTCAGGATAAACGCTTGAAAATTAATCTCTCAGACGTAAATTAATGTTCTGAAAATCAAATAAGAATGATAAGATTGATAATACAAATTCACTTTTATCATCTCCTTCACATTTTATTGAATTACATTTTTTATTGAATATTTGAATGTAGATGTTTTTAAAACATTTCAGAAGATGTCAACATTTCTAATTCTGTTACACTTTCATGTTTTACAAGCTTTCGTGTTTTGTTCAGTGGAATCATAACCACTTTTACTGATTAAGTTCTGATTTTAGGTAATAATCGAAAAATTCAAAACTCGTTTTGATAAAAATGTGCGTAAATTTGATACTCTCAGAGGATTTTCATAGTTAAGGAATAACAAGAGCAACTGGTGACCTTTACAAAATTCGATTGTCTCTGTCAATCCAAGTAAAAAAAGTACAATAATCTAAAATATAACGATGCACTGAATGATGATCGTATAGTTGGCATACCCACTTAATAGAAATCAAAAAAAGAATATTCCACAATTGGGTACTAATTTGAACTACATTTTACCAAAATTAAATATTTTGAACCGATGCACAACATCAAAATAAAAAATGTATAAGAGTGAGTGCGCTAACAACGTTAAGTTAGCATACCCACACAAGAACAACGTATGAAATAAAAAACAACTAAAAATACCACAATTTTGTACTAATTTTGAACTAATTTATACCCAAAAAAAAAATTAAAAAAAAAAATTAAAAGTCTCAAATTTTAATTATCTGAGATACAATATAGCCTATGATCATTATTAAGACCTAGAACAAAAACTCTCTAAATTCCTGCAGCTACTTGGTACAATGAAGCAACATCTGCTAAAGAAAGTAAGAAAAGATACTGTTCTTAAATTCTATAGAACTATGGCGGTTCCAGCCCTATTGGTTCAGAGGCATGGACGATAAAAACTCAACAGAAAATTGAAGCAGCATAAACGCGGTTGCTAAGACCACTAGCGGGTTATTCTTTGAGGGACCAAAAGAAAAATGAAGTCATTAGGTCAGAACTTCAAGTTTACTATATATGCCAAATATTATATTCACATAGATCACAATGGTACCACCATCTTCACAGAATGGAGAGTTCGCGTATCCCCCTTCAAAGTTTTGGATTCAGACCGCAAAGCAGAAGAAATATAGGACGTCCACGACTGCCATGGAATGATCAAATGAAACTCTTGGAGACGGAGTTTTGAATGCCTAATATCCCGAAAAAGAGCGTTAAGACATAGTTTTAAATGCTCGCTCCCACATTTGCCTACAATATGGCGGAGAGCGCAATGTTCAATTTGTTACGCTAGTGCTTACCTCTCACCATAGGAGTAGTGGGCCTTGATTATAACACATTCACTTTTCATTTGCAGACGATCTGTTTACATGAGGTCACCGCCGACTGAATGAGAATCGCACGTCTACGAAAGATTCTGATCGAATAGATATATAAAGGTGGTGAGTGGAATACAGCCCCGCTCATTGCAAGGAACGGCAAAGTAGAAGCGGGCAACAACATAACTATTGTATAATAGATATGTGCAAAGGTTAAATAAAAATATTTTCCGTGCCTTTAAAGAATAGTGTGTATAGAGATATAGAGATATAGTGTGTATAGAGAACACGTGACTGTTAGTAGTTCGGAAGGCAGCGCCTTCGATTCTGGATGACAAGCGGCAGACTCTTAGAAGCCGTGAGCTTACGGATAAAACACGACATAAATGTCGATTTCTTTTAAAAAATGTCGTGATCATTCTTTGTTAGAGAATGGAAAACCATTATAGGCAGATCCCACCAAAAATGAAGGGAAACTGCCTATAATGGTTTAAAAAAGTTTTTATTTTTTAGGTACACTTTTTCACAGTGAAATGTTCTTCTTTCTCTAAAATAAATTTGTATTTTCACGACAACTGTTGTGCCCAATAGTAGACTGGGGCAAATGGGACCAGGAGGGTCCGAGTAAGGTTTTTTAGATGCCACACTGTTCCCAAAAATCAGAAATCAGTTAAATTATAGCACCATCGTAACAGGACAAAAGTAGATTTCTGCTTCGAAGCGAGAAAAGATAAGTGATTATTTCAAGTCAATGGTAGGTAACAGGTTCAGCCCATTTTCGTAATTCGCAATTCACACATCTAAACTTTTCCTGTCATTCTTAGATGTTTCACGTGAAAACGTATGTAGATTTTCCATATTTCTGTAATAATATAAATACGCCACTTAAGGGCGTAGCTCTCAATAAATAAGTTGCCATTTACTTACATTGTCCCAACGTGTTGTTCAATTGATTGAATGATTTTTTCGTGTTTCCGGGCGCGTCAACTGCTTCGGTCATTAGTCCCGTTAGTGTAGTGCATGTTTTTTCTCGGGAGATGGCGGTGATGTTCCCCTCGCTGGATGGCGAGATCAGGCACCGACCTACCGTCGGCTAGTGGGGTTTCCCCCAAACCGGGACTCTCCCAGCAGCGGGGCACCACTCCAACCGGAACAAGCTCTAGGGACAGTTTATAAAAGTATACGAAAGAAGTCACTTCTACACTAATAGCACGGGCTCAAAATTCGTTGGCACGGTTCATAACCGCTGAACGAGCAGGTGGAACCAAATGTTTCATACATTTCATTTTAAAATAAAGTAGCATCTTAGCATCATTGCTAAGGTCATAATATTTACTTCGAACCATTTTCAAACAGGCAAGGTAACAACTTGACGTTTGTTGATTAAATAGTACTTTTCTAAATCAAATTTTTCGACGAAATTCGCAGCCAGAACCTAAATAAACCGAAAGAAAGCAAATATAATTGTAAATAACCAATGTTATGAGACACACGCACCCCAGGAACCGCATAATACAGCCAAACACTGATAAATTCTCCAGAAATCGATTATGCGCACAGCAGAGGTTGCCACCCAACACTTTACCGCCAAACGTTGTGAAGTCATTCTGGACTACTCTGTTGTTGATGACAATGTGTATGGTACTGTAGGTACCATATGTGTTTCTAATGGTATTAATAACCACTTTTTCTTTTCCTCGCGTTCACATAGTTCCATAGTTTCCATTCCATTCCATAGTTCACTACATTATTTATAATTAATTTACTGCCAGAACGCACTCTCGCATACCGAAGTGGATTTGATTTTTCCGCAGATTTTACAGATACTACACAAACAAAACAAGCATTTTTCCCGGACTGTCTCTGCTGACGTCAGTATTGGTCACATGCTGTTAGACAACGCCACTATTCGTGCATTCTCGTATGTATGTTCTGGCCCTCACTTTCTAAACAACAGTAGTTCCTAATTCTACCGTCTGGAAATGTATAATGAACGAGTAATAAGATGTATTGGTGAATATGTTGGCAAATGTAAATATTTGATTTGTTAATAATATTGATGATAGATGTATGAAGTATTATATTATTTTGCTTCGATATATAGTGGATGTAATAAAAAGTCGAGAAAACGAACCCTGAAAATGCGATGGGATCCCAGACGCAGCGAAGCATCGAGAATGGTACACGCTAATGATATATAACATGTGTATACTCATGGAAATGCAGTATTTTCTGTGTTAACTTTTCTTCAGCTTTCCTTCTGAGTGATGTAATCGCACGATTTCAGCTAGTCTGATGTACTTTAATTCACTTTCTAAACACTAGTTATATCTATTATTGTTATAGAATCATATTTTAACTTTAACTGTGTAGATTTAGATTTCGACCAAAAAGGAATTGATAAAATGTTTTTGATTTCGCAATTTGTTTTACGAGGCTTATTCTAAATAAAATGAACATATACAAGTTCTTTTCAGGTCAATTGTCCTACATAAGCGCATACTTTCTCACATTATTTGTAACGGCCACGCAATATTATAATACAACATGAACCTCCAAAAGTGTTTCCAACGAGCAAATTTTTTCTTATTGTCGAGAATCGAACTGAGGTCTTTAAGGTTAACATGTTAGGCACCTTATCACGTACACCACCAGTCGCATGGTTAAACATGACCTTCCCGATACTTCAAAAACGATGATCATTTTCTCTAGCAATTTTCCAGAATTCAGAAATGTTCATTCATATCTATTTCTAAAGAACAAATTTCATTTAGAACAAATATCAATGTTGTAGGTCCGCAATGTGAATGTGTTGTTTGCAATTTTCGAAAATACAGAGCTCGTCGAAAGAGGCCAGGTTTTAAGTGTATTTTGCTCTAACCCAGGAAAAATCAAAGAAAATATGTATAGCTGTTTTGAACTTTTTAATAAATTGTATTAACTTGCAGCAAAAATTATATAAACAATACTTGTTTTTTACAAAATGTACGTGCTGCTGTAAAGTTCTATTTTTTTGAACAGATTTAATTTAAGAATACAATCTCTATTAATATTATACAGTCGACTCCGGTTTTAGTGAACTTTCTTTGACGAACATTTTTGGTTCATTATACGAGAGGTTCACTATATTCGATGGCGTCAAAATTAAAAAGATTAGAATTTGTCCAACAATTATTGATTTTATTAATTAACAGCTTGAACTGAAATTTTCAATATTTTTTTACATCAAAACATCAATTGTTTTTAATTTTTTCTTCGTACCTTTTTCATTTGTAATTTCTTTAGATCGTTCTCCAAAGTTCGTGCTCTCTCCGTACGTGATTCTGCATTGTCCACTATCTCTAAGTATCTTCTTGACAGTCTTTAATGCCTCGTGCACTTTAAGAACACCATCCCACTCTCCGAAGGCCATCTTGCTTGCGTAATAATATCGAGATCTTTTCAGTAGCGGCATGACGCAAGCGGCTAATGAAACGGATCGCTTTTCCGCGCGGTGCGGAGGTGTCGCTAAGCTGTGGGGCTGTGGGAGTCGCGGGCTTTCTGTCGCCTACGCAGAACACCAAGCGCTTTGTCACGTTACATCAAGCTTCAATACGAAGCAAGGGGTCGCGCGTCGCCGCCGCCAGTTGTAGCCCACGCAAGACACGATTCGGGGCCCGCCGGACCCTGCTACCTCTACCTCAGAGGAGACTTCTTCAATTACGTCCTTTGGCAAATGCTATTGTTTCCAAGCTGCCTAGTGTTCACTATATCTAAGGTTCACAGTTCACTACTACCGAATTTTCGTCTGCTTATTTGTAATGTAAGTAACCCGGAACAGCGATTTAAGTTCACTATAACCAAGAGTTCACTATATCCGAATTCACTATTACTGGGATCGACTGTACTTTTGTAGTGTTTGTTTTGTTTTGCAATTTTTAAAAATAAAGAGATCATACTTCATCGTTACTATGTAGAATGGCAAAATCATTAGGTTATTTTATTTTCTGAATTTATTTTTTTATAAGGATTCTTTTAGAGAGTTAGATTGACTCAATTCCGATAATGACAATTACTGTGACTTCACTATGACAATTTGTTTTGATGGCAGTATTTTCTTCACGATGTCCTGCTTCCGAATCTTACCGATCTTTTGTGTGTAAATTGTGGCGATACAGCGCGCTCCGTTGCCGTCCGGTAGAATTTATTGATTTTTGAAAATTATTCCCGATGCCGGCCACCAGCGCGCGCCGCGCCAGCCCCTGCCTGCGGGCCATCCCCTTTGCCACGGCCAGATGTGCTCGGGGAGGAGCTTGCTCCGCTCCCTCCTCATCCGGCATCAAGTGGAGGGTGCGCCGCCTCGCAGTCTCGTGAGGCGTCAACGTGGCTAAGTCCTTTACGTTGAAACATGCCCGACGTTGACTAGTACCAATTTGAAACAAGCCTCGTCTCTCTATTTAAAAACAAGCCCCAGGAGGTATATTTTGAAACATAATTATTACTGATAAATATAATTCCAGCGCCAGGAAAAGGTAACACTTGAAACCTAATAACTCCAACGTAATTTAAATATCTCTCCTTCCAAAATTATGTTGTGCTAGCTCAGTTCATTGAGGTTCGATGTTCATAATTTTTGCTACTTACTCTGCAACCAATTATTCAATCTGCCATCCATACGGAGTGGTGAGGAATCTGTAAATCTTATTAAAATGTTAGATTGCACGCAACGAACAATGATAATCAGCTTTCTTTCGACTTAACAAATTATAATTTGTTACGAGTTTGTTACGAATTTGTTACGAATTTGTTAATGATAATAAAAAATGAATCAATCTTTGGTCATGACCAGTTTTCTCTATATTACAATAGTTATAAAACCTTGTTATTTATTCGTGGGTCTTCGCGCGCTATCCACTTCTTCGTTCGATGGCGCCCCGTAGAACCTTCTCCGTCGACGCAGCAGAATCTTGCTTCTGAATAAAGTCCTCGCCTAATGTCTGTGATCTTGTTCCAAATTCTCCCGGTGATACTATTATAATCCGTGACTTCCCTCACTTGCGTCTCGGGTGGACGCCTAGTCACATATTTTACTTCCTACAAGAACGCTCTATCCTAATATAAAAACCGATAGCTAATTTTATGCAACTGTCAATTACAGTCTTTCCTAGATCTGGTAAAATATATCAGGAGCCGACCCGCTCATCACCGCGTTGCTCAAGCGAATGAATGTTCTTGTAAAAATTCGGAAGCATCCGAATTTTGTATATTTTTCTTTTGTCTCTCAAAACAATGCTTATTCCGCCTCTGCTCTGTCAATTCAACCTAACGAAAATGATCCTTAACGCCGGTTGTTTATTTGTCGCATAGCGACCCCCTCGCGATCGTCTTTGACATCCCTATATTCTATGTCAAATAAACTACCATTTCCATTATAAAAATGGTTCGTCATTTCGGTATATCACAACGTACAATCAGTATACTTACAATATTACGAATATGTACAGCTCTGGGGTTAGTTTTGCTATTCTACCTCTTGTTACTCCTACGCCCACTACTCCCTGAGTACTGCGTCCTCCACCCAGACGCCTTACCGCGCCGGTTCCCGGACACCCAGTGCCTCGCACTCACAGCGTCTGGAGGAGTGCACGTCTGCCTTCCGGGCAAGAAGATGCGCCCACAGCCTCCCTGCGAGGGCGGCCGCCCGGCCCTCGCGCGCGACCGACGGGTCTCTCCATCCCCCCTCAGCAGGCCCTTTTGCATTCGCCTGTATGCCTACCGAATTATTCACGACCAATAAGTATCAAGTAATTGATGCAAAGATGTCTGTGGGTTATGTATTAGCGTGTAAATTGCTTTTCACGTATTTGTTTCTTATGAGAAGGTCAGTAACTTCTTTCAAAATTTCTTTTCACCCAATTTTTCCAATCCAATTATTTATTAAAATTATCTTCTCTCTCTTTTGATGATTGAACGAAACCCCTTACGTTCTCCTTCACCTGTTGTTTAAGATTACGCAGGACAGTACGTGTTTTACTCTTGCAGAGCCGCTGCAGGACGCTGAGTAGCAGAAAAAGTTTACCAAAGGTCATCTGGCTCTTCTGGCTCGGGTGGTAGCGTTGTAATATCAAAACAAATTAGGGTCACTCCACGTCTGATTGGCGATATTGGAAAACGAGATTTTTAACAGATAAACCTGATGAGGCGATAGTCAATGTAAATTTCTTTGTAATTTACACTTTTTAATGGTACTTTAACAGCGGCCAAAAAATTAAACACATAATAAATCTGTTTTAATTTTAGTAAACAATATTAATTTTTTAAAATCTCAACATATTGGAAAATTATTATTGTGCAAGGAATTATAAATGCTTTATACACACAGAGACATATATTACACAAAGTAATTACGAAATCAATTCATTTGCTATTGTACACCATTCAACTCACCCCCACGCCTCGACCCATCAATCAGCCTGCACATGTCGTGTGTCGATGTGCTTGTATTCCAAACAGGTTTCGGAGCCACCCGTGGTACCCAGCCATTTGCAAAGCGTCAACGAGGTTGCTGCCCTCTCGTGGCGAGACGCGTTAAAACGCGCGGTAAACAAATGACTGACATTCTGACATGTGCCCTGTGACAGCTGACGCCTCCACGCATAGGCGATTTCACACTAATTAGTTTATTTCATGGAATACCGAACACAACGTGTATTAACGAACGTTGCGCAGAATAAATCGTTCAAGTGCTGCGCCGCGGCTGCACGCCAATGCAAAACGTTTTCCAAAGTTACGACCGTTGAGTGCGTTGGTAAATGTTGATGTTTTAGGTAAACGCGCGGCATGATCAGAGGTAATAACAAAAACATGTGACGTGCAACGGCATACTAATATTCTGTTTTGTTTGTTTTGACGGACTCGAGCGTGCTAGAACAAACCGTTGGCAGATTTTCTTGCATGTTTACAACTGAAATGGATAAAAAAATTGAAAAATACATAATTGACAATCATTTACATTATCTTACTGAATTGCAACATTATAATTTAACTGAAATTTCACTTTAAGTTATGATAATTTTAGGCAAAGCTTTCGTTATATGGGATATAGATGATTATTAGACATCGGATGTTTAGGGACTAAAGAATCGTCTTTTAGGCGCCCAAAAAGGCACTGAAAATGTCAAGAATTATGGAGAAAAGGTACTGTCATCAGTTACATACACAATAAAATGAAAATTTCTTTGTAAATTTTGCCTATGTTCTTTTGTAAACTTAAATGCACAAAATAAGTACGTACATTTTAATGTAAAACTAGATTTATATATTTACAACTGTTCTACATTTTATCGTAACAGTTTGCATTGCAATATATTACCAGTAACTCTTCAAAGATCACGATTTCAAATTTGCGACGATTGGGCGACAATGCGGAGAAGGATTTCTCAACATCTACTGATGTGACTGGCATATATTTTAGAGGTCCAGCGTTAGCAACACTTTCTGGGAATTTTACAATTATTTCCACTTAAAATTTCGGTGCCCTCGGTATCAATCGACCATGTTCTCAGAACGTGGCTGGTATTTATGAATTAGGAAAACTCTGTTGGCATACTTTTAGGAATTCACTCGTATTTTAAAATACAAAGACATTATTTGAAGATTTTGTAATGAATGATCACGTTGGACTATGGACGATTTTCTGATATCTTAGCATTCTGTATCAAAATAATACATAAAAGACAAAAAAGCTCAATAATTCTAAAAAACGATATTTACGCAGAAAATGGCATTTATGTTAAAAGAAGCAAAAATAAACATTATAAAACTTCGTCATATGTCATCATTAGTGATGATTCGTGCACATGTATTATCAGCATATAAAATCTTCGCTAGAGTAGAAAATAGGCATTTCCCTAAACATCCGATGTCTAATGATCATCATGAACCTTAACAAAACTTAGAAAGATAATGACAGCACTGAATCTAATTATTTTTTGAGAAATTCCATTGCGAAAGCTTTATGAGTTTATTTTGGGGGGAGCGGGTTATTATAGTCGCATCAACCTAAGGTTCTTAGCGACTTTTCAGTATTGTACTACACATTCATATTTCATTTTACGCAGAAAATGTATATACATAGTACAAAGTTTATAATAGAAAGGAAGTTATTTTAATAGTACAAAACTTGACGCCCAAACATGGCTGGTATGATAATATGTACAGGAAGTCACTTATATTTTATTAAATATATTATGGTTCTGGCACAATCTTATGTTTTCCTGTTGATAGGACTGGGAATATATAACTGCTTTGAATTGTTGCTCCGGTGATAGGCCATCTCTTTCTTCCTGAAACTTAGGGCAAACGTTCAAAATATGAGATACCGTTAGTTCAAGCTCACAAAAGTCACAGAGGGGCGCGGGTAGTTTGTGAAACAGGTGTGCGTGTGTTATATTAGTATGTCCGGAGCGAAGTCTGGATAGCACTACTTGTTCTCGCCTAGTCATTTGTTTATCTATATACACTGAGAAGAAATCTGATAGCGTTTTATGGAGGTTGCTGGCTTTGTCAATTCTTGATTTCAGTTAGTCAACATTCTTTTGTTCATAAATTTTAGGATGTCAGTTGTAGTGTTAACTAGGTTGTGAGCTGTATTGTCTTGAGGTTTACCAAGAAAGAAGCCGCAGTGCTAAACTCTTGAGTAACGTTGTTTTCCAAGGATGTGGGGATCCATGCAAATGAGAAATCTTTTCCCGTTAATGATAATTGATGGTAGAGTTCAGTAGTTGTTTGTAAGATTTCGCATTTGGGCTTACTATGGTTTAACTGGAGTAGAGTGCTTGATGAGTTAATTACAATTGAGAAGGAGGGGTGCGTAAGTTCTTTGACCAGTTTTAAAGCCTGCATGATTCCATATAAACCCGTAGTTGTTAAGCTTACGTGGGGTTTGAATGTATACAATGTGCTGTGGTCAGCGGTATACAACGTGTCTTCCAGACCGTCAGTCTTGAGAATGGGCTTGATACCGATAACAGTGTGTGAATTGTATTTCTCAGCAAAATCATTGAGAACAGATGTCCTGTATTCTTCTGAGGATGAACTTTTCTCAAGTTTCAGTAAAGACAGGTCAATTTTGAATTCTTGTAACAGCCAAGGTTGAATTTTGCATGGGCGGTGTTTTTCAATCTGACAGAGTTGAATATTAAGCATTTTGAGAGGTTCCTTGATTTTTAGATAAAAGGGAATGATTGATTTATGATTTTTGAAGAGATCCGGAAGGTATGGAGAAACATTGCTGGTTATAATTGGATTGATAGGCAAGTCAGATTTAATTGCATACTTCATGCCGAGCAATTGACGTCGGAATTGTAGAGATGGCTCCTTGGCTTCAGCAAGTAAGCTACCAATAGGCGTGGCACGGAGGCATCCTGTACATAAGCGGAGCGCTTGATTGGGTATAGTGTCTAACTTGCTCAGAACATTTAGGCTAGCTGAGTTGTAAATGATAGATCCATAGTCAATCTTACTTCTGATAATTGTTTTATAATTAAGAAGCAAGATGTCTATATTCGCTTCCTATTTGTTGTGGTTAAGATATTTGAGAATGTTAAGCCATTTTTACAGTTGTCAATCAACTTCTGAATATGTTGTTTCCAGCTCAATTTGTTATCAAAGTATAGGTCTAATAGTTTAGTACAGCGAACCGCAGGTAGGACATGGGAAACCAGTAAGAGATGCGGCAAAGTATGGTGCCTATTCCTTGAAAATAGGATACATTCAGATTGTTTGGTGGAGAATTTAAATCCTGACTTCAGGGAAAATTCGGAGAGTTTGTCAAGAGCTTCTTGCATGTACTTATGTGTGTTCAGATTATTGCCTTTACATACAACAATGATGTCATCAGCGTATTTCCTTACTGTAACAGGTAAGGCAATATCCTTATCCACGTCATTGATTGCGATAAGGAAAAGTGTTACACTCAAAACTGACCCTTGTGGAAGACCATTTTCAAACATCCTAGGTTGAGATATTTGGTTATTAATTCTGACTTGAGGCTGTCTACTAAGTGTAAAATTGCGGATGAACTCGAACATATTTCCATGGACACCGATGTTGTGAAGAATTCTAAGTACTCTATAGGTCCAGACCATATCAAAAGCCTTTTCTATGTCTAAGTTGACAGCAAGTACATGTTGATTGATGAACGCTTCTTGGATGAATGTGGCAGTATTCAGTAGGTGAGATTGTGTAGAATGTCCTTGACGGAAACCAACCTGGTTGTTAGTCAAAATATGTTGGGAGTCCAGAAACCAACGTAGTCTATTGTTGATGATCCGCTCAAGAATTTTGCACATATTAGATGTTAGAGATATTGGACTGTAGTTATCAGTCATAACCGGGTCTTTACCGGACTTGGGAAGAGGAATGACAGTAGCCAGTCTCCAGGTGCTTGGGAAGGTGTTTTCTCTCCGTATAGAATTGTAGATGCGTAATAGAACAGATTTTCCTTTAGGGGATATCCTTTTAGGGAGAATATTTAGAATATTGTCGGAGCTAGGAGAAGAATTGTTGGAGGATTCAATAACTTCATCAAGTCCATGTGGTGAGATATCCACGTTAAGTTGGTATGTTAAATTTCATTCCCTTTAGGGATTCGTTTGGTTTTTGTTCGTTTTTATATGAAAGAAATTCGTGCATGTAGTTGTTGGAACTGGAATTATTGGAGAATGTCGTGGCAAATTGGTTAGCAATGTCAGATGGGGCAGTATTTTATCGTTGTTTTTAATAAAGTGGATACAAGGTGATTTTTTATTTCCTTAAATAGCTTTGATTGTTCTCCATGTATCATTGATGTTACAGTTACCGTTTAATGATGATAAGTATTTACACCAAGAATTGGTTTTGCTTTCTTTGATGACTCTTCTGGTGATAGCTCTGGTCCTTTTGTATTCGAGTCTGTTCTCAGTTAATTTATGTCTCTTATAATGGTTTGACATTATAACATGTCTCTTATAACATGTTTGAATTCCTTATTGCTTCTTTACAGTCACTATTCCACCATGGTGTGTTTGCTCTTTTAAGTTTGAAAAATAACTTAGGTAGCATCAATGTTAAATTTAAAGGATATATTATCGCCTATTGGGGATGCAGAGATGAAGTTCTGATATTCTTCCCAATTGGCTTTATTGAAGTTCCATCTGTTTATTTGAACTGAAGGAGCAGGTGTAATATTTATGTTGTTAATACCAATAAAAATGGGGAAATGATCGCTATCATATGGGTAGTCTGAAACGTTCCAAGAGCATTTGTGAGCAAGGGATGCTGATGATATAGATAAATATATGGCGCTAAAATTATTGTTGTTGATATTGTCATGTGTAGATTCTCCAGTGTTTAATACAATGCAATCGTGGTATTCAAAGATATCTTCAAGCACGAAACCTCTATTATCTGTTTTATGAGACCCCCATACAGTGTTATGACTGTTGAAATCCCCTAGAATGAGGAAAGGCTTTTCCAGTTTATTGATTATGTCGATTAATTCTTGTGCGTCAAAATTATAGCTATTTGGTAAGTATAAACTACATACTTGTATAATAATTAAAGTTGGTGAGAGTATCTTGATAGCATTTGCTTCAATATAAGATTGCAAGTTCAATTCTTCATATGGGATGTGGTCTTTAATATATATTGCAACTCCAACTCTGGCATGATTAGTAGTAGTTCTGTTTCTGAAGAAGCATTTATAACCTTTGATATGGCCGAGATGAGAATCTTTAAAATTAGTTTCTTGAATGCAGATGACATCTGGCTGGGTAAGGTCGCACAAATGCTGTTAACTTTCTAGTCTAGGATAGAAACCGTTGACATTCCATTGGAGAATATTCATTAGTTGGAGCTGATGTCTGCACTGGAGTCTGATTCAGTACATGATTCTTAGAAGGTGGTAGAACAGACTTCATTTTTTTACAAATCTGGTAAATTGCTTTTTATTGTTGCATTTGGAAGATGTTGGTACAGGTTAGACATCATTTGAAAGAGAGCTGATATATCAGGTGAGTAATCTTTGGCAATGAGGATGGGGTCAGCAGCATTAAAAGAATTTTCCAGGAAGGATTTAAATTGATGGTAGGTCTTCGATAGTTGATTTTAGAGGAGATATTTGTTCCTCTAGAGTTCTAGTTTTAGTTATTTCAGATTTCCCTGGCTCATTTAGTTTTTTTTAACTACTTTTAGTTATTTCAGATTACCCTGACTCATTTAGTTGTTTTTTTCTTCTTTTTTCTTTTAGGTTGTTTCAGGGTTTCATCTGTATTTGCTTTTCTGGTGGTACTTGAGGATTCAGGAACATGAGAGGAGTCAGATTGGGGGCTCTTTTGTTTAGTTTATATACACAATTATTGTCATTATCAGATTCCTGTTGATTAATGGAATGTTCAGATTGATTATCAGTTGTAGGTGATTTTAGTTGGAGGATTTCTTCCTGGAGATTAGGGGTAGTTATGTCATTAATTGGGAGGAGAGGAGAGGAAGACTTCTGTTGATTGATAGGTTGATTGGAAACAGATTGGTTTTCAGATGCAGGGGAATCAGTTTGGAGGGTTTTTTGGTGAAGGTTAGGAAAATTCTCATTGTCATTAATTGGAAGCACCGTGATTAAAGACTTCTGTGGATTACTAGTAGGTGCAGATTGATTTCCATTTGCAGAGAAGTCATTGTTATTGGTTTGAGAGAAGCAGAGAATTGAGAGAAGTTTTGCAGAGAAGTCGTTGTTATTGTCCCTCTAACTAAAGTTAGAGGGACAATGGTTAGCAATGTGGCCTTCCTGCTTGCATAGAAAACATACCACATTGTCAGTGGAGAAGTAAATACGGTATGTTGTGTCTTGATGGCATACCAGTGCAGAATCCGGTAGCTTGTGAATATCATCCGAAGCTATATAAATCTGCCTTTTAAAGCTCATAATATGAGAGAATCTAGGTTCTGAGATCCCGGCTCTGATAAATGACATCTTAGTGGAGGGTTTGATGTTGTTTCTATTGAAAATGCTCATGATTACCTCGTGAGGTATGACAGGACACACATTACAGACCCGTACTTGCTTATTGATGAGAGGTCGTATATTAAGTTTTTGATTATTAATAATGATAAATCTGTGTGTATTCACAATATGTTCAGCAATCTTTTGAGTTGAAAGGAAGAAACTGATTCTATTATTAGAAATTCTTCAAACAAAACCAATATCTGAAGGGTTAAAGATCCAGGCAATTTTAGATACATAATCCTTGACCTCCTTGGGCTTCAATCACAATCGCTTGACTTTTGTTAGGGTAAATTTCCGATTGTACCGCAAGAGAAAAGGTTTTGCTTACTTGTTTATCTGTCGGTTCTGAGGTTCATTGTAGAACGAGTATAGTATGACTGTAGTTCCATCATTGTAGAATGCCAGCCGCTGGGGCAGCTGACTTTTGAGTAAAGCTGACTCTTCGTGTTGAATGGATGGATTTTGATTGATTGATTGATTGATACTTTCGTGTTTCCGAGCGCGTCAACTGCTTCGGTCATTAGTTCCGTTCGTGTAGTGCATGTTTTTTTCTTGGGATATGGCGGTGATCTTCCCCCACCGGATGGTGAGATCCGGCGCCGACCTACCGTCGGCTAGCGGGGTTTCCCCCTAACCAGGACTCTCCCACCAACGGGGCACCGCCCCAGCCGGGACAAGCTCTAAGCTCCCGACCGGTCTCCCGGAATATGTGGTAGTGTAGTGAATGTTAGTGTAAGTGTATGTGTAAGGGGAGAGGATAGGACAAGGAAGAGGAAGGACAGATCGCGCGCAGTCCGTGGCCCGTACTGCTCCGGCATTCGCCTGGTGTTGATCGGAGAAACCACTGAAAACTACCGATCAGAACAGCCGGCCGCTATAATTCTCCTCCAGAGAGCGACTGAATTCGACCTAGCTGAAAAGCTAGTGCCGAAAATCCTGTCGCCGTCAGGACTCGAACCTAGGACCTCCCGGTCAGAGGCGCTGCAGTGACATCAGTTGATGCACTGAGCTACCGCTGTCGGTTTGAATGGATGGAGAATACAGCAACTTAGAATTACAGGTACTTACTCGTGTTACAATTTCTCACAACCTCGCAGTGTGCACCACAAACACGTATACCGTTCACGAACGCAACATAGCGAATGTCTTCATGAGTTATTCAGAATCCATGCAGACTATGAGTCTTACGAATTATTTCCAAAATCGCAGCATAAAATGTTTTTTTTGTAAAAAATAGAGCAAGAAAATCACATAATATTATTTCTAGTTTATGAGAAACAATATAAAATCGTAGAAACAGAACAAAATTTGAGGGCCATTGAAAAGAAAATGATTGAAAGATGAAAGATTTGTGACTTTCTTTGATCTTCGCTAGCTCGTCATACATATACAGGAATTCCTCAAGGAAACAGTCTCTGGCATATCCTTGGGGATTTCCTCAACTGAACCCTCATCCACATATGGAGGAGTTTTCCTAACGTTTTCCTCCAGGAAAATGACAGAGTTTTTCAATACGCTGGTTTTGTGTTATCGTGAAAATGTCAAAAAATGTACTTAGGGCGGTGTCAGGCGGCAGCTGGGAAGAGAGTGTGGCAACACGCCCAGGCCAAAGTAATTAAAAAATAGCATGTATGAGAACGGTTGTGGCATTTTGTAGTACCACAAGTATTATTTTCTTTACGAATACGCTTCTCATGTTGTTATTTTTTAATAAATATCTTTAGTTGCGTTTTAGTCCACATGTTTCAATTTTTCAACCAGTTTCGTGTACACCTTGTAATTTCCATCATGATAATCTTTAATGAGAAAGATTCATTCAGAGAAAGCATTTGGATGAATTCTGTTAAAAATTCGCGAGTCTCAAATGATGACATGAAATCCTTAAGGACAACTGAATATCAAACACACACGTGATCAAGATATCGGGGGAAAACTGCCTGAAGACGAAAAATAATTGAATTTCGTACGGGTTTTTTCGGCATCTCGCCTTCTCCGCGACTGCAAGGAAAACATCTACCAACTTTGGAAATTTTCTCAAAGCTTGGACCCTTCGGGCTGAGCCTTGAGAAAATCTCACTCACTCAACTTATGGCGCTTTCCAAATCGCTTCCCTAACTTTAACCGCACCCTCGCTCTCTTACTTGCAGTAAATGACGAAATGTCGTTTTAGTGCGATGAAGTTTAGAATGACAGCTTTACATTGATCGATTATAATTCATATAACAAAACGAAGAAATGAACAAATAACGGTAGATAATAGTTCATTGTAGTAATTTTAAGATATTCTTAATATTTAGTATTAATACAACGAAAGTGGTTAATAAGAGAACATGATTGCACGTTTCATTTAACCCATTAGATCTCATTGCTCTAAGAATGGACAAGTCCATTTCAAGGGGTTTTATTTATTATCTCAAATTTTCTCTTTCTCAATTAATGTCTTCAATAGACGGAGACATCCTAAATGAAACACACAAGCTAGATGACGAATTAGCCAAAACCGCTAATGCATTGCAAGGTTCTGACCAAGATGTATTCATGAGTTGCGTCGCAAAACGTCGGTTCGAATCTTCATCTAAAACCGTGCTAAGGTGCTATTTGTCTGTGGTAAAGTCGGAGGGAGAGGCTGGTGTAAAGCAAATGGTTGTTGGCCAGCACTGGGTATAAGCAGCTTTGGTCTTGCGGTTTTGCTCCTTCTTCGCAACTTAAATTTAACAAACATAACATTCGCACTTTAGCAATATAAAAATTGTTTAGCACTAAAACTTGCAATCAGAGAACTCTAACAATTTCTGTGCGAGCACGGACGCGGTAATGGGCGGACGCTATGCGTACAAAATTACGTTGGACTCAAATGAATTAAAGAAAAATCACATGTGGTTGAATAGAAAACTGAAACTCTTTGAACGATAATCCGTAGTGTTTTCCAGATATAAATGGTAATAAGATACTCGAAATATTACACCGATTAAGTCGCTTACTTATTCGACTTCACAACCTTTGGATGCTGATCTGACATGTCGCTTCCTAGTTTTCCTACCACCGATCCCAAGGGAGCCCCGAGGCAGTACTGTGTTAAACAACGCAACACCAATCGTCTACGATCCTTCTTTTCCATTCTGCCCCTCCTTTTCTGAGAACAGGGCGATGAATTGATCCATCTTCCATATTGCGCGCCCTCCTCCCCTGGAAAGATACATAATAATAGCAAGAACTGACGCGGGACCTCTCTACTATATTTCCTGTTGTGCTGAAGATCATCACAAACATTACTTACATTGTCCGTCTCCCCCGCATCGGGTGCAGTGACGCACGGCGACTAGATAGGAAGAACAAATGAATCACTCGCGCGATGAACGAGAAACAAACGAATTGCGGGAAGTCGCGTTGCCGGACGGAGCGAGTAGCCGAGAAGCCATAAAGACAGAAGCGCAGTGGTAATGGCGGCGATAACCACTGGCGGTGCAGCTTTCCCAGTAGCGCACAGTGCGTCAGACCCCGGCAATCACAGGCGAAAATTATTGAAATAGGAATTTATAATGCGGTAATAACGAACATATAGTAAATACTTTGTATTTCTTTTAAAGAAACGGTGTTAACAACTACACAAACTATGTTTTTTCGTGCTAGACATTTTTTTTAGAATTGTATGGCAGTTTCATAAACGTTAAAGTCATTAGCGACCACAAGTTGGTATAAAAATTATAATTAAATGTAATTAAACATTATTAAATTGTATGAAAGATGTTAGTACTAAGAATAATAATCGTCTATATTATTTTTAGCGCTTTAACGCATCTTGTATTACCAAATGAGACTTTATAAGCAATATAATTTCAGAAAAGCTTCTGCGTAGTGCTTTCCACTTTGTTATCTTTTCAATAAGGAACGAAATTTTCAAGTAACAAGTTCGTTCCATCAAGCGGGGAGCCGTCCCAAGACGCGGTGGATTTTCCACTGCGCGAAGGGTCGCCCTGTGGGGACGGGAGCTCTCAGCACTCGCAGTGCCCTGAGCCATCTTCCTTTTAACAGATTTGACCTGCACAATCCGATTCCCTTCACTCGTATCGCAATTCTACCACACTCAACCTAGGTATTGAATGTTTATTGAAAAAACGCATCTATAAGAAGCAATCGAAAATGTATCCGGCAGAACTCGGAACACTTAATGGAGTGTGTTCTGACTAAAAGATGGTGTTCATAACGAGAAAACGGAGCGTTGTAAGTCCTTAAAGCCACATTTTAGAGGACCGAGGCTTGTAGTTAGATATCGTACGCGATTATCTACTAAATAAAATCTTTGAATTCTTGTACCACATTTTTGTGGGGGGAGGGGTACCTTTGGGAATCTCCCCTTCATATTAAGGTGAGTTATACTAATAAAATATCGAACTTCTCATGATATTAAATTATTTTATATTCCATGTGATTATTCACATGAATTAATATTTTAATTGTAGTTATAAATATGAATAGTTTTACACTCCCGTCTTGGCATTCCCACTTCTTGGCCGTCGTCGCACGTGTGCGTGGTAATGAGCGACAGGCTTGTAGGCTATACTCTGTGCTAGTAGGATTTTTTGAGGCGCTGACTGATTTTAGATGCTAAAGACGTCGAAGTCTTAAAGGAAAATTCACATAGCATACTTTCTATGCGTCTTTAACCTCACTGCGTCACGTTAAGTACGTACAGTTTTAGCTAGTTTAGAAATATTTTAGTAAAATTTGGTATGGTCGTTTCCTTACAGCAGATTTTCCTCACTCAGTTTTTCCAGCCCCATCTTATAACCTCTTTTACTCGACGTTCATGCAATATAGAGACCATTTAAGTTAATGGCACAATTTGAGGGGTTACAATATTGTAGGGTGAAGGATTTGTATTGATTAATTGATGTTTCTGGGCACGTCAACTGCGTTGGTCATTAATCCTGGTAGTATGGCGAATATTTTATCCCTGGAGGTGGTAGTGATACCTTACCATTTGAATGGAGAATTTCGGTCCCGACACACTTGTCGGCTCATGAGAAATTTCGTTCCCTAAGCAGGACTCCAACCCAGTCGGGACAAGTTCTAAGCTGCCGACTGGTCTCCCGACATATGCTGCAATGTAGTGCATGTAAGTGTATGTGTGTGTGTGTGTGTGTGTGTGTGTAAGGGGGAGGGTAGGTCGAAGAAGATGTAGGAAAGATCGCGCGCGGCCCATGGCCCGATTGTTAGGGTACTGCTCAGCCATTCACCTGGTATTGATCAGAAAAAAGACTGAAAACAACCGATCAGTGCTGTCGACCGCTAGAAATATCCTGCAGTGAGAGTGGTCTAATTCGACCTAGCCAGTTATTTGAAAGTTGAAATTTGCCTCCGTTGGCATTCGAACCCTAGGACCTCTTGTTAAAGTTGTAGCAGAGCCAGCTGCAATCTGACCTTTGAAAAGACTTTGATCAGCGACAAAGTTGAGGTACTACTTAATGTAAAGAATTCGAAATAAAAATTGCGTGGGTGGCATTCTTCACTTGCCCCACTGTGCGCGGCCCTTGCTTCCGCTCGAGAGGTCACCGGGGCGGGGGCGGGGCCGGGGAGGGCAGGCAACGGGCGTGGGGCGAGGGGGCTGGGCGGGGGGCGCAGAGCGAGAGGGGTGGAGTCACCAGGCGACGCGAGCGCCCCTAATGGCGTGGAAAAGAGTTACATTCGCGCTCATCGCCCGCGGCGGCCGAGGGCGTATCCGTCAGAACTATCGGCCCGCCTCCCTGCCTCTCCCCCTCCAGATCGCTTCTGGGGCGTGGCAATCATGTTGCGAAAGGTTGGGAGGGATCGGCGGTAACAAAGGGAGGAATCGTAGTGGAAAGGAGAGCACCGAAGGCGATGCTAATAAGCGACGATGTCGGTGGGTGATGATGTCAATGACAATGTTGTCGGTGACAATGTTGACGGTTACAATGTTGTCGTTGACAATGTTGACGGCGGCGATGTTGACGGCGACGATGTTAGCGGCAGCGATGTTCATTGCTGTGGCAGAGCTTTTCATGATGATGCTAACGGTAGCGAGGCAGCAAATGGCAATGATACAAATGGCAGTGACGTTGCGACGGTGATGCTAACAGCGCAGATGGATGCTGTCAGAGGAGATGCGCACTTATGTCATGCTTAGACAAGTAAGATGATGTCGACAATGGTGGTGCTGATATATCATCCCTGCATATGCTAGTGATGGTGATGGAAGTCGTGATGATAATTGATTAGAGATTCGAGCGCGTCAACTGCTGAGGTCATTAGTTCCATGAGTGTACTGCTTGCTTTTTTGCTGCAGGAATTGGCCTTGATCTTCCTTTGCTGACTGGCTATATCCGGCGCCCACCTACGAAGGCTTGCGGGACCAACCCCCAACCAGGTATTCCTAACAGCGTGGCGCCGCCACAGCAGGGACAAGTTCTAAGTCCCTGACTACCTCTCCATAAGTGAGGTGTGCAGTACATGGTGTGAGTGTGAAAGAGGAAGGAAATATCGCAAGCGGTCCGTGGGCCGCTTGTAATGGTAATGCCCCGGCGTTGGGCTTGAGTGGATGAGAGAACCACAAAAAAATACCGCAGCTAGAATTCTCCTCCAGACAACGACTGAATTCGACCTAGCAGACAAACCAGTCGAAAATCCTGACTGCGTCAGAATTCGACCTCTAGATTTTCCTGGTCAGAGGCACTGCAGTAACATCAGTTGATGCCCTGGACAACCTTTGTCGGTCGTAATGATAAGAATTTATTGAGTTCGTAACAAATTTCGAATTTCAGGAATAAGTCATGTTGAATCGACGCATGGGTTATCTTGCTGGAAGAAGGTGATGGAAGTGATAACTGAGATTGAAATTGACGAATATACAGGATGCTTGTTTTTAATGGTAAGAAACTGGACGGGTCAAACCACGGGGGAAAGAAGTAGGAACATGTGCAATGAACATATGTTCAGATATGCACGGTTTCTTGTTAGAAAGGCAACTTTCTCCATTACGGTGGCTTTTCTCTGAGAACCGAACAATGCTTCATCGATAACAGTTTGACTAAAATTGCGTGTTTAGTTGCCTGTGAAGTCTGGAATGTCGCTTGTCAACAATTGCCTAAATCATCTAAAAGTACAATTTCCTTATTTTTCTAAAATTCATAACCTGACGCCAGTTCACCTGACACCAGTTCCTGAAACTCATATTAATTAATATTCCTTCTCTGTCCACCCCAAAGGACCTCATCCGCGATGAATCAGCGGTGACAGATTCATAACAGGTGCTGCCGCCTCTTTCGCAAGTCGCGTTAGAGACTCCACATTAAATGTAGACGCCCACGGAAATATCTCTTCTGACAAAGCTGCTTTGCGCGGGATGTAATTCTGTATCGTTACCTTCCTCATTCATTGTTCATTCAGTGTGTCAACAATAAAGGAGGTAGCAGCAGAGGTCCCCGCGTGTCGTCTTCTTACGAATATTTTAGCCTCTTGCGGTCGTCTCTTGTATTTCACTCACCATACCTCTCCATCATTCCGCTCATTCTCGATGAGACGTTTTCTTTGCATATATTTAAAAACCAGATTCTTTCATTTCTTTCTAGGTATACCTCTTTTACTGCTTTTAATGGAAACTAGACACAAATCTTTCTATGCCATTAACATAATCAAGATTTTCCATGTGTCCACACCATTTCAGCATTCATGTTTCCATTCTATATGCAGTTTATTTTTGTACCTGCAGTCACTTAACTATGAAGAGTGAGAACCTAGCCTTTAGTCGCGCTGCCTTTGGGGTGAGTCTCGAGTGGAATAGCCCCTTAGTTATGAGCGGGCGAGGGAGCGTGGAGGGGCCGAGAGGGGCGGGGCGGGGGAAGGTGAACGAGCGCGCGGGGACTCGTGTGATGAAATGTCGGACGTCGCCACGGGAGGTCGAACCCGCGACCTTTCCCGAAGCAGTCAGCTGTTTCAGCTGTTCATAGGAGTCAATGCTCCCCATACTCATCGTCAGCGAAGTGGCAACAACATCGTAACGCCTTGCGTTCCACGGATCAAGTGAGACCTCAAAGCCTACTTCTTAGCTTAAAGGTATTTCGCCGCTGAGTCATAACCCTATATTAGTAATGAGAACAGTTGCATAATCTAAAAGGGAAGTTACAGGGTTTTATTAGATGAATTTAAATTTATATTTATAGGTTTTAGAATATCCTATAATACGTTCAATGCTATAACATATTGATTTTCTCTTGGGTCTGTTTAAATGCTAGGTACAGAGTTTCGTCTCCCTTAATATGAACCTTTTCATTAATTCATTCATGGTTTCATTTTAGCATATTGTGACTACTTTATTACTATAGCGATTTGTGTTCAAACGCCGCTTGGAGTGAGTACGTCTACCTACCCCCAGAGCTTGAAAGCTTCTCTCGCGACCACTAAATACTACGTCTGCCTACTCTGAGAGCTTGAAAGGCCCTCTCACTGCCATCAAGATCGTCTGCCTACCCAGAGAACTTGAAAGCTTCTCGCACGATCACAAAGAACCCGCCGGGTACCCACTATGACCCTCATGATCACTCATCGATCTTGTCGCTCGACACACACTTGCGCGCTCTTCGGGTTGTGGTCAGCAGACTCATAAGGCCTTCCACAATAACATACATGAAAGACAAGGGACAAAGAACCATGCCCATGGCGGGACTCGAACCCGCCACCCTTCGGACCGAGGCGTCACACTCTCTAGTCACCTCGGCCATCCAGGTCGGCAGTTGTCGCAATATTAATACTTACTTTACATTTTTATTTATTGTCAAGGAGAGCTTTTAAAAATAATAATGAAACCTATATTTCGCAAGGTCACCTGTGATTTGAAAAGTGCCAGAAAAAAATAATTTATCATAGAGTGAATTCTCAACTGAAAGGTCAAAATCTTGGAGCAATATTGTTTTCCAACTCTTCAGTTGTTTTATCCGCACATTTGATTCATGTTTAATGCATTTAACAATAAATTTTCTCAAATGAAGAATGTTAGTTACCTGGATAAATTAAGAAGTTACTTGAAAAAAAAGGGTATTCAAATTTCATAGTAAATAAAAATATGAAAGAAAATCGAAGTAAAAAAATCTTTAAACACTTAAGTCATACACTCAATAATTACAGTATTTGGAGATTCTAATCATTAAAACCCATCGCGATAAAAAAATTAAAATTTTGTTATAATTTGTTTCAAAATAGATATAATTTGTTAAATTACAATTTTTAAGAACACACTTCAGTTTCATTACGATAATTGTCTCTCGTCAGTTTTCTAAATAATCGCCGGTCTGGACAATCTGCTACCATAATTTAGTGAATTGCGAAAGCACTCTTCTCCGCGAGTTGTACGGAAGTATACCGAAAAGTTATAATTATGCTCAAGGGTAGTTATATGCAATAAAGAATATTTTTTATACATTTCTTATGCTTTTACGCGGTTGGAATGAGCCTAATATTTTTAGCACATCTTTGCTATATATCACGTCAAGACGAAAGGACGTGATATTCAGGATGTAAAACTAACTTGGAAATAAGAAAGAATCGCTTTCAAGACTAATGTTCACCGCAGCCCATACTGAGTGAGTCACGCTACCTTTTTGAGCGATAGTTGCCAAGGTTACTCATTTCAGTCCGAATTTTCGGCCAGGGGCAAGATGTATTTTCATACTCCATTTCACTCAGGTCAAGGTCACGCAAGTCGCATTACACTTGTAGTGTTAATTATCAGTGATCTGACAATCCTTCAGGGAGTAATCGCATTTTCTGGAAAACGAAGCGGGGTTATCACGTCGATCGGGTCACGCGAGAAAGGCGCCTGTCGCGAACTTGAGCCCAGAGTGGGAGAGCCGCGGGCCCACGCAAGAGGCAGGGCGGGCGTGCGCTGTTGCGAGTGCCCGGCGCCGGCCATCGGACCTGCGTGAGGACCTCAGCAACAAAGTGTACGAGAGTCTAGGTACGACACTGGACAAGTTCGGACGCGTGAGCAAGCGAGTCGGTGAGCTAGCCAGTGCTTTGGCCAGCGGACGAGTTAACGAGCAAAACGGTAGGCAAGAGTAATCGGCGGTCGTGAGCAAGTGAGTGAGTATGAAATTCGTTTAGTGGGCAAGCGAGATAGATTAATTGGATCAGCAGGTACATTAATTGAACAAGTGAGTGGAAAAGCAAATTGACTGACGAACTGGCGAGTGAATAAACTACTGAGCTACCTAACGAGTCGGTGAACGTGAGTGAATGACCGACCGACCGAGAAACAGGTGGGGTTCACGTACCCTGCGACGAGTGACCGCGGAGACTGGGGTCGACGGTGGCGGCGAGAGGCCTAGGGAACGAATATAGGCGCCAGTGAGCGGGTAACCGAGCTTCTAAACGAGCAAGGGAGTGGGATAACGTACAAGTGAGCGCGTAAACAAGGGGAATAGCGGGTAAACGTGTAGATGAGCGGGGAAACGAGCAGATGAGTTTGTAAATGAGCAAGTGAACGGAATAACGAACAAGGGAGCGGGTAAACAAACAGGAGACGTGATGAATAAACTGGTGAGTGGCAAGCAAGCGGATGAAACGGTGAGTCAAATAAGTGAGAAATTAATTGATCTGTAAATACGGTATGCGGCCACATAATCGGGTAACCGATCAATAAACAGACGAAAAAGGAAGCTAATAGATAAACGGGTAAACAAACAGAAGAACGGTTGAGGAAGCAGATGAGCGAGCAAGACAGTAGATGACCGGGTAAGCAAACAATTGAGCGGGTGAGTGGTTGACCAGATGGCGGAGCGAGCGGTGACGTACACGGGTGCCTTCCGACCGGCGCGGCGGTTGCCGGCGGTCGCGGCCGTACCAGCGCGTGCCGGCACCGGATATCGATCCCGGTTCCGTCCGGGCGGCGCGCAGCGCAGTGCGGCCGAGGACCCCAACGAAGCAGTCGCCGCCGCCCGCGCAGCGGCAGCCTCGCAGGTGCGTATGGATGCGGTCAGCGGCCACGCGCGAGCCACGCCCTCTCATGGCGCAGCGACAGCAAGTGGGAAGGAGATGGAAGAGACAAAGAGTCGGTAGTGATATATGGCGTACATCGATCATAGTTGCATCTACTGTATCGCATTCGCGATTGCTGAATATCGAACGCAAACAGAGTACGGTATATTGAGAAGAAATGTCTATCAATCTCCTCTTGCCTCTGTCAACGAAAAAATAGTTCATTCATTTTTTCACTATATTTGTGTTAATATATGCACAAACAAGAAATAATTACACAATCCTCAAAGCAGTAAGTTCAGTGCTTTTAATATGCGTTCTAAAATTATTATTATTATTATTATTATTATTATTATTATTATTATTATTATTATTATTATTATTATCATCATAATCATCATCATCATTGTTTCAAATTTGAAAGGGAGCGCTAACTGGTGGGAATATTTTATTATGCGTGAGTCACCGCACCATGCATTTTGGAAATTTTGAATCTGAAGATACTATTGTTAAATCATTTATCACATTTGCACTTAGTAAACTAGTTCTGAGATCAAATAAAAGTCGAAACACAACAGCTCTGTAGATCACAAATATTACTACTTTTCATATCGAATAACTGCTTTGAAAACAAAATATTGAGGTTTCAGTTTTCGTGGTACAAAATAATTAAAGAAAAATGTAGATATTGCTCTTGTGAGATAGTAAGAAGTTGAGAAAAAAATAGGAAAAAAATTATTTACAGAAGAATTACAGTCATCGAATTATGATGATAATAAATGATTTTTACACGAAGGCTAAAGTCGTAATGTAATAAAATATGTAGAACAGTAATAATTCCTTAGTTCCGTTTTCACTGCATTCTTGCATATGTTCATTTATATTTAAACAGTCGAAAAGTCGAAATTTCAAGTTAAATGAGAAATGATTCAGTTTAAATATATTTTCTCATGTATAAATTACTGATCAAAAAAGAAAAATTCAGCAGATATATTTTTTTAAGGCAATTGAAAATATTTGTAACCGATACTTAAATAAGTTTTGTTTGTTTTTTATAGATAAAACATTTTCGATAATTTTTAAAATTCTCGATTTATATATTTTATTAATAGTGTGTTTATTTTAGTTCCATCGTATAATTATGAATCGTATTTTAGCTTGTTAATGAATATCACAAAAAAATCCCTTTTAAACTAATATTTATAGCTATATTAACGTCTTTCAGAATCTACATAAAAGCTATTAATTTAATTTTTAAATTATTCTAACTCTTCAGTACATTAGAGATGGCGGTGGAGAAGGGCGGATGCGGAAGCATCCTCTCCTCCTTTGCAAACTTCTTTTTACTTTCTCGTACGCGTACGGATATACGGAGTAATAATATACGTAGTACAGAGAACGTTATGTAATGCTGCGCAAAAACCCGCAGATTTTCGGCGAAAAAAAAAATTCATTGATGGGCTCTGGTGGCGAAAAAGCACATTAAATTCGTTGCTAAATTAAGAGAGAAAAATCCTGTAACACGTGGTGTAGCCAGAATCCCTGGTTTCTAGGTCTTTGATGCCGAAAAAACAATTGGAAGCAAAACGTCCGTCCGTCCGTCCGTCCGTCCGTCCGTCCGTCCGTCCGTCCGTTCGTCTGTGAACATTACTAGCGCATAAACCACACGTACGATCTTTTTCAAATCGAAAAAAACAAATGTCGATCTGGCTCTAGTTGAAGCTTTGAAATTTTGGGAAACATTCTTTAAAATTTGGGGGTACTTTACATGAAGCTCCACGGACATTTTCAAAATTTTCTCAAAAACGGCCTCCACATTTTTTCTTTAAATTGCTTGTAAGAATAGAGTGAAATACATATATTAAGGCGGCGTAGGTCTGATATTTACCGTTAACACTACATTTTAGAAAATTGCAAAATTTTGAATCTTTTTCGACGTCTTCCTACTACTACAAAATAGAAGAGATGGATTTTTCCTTCAAATGAAATTTGTTGTGCGTAAATATTTCTTTTAATAAGGTCATATACATTGTTTTCGATATGTTAGTAGTTTTCGTGCAATAGTGCATGCGATAATTACAATTTTAAAAAATTACAAAAAGAAGATTTTCTCAAAAACGGCTCCGAATTTTTTCTTTAACGTTTTGGTAGTGTTAATGCCAAACAAACCCTATACGATAACATAAACGCCGTATTGCTCTATTCTTCTGTTTTTTCAAAAAAATTAAATATGAAATTTTTTGACTTGTCTCTCACGTAGGTAATATTTACATTAAATGCACTTTCTTCACATTATTATATTTATGACATGTGCTTTAAATAATGTAAAATAAAGTTTCTCGAAATCTCAATAGTTTTCTGTGAAAATGAGTTCAAAATTTAATTTCACATTTTCAAAAATGCTCAAACGTAATTTTCTCTAAAATGGTTACAATTTTTTTACAACTTTCTAATAGATACTGCTAGGTGCGCAGTTTAATATGACGTATTATTGGTATTGCCTCTTGCCTTGGTTGCAACCATCTGCACAAATTTAATTCGGTCTAGTGACATTACAATTCATCACTTGTTGATTGACTTCAGCAAATTTGATCACAAATCGGGGACTGCTTTTAATATGATTTTTTATTAAAGAGATCGCATTCACGTTACACCCGATTGCTTATTACTGGACATCGGATGTTTAGGCACTAAAAAATCGTCTTTTAGACGCCCAAAAAGGCACTGAAAACGTCAAGAATGAGGATAAAAAAGGCACTGTCATAAGTTACATACATAATAAAATTGAAAACTTGTAATTTTTGTCTATATTATTTTGTAAACTGCACAAAAATATTATACATATATTATTTTGTATACATATATTAATAATATATTACATATATTATTTTGTAAAATGCACAAAACCAGTTCGTATATTTTAATGTAAAACGAGATTTACATATTTACAACTCTTCTACATTTTATTCTTAATAGTTCCCATTAACCAGTAATATTTACATATTACCAATAACTTTTCAAGGATCACAATTTCAAATTTGCGACGACTGGGAGACAAAATCAGTTTGAATGTGGAGATGGGTATCTGAACGATGTGACTGGCATATATTTTAGCAGTCCAACACTAGCAACACTGAAACCTTCTGGGAACTTATATTTATTTCCACTTAAAATTTCGGTATCCTCGATGTATTGTCAAATGAAGAAAAATCAGATGGTATAATTTCAGGAATTCTCTCGTAATTTTAAATTTGAAGACGTGAATTGAAGGTTTCGTAATGAATGGTCACGTTGGACCATCCCCGATTTTCGGATATCTTAGCATTGTATATAAATATAATAAATGAAAGGCAAAAAATCTAAAAACGGTATTTATGCATAAAATAGGCATTTATGCTAAAAAATTTATGCAAAAATAAATTATAAAATTAAATTTAAATAAATTATAAAACTTCGTCATATGTCATCATTTGTTATGATTCGTGGACATCAGCCTTTAAATAAGTTCTCTAGAAAAAAATAGGCATTTCCCTAAACATCCGATGTTTACTTATTACAATTGCACTCGATTAGTTACGTTTAACTCACAAAATTTCTTTACACCAACACACATATTGTGTCCTTGACAGAAGCACTTGAATCTAACTTATTTTCACTTCGGCTACTGTACAGTCTTGCCCATCCTTGCCTGCTGCCATCTATCGCCGCCCAAATTATATTTTTTTAAAACTTTTTTCAACTTTTCGGTTTTCAAGTAGTAAAACCCAAATATTAATTTAAGAATATTCAAGAATGGTAACACCTCATCCTAAATAGCAATTTTCATTGAAAAATTTGGAGCCGTTTGTTATAAAATGACGTTAAGCGTTACTGTAAATGCGAAATTTGACATTTGTGTAATTTTTGAAAAAAACACTGAAATGAACTTTACGTCATATTAAAGTGTCATTTCCACTATTTCTTACAAACGTTTGAAGAAAAAATGTGGAGTCATTCTTGAGAAAATGGTGTTTGAGAGTTTCTGAAAATGCGGAATTTTGAGTTCATTTTGGCAGAAAACTATTGAGTTTCTGAGTAACTTCTGATGTACTCGTTAACATAATAATGTGAAGAAATCGCCCCTTAAGTAAGTGAGAGACAAATAAAAAAATTACATTTTTTTAAATTTTTGAAAAAACAAAAGAATAGGGCAATATGGCGTTCATATTATAGTTTAGGGTTTGTTTGGCACTAACACTACCAAAAGTTTAAAGAATAAATGTAGAGACGTTTTTGAGAAAATCTTTTCGTAATTTTTTAAAATTGCAAATATTGCACGCACTATTGCCCGAAAACTACTAAAATTTCCGAAACAATGTACATGACCTAATAGAAAGAACTATTTATGCGCAACAAATTTCATTTGAAGGAAAAGTCTCTGTCTTCTATTTTGTAGTTGTAGGTAGACGCGGAAACAATTAAAGCTTTTGCAATTTTCGAAAATTCAGAGTTAACCGTGAAAATCGGACCTATGCCTCCTTTAGAATTGTATTTTACCACATTCTTGCATAAAATGCAAAGACAAAAATTGGAAATATTTTTGAGAAAATTTTGCAAATGTCTGAGGGGCTTCATGTAAAGTACCCCCAAATTTTAAAGAATGTTTTTCGAAATCCCAAATCTACTAGAGCTAGATCGACTGGGGTTTCTTCAATTTGGAAAAGATCGTACGTGTGGTTTAGGCGCTAGTAGTGTTCACAGACGGACGGACAGGCAGACGGACAGACGGACGGACGGACGGACGGACGGACGGACGGACGGACGGACGGACGGACGGACGGACTGACTGACTGACTGACTGACTGACTGACTGACGCTGACTGACTGACTGACTGACTGACTGACTGACTGGGCTGATGACTGACGACTGACTGACTGACTGACTGACGCTGACTGACTGACTGGCTGACTGACTGACTGACTGACTGACTGACTGACTGACTGACTGACTGACTGACTGACTGACTGACTGACTGACTGACTGACTGACTGACTGACTGACTGACTGACTGACTGACTGACTGACTGACTGACTGACTGACTGACTGACTGACTGACTGACTGACTGCGACGACTGACTGACGACTGACTGACTGACTGACTGACTGACTGACTGACGACGACTGACTGAGACTGACTGACTGACCTGACTGACTGACTGACTGACTGACTGACCTGACTGACTGACCCTGACTGACTGACGACTGACTGACTGACTGACTGACTGACTGACCTGACTGACTGACCTGACTGACTGACCTGACTGACTGACTGACTGACTGACTGACTGACTGACTGACTGACTGACTGACTGACTGACTGTCGGTCGGACGGTCGGACGGTCGGACGTTTTGAAAAGAACCACTTTGTCGGTATCAGGGGACCCCAAAACGTGTATTTCCGTTGAAATCTCGAAATGGATTTTCCGCAGAAATACATAACTTTCTCTATACTCCATATATTATTCCGTAGATACGTATGTATACGAGAAAGTAAAAATTGGAGTTACCCAGTCAAAATCAGAAATCGTCTTTTCAAATACCTAGTGATTTATTTATTACTCTGCCTCTCATCTGTTTATGAAATATATTTTTGTGTTTACACCTACCTCCTAATACACTTGTGTCACTAGAAAATGATTGCAAATATATATTAATAACTTTATAAAATACCTGGGAATGTATTTCCTTTTTTCATACTTTTCTTGATAAAAATGCCTTACCATTTCCCATTTTTAGCAATTATCCACCCTTATACGCCTAAGAACTTCACAGAAAAATTAAACGAATTAGAGAATAAGTCAATTAAGTTTGAATGTGTGCTCTCTCTATTAATTCGTAATATGCTTCAATCACCTTGAAAGTACAAAGCTGTGATTGACATGTAACTCCTACCTTCAAAAGTTACAAGTAATTTCAAAAAAATGTAATATTCTAATTAACTCAAAAGATAGATAGCAATCTTAACCAACCGTTTGTTCCACTTTAGTAATACTACGCACGTCATTTATTAAGTATAAATAATGGCATGAATTTTAATTATCAAAACCCTCGCCGTGTTTATCGATTCATTTCATTCTCGATGTTTCCGTTGACAAATTTAACGTGCATGCGTAATTCTGCCTGGATTACCATAACCGATTTTCAGTCTCGCAAAGCTTGAGAACAAGAATGAAAGAGGAAGCGATCGCGAAAGAACGTGACGTAAATGTGCTTCAAAATGAATAACAAATGCCGGAGAACTTCATCTCTGTCGGGGAACATTGCACTTACGACAACACCATTACACGCCACAGCGCGGTGTGGGCTGGCGTCAGGGGGTTTGATGCACGGCTTGCATTATAATAGGCGAAGTTGGCTCACGGCCAGACCTACAGCGTTCCATAACCATAATGCGATCTATCATTCTACTGCCGGCACAATAGCAGTTGGTTACGTGCGCTGTCAGCCGTACTCAAATGCTTAGGACGAAGTTAAAGCTACTGAATTTGATTGCGTGATTCGGACGACCAAAGTATTATCTCTAAATGCACTACGCATGGATGCATGTGTTGTTAACCGAGTAATAGGGATTGGCACACATGTTTGCACATAATAAAACTATTATGTAGCAAATGCGTTGGCTGAGTTTGTGGGCAATAAACTTCGTCAATATACGATTTACAATTTTATCTGGGTCAGTGACTAGTAGTTAACCTTCATTGCGATGTTTTGTCAATTATAGAACACTATAGAAATATAATAAAATTTTATATTTTCAAAGAGACATATTTCTTATTACATTTAATAAATAATTATGATTAATTATTGCAGTATTCATTTTGATATTAATTCTTCTAATATTATGTGCTTATAATATATACACATGGATTCACATAATAACTAGTGGTGCTACAACAGCACATACTTTCTCGCGTGATTTATAAATTTCTAAATTGCGAAAATTCTGAGATTCAACGAAAATAAACCCACGTCATTATTTTGAGCATTCTTTAGTTCATCCGTGGAATAAATTTGAAGACAACATTTTCGAGCGGGTTTTGAGAAAATAATTTTGTTTAGAAATTGCGAAAATTTCAAGCACAAATTACGCAAAAACTATTAGTTTCTTTAAAAAATTGGACGTGATCTTTTTTAAAGAGATAATTTTTTACAATACAATTTGTGTGAAGCAAAAATCTCTATCATCAATTTTGTAATTTTGAAACATTACCTTTTTACAATACATTTTTGCAATTTTTGAAAGTATAGAGAGTTGGCCGAAAATGGAACCAGCAATATTGTTACCGTTCCTTGATAAACATTAGAAGAAAATTCAACGAAAGAATTTGGAGCGGATTTTTGAAAAAAATTGTTAAAAAGATTACAAATTCTCATATTTCGCTCAAAATTCCTCGAAAACTGGAACTACTTATTTTCGAAAAGTAGAACATGACCTTATTTCAAGATCTGTGTTTAAGGATCCGATTTTATTAAGGATACAATCTCTATCTTCAATATCATAGTTGTAGGAAGACGCCCCAAAAAATTACACTTTTGCAATTTTCGAAAAATTTGGGATTTTTAACCATTCTCTTAAGAAGATGAGATTTGCACCATTCACTTAAGCGTCATTTACGATATCAGAGGAGTATGTTTAATCAAAAACTTTGTTGCCATTTTTTAGAAAATTATAATATTTTTGAGGCTTAAAGTAAAGTACTCTCAGAAATAAAAATATCCAGTTGAAACTCCCGACGTCTCGAGTTCTTGTAGATCTATTTGGGAATATAAGTTTTCTTGAAAATCGTCTGAACAGTTTAGGCGCCAGAGTTCACCACAGACACGAATTAGTGATCCACAAAACATGAATTCAGAGCACCGCACTTACTAGATGAAGTAATTTACAATAAATAGCAACATGATTTATCCATTTTGTCGTTACCAGGGCCTGGCAATAAAGTTTTTTTGCTGAAAATTTGCCGTTTTCTGGCACACGATTACATAACGTTCTCTTGTTACAAAGTAAGTGCGAGAAAGTAAAAAGTAATAGTTAATCAGTGTATGGACCAAACGCCACAACTGTAATTCTTCACTTACGTACTTTAAATCAGGAAAGCTGTTTATCGTTGTTATCAAATGTAGAAGACAGGTTTACATTGCTTCGTACAAAATCGAACGCTTGATTAGGAAAATAAAAAGCAATTAACATATTTACTACTCATTATTCATATGAAAACATTACAAACTAAATATTAAAACTGACATCTAGATTGTTCCTGTACAGTTTCAATGACAGTTCGTTCTTGGTCTAAATTTTAACGTGGAACGGTGGGAAACAAAATTGGGGAGAAACATTTCATAGCAATACATCGCACAAATTCAGCACAGCCTCCTTATTTGTCAGGTGCAGAATATAGCAGGACTCTCCTCGCAATGTAAATATAAAAATATAAATCATTACACAACTGATATCAGTTACATCAATCAAGTCAACTTAATTGTGGAGGTTTCCAGTCGCATCATTGTCAGTCATCATCGCTTCATTTCCATCACACCTTCCTTAACTTCAGTGCATAAACAACACTACAAGCATATTCCCTTCATAATGCCATATGTTTGCATTAAACGGGGGCCGTTGAAGTAAATAACGCGAAAGCTGACTACGAGGAGAACGAAGGGAGTGGCCCAAAACCCACCAATCGGCTCCGCCACTGTCCATAAACTAACACGCGCGGTCGAATCAAGTTCACCGCGTCCCCAGCAGCGCCCACGGCAGTCGTCGACGGCCCTGGCCGGCGCTCGCCAGGGGCGGCAGTTCGGACGGGAAGGCGTGGGACAGGGGGGTGCTGCCGGGGCTGGCAGGGGGAGAGCTGGCGAAGTTAGGGCGGGTGGGGGGGAGGGGGCGTTTGGCGGGGCGAGGCGGGGAGGAATCGGAAAGTGGGTCACGGAAGGAAATAAAGCCGCCAAGAACGCCGCCGACGAAGTGTAAACAGCACAAGACAAGTGACGGCGCGGATGCGCTCGCGCGCGCGGCGGAACGCAGCGAGAAGAATTCGTCTTCTTCCCCCACCCGCCCCTCCGCCGCATGCCCTCTGCTTGCGCCCCGCTGCGCTCGGGCGCCCCAGGCGTCTCCACTCACCCAACGCATTTGCAACGCTCCCCGCTGCCCCTGCTGCTCCCACCAACCCTACTGCCCCCAATGGCTTCCGATGCTCTGATTTCTGGCTACACTCTTGCCCCGCCCCGCTTTCTCACGCTCTTGACGATCCCCACGTTCTGTCTATCCCGCGGCAGCTCCAGCGTCGCGCCGATGCACCCAACTGCTCTTGACAGGCTGAGATGGCTCAGAGCAATAAATGTTACCGCTACAGTTTCTGACCGCGAGGTGTTAGCGGTCGAGTCCCGATTGTAGCGAATTTTCTACACTAGCTCCATTGCGAGGACGAATTCAGCTGCTGTCTGGCGTATTCTAGCAGTCATCTGCTAGGATCGGTTGTTATTCGATGTTTCTCCGGGCTAATGCCGGAGCAGTACATTAAACAAACGAATCAGAACCTGGGCTACATTCTCTTTCTCATCCTTGCCTCCTCATTTCCCCTTACACAACACTTACACATGTCTTACACAGCGCCACTAATCGGAAAAGCAGTTCTAAACATAGAGCTGAGGAGTTCCCCTCTGGGAAACCTGGAGAGAAAAGGCGATGTGTGGGTTGGTAACGGACTTCATGTAGCGGCAGAGGGAACACCGCCATCTCCCGACTATATCATGCATTAAACTTAAGGAGTAATGACCAACATAGTTGTCGCGCCCAGAAACACGAAATTCTCGATTAACGATCAACTCCCGACGCTCGCAGCGTCTCTACTCATCCAAACACCAGATACCTCCCTTAACGCGTTTCACCAGGGAGACTCACATCCCGGTCATGGTTTCGACGCCCCGATCCTGCCATTTACATAATAGAAACACTCAATTAGTAATGACATTCTATTATCATAACGCAAGTTTTAAGAGAATTAAATATACGACAGCAACGTCCAGAGAATTTCTACTATTCCTCACAAGCCTTTCTCCATAATTTTCCGGACCTACTGCCTCCACCCAATTCAGAAGCCGTTTCGCTCACGGGAGGTGCTGGACGACGGCGCGAAATGTTCGTGAGGTTTATTCGCGTCGGTGCACGCTCCCACTGCTCTTTTCTCCTTGCGTGACCAGTGGCACGTCCTGCTGCTCTAAGGTTAAGAGACACGTAGACGAACATTGAGCTACATTCAAAGAAAAACAATCGTCAAGAAGTTTTTATTGATCTAATGAAAGGCAATAAAACATCCATCCCGTATTGATGCGACAGAGTGAAACTATATTTTTGTATAACCTCACACTTTTGCTAAAGCTTACGCATCTGGTAATATAAGCTTTGGGAAACTATAAATGTTAATTTAAAGCTTCTATTTTGATTTAACTAAATACTTTGCAAATTATATTCCTATGTACGAGTATATTGCATCGCGAGTAAGTCTTCTAAACACCATAATATTAGGTGTATTCAGTTGGGTTTTCTACGACATATGAAAATTAATAGAAATTCAACATAGTTATCATTTATTATTTTTCTCACAGTCTGATTGTGTTAATTCCATATCTAATGAATTACCGTCCACTTTCTAATATTTTGTTCTGTTGTTGCACCTTTGCCTCTCAAGGTGTCGTGTATTGCCTCTCTTTGCCTCTGCCGCACTGTAAGAATGAAATAGTCACTAGAACAATGATCAACGATGAATTTTGCCTTATTGTTTCGTTTGCAAATATCACTATGATTTTGGGCAGTGTGTTATATTATATATATATATATATATATATATATATATATATATATATATATATATTCATTATATAACTATCTCAAGCAATGAAATGAAAGAAATATATAATGGGAGTAAAAAAATATTATTCATTAACCTGTACAACAGTAAACAGTGTCTCTCAGCAAGGATTAACATTTCTTTAGTGCAAATAACCAGGCGTCTCAAAACAGACACGAAGCGTTTGCTGAAATAGGGCGTCTTATCGCATGTGGTCCTTTGAATTCGTCCTCGCCATTCGGAAAGGAAATTTTTCTTCTTCATAGGATGTGTACAAGAAACAAGTAAAAAAATGAAGTAAAATGATGACCAAAATCTTATCAGTCCATGACACCATACGTATAACCCAAAACATTTCGTGGCCACGCATTTGTGCAAACGCGCTCTAGCGCGGCCCCTAACGCAATCTGGACGTGCAGCTGCTGGGGTTACGAGCGGACGCGGTGGCGTGGGGTGGGGAGGGCAGGTGTTTCCGGGGGCGTGGCCGTATCTGGCGAGTGGGCGGCGTGTCGCATGGCGCCAAACGACCCGTCAACGGCCCTGCCGGGGGAGCTACGAGGCCGTTGCGCCGGGGCGGGGTGGAAGTGACGAGAGCACACACACCTTGTTAGCATGGGAAGAAGAGGACGCATGTTTGATGGGAGAGGATAAGGGTCACCCAGTGAAAGTAAGGTATTGGGGATTGATGGTTCCTGCACAAGGCGTGACGAGGGAGAAAAGAGAGCCCCACAGATTTAGGGGTCAGACATACAGACCGAGATAGAGGATGAAATAAAAAATAATATTGGGTATTGGAAACGTTAGAGAGGAACTGCAAGAAGCATGTGCAGTGAGAATGTGTGAGAAATAAGGACGGTGAGGGTGGAGGAAGAGAGGAAAGGAAGTGACGTCTGTTAATGTGTGAGAATTAGGAGTTGCTGCTGGTGTGGATTCAAGAAACGAGATATTATGAAGGAACAATTTCAATATAATGACAGGAAATGAAGAGAAGTTCAAGTACGATACAAAATATAATATAAAGTTAGGATGCCAGGATAAAGTCCAACAAGTAGAGAATAAGATGAATAATAATTCCGGAAACTAATGAATGAGCGCAGGGAATAGGAAGGAATAGAATGGCGGTGAAGTTAACAGGCTCTGTAAGGGGATAGACGCTAATATACTTTTGGCAACACACTGGATGCATATTAGTTCCCATACACAACATTTTAAATTTGCAAATATATTATCAATAAAGGAAGAAAAACCTGAATATATTGCGATTCTTTTCAGAAAAGAAAACAATTTCTGAAAAACATATTCCTTCAGTTCTATTCCCATTTAACATCTTTGACGTAATTTTTCTTCATCACCCTAAACATTTCATCTGAAGTAATACGATTCTACAGCACATCATACTCTACTACGTACTTACCGATATGCCCAGAATGTTCTGTGAATGAACAGAGAAAACTCAACGAGAGATTGAGGGGGGAGAGGGGAGCGAACGAGGCTCAATGGCGACTGCAGACCGCGAGGGCCATGTCGCCCACGTAATGCGCCCGCCCGTGCGCCGTCCCCATTCAACCGATCGCTGCTTCTAGACTATTCTATCGCGCGTTCTCGCCGTGTTTGCTGACGTTACTGGGCAATCGGGTTGGGTGATAGCCTCGCTTTGGTGGTTTCGATTTTGAACTGGAGTGGAACGGAGGTGATTTCGCCTAGTGTGATTCGCGTAAATGCAATCATAAATTGTCTACTTACATTTATTGTTTAGCAGTGTGGTAACCTTTGCCATGTCGACGAAATAATAGGAATTTAAGAAAGAATTGCTGTCTTGAAGATAAAGAGATTTCTAACAAAATTATAATCATTCTAACATATGCCCCGACAGAAGCCAGTTCACAAGAAGAATGAGAGGAATTTTATTACGACCTGGATGACACATTAATTTTGGAATCGGGGATTTTAATTCAAAAGTAGGTTACAAACTTCACTACGATAAGGAATCAACAGGACGCTTTGGTTATGGAAAACTAAACGATAGAGAACAAAGACTACTTCGCAGAGGGTCACAGATTCAAGATTGTAAACACATTTTTCAGGCCGGCAGGAAACTAGATGGTCTCACTACTTCAAGAAGGCAATAGGTGTAGAGTGGACTAGAGTAATGAAGGACCGTGAACAGTGGAAAACATCTATAACATTTTCTTGTTAGCTTAATAGACTACCAATCACCCTCACTTGAAGATCCGTTCAGGTGATATGAAACCTATCCGCCCTAAAACGGAGACCTTTGCCCTACACAGGGATGTACAGGCTTGAAATAACAACAACAATAATAATAATAATAACAATAATAATAGTAATAATAATAATAATAATAATAATAATAACCATTCCCAAACTTGATATTTCTGCGAGAGTACTGACTATATCTAGTGTAGATGTTTTCATTAAAGACCTAAAAAAATGAATTTGAAATTTATGATTCCATGACTTATAGTTATTTATAACGAATTCAATTGTGTTATTGACTACTTTACAATAGAAAATTAGGAAAAAAATTGTATTTGTGCACGACTTGTCGGCTTCTCGATGGGTGGGAGAAGATTAAATCCCCATGATCCCTTGAACCTTCCGTGCGACGATTATATTTAGTAATTCTCATTATCTCTTTCGCAAAGTGTGTCTTGCAAGAACACTTTTGCATATCGAATGTCGATAATTCCAATTTTTCTTTCTGATATCGCGTTAAGTAAATTGGGTACAATGTCTGTCCAGTGAATGCAAACGACTGCTTTATTTAAAGAACAGGTAGATGTTCTACGTAACTTTACACTGGAAAGTACATTTTGTGTGTTTTTAATCACGAATTTATTTTAAATCGCTATTTTTCATTTCTAGTTGTTATTAATTGAAATACTGTGATTTGGTTATCAGTTATATTTGGTCGAAATTAAACGATTTCCTAAAAACTTTAAGTTGAACGAAAGTTCTAAATTACTTCCTTTTGAAAAACAATACCTTCAGAAATAATAAAAGAAATTCAACACAATAATTTTGTACATATCTTTTGTAATATTAGATTCGAGTACTTCTTGTTTGAAATGTATTGAAAAGTGTTCGAATTTGTACAAACAAATACAATTTTGTTTGATCTTAATGAGATATAATGCGCTCACTAAAGAAAACAAATAAAAATATTGTTATTATTGTCAGTACTGTGAAGAGGCACAGAGAGTAAGTAGTGAAATGATTACTAAATAAATTACAATTCAATCTGGCTCCACCATTTTCGTGTGATTGGCCACGGGATCACTCAATCTTCTAGTAAACCGTAAAAATATTTCTAGACTTATTTCGCAACGCTAGAGAAGTAATTGATGCCTAACCTGTGGAGAATCAGCGTCAAATAACTTCGAATATTACACATGCGGGAAAGTGGGTAACTGTTTTGCCATCATCAAAAGTATTTATATTTAGCAGTAGTGTCGCCCTAGTGAACTTCACCATTGCGATAATTTTTGACAAGCAACCATCATAGGGTGAACTATACTACGCATTCTGAAGTCATACAGAATATTTTTGCGCTGTCAAACATAAAGAAAAATAACACAAAAGCATTGGTGAATGAGGAGAATTCTCCAACCACTACATGACCGAGTCCGGTTGAAAATGTTAATAGTATGTTCGTGAACGCAGCGCATGAGATCTGAGAGCTCCGCGGGGTTAACAGCAGTGGGAGGATCGCGGTCGTGGGGAATCTGGCAGTGAATCTCCCGCGCAATTCCAGCACCGCTGGCGTCTGCCCGCGCAATTGGAGCGACTGCTCCGGCCGCAGATGAGGACGCGTCCTCGCCTCGTCGCGCCACCTCCGTCCACCCCCCGTAAGCGAAGCGGCGACCGCCACCTCGGCTCCGCGCCCCTGCCCCGTGTGCAACACGGCCGCTCACTTTGCTGCCCTTGCCCGAGATCGGCTCAACCTCACTGAAAGGACAGTTGCATCCAGGTATCTCCTACCAGCGGAGCGCCATCTCAGCCTGGACACGCTCTAAGCTCCCAAAGGGTCTTCCGACACGAGCGGTAGTGTAGTGAATGTATGTCTCAGTATGTGTAAGAGGGTATGTGTAATAGGGCAAGAAAAAGAAAGGAAAGACCCCTCACAGTATGACCCGTTTGTTATAGTATTGCTCCGGAATTAGCGTGGTGTTAATCGAAAAAAAAAAAAAAAACACGGAAAACTACCGATCGGAGCAGCCGGGGGCTAGAATTCTCTTCCAGGCAACGGCTATATTAGACCTATCTATCTAGCTAGTGTCGAACATCCAGCCGGCGTCGAGATTCGAATCGTAGGACGTTCCGATCAGAGGCAGTACAGCGACATCAGTTGATGCCCTAAGCGACCTCAGCCGGTTTCATTCTTTACCGTTCCAAACCTAACCAACGCATGCCATCGCCGATGACCTACTGTCCTCCCTTTCGCCGTCTCCCTTGAATGTGGCGCCGTCTCTTCTTCCGTGTTCACGACTACCCGCCGCATCTTCGTAAGAGCCTTTAGTCCCCTGTCTCGAATTTCGTAATGTTTTCCCATCTGTCCTCACTTACCCGATACATCTACAGCCACCCTCACTTTCCAACACCTTCGCATATACTTCCTCCTCGCCTTCTCAATCCTCTCTCTCTTAGAAGATACGTATGGACATCTCTGAACTCGCCTTACCATTTTCGACAATCATGCTCCCATCACATGAATCCCTGGTTCTCTGTTTCACCAACTGCCGCTTCCGCCATCGACTTTCCGTTCTTGTTTCCGTTCCAGACGCCCTCATCTCGCACATTACTGTCTCTCGCACATACCGTTTTTCACATTCACATTTTCCTTCAGGTCTTTTCCTCAATTCCACTGAGACAGGTCTCAACATTGTCCTCCGTCTCTTGTCTATTGCCTCTAACTACTTCTACCGCCGTAACCACCACCTCTGCTACAGCTACACTGACAATCGTTACTGGCCGAAACGTCCGGAGCTTCCGATTGCAGAACTGTCACAGCTGGCCCAACAGCTGACGAAACGTCAATTTCTACTGCGTGAAAACCGCAGTGTAACTAATATTTTCAAGCACATAAACTGCTCTCATCACTACTCATTAGTGTACTGAATCCTCCAAGGCTGGAAGTGGCGGTATTCCATCCTCGCTGGATGATGAGATTCAGCGCCGACCTTACACGTCTGTTTACGGAGTTTTACCACAGGCAGGCAGCGCTCATACCGGGGCAAGCTCTAAGCTTTCGATATGAGTGGCATATAAATATAAGTGTGAGTGTGTAAGTGAAAGCATAGGTCAAGAAAGAGAAAGGAAAGATCGCGCGCTGTCCGTGACTTGTTAGGTTGATGCTCCCACATTGTGTAGTATTAAGTGAAGAAAGAAGTACTGACCAGAGCAGCTGTCTGCTAGAATTCTCCTGCAGTCATAGGCTGAATTCATCCTAAGTCTCTAGTATAACCGCCCATATGTCGGTTCCATTGATCTTTGAGAAGCACTCGAGAACGTGACACGACAGATGCAATTATAGTGTTACCGAATTGCAAGAGATCGCGCCAGCAGTAAATGGTATCCCTTGCGAGAATTTATTAAGGTTTAAAAAGACAAACCAACGAAATTTGAAAATCGAAAGAGCGAAGCACATGAATAGCCTATAGGAAATGTTTCTTTCTATTTCCTTTTTTTGTTTTTCGTCTTGGCTTACCACGTAAGAAATTCATTACGCGGAGATATTGCAGTCATAGTGTATAAAATTCGGAGGACTGTGGAAGCGAGTCATCGGGGGACGTTTTCGCTGAAGCAAGGGGTTGCCACGACCTTGAAAGGATCTGGGTCGCCGTCGCCGCTCCGAGCTGTGGAAATATTTCTTCGAGACGAGACGCTCAGTGGTGCATTTAGGCGATTTCCTGGCCAAAACCTCTGAGAGCTATAGTATGTTTTCTACGACGACCAAAATTATTTTGAATTATCTTTATAATGAAAGGGAGCTGGTAACATAATACCAGAAAAATGCACTGCTTAAATCTGTGAAATATAAAAATATATTTTTCTATATAAACATGATTAAATTTTATTAATACACAAAATTGACTTTAGAAAACCGCAGGGATTACTTACATATTAATTGATAACATTTGGCATAAAGAAGCATGGTGTTAATGCCATCTCATGTCCTCTGCCAGAGAAAATTCATATAGAGTACGAATAACCGGAAAGGAAGATCACATTTTTCACTAGGGTACATTTCTCCCTACGGTGATATTGGGCTCAGGCAGTTGAGACAAAGCATATTTGTTCAAGAATTTTAACTTTCTTTTGGGAACATTCCTCAAGCTCGAAATGAAAGGAACAGAAGATCTCAACAGGCGATTAAACATCTCCTGGGTTGGGTGCAGTCTTGAACATGTTCGCGAGAATCCTTCTCCATACCACATAATATACCATACCTCACCTCTCACAGGTCAAGTAATACTACTAGGTTACTTGAGTAGCCCGCAGTAGGCTTTTTAGTGAGTATAGTGAAAAGGAAGAGTGGTCACACTAGGTAGTGTCGAAAATTCACCATCGTGGAGACTCGAACCCTACAACCTCCCGGTCAGAGCTGCAACTGAGGCAGCAGAGGATGGCTCGGAGCTAAACACAACTGGCACTTCTCCCGTCCGTGCCTCCCGCGCTCCTTTATCATCTATCCCCACCCTTCCACCTTTCCCCTCCTCTCCACTTGGGCCTTCGCCGCGCAGTCCCCGAGAGCCGATCCCTCCGCTTTGCCTGCGTCGCTTGAGGCGCCGCCGTCGCACGCTGATTTGTCAGCCCATTTGCGTCGGCGTCTAATCGCGACGCCCTCCGCCCAAAGGGCCCCTCTGCTTCCCGCTCCCTTTGTCTAATCGCGCGGCCGCCGCCCGCCCTCGCTTTCTTGACGGCGCCCCTTGTCACGGGGCTGTTGCGGCCATCTTTATGTGGCGCGTTGAAAGCCCTTTGGCCCGGAGATAAGTGAAGTGAAGAGGTCATTAGACCTCGGATTTTAAGACAAAGACCTATTTCGTAACTTTGGGGGGTGTGGGAAATAATTGCAGATGTTAACGAATCGTGAAAAATCAGGACTTAATAGTGTCTGCAATGTTTGAAAGGGGGGTTGAGTCTATTTTATCGCTTTTTCCCCTAAAACTACTTCACTTCTCATTCATTTATATAGGGTGAGTCACGTAACTCTAACACCTCCTCTAACTTTTAAACGGTTCAAGTTATTGCAAGGCAGTTTTCACGAAAGCGCATGAGGGAATGGGGCTAATTGATAAGTGTATTTATTTATATTTTATAACTTGTATTTTACGAGATATTTGAGGTAACTTTTTTTTCAAATGGAATTCTACATATTTTTTCTGTATATCATGACGAGCGTACAACAAACTTTGTAAAGTCTTAATTATTTATCCTTATTGTGTTTTGTTCCAAGATCCCATTAATATCCCGCGATGTAAAACCCCTTTAATGGAGTACAATACATACTTATGAAAAATCTTTATTATCAATCCTTCAATTCCTTGAATCGACGAAAGACAAAAAATCTGAAAACGCGGAGGGATGGAAAGCAGAGTTCAGGAGAAAATTGCAACAGTTTTTTGAATGTTTGGAAAATGTTTGGTATTATGAAATACTAAAATGAGCTTCTCTTTCCCAAGCGCGTTTGCTGGTAGAGCGCTGCGTTGCCTTGCGTGGGGGGCTTTTGCATTCAAAATATCCGTTAAACGTGTCAATTAGCCCCATTCCCTCATGCACTTTCGTGGAAACTGCCTTGCAATAACTTGAAGCGTTCAAAAGTTTTAGGAGGTGCTAGAGTTACGTGACTCATCCTGTATATTTCGTTCACGTGTAAGTCAGTAATGTGTGAATACCTGTAACCGCTCATATGTCGGTTACATCGATTTTTAAGCACCCGAAAACGTCAAGACACGACAAGTAGCAATTATAGTGTTAACGAATTGCAAGAGATCGTGCCAGCAGTAAAAAATATCCTTTGCGAGAATGTATTCAAGTTTCTGAACGCACTCGCGTACAAGAGATCGACAACCAATCAAAAATCACTCTTGAAAATATCGGCCCTCGCTAGGAGAAGCTCTCTCTTTCGCTGCCGCTCGCCGATCTGATCACACCGCAATTGTTCGTGCTGGATGGAGAGGAGAATTCGTCGTATTTCGACGAGTAGAAGCTTGAAAAAAGGTAATTCGTCTCATCATGTTAAAATGACTATACCATTTATGAGAGAATTTAGAACATCAAATCATGAATATTCTGATAAATTCACGTGAACGCATTACGCAGAAATATAGTATTATCAACGAGGAAATAATATATTTCAACGTTCATGAACGTATACTGAAGTGGAAAGCATGTGCTATAGGAAATTTTTCTTTCTATTTCCAGCTTTTTTTGTTTTTGTCTTTCAACTTGGCTTACCACGAAAGAAATACATTACGCGGAGATATTGCAGTCAGATTGTATAAAATTCGAAGGACTGTGGTAGAGATTCACCAGAGCACGTGTTCACCGAAGCAAGGGGTTGCCATGACCTTGAAAGGATCTGGGTCGCCGTCGCCGCTCCAAGCTGTGGAAATATTTCTTCGAGACGTCTTGTGAGTCAGAAAATTCACTAAAAATTCTCAAAAAAAGAACTGTTAAAAGAAGCGAGAATTATGCTACAGAGATAGAATTCACCTCACTTACAGACGTAGATAGTCGAGTTAAATTCATTAAAATCATTTAAACTTATCTTATATAATATTGCAGTCGTAAAAGGAAGCCAGATAGCTAATCCATGTAAAAATAATTGTAAAAACCTATTTATTTCATTTTTCTATTATTGATGATATTTGTTCTTTTAGTGTGTGTTTTCAATGTATTTTTAAAACCAAAAAAAAAGTTTTTTATTTACGTTCATTATAACAATATTCTTTTGGTGGCTAAATTGTACAAAAAAAAAGTGAAACTACATCTTGTATATATTTATTCACTATTCATGTGACAATTTCTTTGAAAGTGTATGCAAAGGGTTTTTTTTTTTTTAAAAAGGGTAATATATTTTTAAAGTGTTTATAAGTGTTAAAACATAACTGCAGTTGTTAGGTAATCACGTAATTGCTAAAGGTAGAGCTAGTGATAGAATTTTTCAATGCAATGTGTAAATGCTAGATTAGAATTGTATTCAACTATTTAATAGAATATATCCAGAACGCTGTTCATAGTTAAAAAATTAACTTGCCTATGTTTCTTTTATTACAAAAGCAGGTTAAAAGACGAACCCACTCCTGCAAGGCAATTAGGATACATAAAACCATTCGTAATGTTTGGTGTGACATTGTCATAACAAGTCACAGATCAAGTAATACTACTAGGTTACTTGCGTGACCCGCTGTAGGCTTTTTAGAGAATAGTGAAAAGGAAGAGCGGTCACAACCACTGACAAATTCATGTCAATAGTGAAAGTGATGACCGTTCAGGCCAGGGCACCGCAGGGCACCAATGTTGACATGCCTGATTAACATTTTAAATAGTAGCTGATGGAAAGTCTTTAACGGAAATGTGCAGACCCTTTTCGTCAATAAAAGTTTGTCTAGAAATTTTAAAGAAAACTTGAAAAAATGTTGTGCTGTTTATTATGAAAAAGAAATAACAGGATGAGTATAGCATATCTATTGTCGTAAATGTTACTTTCCTACAGCTTTAAAGTATTCAAAAAAATAATTTTGTGACCTATTTTTTGTTTTAAAACGTCTGCATAACATGCTTAAAATTCTGATGATTGATTATTAGGTCAGAAATAATACCTAAACAAAGAAACCTCTAGAAATAAACCTTCTGCTGAAATGTAGAATTAACGGGAAAGAACTCTAGTTAAAATTTGTATTACTGCCTGGTTAATAATTTATACTTAAGTTATAATATTTCTAAGTTTCATTTGATCTAATCGAAAGTCAGACATTACCTCACTTTCACATACGTATGGCAAAATCCACACTTACTGTCTCTAGATCCAAAAGTAATAAAAGAAGCAGACCTGCACTGGTTTTAAGTATTTATCATTATTCCATCGCTCTTCCTTTTTATACCCCCACAGTTTTTAGGCCTATTGTTTTTTTCTCAACTCCGTTTTCTCCACGTTTTTGTTCTTCGCAAAATAAAAGAATTTTCTACTTCACGGACGATTGCTTTTTGATTTCACGTCAGTTTTTGCTTCCTAATTGCTCTGCAATTTTATTTTCACTCCATTTACCAAGGCTTTCAAAACCATATTTCATATCTCGACCAAATTCAGATTTTCTGAGACTTTGTTGCTCAGGCATTTTTTTACGCTTTATGTAGTCAATATTCTTCATAAAACGTTTTTCTAAATTTGGTGAAATTGGGTTTAAAAATTGATAAAATGTTGTAATAGAAGATAGTCATTGAATTTGTTTGAAGCATCCTTAAGTTCCCATTGTAGTGCACAATAAAAGTTTTGATTTTCAGTGCAATTACCTACGTAAATTAAACGGAATATCGGTAAGATATGAAATAAATTACAAGCAAGTGAAACTTCCAAAGTTCTTTTACGTCCGCTTTTGCTCTGCCTCGTGTCGTCGCTTACTAGATCTTTTCCGTAGTGACAATCTTAATCGCATTTCGCTTAATCGCATCGCCCCTATTTTTTCGGGTGGTCACAAGTATTTGTGTAAAATTTAAGAGCAATCTTTCCAGTGTTTGCAAACGTTTCTGTGGTAAAAAATACACACATAATACATGAAATTCAATATAAAACATGTACTAATAGACTATTGTCACGTCAATGAAACAATATATTTCCATATAGAAGAATTAAAAGAGGATACAAGGTGTGGAAATTTTTTCTAAAACCTAAAACACTCAAACAAGATAAGGTAAGTTATCCTCCTCGCAGCCTTTCCGATTATTACTTTCCCAACATTATACACAACGTTTTTAGTAAATACTTTTTATTAATATTCATGGAACTGAGAACTTGGTAGTGCTGTACAAATTTAAAACTTCATCATTTCATTAAAAGGTACCATCTTCAAGCTTTCATCTTGCACATGAATAAATATGAAGAATATGAAAAATAATGAAGAAAAATAATAGTAATAATAATAATAATAATAATAATAATAATAATAATAATAATAATAATAATGAAATCTTATATTCAGTTTCCATTGAATTTCTAACATACTTTCTTTCCTGGGCGTCTTTTGTGAGGCATCCTGCCCAGTTGGTAACAATCTCCGGGTAGCTCCCCGCTCCGCTCCTCCCCTGGCAGCTCCGCGCCGCGCCGCCAGGCCATCTCCACATCTCGCCTCAGGACGTTCTACTTCTTAGCTGCCCCCCCCCGCCCCACGACGATCTACGGTTCGCTCGACGAGCCGCTCCGAGTGGGCGGAGTCGCTGATCGTAAAGGGCGCGCGGCGCCGTTCGCTTCTTCCGGTTACGACTGCCTTTGTGGCAGCTCCACGGGGCGGTGGGCGGCCACCGAGCAGCTGAGGTCGCACGTCGGGGGCGGAGGCGCAAGGGCTCAGGCTAGGAAAGGCATCGGAAGGAGGAAATGCCTCGAGATGGTGGGGTGGGAGGACGGCAGCTGCGACGACGAAGACGGGGGCGGTGGCCGTGGCGATGCAGGTGGGGGGGATAATGGCTGTGGTTCAATTCAAGGGATAGTGGTCGAGGTTGTGGCGGTGGAAAAGGAGGTAATGGTAGAGGGGAGATGATTTTGGGGGGGGAAGTAGAGGTAGCGGTGGAATTTATAGAATTAGTGATAAGACTAGTATGGGAGCTTTCAAAATCATTTCTTGGAACTACTTCAATGTCGTTTGAACGAACCGGCTTATTTACGAGTGTCATTTCGTGGAAATAAAATGGACGGCGTTAGTTACAATAGTTCGACATGCTGAGCTCTGAAATCGAAGGATCATTCTAAAAAAGAGGTTTACATAAATAGAATCCTGGTAATAAGAATGCCCCTATATACGTTTCTTTTTTGTTTACAAAAACACATTTCGCTTGAGAAAAATTCGTTGTGACATTTCAGATCCTAATAGGCCACTTAGTGTGAAATCGAGAAATCACCGGAACAATTATACCAGAGCACTGTGAGGTATGATATAAAAAGAAGTCGCGACTGCAATTTGTGAACACGTAAGAAACATTTTAAGTGACGTGCGGGTCTTCGCTCTAGTGGAAGTGACCGCCAGAGGGACGTCAAGGGACAAACTCGGTTAGTGGCGACCGCGGACGCCGACACCCCACCTCGGCGCCGCGACGCCCCTTCTCAACGGTTTATTGACGGCCGCCCGCGGACCCACGACGCCTGCGACGCTCGAACTGAGTGCCCTTCTTCGCCGGCCCACACACACACACACCCTTTGCCACCTCCGGCACTTCCCACGCCTCCGAATCCTGTTCCGTCTCCTCCGCCTGCCACGCCCCTTCTGCCTGCGACGCACCGCGCCTCCCCAACTCCTTCCTCCGTGCTACCCCTCCCCGCTGCCTTTTTTGCCCCCCACCCGGTCCTCCTCCCCTTGCCTCCTCTCCCCCTTCTTTGTCTTCTCCGCCGCCGCCACCTCCGACTCCGTCGCCTATCCCGCCCACTATACACCCCTCCTTCTTCCGCGCCTACCACACCTTCACTGCCTACCACATCTCCTCGCCTACCTCACTTTTTCTGTCTGCCTCCCCTTCCCCGCTGCTCTTGTTGCCCCACCTGCCCTGCCTTCTCCACCTCCGTCATTCCCGTTGCTTGCGTCTTCCCTGCCTTCTCATGAGGTCATTTAAATAAAAAAAAAAAAAAACTTTAAATCGAACTCAAAGCCAATAATCTTTAATTCTCATACTCAGAATCAATCGGTAAATATTCCCTTCTTAACTTCTGAGGATTTGTTGTTCCTTACTATGGAACCATCAATTATTTTTCTGCAATACCTTCCCCAAAGTTTAGTCGGACAAATTGAATTCTAAAATCAGAATGTCACGTTAATATTTCCGGCATATTTGCAGGCAAGCAAACTCGACTCAGACTCCCTTAACAAAGTGGCGTCCATGAGAACGGGGGCTGCATCCCTCAATTGTCTCTTTTCCAACGCGAGCAAATTTAGATTTACATTTCGAAGCAAAAATAAAATTGGCAGTTGGCGGTAATTAGCTGATAATTTATAATTACTTACTTTATAATAAATAGAAGTATCTCGTAAGATTGCTCTGGATAACTTTGGTAATGTTCAAATCACAGCTACGATTTGTTTCATTATTATATATTTGAGAAGATTTCTTATTTTATTCAGTCTTAAATTCAGTATTATTCATACAAACATGTTATTTAAATACGGAAAAGAGCTAGCTCTAATGCTGAAAAAATTTGCGAGTAGTTTTGGAAAGAGAGAAATGTCTTTAAACGTGAGGGAAAGAACACAAATAATAAATAACATCATGTGCACCAAACTACTAAAAATACACATGTGTAAACGATAATTACAAATATACATTTCTTATATGACTAACATCTGCCGCAGTGTTAAAAGTAGATCATTTCGGAACCCCTAAGTAGTAGTAACACAATATATTACAGATTTTCTACAGGTCTTTAAAACTGGGACAAAATATATAAAAACACATATACTACGGTTTGAGATACATCGCTTGCAAAGGTTCTCTCACAGTGCGTAAATTGTTACTTTTGAAGACGTTTTAACACACTTTGTACTTCAATGTTTTGCAGTACAAATGTCCACTGCAAGAAACTACCGACCTGCAGTCACGCACAGCCTAAGATACATTATCAAATTTCTTTTTCGGTATGAGAAATTTCGAAAAGTTTATTACCTCTTGAATGGACTCTTTGTACGAATGCAATTTTTTTTCTACACTGCTTAAACTAAATAGTGTGGCTTTCCCATATACATACTTTCTCAAATTATTTGTAATTAACATCAATATTATCATAGTGTTACAAGCACCTGAAAAAGTGCTTTTCTCTTCGCTGGGATTTGAACTGAGGTTCCTAGACGTAGCATGCCATTGACGTTACCTCTAAATTTCCAACCTTACAGCCAAGAAAAAATGGAGTCGTTTTTGGGATTTTTTAATAATAAATCGTATTAACTTGAAGCAAAAACCTATACTAAATTACTCGTTTTTTAAAAAAATCCACATTAAAATACTTCCTCTTTACTACGAAAGAAAGTATGTATATACGTGTGTAAAACGAACATATGTATAGATATGAGAGTATGTTTTTGACGTTTCATGATCGGATTAATCAGAATTTGGACCGAGGTGTTCCCAGGTTTGTCCCCTGTTATTATTTTACATGTACACCTGGGGGGGGGGGGTAAGGGAGACATGTTGTGACCAAGACGTATTCCCATCATCTACATTGCTTTTCTGGCCTGCCTGAGCTTTCTTACGTCACGCAGCTGTTGTAACGGAGACGACCTGTTTTAGAAAGCTACAGCTTCATTTTTGACTTTGCCGGAAATCGAAGTCGTGACCACCTCACAGCAACCTAGCACGCTGTCCACGAGCCAGCCGAGAGGCGAAAGAAAGTAGGAAGCCAAGAGCGCGCGGCCCCTGGCCCTCGATCCCTGAGGAAGCTGCCCCTGCGGGCGGGTGCGCGGGGCTCAGCGCCCTGGGAGCGGCCGGCGGGGCGGGGCTGGGCGGGGCGGCGCAAGGGTTACGCGGGTTTTTTCCTTTCCCCGGGCTGGCGGGGCGACGAGGGACGGGAGGGCGCGGTCGGAGGCGACAGAGATGGCGGAGAAGGCAGGGACGGCGTGGCGCGGACCTGCCCTGGAGTTCAGGATGAAATGACGGCGGGTGCGGCGATGATACTGCTAATGGTGGTTACACTGAGATCTCCACCGTCAATGGAGTGTTGGAGGGAAAGGCGGGGGATGGAGGGAGAAGAGGGGGTTGAAGAGGTTGGATAAACGAGCGGGGTCGTTGACGATAGATCGAGGCGCGGGCGAGGGAGACGAGAGCATCGAGGGCGGCGGGGCCGGCGGAGGCAGCGTAGGTGGCGATGGAAGCAGCGCCGGTGACGTGGCGAGGGCAGCGGAAGCGACATGTCATGAAGGCGACGGTGGCGGTGACGGCGGTTTTGACGGGGGCGGAGGGCGCTTGCGACGAGCTACTGCAAAACAGCTGAAGCAGATAACATCTCTCCCGTTTTAGTGCCCGACTCGCAGATGCGGTTTTGAATTATGTATCTTTGGTCTCTGCCAAAGCGGCTTTCCCTGAGCGGCGTGCATTTTCTTTGGGCTTAGATTGGGACTCAGAGGAGTGCTATTTATATAGACTCCAACAAATCTGTAAATGTGAATCAAAGTACTCTAATTCCCATGCGCTTAACGCGGAACCCCCTGGTTTCACGTTGATGTGGAATATTGTTAATTCGATCAAAAAACACTAAATACTGAATGAGAAAATAACTTACAACTTGTAAATTTAGAACTAATACTTTTAACATCTTAGGAACATGTGTATTTTAATATTAATTTACCTTATAAGTCTCAAATTGTAGTCTAGGACGTTTGTTGCGAAAGATGACGATTCTTTAAATTCCGGCATTAGGAGGTAATATGAGATGATTCTATATTTATTTATAAATTTACTAGAATTTCACAATACGTTCACTGGCCAAATACATAATATAAGAGAAGTCAAAAAAAATTTATATAAAATATAACTAGTGGTAATACAGAATGGCAAAGACTTTCTAGTACTAATTAGTTTTCTAATTTATTTAGTCTGGACTAGCTTTTCGGTCTTGCTCCATCCTCTTGCCACCTGCCATCCAATGCATGTTTTAAAAAACATCTCAATTTTTCGGTTTTTTAACGGTAAACCCGAAATATTACTTTAAAAATATAATTTTTACAGAAGACGTTTGAATTTTAGAGGAACTTTATATGAGATCATTTAAAGCACATGGCCTCATACGCAATAATGTGAACAAATAGCCGTGAATGTAAATATTAGCGACGTGAGAGGCAAGTCAGAAAAATTCCTTTTTTGTAAGTTTTGCAAAAGCAAGTGAATAGAGCAGAATGGCGTTTATTCCGGCTTATAGAGTGCGTTAAGCAATATTCCTACGAAAATTTTAAAGAAAAAAATTGGAGTGGGTTTTGAGAAAATCTTGGTTTTGTTACTTTTAAAAATTCCACATGTTGCACGCAATATTGAGCGAAAACTACTAAAAGTTTCAAAAGCATTAACACTATCTTAAATCTGCTGAAGAGAAAAAATTATTAACACTTCTAGCAAGACGCGGTACAGCAGAATAATACATAAAAATAGTTCGACAATTAAATTCCTCAAGAAGCATATTCGATTTTACATTATATGGATTATTAGATTTCAAAACAGTCTTTCATCCCATAACAATTTATTCTACCCGACAGAACTTAATATATAAAAAATAGTGGCGCTAAAACAACAAGTACTTTCTTGCTCGTTATTTGATGACAAATTAAGCGAAAAGTAATCAAATTTTCGAAAAATTTTGTATGACCGTATTTCTAAATCTGTCTTTGAGGAACAGATTCCATTAAGAAAATAGCTCTTTAATATTTTAGTTGTAGGGTAAGTCGGAAAAAAAAAATTAACTTTTCCCATTTTCGAAAAATCAGATTTTCAAGAACAACAAACCTGCATCATATTCTTAAACGTCCTTGATACAATGCAACAACAAAATTTAATCAAAAACGTTGGAGGCATTTTATTGAATGTTTTGAAAATGTCCCAGGGCCTTCATGTGAAGTATCCCCAAAATTAAAATAAGGGTTTCAAATCAAGGAACATCAGCCAGATCGGTTTGGAAATGAATTCTGGAGATAATCGGCTAAACGGTTTAGTCCCTAGTTATTGTTCACAGGCGGACGAACGGACGGACGGACAGTGAGCCAGATAGACGAACGGACGAAAAGACGTTTAGCCGTGATTCGATTTTTCGGTATCAAGGACCACTAAACATGGATGGCTACACTTCGTGTTCGATGTTGTTGTTTTTATCAATTCATCGTTATTTTCGCGTAACATTACATTTCTCTACTCCGTAGCGAGAAAGTAATGGAAGTAGATCATTTGTACCACGTGCTGACTTCAATAATGGTACTTTAAGTAGATTAGGGATTTCAGAATAATCATGAGAGTATCTCGGGTTTGAAAAATGTGCTTTAAATACTGCATCAATAATGAAAATGTGTTGTATTCGTTCAATTTTTTTATAGTTAAATTTGTATGAGGAGACCAAGCTACTGAAAATACATCAATTTTGCTTTAACTAAAGAATTATATAATAGTTTTGTAGTTTTAATAGATTTAAATTTTGAGGTATTTCTTTGTACAAATCCAAGCACCTTTAATGAGCTATTACTAATACAATTGACATGGTTATCAAAAGTTAGTTCATTAATTATATCACTTTCAAGTCTCATATGGTAGTAACATTTTCCAAATTTTATCATCTAGCACATAATTACTATCAATCTCATTTCGACTACGATTACAAAGAAAAAGTTTACATTTACTGGTACTATTAAGATATAATTAGTTATCCGAATACTACAAATTTAATCTTATCAAATCTTCTTTCAGTCGAAATGAATCAGTTTGGTCAAGTTCAAGGATCCATCCAACTTCACCAGATTGTCCAACTTGTTCTCAAACATCGAAATAGATTTCAACGTAATAGGTAATTTTCTCAATCCACCATCATTTATAGGGCAGAAATACTTAATTTTTCAAATAGATTTCAGTTCTAGATTTTGCTCTTCAGTCAAAGTAATACTGTCACAATCATAATGAATAGGACAATCACGTGTACAGCAAATGGCATATTTGGAACCATCGACTTGCCAATATCACAAATTTCACGGCATATTTCAAAAAAATGTCAACAGAATAAAATTATATACGAGTGAATAAAATTTAATCAGAAAAATTTTCGATCAATAGATTTTACTTATAATACAAACTGTGTGTATTTAAATAGCGATAACATCATCTAATATTCTTATAATCGGGTCGTAAAGAAATTCTATATATCATGTGCTGGTAATGATATTCACAACCTTAACACTTCTCTCAACATCAATCACACGCCATCTTGTTCTGACATCGGATGAACGTACACAGCTGACGCGGCAATTGGTATCAACCATTGCAGGGTCGTCAGCGACACCGCAATGCGGATATAAGACTGAAACAGCAATTAAAAAAAAAAAAGAATTATGTATGTATTTGACGTTATTGAGTCAGTAGTCCGAGTCCATCGTGCAGCTACCGGGGCCCCCAAGCCTGGGCATAGTTAAATTCCCATGCTTGGGAGTAAAAGTGACATGAGGCGAACATGACGTATTCTCTTCACCGTAACTAGCAAGATCCACCTGCTTGAGCTTTTCTTCGTCACACAGCTACAGAAACTGGGACGATTTTAAAGGAAAGCTACAACTCTACTTTTGCTCGACCGCGAATCGAACCCGGAGACTACAGCTCGGGAAGCTGGCGCGCTGCCCATGAGTCATCCCAGATGCAATAAAGAATTATACAGTGTATTTTTTTTTTTTTTTGAAAAGGCAAAATATTCAAGTTTAAGGTCATTCAGTAAAGATTTTATTATTAAAAAACAAACAAAAAATATCCCTTTACATTATACATTTACTGTATGTTTTCGTAATAGACGTTTATGAAAAATTTACAATTCTTCCATGTAGACATCTGGAACATTAAGTAAACTATTCATTAATTTGAATTGCATTTTCTTCATCATATTTTGCTCCTGCAAGGGTTTCACGATCGCCCAATCGTCGAATGGGTCTAGTTTAAAAATAGGAGATGAACACTCGTAGCTAGCTGCACATTTGTGAAGGTACTTACGATTAATAAAACGTTGACGAAACATAGCATTATTGCCCCACCACCTCTCATCACGTCACCCCACCCTTCACCATCTCGCCCCGTTTGCCCCGTTAAGCCCCGCCTCGTTCCACCCGCCCCACGACTCCCACCCCACGACTCCCCACCCACGACTCCCACGACTCCCACCCACGACTCCCACCCCACGACTCCCCCCCCACGACTCCCCGCCCCACGACTCCCCACCCACGACTCCCGCCCACGACTCCCACCCCACGACTCCCACCGACTACCCACCGACTCCCCACCCGACTCCCCACGACTCCCCGACTCCCACCCCGACTCCCACCACGACTCCCCCCGACTCCCACCCCACGACTCCCCGACTCACCCACGACTCCCCGCCCCACGACTCCCACCCACGACTCCCCACGACTCCCACCCCCGACTCCCCGCCCCACGACTCCCCACCCCACGACTCCCCGCCCCACGACTCCCCGACTCCCCCCCCGACTCCCCACCCCACGACTCCCCGACTCCCACGACTCCCCCCGCCCGCCTGCCCCACGACTCCCCACCCCACGACTCCCCCCCCCACGACTCCCGCCCCACGACTCCCCACCCACGACTCCCACCCACGACTCCCGCCCACGACTCTCCCACGACTCTCCCACGACTCTCCCCACGACTCTCCCACGACTCCCCCACGACTCCCCCACGACTCCCCCACGACTCCCCCGACCCCCGACTCCCCACCCCCGACTCCACGACTCCCACCCACGACTCCCCCCCGACTCCCACCCCACCGACTCCCCCCGACTCCCCCCGACTCCCCCGACTCCCACCCAGACTCCCACCCGATCTCCCACGACTCCGCCCGACTCTGCTCCGTCCACGACTCTCCACGTTCCTGACTTCACGCCCCGTACTCCCGCCCGCTCTCCCGGTGCCGCCGTGCTTCACGCAGGCAACTCCGCCACGCATCGCCGTGCCGCACCTTCCTGCACGCTCTCGGGTCGCGCCCGCAGCGTCTTCCGCAGAGCCTTGCGGTAGTTGCAGGCGGCTCTTCCGCCTCCATCTGCGCGAGTCAAGTTCATTTGCTTTGCCCCTCCGCCTCCCGCTCGCGCCGAGTCGTATTTGATATCACTTCCGCAGAGTCAACGGCGTCGCTCTTGAGCGGCGACGGAGGGGAGATCGGCGGCGGCGCGACGCCTCGGGAAGGCGGGGCTGAGATAGCCATCTGGGGGCGGACGGGAGAATGCTGACAGAATTGGTAAGAGGTGGAGGCGGGTGTTCGTAGTGGGGAAGGACGTGGTGATGATGGTGGTAGTGATGGAGGTGGTGGCGGTTGGGGGGGGGATGGGGGTGTTGGTGGAGAATGGGATAAATGGTGTTGTCTGTAGTGGTAGTAGTAGTAGCAGTGGTGGTAGTAGTAGTAGTGGAGGCGGTGGTGATGGTTGTGGCCATGGTGGCTGTGGATGTGGTTTTATTTTGAATGATTCGAGGCCTGTCTAAGGCCGTTATTTAGGCTCTTGACTATAGTGCATGTGTTATCGCGGTAGGTTGGGGTGATTTTCCCGCGCAACATGACGAGATCCGGCGCAGACCGACCCACTGGCCTGCAGTCGGCAAACTAATCTCGTGTTTGATCTCCCGACATGTGTGGTAATGTAGTACATGATAGTGTGTGTGTAAGTAAGAGGTGAGGATAGAACAAGAAAGAGGAATGAAAGATCGCTTGCGATCCGTAGTCCTAGGGTTCTGCTTCGACATTCGCCTCGTTTTGTTCGGAGAAACCTGGAAAACTACTGATTAGAACAGCCGGCCGTTGGAATTCTCCTCTGGTCAGCAACGGAATTTGATCTAGCTATTACGTAGCCAGTGTCGAGAAGCCTTCTTCAGCCCTGTGACTCAAATCCTAGGCTCTTCCCGTCAGAAGCATTAAAGTGATATTTGTTGATGCCCTGAGCCATCTAAAGCTCAAATGCAATGGATGTGGAACTAGTGATGGTGGTGATGGTGATTGAGGTCGTGGAGGAGATGGATGCGAATGTGGTGATTGTGAAGGATGATGGTAATGGTGATTATGGCGGGGATGGTGGTAGAAGAAAAAAAAGTAACGGAGGGGGCAGGAGTGCGAGAAAACATCTGGGAGGATGAGATGTGGAGGAGGCTGTGGCGGGAGCAGAGCGGTGGCAAGTAAGACTAAAGTTTCTCTCTTGGAGACTTCATAAGATAAAGTGAAAGACTATGAAAGTGAAGATAAGGATAGTGGCGAAATGTAAGGATATGTCGGATAAATTTATAATGCTATGTGATGAACGTTTTCGTTTGAATCGGCCCCGCAATGACGATTGAGTTGTTGATATTCTGTCTTGATATTAAAACGTTAGCAGGAAAAGCAATTATTAAAATTGAAGCGTTAGATACTGTGGTAAGATTAGGAGCTGTGAAAGTTTAAAGTTCAATAAAAAGGTAAAGGACAAAGCTTAATTGAATAAAAATATCAATGTGGTTTTAGACTGCTGTCGGACTAACTTTGTGGGTGTCTCTTTCGTGGCCGATGTCATATCCTGCAAAAGGGGAAGATGGATATCTTGCAGAGGTCGTGCTCTCACGGGACTCTTATCAAAAAGCGTTTCTCGAAATCCATTAATCATACTTCACATCGTTTTTCAGAATCCATGTATTCACTTTTATGTGAGAATATTACTGCATTCCTTTGCATTTTCATTGATATTCCTAATTTAATTACTGGCTAATATGGCTCTGGGGCGACATCCGTTTTCGCTACAGCGACTCCGACAGGAAAGTACTTGGTTTCCACCCCTGATGGTGATGGGTTTTCCATTATAGCTAAATAGCAAGGTCGACATCTATTACTCCCTAGAGGAGAATTGTAGCTGACAGCTGCTTTTTTCAGCAGTTTTCCGTGATATCTCAAATAACTTGGGGCAGAACAGTACCCTAAATTAGGGGCAAAGAACGCGATGATTTCGTTTTCCAACTTTGTAGCATTCTCTTCCCTTAGAAACACACTTTCACTTACGTGCATACACTACCATACCTTTCGCGAGTTTTTTCAGGATGGCGCGGAGCTCTGCTAGTGGACGTCCCAGGAGGGGAAAAGCGTCATGTCGACGGGAAGGCAGACGCCACACCTCACACGCCCACCTTCTGTTAACCTACCCCCCCCCCGCGCCACGACAAATGGGTGTATCTCCAAAGTAGTTCACGCGACCGGAATCATAGACACTCGCTAAGCCTCATAAACTGCTGACTGATGATGTGCCAGAATTGTGGCCAGTCTGATGTAAAAGTTTCTTTCCCGGAACATGGCGGAGCTGTTCGTTCATCATCCGCACGTGGCATTTACCCACTGTCCTTACTGCAGCGGCATTATTAGTATATTTAGTTTAGTATAGTATATTTCACAGAGGACGAAAAACCGGAAATAAATGTCTTTGTTTCTAAGTGTGATATGTTGAAGTGTTGCACACTGAGTTATATAATGGTTCCAGATTTTTCTGACATTCAAGAATTCAATCGACTAGTTAAAGTATATTGTTATAGCGAGAATGCATGTACTACATTTCAGGAACACTAGCACTTAAGCTCACATTAATATTGCAATTTGCGGGAAGTAATTCCCCAGGTGTTGATGAGGAGTTCATCAAAGACGGGTCAGGGTGGGTTGGATGCAACGGGTGGCGCGGTGCAGATAGCGCCAAGTGCATTAGCGAGTGCTCTGAGCAGGCGGCGCCCGCCGGAGTGGCTGCGTGCGGCGGCGCGGGGGGCACCGCCTCCCTGCAACAATAGTGTGTGCGCGCTGCACTTCGCCCGCACGCCCACCCGTCGCCCAGCCCGCCCTCTCGTCCTTCCCACCCTCCTCACCTATGCCTTCGCCCACCACCGTGCGCACCTCTCGTCCATCCCTTCAACCACCACGTCAAGCCTCTCCCTAATCCTGCGACCATCTCTCGCCCACCTTTCGCTCCCTCGCCAACCACCGTGCATGCTGTATTGCGGCCCATATCCACAACCACTACCTCAACCCTCACCACGAGCCTTCGACCACGTCTCGTCAATCCATATCAAGTCTCGCATGTCAGCTGCCTACTATTCATACTACTCTACATTACCTCTCTATTGCTCTGAAAACGTCTCTCTTGATAATATTCTTAACCTTACCATTGCTTTAATCAATGAATTTGCCTAAAGGGTACTCTCCGCATACCACCCTTACGCATTGCCATGACAGTCACAGCCTCTTCCGCCAGACTCTCTAATATAATTCACACAGCTTCGAACAGGAATGTCATCTCTATCCATCCTCTTCCAAGCACACTTCTCTGCTCTCGCTGTGTCTTCCGTCGTGGTTATTGCCACCCTCCAATCGCTATTCTTTACGTTCCCCACATATCTAGCACCCGTCCTCACATATCTGGCCGTATCTGCTGCCTCACCGTCCTTGATAACCTCATCACCTTCGCCTTTGTCACTAACCCTTGCGGTGATCGATACTCTCAGCCGAGACACACCTACCGTCTCCAACACCCCGTCACTTACGCTACCACCGTCGCTCCTGCCCCCTTCGTCACCGTTCTTACCCCTCAGTAATCTCCCCACAGGTTCCGCTTCTCTCGCTTTCCGCAATACCTGCTCTTCTCAAATACCTCTCCCCTCATCGCCCACCTCCGGCCTCGTTCTCCACCAGCCTTTTCCGCCTCGCAATACCTGCTCTCCTCAATCCCTCTCCCCTCATCCCCGCCTCCGGCCTCGTTCTCCACCTGCCCTTTCAGCCTCGCAATACCTCTCGCAATACCTGCTCTCCTCAATCCCCTCTCCCCTCATCCTCCATCTCCGGCCTCGTTCTCCACCTGCCCTTTCAGCCTCGCAATACCTCTCGCAATACCTGCTCTCCTCAATCCCCTCTCCCCTCATCCTCCATCTCCGGCCTCGTCCCCCACCTGCCCTTTCAGCCTCGCAATACCTCTCACAATACCTGCTCTCCTCAATCCCCTCTCCCCTCATCCCCCCTCCGGCCTCGTTCTCCACCTGCCCTATCAGCCTCGCAATACCTCTCGCAATACCTGCTCTCCTCAATCCCCTCTCCCCTCATCCTCCATCTCCGGCCTCGTTCTCCACCTGCCCTTTCAGCCTCGCAATACCTGCTCTCCTCATTCCCCTCTCCTCATCCCCACCTCCGGCCTCTTCTCCACCTGCCCTTTCAGCCTGCAATACCTCTCGCAATACCTGCTCTCCTCAATCCCTCTCCCTCACCCCCTCCGGCCTCGTTCCCACCTGCCCTTCAGCCTGCAATACCTCTCGCAATACCTGCTCTCCTCCAATCCCCTCTCCCCTCATCCTCCATCTCCGGCCTCGTTCTCCACCTGCCCTTTCAGCCTCGCAATACCTCTCGCAATACCTGCTCTCCTCATTCCCCTCTCCCCTCATCCTCCATCTCCGGCCTCGTTCTCCACCTGCCCTTTCAGCCTCGCAATACCTCTCGCAATACCTGCTCTCGTCCAATCCCTCTCCCCTCATCCTCCATCTCCGGCCTCGTTCTCCACCTGCCCTTTCAGCCTCGCAATACCTCTCGCAATACCTGCTCTCCTCAATCCCCTCTCCCCTCATCCTCCATCTCCGGCCTCGTTCTCCACCTGCCCTTTCAGCCTCGCAATACCTCTCGCAATACCTGCTCTCCTCAATCCCCCTCCCCTCATCCTCCATCTCCGGCCTCGTTCTCCACCTGCCCTTTCAGCCTCGCAATACCTCTCCAATACCTGCTCTCCTCAATCCCCTCTCCCCTCATCCTCCATCTCCGGCCTCGTTCTCCACCTGCCCTTTCAGCCTCGCAATACCTCTCCCAATACCTACTCTCCTCAATCCCCTATCCCCTCATCACCCGCCGCCGGCCTCGTTCTCCACCTGCGTTTGCCGCCTCGCAATACCTCCACAATCACGTTGCGGCGCCAAAGAACGCGCTAATGGATCAGAGTGTGTTTGCGGCCGCCGTCGACGTGTTTGCGCCGCGCGGCGCCCGCTCCGGCGCCGGTCGTAGGGGGCGGCACGCGTGCCCGGGGGAGGGCGACGGCGACGGCGAGGGTGGAGCGAGGGCGAGCGTGAAGGCGAGGGCGAGCGTGAGGACGAGGGCGTGGCCGAGCGGGAGGGCGAGGGCGAGAGCGAGTGCGATAGAAATTGCGAGAGCGAGGGTGACGGCGACGGCGACGGCGACGGCGACGGCGACGGCGACGGCGACGGCGACGGCGAGGCGAGGGCGAGGCGAGGCGAGGGCGAGGGCGAGGGCGAGGGCGAGGGCGAGGGCGAGGGCGAGGGCGAGGGCGAGGGCGAGGGCGAGGGCGAGGGCGAGGGCGTGTGCGAGGCTGAATGTGAGGGCGAGGGCGAGCGGTTGACTCGGCCACGCGCGCCGCCTCGCAGACGCCTCGGGCCCGACGCAAGACAGGGCCGGCAAACAGCCCCCGCCGCGACTCCTGCTTGTCTTGGTCTCGACGAGATAGCGTGGGCATTGAAGAATCGGTTGGGTACTTTCGTGTTATGAATTGCCGCACGAACAAAAGGACTAAGTATGTTACAAAAATACCAAAATGCCAATAAGTTTTATTTTAGCAGCTCCTAATTCTCGTCTGTTTTGCAAATTGTAGAGAATGTCAGTGGACAACAATTTTCATTTTAAAAATTGTCTATTTACTTCTATACAGCTCCATTTCCCTTATTTTCATAAAGAACAATACGTTGGAATGTTTATCGGTTGTTCACAAGCACATCGAGTGAAAAGAAAATATGGATTAACTTTTCTTATCAAAAGAGGTCATCACAATCTACAAAATCACCAACGGACATTAAACGTTCGACATATTGATTCTATAGATAGTAATAATTAGAAATTACGTGAGGAAATTTAAACTCTTGTATTATTATCTTAAAATTAATAAGGTCAAAAGAACGACCAATAAAATTATAATTGATGATACAAAACATTCTGAAATGCGTGACGAAATGATAACAGAATTTTGAGAGTATGTTTCGCTCAGCAAATCACATACACTCTGAATAAACATCTAGACCAATTCTCTCCACTACAAGGTACCTCTGAATAAATGATACAATGTTCTAGAGCAGGAAAGGGGGTTGAATATGATCACTTTTTGCCACTGAACATGCTGGTGGATTACATACATAACTTGGTTATATGATATTATATAAGATTGGCAAATATTTATATCTCCTTCAACCTCCCCTAACAGCTCTTCACGTTTGTAATATTTATTCTGAGAACTGTGTATAATTATTTGCATTATCACCATATGCTAAAAGGCAAATATCGTTTAGGGTAACAGATATCACTGCATTCGAATGTCGATGGTGGCAGTATTTTCGACACTTGCTTGCCAACTAAATCGAGTTAAACCGCTATGTGGAGGTGTATTCTTGCGGGACTCATGTCGTTAGCAGTTGACGCTCCGGGAATCACTAATGAATCAACGACTCAACCATCGTCCAACTTGCGTGAGAGGGTGGCCGCGCTTCGCTTCTCACCTGCCAGCGCCACGCGCCAACGCTCGGACGATCAGCCCCTGGGAGTGCTCTCCTGCGATCGCCGCATTCTATTTTCAGACTGCTGGGCAACGCCGAAGCGGTCTTGTTTCCGATATGTGTTGCAAAGGGAAAACCGAGCAAAGTGGAGGAGAGAGACTGCAACTCCTCAAAGCAGACGTTGCAAGGGCAAACTTTACATCACATCGATTTATTACTTACTTTTCTTTCTTTCCACCCGAGACTCACCTTTCGCTCTCTCTCTCTCTCTCTCTCTCTCTCTCTCTCTCTCTCTCTCTCTCTCTCTCTCTTCTCTTCTCTTCTCTCTCCCTCTTCTCTTCTCTCTCCCTCTTCTCTTCTCTCTCTCTCTCCCTCACACACACACACACACACACACACACAAAACTACAGTGCCTCTCTAGCCCGTGCTGAGCTTGATAGTTCGATCCGGGCACTGGCGTCGCCCATCTGAGATCTTTACTTGCATTGAAAATTTCCCCTCGTCTCGAATCTTTGATGTGCAGGTTCACCAAGCATCCGTTGCACCCTTGCAGTTGCGTAACTCTAAGTGCTTCCACCACCACATCCGAAGGCTTGTGGACTGCTGTTGAGTGTGTGGGGGAGTGCAGGTGCAGCCAGCCAAGCCACTCCTCGAGGCAGCGCGACGTGGCGTGGCGTTGCGTTTTAAGAGGACGCTGAAGACAACTTTAATGCGGGCTCCTAACGAGTTGGGAACTTACGGCGGCGGTGCTTTCTTGACGGGCGGGTTGGCGCTGGGGGCGGGAGGGCCGAATGGAAGGAAGGATGGGGTTCCGGGGGGGGCGGGGTGGAGCGGAAGGGACGAGGGGGGAGGTGCGTGACGGGTGGAGTGAAGCGGAGCGGGAAGTGGCGGGAAAGAGAGGAGAGGGTCAGGCAAGAGGAGAGAGGCGAGGAGAAGAAGAGCGGGGGGACTGGGCGTGTAAACAAGAAGCAAAGCAGGGTGCAGGAAACGGGAAGGGGAGAGGGGTGTGGGGGGCGGTGGGCAATGAAGTGCGAAGTCAACATGATTCTAATCTCCACCCGGACCGAACAACGTGTGCCAGCGACCTCGTTGCGACATGCCTCTCTGCTCGCGATGATGTGAACAACAAAGACAATAAATACTCTTGTGCAAGTTGTTCCGAGAAAGCGGGTGTATTAAACATGAGATGCGGAAATTGACGATGGCTCTATTTGATGTCAACAACTCATCCCATGTGCAATATACACGTTTCGATTGTTGATTGCTTTGAGGAGCGGATAGAGCAATACAGTAAATAATATGCACCGTATTGTTGCGCAAGACCAGTATATGAAGATTATTAATTGTGAATTTCTCATTAATGTAATAAAATAATGCAGCAAATGTCAAACTGTCTCACCAAAAAGGTTTCGTTCTCACCAAAAAGGTAACGTAGATATCTGGTTTGCTTCAAACGAGTTTAGTGTCACGCCTCCGCGGAGTATTTGCGTGAAGTTTCATTAACTGCTTTACAAATAAATTGATTAAAAAACATATGTTTTAAACACAGTACAAGATGCACAGTACGTCCATTTTTGAGTATAGAAAGTACAAGAAAAAGTTTTGATGAAAGTATTTGTTTAAATTTTTCTTTCACTACAAAACTAGGTTTAATTATCGTCAAATTGATGATTCGTATTGTGTCAATTCGTAAACAAAATGATGGAAAGAGGGCATTCACAGCGTTTCACCAATACGCTCTCTTTCCTTTCTCTTTCATTAACAGCAGGTGCATTGAAACAGTTATTCATTTTTTCCTCGTCAGGGACCGGCAATGAAATTTTTTCTGCCGACAATACATTTTCGCGTAGCATTACATGATAAAGTAATAATGTACAATATAGGAACAATGAAAATAAAGCCCTACATATGTTTATTCCCACAATTCAAAATCATATTGAAAACCCTAAACTTTTTACGAATAACAAACAGAAAAGAAGCCAAGGAAGAAAACAATAGATTATCGACGATCCAATTAAATCATGTAAAGTTAAAGATATTTTGTATAAGAAATATTAACAAAATTCTCTTAATGCAACTGTTAAAAATAAGTGTAATCTATATAACAATAAATTTCAGGTGCTGACTAGAAAAATCAAGGAAAAACTTCATAATGGTATAATAAATAGTTTACCTAGCAACATTTAAGAACTACAATTTTTTGAATAAAAAACTTGATAATACTCGTACTAAATTACATAATATTGCCAATAAATAAATTTATATTTTTTTAACAATGTAGAAATTAATAGATCAGAAAAACTAAAGTTGTAAATCAATTAAACTGGTCTCATGTTTCAGTATGATGCAGATTAGTTTATTACTTTCTCGTATACATACATATATACGGAGTAATATACGTAGTATAGAGATAGTTAAGTAATGCTGCACGAAAAACAGCGGATTTTCGGCAGAAAAAAATCATTGCCGGGCCCTGATAACGAAAAAGTAGATAAACCCAGATGCTAAATTAAGAAAAAAACCTCTAACACGTGGTGTAGCCAGACTTTCTACTTTGTGGATCCTTGATGCCGAAGAAACAATTGAAGGCAAACCGTCTGTCCGTCTGTCTGTCCGTCTGTCCGTCTGTCCGTCTGTCCGTCTGTCTGTCTGTCTGTCTGTCTGTCTGTCTGTCTGTCTGTCTGTCTGTCTGTCTGTCTGTCTGTCTGTCTGTCTGTCTGTCTGTCTGTCTGTCTGTCTGTCTGTCTGTCTGTCTGTCTATCTGGTGTATGTTAACAAACCTAGCGCGTAAACCGTGCATAGGATTTTTTCCAAATTGAAGAAACCCCTGTTGTTTTTGCGTGAGCTGAAGCACTGCGATTTTGAAAAACATTCATTAATATTTGGAGAACTATATGCAGCCCTAGGAAGATTTTTAAAATGTTCTTAAAAATGGGTCAAAATTTTTTCTTTAAAATTCTTGTAAGGAGAAAGTTAAATACACTTCTTAAGGTGGAATAGGCCCGATTTTCGGGATTAACTCTGAATTTTCCGAAATTGTAAAAGTATGAATATTTTCGGCAACTTTTTACCACTACAATATTGAAGAAAAAAAAATTCCTTCAAATGGACATTGTTGTCGATAAATAGTTTTTCGTTAAAGTCATGTAGATTTTTTTGTAAATTTTAGTAGTTTTGTGCAATTGTGCGAGCAATATTTGCAATTTTAAAATATTACAAAACAAGATTTTCTCGAAAATGGCTCCAACGTTTTTCTTTCACAATTATGGTACGGTTAGTGCCAAACGAACCCTATACGGTGACAAATGCCATATTATGCCACCTATTCTTTTGTTATTTCAAAAATTAGATAAATTAAATGTTTTTGACTTGTCTCTCACGTCAGTAATTTTTTAGTATTATATTTATGAGTACATGTGCTTTACATAATGTCAAATAAAGTTTCCCAAAAACACAACAGTTTTCTGTGAAAATAAGTTCAAAATCTCAAATTTTCAGAAACGCACTTTCACCATTTTCTCAAAAATGGTTCCAAATTTTTTATTAACATCTTTCCAATATACAATAATAATTTACTGTTTAATAAGACGTTGTTTATTTTGGTGTATAATTTTGTTTTTTCTAAAATTCCGAAAATGTATTTTTTTACTTCGTCTCTGACGTCGGTAATATTTACATTAGCGGTGTTTTCTTCACGTTATTGTATTTACGAGTACATGTGCTTTAATAATGTCTAATAAAGTTTCTCGAAAACTCAACCGCTTTTTGTGAAAATGAGCTCAAAATTCCGCATTTTCAGAAAAGGTCAAACTCCATTTTCTAAAAAATGGCTCCAAATGTTTTCTTCAAACCTTTCCAACGTATAGTGGTATTGGTACTGTTTAATATGACGTAAAGTTCATTTTGGAGTTTTCTTGTGTTTTTCAAAACTTACACAATTGTAATTTCTTTCAATATCTCTCACGCCGTTAATATGCACATTTCAATGAATTTAGGTACATTATTGGATTTCTGAATTAATGTTCTTCAAATGAAGGTTTTCGAAACCTCAAGAGTCCCCTGAGAAAAAGAGCTTCAAATTTTGCATTTACAGTAACGGTTAATGCCATTTTCTTAAAAACGGCTCCAACTTTTTCAATAAAAATTGCTATTTAGGACAAGGTTTTAGCCTTATTTAATATTCTTAAATTATTATTTGGGCTCTACTATTTGGAAACCGAAAAATTGAGAAAATCTCAAAACAATGTAATTTGGGCGGCGATAGATGACACCAGGCGAGATGGAGGGGCAAGACTGTACACTACCAGTCCACAAAAAGGAAATTAGAAAACTTTACTACGAGAAAGTCAGTGTCATTCTGTAGCATCTTTAGTTTTCAAAACGTCCGTCCATCCCTCAGTTTGTCGGTTCTTCTGTCTGTCTGTCTTGTCTGACCGTCCGTCTGTCCGTGTGTGAACACTACTAGTGCCTAAACTATGCGTACGAGATTTTCCGAATTGCAGAATCCTCTGTCGATCTGGCTCTAGTTGATGCCTTGAAATTTTGAAAAACATTCTTTAATATTTATATGAAGCACCCGGACATTTTCAAATTTCTCTCATAAATGGATCCATATTTTTTCTTTAAATTTCTTGTAGTAATAAAGTATAATACACTTATAAAGGTAGCATGCGATTGACACAGTTAACTCTGAATTTTGGAAAATTCCTAAAGTATGATTTTTTCTGGGGCTCTTCCTACTACTATAATATTAATTTTTTAAATACATTTTTCATTCGGTTTCAATACATTTTTCCTTGAAATCAAATTTGTTATCCATAAATAGTTCTTTCATAAAAGTCACGTAGGTTTTTTGAAAATTTGAGTAGTTTTCGTGCAATAGTGCATTCAATATTTGCAATTTTAAAAAATAACAAAAACAAGGTTTTCTCAAAAACGGCTCCAAATTTTTTCTTTAAATTGTTGTGTACCCTAGATGCACCCCAGAGGATGACATATACTTCTCATTTATCTTATATTTTGTTTTTTCAAAAATTACAAAAGTATAATTTTTTTATTTCACTCTCACGTCTGTAATATTTACATTACAGGCGATTTCGTCACATTATTACATTTATGAGTAGATGTGCTTTAAATAATTTCAAATAATGTTTTTCGAAAACTCGACAGTTTTCTGTGAAAATTAGCTCAAAATTCCCCATTTTCAGAAACGCTCAAACGTTTTCTAAAAAATGGCTCCAGATTTTTTTTCTACTAACGTTTCCAATGGAGAGTGCTTATATTACTGTTTAATATGATGTAAAGTTCATTTCAGTTTATTTTTTTGTTTTTTCAAAAATGACAAGTGTAATTTTTTTAAATATCTCTCACGCCGTTATTATACTCATTTTCATCGATTTGTATACAGTATTACATTTGTGAGCGAATGTGCTTCTAAAAATCTATTGAGTTTAACATGATGTTTTTAAAACTCAATAGATTCCTCTTAAAAAGAGCTTCAAATTTCGCATTTACAGTAATGCTTAATAGCCATTTATTAAAAACGGCTTCAAAATTTTCAATTAAAATGTCTATTTAAGACGAGGTTTTACCCTTCTTTATTATTCTTGAAGTAATATTTTGGTTCTACTATTAGGAAACGCAAAATTTGAGAAAATATCCCCCAAAAGTACTTTGGGCGACGATAGATGGCAGCTGGCCTGAGAATGGAGCAAGACCTTAAAGCTAGTCCACACCAAGGAAATTAGAAAAAATACGAGAAAGTCTATGCCACTCTGCAGCACCTCTAGTCTTTATGCCTTTCTTCCCAATTAGATCTAATATAATCAAAGAATGAATATTAATAAATCATCACGATAAACTATCATTTGGAGGAATGAAACTAATCTCATGTTTTATCTAAAATCATTTGCTTTCCAGTTTGGAAGTTTTTATTTTTCCTAATCACTTCAAAAAAGTTGAGATTACATCAATATTCAAGAACGGAGATAGGAAAATTACAAGTAATTACAGAGCAATTTCACTCACATCAAATTTTGTCAAAATATTTGAAAAGGTGTTGAGAAATAGATGTTTCAGCTTCTTAAATAAAAATTAAGTGTTACTTTCTGTGCAGCTAGCTTTTCAAGAAAATAAAAGTACTGAAGATGCCATCGCAAGTGTGACAATCCAAATCTTTAATGCAGTTGATAATAGTACATCTTGCATGTCAATTTTCATGGACTTGGCTAAACGTTTTGACACAGTTAACTATCGAATTCTCCTGTATAAATTAGGAATAGCGAGTTTCAGAGGAAATGCTTGGAAACTAATGGAAAGCTATTTAACCAATAGAAAACAATATGTAAAGTAAATAATACTTACAGTTAAGAATTCGTTGTTAAATGTGGTGTTCTACAAGGTGCTGTACTAGGGTCTGTATTATTCCCACCCATGTAAATTATATATTTGATTTAATGCCACAAGTCGAAATTGTATCGTTTGCAGATGCGATTACATTAATCGTTAAAGACATTACGTGAAAAAAGTTATTGATTATGCTGAAAGAAAATTAATATAGTTGCTAAATGCTGAAAATTAAAAGAAGAATGTTTATTTAGTACATCCAAAAATAAACAAAGAAATCACTAGAAGAACACATACATATATTTGTTATAAATTATTTAATGTATTTCCTAAAGATACGAAAGTTTTGTGTTAGTCAATTAGTCAAAAACAAAAGTTTACGATGTTGAGTTATCCGATTACTAGAGAATTCTCTTTAAAGTGTATTTAGAGGTAGAATATAAAATAAGCTCAAACAAGCTTATTTTTATAACTTCATTGTTGTATTTTAAATAAATATATTCATTTAATGCATAAGTATTGTAGTGAACAATATGCAATAGTATTTATTGCAGTATTACTCTTATGCACTTCATACATTCATTGGTTTTTGCTGTATTTACTTTGTAACGAGTTTCCAGATTTTTTTGTCTGTTCTTGTACTTTAGTTTTTTTTTTAATATTTTACATTGTAAGTTGATATTTTAGGGTTTTGTCTGTTTCTCTTTTTTACTATACACTATGTTGTTATCTCATATTTTTTGTTCGTCATATGAAGACATTGCTTAAGAGGTTGGAGGTTCACAAAAGGGTTTATAGCCTTTTGGAAGTTCAATGTAATTGACGTACAACATTTTATCTAACATTGCCAATTGTGAAATACTGTATATGCAATGTAATAGAGCTGAAGAAAACCAATGTTTCGGCTGTGGCAGGCGCGGGGAGGGGCCGCCATGCCGCTGCTGCAGGCGCCGGCGCCGCTGTACGAGCTGTGCCTGGCGCAGCTGTCGGCGCGTCTGGAGCGCGCGGCCGTCGCATACGACTTCGACGACCCCCGCGAGCGCGGCCCCGCCGACGCCCTCGGTACGCCCAAGCTAATCGGTTCGGTGCTGCTATCAATTCTCGTTTCAATGGAAATTATTTCTTTTAGCAGACGCGTGTCAACAAATTTTCGGTCCAGAATATGTGTAATCCCTTTTAAAATAAATTATCTAGATAATATCAGTAACATAAAACGGACATAAATCATAAAAGTATTTTATACTACATTAAGTTGTTCTTGATTCTGCTGAGTGGTTGAGGTACGTAGGTTTAACGTAGGAAGTATATTTAAACGAATTTTTAATAACGTTCTCTATGTGCGTCATTCGACATTACTGGGGTTGAGAGTACCAATAACACAGGTTTGTAATACCTAAGTTCTGCTGTCGTTACTTATGACAGAAAATCTACCTTCGTGTTTACCTTTCCTTGACGCTTACTTTTGAAAAACTTTGATGTACATGAACTTTGTTTATTATTAGCATGTAAATTCAATCGGGTACAGAGAGTGTCCACGTGTACAGTGAGTAGTATTAAAAAGATTGTGAACTTGTCCTAGACATCTCTAAATACTGGGGCTCAGGTTCGGTTTTCCTTGTAAAACTGACATTGATTGGAAACATAAAATCCGTCACGTATGTAAAACTATTATCTAGAATTTGTTACACATTAAAGGAAAAAAAATATAGTAGTCGATTCTTAAACATTCGCCAGACAACTGGCCCACTCAGTAGTTTCATCAACACCAACTCTTTTATTTTGAATATTCTTCTCTCGGTGCATTTAACGCAGTGTGAGTGAGTGAGCGAGTGAGTGAGCGAGCGCGTGGCGTGCGCAGCGGGGCGCGTGGCGGAGGACCTGCTGTGGCACGCCTTCCTGCGCGCCGCCGAGAAGCGCGTGCCCCGGCAGGAGGCGGGCGCGGGGCCCTGGAGCTGGGACTGGCAGGTGAGCAGCGTTTCCATAATAATTGTTAAAATTACATTTCAACTTTTAATTTGCAACTTATATCACTCAAATAAATCCCTGCAATCTGGTTCATGTAATGCCACTTCTTGCTTGTGATCATTTTTGCATTTCTATTCAGATCATTGGTTTAACATTGCCCTATTTCTCATGACTTTCTTCGCGCAAACTTTCGAATGGTTTCTTCTTACATTCTCTTCGTAAAGACCTTGTAGGCTCCCACTATTCGTTATCCGTATTGTAGACGTAATGCAACCGATAATATTTAGAAGTAAATCAACAATTTTGGGATAACTCTTTGGCTTTATCGATTTTGGAAACACCACCTGAACACTGTTGTTTTATACACATTACTTTATGTCGAAAATCTTAATTTCAAAATGCAAACGAAATTTTTGTGGATTGATTTAAACCTTTTTGTTCTTCCCTTCTGCGATGCATGAATCCTGTCTTTGACAGGATAGAAGGCCCCTTCTATTCTGCGATCAATGGCGTGCTCACGTCGGTGCCCTGTGTGCAGGTGTTCATGACGCCTCGCATCCAGGCCGCGCCGCTGCTGTGGGACGAGGAGCTGCTCTACTTCGTCGGAGAGCGATGCAAGGTACAGCACCGACCCTTCTCTGGTGGTATCGGAATAAACGCTACAAACTTCTAGGGACATACACGTAGTACCTCGTAGATAGGTATAGTAGAACTTCGAGTCCGGAGACTGCAAACTAAGATAAGAAATGAGCTGTTCAGTTCAAGCAAGCTAACATTACCAATAAAAATATATAACTATTTCTATCACTTTACATATTCAAAGGAGTATTTTGAACCCCGATAAAATCGCCAATATTTTCGGAAAGAAATGGCTCATCGTCAGTGTAGATCTACATCGCAATACCGCGAAGAGATATTTACTCGCGGCAAGCGCGCACTTGAATGGCAAATCTAGCGGAACAGCGGCACATCGAGCAAAACAAACGACGCGGAAGGGTTTTGCGCGTTGGAGCGCGCGCGAGCCGCAAAGCGCCGGAGGAAGGGCCGCGCGCGGGCGGCGGGGGCGGAAAGGGCCTTTTTAAGCGCCATCGCCTGCACAATGAGGTCTGAAATGAAATATCGCCCATCGGATCGGCCAAGATCGCCCCGATCCGTTCGCCTCTCCGGTCGCCCGCGGCGCGGGAACGGAATCGATGAACAGTCGCCGGTTTTCCGATGTAATTAAAATATCGGGTTTCGCATGATATATCTGCAACCTGTCATCTCTTTCCCCTCAATATGCCACCAACATGTGGCGCGATAGGGCAGATAGTCTAACGGTGGAGGAAAGGGGGTTTTGGAACAGATGACGTGCGATAGAAGGTGTGCAAACATATGTGGAGGTTTAGGAGAGATTTAAATTTGTTTCATCACAAATGGAAGGCGTAATGATCATTTGCGTGTTTAAATTGTATTTAAATATTCATAACCAGGCATTAAGAAGTTCAAAGTTATACTTAACCATTTAATAATAAAACTGATTGTTTACAGAATTCTCTCGTGGTATTTTTAATGAACTGTTGAACCTATTTGAAGGAGATTAAATTTTCGGCACCTTGCAAACAGAACTAAAGAATAGAGTCGATTTCGAAAGGCTTTCTGGCTATCGTAATCTAGAATATTATTGCAAAAAATTTGTTATGAAGAAAAGAAAGCAAATGACTAAAATATTCTACAAAACAAATAAATCGAAATTTAACACAAAGCATAATCATCCACAAAATTAGTATTTGATGATATTTATTCCAATTGTACTATTTGGAAAACGCAACTAGATAATCACTAAATCCTACATTCCGTCGTACTTAAAAAAAGCGAGGGAAACAAAAGTTATGAATTAGGTTCCGAATTGTCCGAAAATGCTGAACGTACACACAATTCCTTTCAACCCCTTTGTATGTAAATAACATAGATGTGAGAGTGTGAAGAAAGCTCACCAGAACCCCAAGAGATTACCCAACAACTTGCTCAATCCACACTGGCGTTACTGTGGCATATTCAGTACTGCTGCGTATGTTTGACATCGACTACACAGCGCATAGGTTGAACGGCCCCCATTTACTCCCTGCCGATTTCACGGCTATTAGCCGATTCAATGGCGGCATTTAAAATCATTGATGTTTCGGTAAAGTGCCACTTAGATAATGGCGGATGTTTCCCTGTATGCTAAAAGCAAACCCAAATATTTGAAAATGTCGTACTTGAGCTCCAAAGTAGTGCAATTAGTAATGGTATTAAGTATCCGTTCAATTCTCGTTATCTTCTGCGGAACTAAACATGCGACGATGGCGCTGCTTCTAAATGAGGCAACGTCCTGGGTAAATTCTCGCTCCACGTGGTGGACACTGCACATTCATGCCCCTATTGTCCTAGCGTGGGGAGTGAGCGCAGGCGGTGCGGTGTGATGCGGCAGGCGCTGCGCCGGGCGCTGGTGGTGCGGTGGGAGCAGTTCTGCGCGGCGCAGATCGCGGCGCTGCGCCGCCGCGCTCTTCTGCCGGGCCGCCGCGCGCACGCGCTCGAGCCCCCGCCCGGCGCCTGCGGCTGGCTGCCCGAGGCGGAGGCGCTGCTCAAGTGAGACACGCCCCCTCACCCACTCTCAGCCGCACCTGCACAGACCCTCCCTGTGCGCCTGCGGCTGCCTGCCCGAGGCGGAGGCGCTGCTCAAGTGAGACACGCCCCCTCACCCACTCTCAGCCCCACCTGCACAGACCCTCCTGTGCGCCTGCGGCTGGCTGTCCGAGGCGGAGGCGCTGCTCAAGTGAGACACGCCCCCTCACCCACTCTCAGCCCCACCTACACAGACCCACCCTGTGCGCCCACTCTCAGCCCCACCTGCACAGACCCTCCCTGTGCGCCTGCGGCTGGCTGCCCGAGGCGGAGGCGCTGCTCAAGTGAGACACGCCCCCTCACCCACTCTCAGCCCCACCTGCACAGACCCCCCTGTGCGCCTGCGGCTGGCTGCGAGGCGGAGGCGCTGCTCAAGTGAGACACGCCCCCTCACCCACTCTCAGCCCCACCTACACAGACCCACCCTGTGCGCCCACTCTCAGCCCCACCTCGGCTGCCCGGGCGGGGCGCGCTCAAGTGAGACACGCCCCCTCACCCACTCTCAGCCGCACCTGCACAGACCCTCCCTGTGCGCCTGCGGCTGCCTGCTCGAGGCGGAGGCGCTGCTCAAGTGAGACACGCCCCTTTCACCCACTCTCAGCCCCACCTACACAGACCCTTCCTGTGCGCCTGCGGCTGGCTGCCCGAGGCGGAGGCGCTGCTCAAGTGAGACACGCCCCCTCACCCACTCTCAGCCCCACTCCCCAGACCCTCCCTGTGCGCCTGCGGCTGGCTGCCCGAGGCGGAGGCGCTGCTCAAGTGAGACACGCCCCCTCAACCTCTCTCAGCCCCACCTACACAGACCCTCCCCGTGCGCCTGCGGCTGGCTGCCCGAGGCGGAGGCGCTGCTCAAGTGAGACACGCCCCTTCACCCACTTCAAGAAATGTTCCCCAAGCTTATTGCACATTTGAAGTTGTACGCATCGAGAGACACTCGCAGAAAATTCTCATTTGCATGTTATTTCATCACTTGTAATTGAAAATCATTTTCAGAAATCACCCTTTTTTTAGAATTTCGAGTGCACGAAGTAACTTTTTCCTGAATTCTATGTGACATTCCGACCCATTGGAATGACCAGTTTCCAACTGACAAAATCGAAGAAAACGAGTTATTACTGTGATTAGGTTCTGACTTTTGTGACATGTGAAGTATACTCATATTGCAGTTTATGGCAATACAGCCATTGTACAAATCACTTTTGTAGGTCGAGACATGTCTAAATATTGAGTCATCATCATTAAATTAGTGTTTCCGACCATGTCAACTGTTATATTTATTAGTCCTGATTGTAAATGTTTTGTCGCGGGAAGTCTTTGGTCCTTGGCAGATAGATTCCGGCGCCGGCCTATATGTCGACATGCGGGGGATTTTTCACATCATGTATGTCCCCCGACATTGGCATCGCCCAAACCATGAGAAGCTGTAATTTGCGGACTGGTCTGCTGCTTCTATGGCAGTATGGTGTGTGTGTGTAAGTAAGAGGTGGAGACGAAAAAAGAGGAAAGAAATATCGCGCGCGGTTCGTGGTCCATTTGTTATGGTACTGGCCTGCTACGCCTTTATGGATCGAAGAAAAAACAACAGGGAAAACTGTCGATCGGAGCAGTGTCCGCAAGAACTCTCATCCACAGGCTGAAGGCTGAGGCCGAAAATCTAGTGCCAAATGAAGCTAGTAACGAAAATCCGCCCTCGTCGGGGCTTCTACCATGAAACCTCTTGATGGGGGTGAAAGCAACGCTGCTCGCTCTGAGCTGAGCTAAGTTGATGCGCAACTTTGAGGGGTTTTAACTGGCAACGAGCAAAAGTAAGTTTGCTCCGTGTCCAAGGGTGGACGTGTGCCCTCAGGGCCCTGCAAGCGGCGCGCGAGAAGCAGCTGACGCCCGAGCGCGTGCGCCTGGACGACGCGGCGTCGGGCGTCGGCGTCGGCGACGAGGGCCAGCTGGCGGAGCTGCACCTGGGCACGGCGCCGTGCACGGCGGACGACCTGCGCGCGCTGCTGCGCCGCTGGCCCCGCCTGCGCGAGCTGCGCCACTACCAGCTGTGCAGCGCGCGCGGCGACCGGGTTGGCCGGGGGCCGGGGTCCAATTTTTCGGCCCCCCTGCCTCTTCAAGGAGGTCGGCGCGCCGAACCAAACATTTGGCAGTTCAGAGGCTATCAGCGTTTCGAGGTTAGAAACTGCCAAAATGTTTCACGCTCATCGTACATACGCCGATGGCTTTAAAGTTAGAAAATGTCAAGAACGTTAAACTGCCAACTTCGCCGTTGAGCGCGAAATGCATTTGGCAGTTCCTATCTTTCAGACCATCACAGTGTGTAGGACCGCCACCGAGCGCGAAACGTATTTGGCAGGCCGTGTCTTGAAGGCCGTCAGCGTTTGTAGGATCGCTGTTGAATGCGAAATATATTTGAAAGTTCCTGCATTTGATGCCGTCAGTATGTGTAGGATTGCTGCTGAACGGTAAAGGTAGTTGGCAGTTTCTACCCTTGAGGCTATCAGCGTATGCAGGATTGCAATATTAACACTACGTCATATTTCGCCAACGGTAGATGGACATTTTTTGCTTTAGATTTTAAATGAATTTGCGACTCTCATAGACATTCGATATGATGTCTTCACAATGATTTTGTTCGTTTTATCAGGTTTAATCACATGACGCATAAAAACTAAGAATTCGGCTATCTACCTATTGACACTAGTCGAATTTTTGGCTACCAAACAGTAAATTTAACAGTAACAGAATTATAAGTCATTGAAAGCAACTTATCTCGTGAATAAAACCATTGGTGAAGAAATTAACTTGTTTTTCAACCATTGCTGAAGCAAATAATTGCTTTGAATTAATTGATTTAAAATCGGGTCGGGTCTGATATTTAGAAAGATAAGTAAATATTTATTTCAATTTTTCAGATAATTTTCAATGATACTTTGTTTCAAAATTTTATAAATTTACTACAATAAAGAAAACATATGAAGCAACATGAAGCAAATCGAAGTGAACATGTAAATATTTAACATACATTTTTTTCCTCACAAAGTAGACGGCACATGATGAATCGTATTAATTTTTCCATTTATTTGTGTGTCACACCTCTCTATTTTTTATAAATATAAATCTTAATCATATATATATATATATATATATATATATATATATATATATATATATATATATATAAAATTTTAGTGTTTTAAATTAGATTTAATTTGCAGATAATTCCCATATTCTTTCTCGTTCTTCAGAGAAACGAATGTATATTTGTCTTCATTATCATTGTACAATATAAGTAAAAATATTCAAGGCTTTCCGTCCACAGATATCATTGGTGGTACAATCATTTTCGCTACAGATATTATCTTCAAAAGTTCCACAAAAAACAAAAGTACAAAATAATAATAAAAGTTGTGAAATTGCTTCATGAATTTACTAACCGATTCAACACTATTATTAAAGGTTTTAATGGATTAAAATTTGACTAGCAGTGAAATCGCCAAATTAAAAAAAAATGAAATGAAAATTTGATACACACGGTAGATTTTCACCTGGGGTTTCTCATCTTGTTTGAGGGGGGATGAGTCAAAGAGAAGCAATCGTACGGAAATTAAGCCTGAAGCTCGTAAGTTCTGTTCGTTTCTTCCCCTTGTGTCACAGAGAAATAAGCATGGACTGAATTCTCTTTTTGAGCATGAACACGTACTTCTCTCTAGCACTACATCATAAAAATCTATCAATTGTTCTAATATTTTGCTTTTTTGTTTGATTTGTGGTCATATTCTGTCATTGTTCGCCACATGCACTTTGAATGCAACACTGTGTGTGTGCACATACGAGTACAAGCAATTTGTCTGACGTTCTTCGATATGCTAAAATATTTCCTAAAAATAACCCTTGAATGAAAATTCAACAATTCGAAAATGACAATGTTCATGTTGTCAAAAAGGTGTTCAATTCTGTTAAAATTATTGAAAATCGAAGAAAATGATACCTTTTGCAATATTTGCAGTGCCTTTTCTTAAAATAAAAAAAATCATTTTCTTTAACTTGCATTGAAACGTTTATTTTCAACAATAAAAACAATCAGGAAGGAGATTTGGGAAGTAATAAAAAGTGTAATAAACTTGAGCTTAATATCTGGAAGCTCGAAAATATGGAAAGTAGCTATTTTCAAACTATAAGACTTCATTTCAGAGTAAATGGACTGTTTCTCAAAATATAAATCAACAAATTTTTATGTAAACAGTCAACAAATTTTTATATAAATACTTATCTTCTGCATATTTTAGAATTGAGAAAACGTTTGGACATACACGTTCCAAATGTATCAAATTGCAAATTTCTGAGAATAACAGCAAATTTCTGGGAATAGAAACTTCAGTTAGTAATAAAAATAAATGTCATGCCAACTTCGTTAAAGAGTTAAATTTGGGATTGGTGGGATTGTCAATGTGTATCTAGGTGTATTAGACTACTGTTGATGAAGCAACTTATTTTGCGCGCATTATATTGTTAGACAATGCACATTGCACAAAGTTATTTTCACCGGATTTACCACTCAATGTCTAAGCATAGTGATCTGATCATTCAATTGCTCCTGCATGCAAATTGGGAGGACAAAGTCAATGAAATACAGTGAACGCGTTTGCACACTCAAACATCACAATGGGAGTTTAACGAGTCTTCAAAGGCACTGATGGTAGGGTATCGGTCCGTCAAAATTTGACAAATGTTTTGACAAAACCACACGAAATGACATCCGTGAAATCTAAAAATGGCATTTAACAAACCGTCAGTAGTAGACGTCCGTCAATTCTAATGATCAAGATTGGTGAAATCGGCCATTAGTCTCAACAATGGGTAAATTCTATATTATTGTACTATTCTATTACATTAAATCCAATGTATTTAAATTCTTTTATAATTATTACTAAACCTTTAATTACTCGAGCTGGATAAGAGATTTGATATATAGGTGATAATATTTTCTTGCAGTACCAGAGGCAAGTCAAATAGGTGAACCCCAAAAAATCTGGCAGAACACCTTTATTCACCACACATTCCTCTTAAATTGTCCAAGATATGAAAACAATTTTTATATGACGCGAATTCACGGCAGTATTCAGTATGCAGACTTACTCGCAAAAAAAGTTAGCACCATGTATAAAATTTGATGACAAACAAAAATATACGAATATAACATGTTTGTATAAAAGCTACATCGTTACGCAGAAAACACTACTTCCTTCGAAGAAACAGGGTACACTTTTTTAGAACTGTACCGTGTGCAGGCACAACTGGAAACTCCTGCATCCGGCATTGATATTCACGCTTATTGCTGAATGCTAGGCCGCATGGGTTCGGGAGATCTACTCTTATCACTGGGTACAGCAATTGTTATTCGGGAGTCGTTCGGACCAGACTCGGTTTTTGTGTCCCTGTAGAAGATGGACGCCTAAGTAATTCCCCTGTAAAGCAACACCTCCCAGGGCTCTCAACCGGTGGTACAGAGGGTAGCAAAAGAAAAGATCAACATTTCCCCGTCGCGTAGTCGGCGACAAATAAGCTTTTAATTCCCGAACGCTCTTAAGTTTTTAAGCCCTTTGAGGCGTAATAGGTGGCGAATGTTTGCCTCTTGCGCACTCGATTTACAAGAGTTTTCACTAAAAGCTTTACATGAACAATATTTGTAAAAATTATGTAACTTAATTTTAAATTCGATATGCTAGATTATTTGGCGTTGAAACTGTTGGTGGTCATCAGAACCTGTGTTTAAGTCTGGATACCTGTTGCTTGGTGATTATAATGTTATGATATTAATAACAATGGATCATTGTGAAAGGAAGAGCAGATGAAATCAGGGAAACCCCGAGAAAGCTGGCGCAAACCCATTTTGTTCACCACAAAATTCCCATTGATGGCCGGCGATTTCTACCCCACACCCCAACTAAGCTGGCTCAGAGCATCAACTGATGTCACGTACTTCTGATCAGGAAATCCTAGGGTTCGAATCGTGACGGTGGCAGGATTTTCGACAGTATCTTGATAGGTCGAATTCAGCGGCTGTCTGGAGGAGAATTTTAGAGGCCGGTTTCTCTGATCTTGGTCTCTCCGTTTGCGTGGTCCCTTCGATTAACCCCAGATGAATGCCGGAGCAGTACCCTAACAAGTGGGCTACAGACCGCGCGCGATCTCTCCTTCCTCAACTTTGCCTATCCTCCTCCCTTTCTTACACACACACACACACACACACACACACACACACACACACACACACACACACACACACACTTACATGCATACACTACCACACATGCCGGAAGACCGGTAGGGAGCTTAGAGCATGTTCCGGATGGGGTGATGCCCCGCTGGCGGGAGATACCTGGTAGTTGAATTTACCCCGCAAGCTCACGTTGGAAGACGCCGGGACTCGCCAGCCAGCCGGGGAAGATCACCGCTCCCTCCCGCGATACAGACATGCACTACACTTGAGGGAGTAAAGAGCTGATCAGTGGCGTGGCGGCGTCTTGGAAGGGGCTGGCGTTGCAGGTGCGCTGCCGCATGTCGCCGGCGGCGGTGCTGCCGGCGGACGCGCTGGCGCTGGCGGCGCGCCTGTGCCCCGAGGCGCGAGCGGCGCGCGTGCGCGTCGACGCCGCCACCACGCACGCCGCCCTCGCGCCGCTCGCCGCCGCCACGCGCCTGCGCGCGCTCAGCGTCGTCTGCGTCAGCAGCGGCGAGCGCGCGCTGCTCAACTTCGCTGACGTCGCGCCGCTGCTCGAGGCCCTGCCCGCGCTCACCGCGCTCGAGCTCAAGGTGAGCCAATCGACAACCTAGGTAAGGCACGCACCGCGCCGACTGGCTCTTTGAAACGCAGCGCTCCAGGACGCCCCGACGCAAGAAACGCTTGACTCTTGAAACACCGCGCTCGAGCTCAACAGGTCTATTGTTCAGACGTACTTCAATCGTCGTACACCGCTCGAGACTTTCTCAAAAATCTTTTTGCAACTAAAGGTGATGAGCGTGAGGGTGAAGGTTGCTTGGAGGCGCTTAAATAACAAAAACGTACCCGTGACTCTTGCAAATACCAGATTCGTGCTTAGAGGTGAGATCGATTGCTCCCAGATATCCCGATAAAACAACTCTGCTTGGGACGCATGCAAATATTGCTTTTGGAACGTGGTAAGATTTACTTTTCGTAGGTGATCCGGTCAACTGCTCGGGTCTCTTGCCAGCCCCACGCTTGAGCTTAAGGTGAAGTCAACAGCTCTGAGACTCTTGGGTCGTCAAGGTCCGTTTGGAATTTTTCAACACTACATTCGAGCTCAAAATTAGTTACAATTCGCAAAGACTCTCGAATCAATAAGCTGTTGTTGAAAATGTAGAAAAAACGTTGTCAGGGAAAATGTAAAACCATAAGTCGCGCTTGAATCTTCAAGCCCAGTTTCAGACTCCATCCTATTCAAATTTTCGAAAAGCAAAGCCGTTCTGAGGTTTTGTAGAATAAATATGCTTGAATCTTACTTGTGAACGAGTAGACAGATAATGTGCGAGTAATTCTATTCCTCAAGCAGTGTTTGAAACGTTCTCGCAAACAAAGCGCTTGAGGCAATGCCTCATCAAAAAGCTCAACGCTATGCCTCGTCAGTCAAATAAGCTAACTCTTCTCGAGGCATGATCGTTTACAACATGCTCGTGCTCAAGGTTTAGATCCGATGGTCTAAGACATTTGAATCATTAATTTTTACCGGAATTTTTCCGCGCACGCCGCCGTAGAGATGAAGGTAAGTTCTATATTCGGAAGTGCACTATTACCACGCCCAGCCGTAGTGATGTCCGCGCGCCAGCTGAGGCTACCACAAATCTGACCTGACCAGAAACGTAACCGAATATCACACAGGTACGACCATGCCTGACGCGAGAACCAGCTAAGTTTGACCTGAGACCGATCTGAGCTCGAACACTACCAAACCTGAGCTCAAACTCGACCCATTGCGATCTCAATGCGAGTCCAACCTGAGCCCAGTCCTAGCCCGTTCCGAGCTCGACATGAACTCACTGAGAAGTCGGAGCGAAGTTGCTCCGATCCCCATCCCGACCCGAGCTCGAATAGAGCTCGGCCTGATTTCTAATCAAGCTCCATTCCCCGCTGCCGGGGCGAGCGTGCGCAGGTGATCGAAGAAGTGGACGTGCACGAGATCCTGGAGCGCTGCCGGCGCCTGGAGCGGCTGGTGCTGAGCGGCTGCGGCCACGTGTACCCGCACGCGTGCGACGCCACGCGCTGCCGCCGCCTGGCCCTGCCGCGCCTGCGGCACCTCTTCTTCGCCGACGGCGACGACTTCAGCTGGGACCACGCGCCGCCGCCCTGCTTCTGGCCGGCCGTGCTCGGCGGCGCCGCGCGCGGTCAGTTCCCGCACCTGCCAGCACTCGAGAGCTATCTTGCATTACATAACAGATGGCAGAATAATAATGGAACATTTATGGGATACGAGAAAAATGTAGAGCGCAGGCTTACGTGGCCGGAGTCTTGGCTGTCCGGGAGATCACGGCCCTCGGTGGAACAGAAATGTCAAGTTCCAGTCTAAAAACGACACCACTTTTTGAAACTAAATGAAAGCGTTGGCTTCCACAGCCCGAGTCAGTATCTGTTTGGCTGACCGTTAGACGCCACATCGTATGCACAGTTGCCAGCGTTTTGGCCGTCATACTTCAACATTCCTCAGGGCGAAATGCGTGGTCGTGGACTGCGCACGGGTTTGTGTAAAATGTGGTTCCCTTCCATTCGTCTGACAGGTGGTCAATGAGACAGTATATATAAGCCTGTAAATTCTATACAAACCCGTACGCAGTCCACTTTCCCACTTTTGCCCTGAGGAACGTTGCAATATGGCGGCTTTGACGTTGTAATCTATGCATAGGACGCGGCGTCTCCAGGACAGCAAAGTTGCTCCGAGCAAAATGCCACACGAACTTAAAATATAAGTCTTCTAAATTGGCGATTTTCCCTCGATGGATGAGTAAGTTTGTTAGCCTCTCAACCCCCTAAAGCGTGGACCATGCTCAGCTGAGAAGCGGAAATTTTTGTATGTTGGAATCTCCCAGTGGCTATGTCGAATATGTTTCTGAGAATTTCGTGGCGTTCCCTAGTGGATGGTATGGGAGTCAACATTTAAGGGCAGACCTGGACGCCCTTAAGTGTGAGCTAGAATATTCTCAGTCATTTCACCCACGTCGGGATTGCATCATTGGATTCATCTCCAAGTGTTCGGGCACTAGAAATGATTAAAGAAAATATTATCAGTAGAATCACAATTGTGCATATTAATCCAGATATAATATAAGTACAAATATAAAACGGAATAATATAAAACAATAATATAAAATGGAACGTTCAAATTTTTAAATACAAGTTTCAATGACGTGATTTCGCAGCTTCAAATACAAAATTTCGAATTATAGATGTTTTTGATATGTTCTAATTTTGGAGGTACGAATTACAGAAGGATATAAGGTACTAAACGGGAGAAAAAATATGTCGTCTAGTATTAATAGTTTTAATTCTTAAGGTCTTACCAATCGCGTAGCAAACATCATCAGAGACAATCTGAACACATGTACGGGAATTACAAAAATATACAGTTGACTTAACGTGATTATATGAAATTGAATAGAAGAAAAGGTTCTGCTGTTTGTTTTCCAGGCTCCGAAAGTTATGTTCTATAAAGTTTCCTTACAGGTCAGGTATAGTACCTAACATTAATAATTTATATTATAATTTTCAATAGATAAAATTATATATATATATTCCCTAACTCTGTTACGCGATCTATGAATGGTTGTTGCAGCGGGCGAGCGCAGCCGGCTGGAGGCGGTGTTCCTGGAGTCGCCGCGCGTGTCGGGCGCGGCGCTGGCGGAGGCGGTGCGGCTGGCGGAGGCGGAGGCGCGCGGCGCGGCGCCGCTGCCGGCGCTGCGCGTGCTCAGCGTGTGCCGGTGGCCCGAGCTGCGCGCGCGCGACGGACGGCGCTGCTGGGCGCTGCCCGCCCCGGCCGCGTCGCCCCGCCCGCGCACCTGCGCCGCGTGCGCGCCGCCGCCTGCGAGCGCCTCGGCCGCCGCGAGGAGCGCATCGTGCGCGCGGCGCTCGCCGCCTGCAGCCCGCCGCAGCCCATCAGCGTGCGCTTCGACTGAGCGCCCACCTCCGCCTGCTTTGCCTCCACCAAGTCTGGGAGGGACGTCCACCTCGCCTTCGACTGAGCGCACCGCCCTCCCAGCACTTCAACACTGCGCCAATCTGCTATGCTCAGTCATCTCCGTTTGCCACCACTCAGACTGAGAGGGACTTCCACTTTTCCTGCGTGCGCTTCGACTGAGTGCACCTCCTTGCCACACTGCGCATCTCAAGTCTTCTTAGAAACGTGAATCCCAGAAGACTTTGATATTTTTATGTTCGGGTTTAAATGAAAATTGACCAAGCATGAAAAATGTGAATGTATATCATGATTCCCAGGAAATGTTTGAAACATTATCATCATCTGTCAATTAATCTTCCAGGTCGTGAACTGATCTGATAATCAATAATTCCAAGTGAGATTTTTGTTTGAACATTCATGTTTTAAACACAGCAGTGTGATTATTACTACTAATAGGAGTAGGGCACCGATATTCCAATAATATACTAAATGCTGAAAACTATCAATATATTGGCATTTATCAAATCGACGATATCATATATTGTAAAATTACGAAATATCTCGAGTATAGTTTTCTTTCTTTTATTATTTAATTGAGTAAACACGTGAAATCCCTAACTTTTTCCTTGCTATCTACTTTTTATATTATATTGTTTAAAGATGATCTTCGAATGAGAAAATAAATTATAAGAGTTAAAATCTTTCCAAATCAAGTATTTTTTACAATCCTATATCTCCAAATACTCTCAGACATTTCTCCATATAATTACTTTTGAATTCTGTAAACAGCGAGTGGATGAATTAAAATGTATATAATTATTCACACAATTTTTCCTGTAAAATGTATATTTTCTCATATTGATTTATTGAGCAAAATTGCTTTTTGAAGAAATGTTGAATTATATGAATGTTATCTGCATAATTGGCACAAAGAGTAAGTAGGAAAGTAAAATAAATATATTCCAAAATGTTTCATAAAATATTGAATATGCAACTGCGTTACATTTATTATTGAAATTATATTTTTTTAGTAATTTATAACACTGTGTATAGTAATTTTTACTGTACGAAACGTTGCTTTAGTGACAAAGAAAATATCTTGCTATCCAGTATGGCTGAAACTTCATCATTTTCCCCCGTGTTAAGGTTAGTTAAACGAAATACATAAGATAACAAATTCAGAATTTAAAAAAAAATTCTTTTATCTTTCATTCAGCTTCTCATTAATTTTTTGTTCTCTCTCATTCAGCTTGAAAATATTGAAAGATTAATAAAAAATAGACTAATACCTCAAATTTTTTTGTTATATTTTATTTACAAAATTATCTAATGTTATAAAATGCATCATCATCATCATAATCATCTCTTCAGGGTTTAGGAGGGACTCCTAGACCCGAGATTCTCAAGTTATATCGTTCACATATGTTATTTAATTTATAGAGAGCCCTCTGTAACTGATGCTCACTTTCTTGGATAATTATCTGATCGTCTGCAAATAATAGTTTATTTAGAGGGGTTTCGGAGTTTATTTCGATGACATCAGTAATACACTGTTTCCATTCACTCAGAACATCGTCTATATAAATATTAAATAAACTTTGTGATGGGCTACAACCTTGTCTAACACCTCGATTAATTTGAAATTCCTCGGATAATTTTCCATTTAAATCAAACACATTTATACTTGTGTTGTATAGGGATTTGATTATTTCTGTTATGAGATGCCACTTATATTATGCGTATTAGCGGAACATAATGTAAGTTGTTATAAAATGCTATTATGTTCCGTTTGTTCTGCTTTAATGCTACCGTGAACTGTTTTAATGTCTCTTCTTATTTGTTGACGGTACATAAAAAATGCATATAATATTCATCGATATATAAATTTTAAAACTTATTAAGTGCTAATTAATTCATTGATGCATTTTATACCTCTTTATTGTATTAGAAATATTTTATTGGATATAATGAAGTGACCTCAAAACTTAGTGAATAATTTAGACTTTTTTTAAAATTTCCCTGATTTTTAACAGCAAATAAAAATACTTAACTATTGCAACTTTTGCATCAGTCAAGCACAAGTAGTTGTCCAACTCTCATTTTTAAAGTGTTAAAGATGAAAATAAAATACATTGATAAAAAATAGGCAATATGATGCAACTTATAAAATTCTAACTGGGTTATATTTATTTCGTTAATAGTATTTACATTTGATTCACTAAGTGGTTACGACTTAAGAAATTAACATCATTTAAAGAATGCCATTACTGTCATTGGCTACAAATTATTAGAAGAGCGAACTCCTTCAAGTCTTAATAAACATACAAACATTTTTTCGAAACAGAATATCTAAGAAAATTTACCAACATTTCCAGGCTAAATTCTTTACCTCCCCTGCGCAAACACGAAATCCGGCGAACCGAAATGCAGTTGGGGTCTCCTACGAAGCGAAGGTAAAACGCTTTGATAGGATCAACTCGGCAGAAACGCGCAACAAAATTACGCGAGACCGGGCGAAACACGTCGGAAAGTTCATTTGCGCGTAATCGCTTCATTATTCACGAATGAAAGCGTTTTAAAAATCTATGGAATCGACAAAAAATAGACCTCATCCGCGGGAATAATTAAGTTACCGACCTGCCGGCCGAATTGTCGGCCGATTCAACGACAGGTGTGTGCGAGCGCGCCTGGCAAGCATGCAATTATGATTTGCGCCGCGAAGCGGTTTTCTCGCCTCGGACCCCAAGGTGAACCCCGTATTGGCCGGTAGGAAAAGAACTTCCTCGGGACAGACCAGGTTCAGTAATTGACGGATCTCATTCTCCATTGCTTACACTGACTCACTGTTGCAAATTTTTGCAATCGGATTCTTAAACGCTAATTAAAAGATCTGTAATATCAATGAGTTGCAATAAAATTCGAAGCTTACCTTTCGATGGCTTTCAGGTAAACTTTTATTGCAGTGGAAACTCGTTGATTGTTTCCCTCAGAGAAACTTTGGAAGCAATGATTAATAATAATGAGCATGACAATGTGTTTTCAAACTTGTATGTTATAAGATAGAAATAACGTAGATTAATATAGCTACGGTGGATGGAATAACAAATGTAACAATTATGCCTTACGTTTACACAATTTAACGTATTTGTCGAACAAATTCGTAACATGAGACTAAACATTTTATCTTCCATTGCAACAATAATATACCATAATTATTGCACCCGTTTTCGATTCCGTAAAAATTGAATTATTATTTATACAGCTTCAAATAAGCTGTGAAGTGCCTGATAACTCATGATAATACTTGATGACAGCTACACCAAAGCATTTTCAATAGTTAAAAGTATGGAGAGATGTTCTGGAAACCTTCAAACTGTAGGATGTCAGTAAAAACACTAGCTGAAAAATTGTATGTTACAGATGTGAGATTATTCTTTAGCAGTGGCTGAATCCGAATCCACAATGGGATTTTCTGACTACAGGGAAACCCTAACCTCCAGCACTCCAACATCCAAATCAAGTAAGCAACACTTACCCTAATGCTGTCCAAACAGATTCATTCCCTAAGAAAGATAAAGCAATAGTCATAGATGTACAAGATGGTATAAGCATTAGATAATATATAATGATGATGTCAACAATAGCTGAACCAAGTCACATAAGATGCATTTGAAGAATATCCAATAGCAGAATTTGTATATTTCTATCTAGTCCCGAATTAGCAAAAAAATCACAGAAGAACACAAAGTAATAGAAATTGACAAATACAAATTGAGTGTAAGACTATTAATAAATCATCATGTAAGAGTAAAAATAAAAATAAATATTGAGAGTTCTAAATCAGAAAGGAATAAAAACATCCATTAAGATATATTTCATTAGAGCAGGCATATCTGAACCCGGTTTAACTCGCATTTCAAGTTTTAGAAGACAGGTATTCATAGACCCAGATGATGTAACAAAACTACCTGATTGAACTTTGATTTTGTATGGTGATACATCATACTGAATCTATTTTTCCACTGAAAATATTTCTTGTATTCTTTGTAAGGAAGAAGGTCACATTGCCAACAAATGCCCATCTAAACATACTGAAAATGAGAAAACTAAGCCTACATCTACTTATGCTGTCCATAAGCTAGAAATGGAGAAACCATGGAACCTGCAGTAATGCATCTACAGCCAGTAACATCAACAATGGATGAAGACAATTTCCCTTATATAAATAAAATAAAGCTGCCATCTGAATCCTCATCACAACCTGAGTCTTTGAGTAGCAAAAGCAAACTCACAAAATCTCTTGATTATCAAAAAAATCATCCAAGAAAAAGAAGAAAGAAAAAAATGAAGAATCCTCTACCTCAGAACACACACCAATAAAATCAGTTTGTAAACTACTTGCACCAGTCAAAGATTTCATAGAGATTAATAAAGAAATATTTCATCTAGATTTTCAACAATTTCAATTTTTTATAGAAAACAGTCATGGTGCTCAAGATCCATTAACTATTGTAAAATATTATACGAAAGATATTGATGGAATAATTCTAATGATGAATAAAACATACCAATTCCTTACTGACTGGTCAATAAAGGGGAGGTTTACTAGAATTGGCATTAATTGATGAAAGTGTTGCAATGGGATGTCAATGGTTTCTTTCCCAGACTTGACACCATTACTTTGTAATTTGTATCTACCAGAAATTATTTGTTTTCAGGAGACACATTTTTAAAATAATAATGTGGGAAAAATAAAAGGTTTCAAGTGCGATTCAAAAACCCGCACCAACCCAAATTATGCTTGTGGTGAAATTGCCCTTTATGTTAAAAAATAAATACCTATTAAACAATTGAATATTCAATCCAATATAGAATCTATAGCTATTAAAATAATTTATCTTATTACAGTATGTATATGCAATATATTACATTAAATATTACATACCCAACATTCTCATTAACAGTCATCATTCTCGTTTGGGGTCATATAAAATTGACTCAAGGGGGAAGAAAATTGAATCTATAGTTGAAGACTGTGATATTATAATTCTCAATTCAGGTGAAGCAACTCATATGAACCTTAGCAATGGAAAACTTAGTGTTATTGACCTTACTCTATGTTCTGCTTCACTTGCCCATGTATGTGACTGGACAGTCTCCCAATATCCCGATGAAAGTGATCACTTCCGTATTTTTATCAATTTTGACAATTCCAAATGCTCCACCATCACCATTAATACTACATTGAAATGGAACTTTAATAAATCTAACTGGAATGAATATAAAAAATCAATAGAATACTACCTGCAACAATCTACCGCATTTGATTACATAATAGATATAGATAACACTATTGAATCATTTTTAGATATTATCAACCAAACAGCAAATAATTGAAACATACAAACCATCATAGAAAAGAAGAAACGTACCATGGTGGAATGTAAATTGAAAAGAAGACATCTGAAAGTCCAAACACGCATTTAACCAATTCAAAAAACACAACACACAAGAAAATAAAATTGAGTATAAGAAAAGGAGAGCAGAAGTCAGAAGAGTAATAAAAGAAAGCAAGGACAAATCCTGGGCTACTTATGTATCAACAATAAATATACAGAATAATGTGAGTGAATCGTGGAAGAAAATAAAAGCCATACAAGGAAATAAAGCATATAATCCAATTAATATCAAAAATAACTGAAGATGAAAAGATCATCACTAACTCAGAAGAAATTGCTGATAAGTTTGTAAATAGATTTGCCAAAAAATATACTCAATTACCCAGAAGAATTCATTCAGAATAAAAATGAACAAGAATATGAAAATCTCTCAACACACAATAAAGACCTGTTCTGAATATCAACTCAACAATCCAATTTCAATTGAAGAATTTACTGCTGCTATTGAATGAACTAATAACTCGTTTCCCCGGCCTAAAAACATCCCAAATGTACTCATAAAGATATCTACCACCCAAGGCAATTGATTTTCTTCCCTGAATATACAATTCAATATGGGAAATAAATGTATTTCCTAATTTGTGAAGAGATATAACAGTAATTACAATTCCAAACCCAGAAAAAGATAAGACAGATATTGATAATTACAGGCTAATATTCTTAACTTGTAACATGGGCCAGATACTTCAAAAAATAGTAGACAACAAATTTAGATGGTTCTTGGATCATCACAATATCATCCGAGACCACCAATTTGGTTTTTGACCAGGTCACACCACCTGATATTCTCATCTTATAAGTGTTGACACATATATTCAAGAAGCCTTCATGAATATAGTAGCATTTGTTAGCTGTCAATTTATACATTGAAAAAGCCTATGACATGGTTTGAACAAACCGAATTCTTTTAAAACTTCGTAAAATTGGAATTGGAGGAAACATGTTTGCATTTCTGTAATCTTTTTTAACAAATCGTAAAATAAAAGTCAGAGCCAATGGTTACTTCTCTAAAATGATAGTCTAGAAAATGGAGTCGCACAAGGATCAATCTTAAGCGTCTCACTTTTTCGACTTGCTGTCACTGGTGCAGATAAAAATATATCATCACCTACAATACCTAGGAACTATGCAGACGATATCATTATTCTTTGTAAAGGAAAAAGCCTTAACAGCGCTCAAGAGGCCATCCAAGCAGCTCTGAACGACTTACATGATTGTTATAAAATTGTTTTAATTTTTCTGCCAAGGAAACAGAATGTATATTATTCTCTAAGCAAAACCAATCAATTATTCCCAAATTACAACTTGGCCAACAAGGTGCACCCAATGTGCAAGAATATTAGGAATGCACATTCATTACCAGGAATATTAGAAATCACATTCAATATCTCATAGAAGAACGCAAGAACCTACTCAAAATTCTTAAATATTTGTCCCCTAACAACTGGGGCGCATAGATCTACTAGTACTTACTTACAAAGCCATAGTAAGGAGCAAAATTGTTTATGGATGTGTAATTTACAACTCTTCCAAACAAAGTACCTTGAAAAAACTCGATAGAATTCATCATCAAGGACTCTTTTCAAACTTATTGCCAATAATAAAGTTATCAACACAGGTATTAAGTCGGAAATGATATATATTATACAAGATATGCTTTGCAGGATCCATTAAATATGGGAAAATGTCACTCCAATATAGAATCTATAGCTATTAAAATAATTTATCCTATTACAGTATGTATATGCAATATATTACATACCCAACAGTAATGTACAGGTCACCACCTGCAATAGAATATCGCTTCACAAATAGTGAAAATAGAGGAGTAACCGCAGTTGCTAATGTGAAGAACAATAAAATGCATAACCCATCCCACACTGTCACTGATAATTTGAAGAATTTTTGGGAACTAATAAAAGTAAAATGGAATGGTACATGGAAAGAATACAAAGTAAGCAGTATTCATAAAACCCTTAAAAACTTTACGGCATTGGTAACCAATAAAAACCTTAGCCGAAGAGAACAAGTGGTTTTAATAAGAATTCGGACGGGACATTCAAAAATAAATCATCTTCATCTACTACAAAAGAATGCCCCCCATACTTGTGGTGTATGTAGCTGTACTGTAACTTTTGACCACATCACTTAGTCATGTATCAAGTTTCCTTACAGCCAAGAAACCTCTTGCGGAGACTGGACATTGGTGCCTTGTTGTATTTCCCTGCCCATCAAAATCAACTGTTTTGAGTGTAACACTTTTCCTTATCGCAATCAACGACGTGGACAAGGATATTGCCTTACCTGTTACCATAAGGAAATACGCGGATGACATCATTGTTCTATGTAAAGGCAATAATCTGCTGAACACTCAAAAGTACATGCAAGAAGCTCTCGACAAACTCTCCGAATTTTCCCTGAAGTCAGGATTTAAATTCTCCACTAAAAAATCTGAATGTATCCTATTTTCAAGGAATAGGCACCATACTTTGCCGCATCTCTTACTGGTGTCCAATGTCCTACCTGCGGTCCGCTGTACTAAAATCCTAGGCCTATACTTTGATAACAAATTGAGCTGGAAACAACATATTCAGAAGCTGATCGACAACTGTAAAAACGGCTTAATATTCTCAAATATCTTAACCACAACAACTGGGGAGCGAATATAGACATCTTGCTTCTTACTTATAAAACAATTATCAGAAGTAAGATTGACTATGGATCTATCATTTACAACTCCGCTAGCCTAAGTGTTCTTAGCAAGCTAGACACTCTACACAATCAAGCCCTCCGCTTATGTACAGGATGCCTCCGCACCACGCCTATTGGTAGCCTACTTACTGAAGCCAAGGAGCCATCTCTACACTTCCGACGTCAATTGCTCGGCATGAAGTATGCAATTAAAGCTGGCTCGTCTATCAATCCAATTATAACCAACAATGTTGCACCATACCTTCGGGATCTCTTCAAGAAACATAAATCAATCATTCCCTTTTATCTAAAAATCAAGGAACCTCTTGAAATACTTAATATTCAACTCTCTCAGATTGAAAAACACCGCCCATGCAAAATTCAACCTTGGCTGTTACAAGAATTCAAAATTGACCTGTCTTTACTGAAACTTGAGAAAAGTTCATCCTCAGAAGAATACAGGAAATCTGTTCTCAATGATTTTGCTGAGAAATACAAGTCACACACTATTATCGGTATCAAGCCCATTCTCAAGACAGATGGTCCGGAAGTCAATGTGTATACCGCTGACCAGCACATTGTATACATTCAAACCCCACGTAAGCCTAACAACTACGGGTTTATATGGAATCATGCAGGCTTTAAAACTGGTCAAAGACCTCACGCACCCCTCTTTCTCAATTGTAACTAACTCATCAAGCACTCTACTCCAGTTAAATCATAGTAAGCGCAAATGCGAAATCTTACAAACAATTACTGAACTCTACTATCAGATATCATTAACGGGAAAAGATATCTCATTTGCCTGGATCCCACATCCTTGGAAAACAACGTTACTCAAGAGTTTAGCACTGCGGCTTCTTTCTTGGTAAACCTGAAACAAGACAATACAGTTCACAACCTAGTTAACACCACAACGGACATCCTTAAATTTATGAAAAAAAGAATGTTGACTAACTGGAATCAAGAATGGACCAAATACAAAGCCAGCCACCTCCATAAAACGCAATCAGATTTCTTCTCAGTGTATATAAATAAACAGATGACTAGGCGAGAACAAGTAGTGCTATCCAGACTTCGCTCCGGACATACTAATTTAACACACGCACACCTGTTTCACAAACTACCCTCGCCCCTCTGTGACTCTTGTAAAGTTGAACTAACGGTATCTCATATTTTGAACGTTTGCCCTAAGTTCCAGGAAGAACGAGATGGCCTATCACCGGAGCAACAATTAGAAGCAGTTATATATTCTAAGTCATATCAACAGGAAATAATAAGATTCTGCCAGAAGATTAATATATTCAATAAAATATAAGTGTAAAGTATTGTAAGCAATGTAATGTAATGAAATGTAACGAAATATAATGTAATGTAAGTGCAATATGTAAAACTAAAAGCGCAAGAACCTTTGGTTGATGCGACTATAAAAAAAAAAAAAAAAAAAAATTATTAAAAGTATTAATAATGTCGGAAATTTGAGTTCAAACTAACATGTAAATTATTGTGAAGTGTTGTATTGTATTATTGTAGAATTTTGGTATTGTAACAATATAGTGTTGTATTAGAGGTCTAAATTAACCGGTATATTAGATATTGTAATTGGTGTTGTCGCTAATGACCTTGCAGTTGATGCGACATAAATAAATTTTAAAAAATCATTTCCAGGCCCTGATAACAAAATGTAGATAAATCCAGTTACTAAATTAAGAAAAAATCCTCTAACACGTGGTGCAGCCAGAATTCCTTTTTTGTGAGTCCTTGATGCCGAAAAACCAATTGAAAGCAAAACATCCGTCCGTACGTCAGCCCGTCCGTCTGTCTGTTCGTCCGCCTAGCGTACGTGAACAAACCTAGGAAAGTTTGCGTACAATCAGGGGTCTGTTTGTTAGGGTATAGCTCAGAAATTCGCGGGGTGTTGTTTGAGAAACCTCGAAAAACTGATATCAGACCAGCCGGCCGCTAAAATTCTCCTTCGGATAGCGACTGAATTCGATCTAGTCGTAGCAAATGTCGAAAGTCACAGTCGAGACTCTAAGTTAGGACTTCCCGATCAGAGGCACTGCAGGGACATCAACCTGAGCTCAGAGCCAACTTTTCCTGTTGAAGAAAATAAAGTTCAATTATTAATTCCAATATAAAGTAACAATATAATGAAGACCATAAAATCAATAAATAATCATTCTCATTTAAATTAAGATAGAATTGATAGTGGATCGAAAGCACCTCTTTGCAACAGTTTTAAGCGTTTGAACCGTTGCCGAAGGGATTAATTTGCCTTTCCTTTCTTTTCAAGAAAGAAAATGTGTATAAAGAAACCTATAATTACATATCTTTACTGTTAATTTGTATGTTTTAATAAACATATTGCCAGTGTCATTAAAGCTAACGATGTGCAAATTATCTTCTAATGCACCTACAAATAGTGACAAAAGTGACAAGTTATATGTATTTTTTTAAATTTTGGAACTCCTAATGAGGCTGAAAGGCAGTGTTCTAGCATGTTGTAGTGAGATCCCGAGGTCGATTGCCGGGTAGGGTAAAAATGGAGTTGTAGTTTTAATTTAAACAGTCTTAGTATCTATAGCTGCATGACGAAGAAAAGCTCAGGGAGGTGGAGTTTACTAGTTACGGAGGAGGGAATACCTCACGTTCGCCACGTGTCTCTCTTCCTCCAAAGTTTGGGAATTGAACTAGGCCCGGGCGTGGGGGACACCCTCAGTTACACGGTAAAGTCGGACAATTAACCAAAAATGCCAATTACATACGTAGTACATAATTTTGGGGTAACGCTGCTTTTGAGCGATAACAACAGCATTGATGTCGTGTCTCTCTAATAATCATTCGTTGTATACAAAAGATGTTAAATATGGTGTCCATTTTTTTACAATGATGTTCTCCATGTTTCACTGAAACGCTTCATTGACTTTAACACGCCCAGCACGTTATTTAGATAGGGGTTCGTTTATTGGAAAAATGTCCGGATACACTCGAATGACGTTTTCATTATGCGATAGTGATCTAGTTTTAACGAGCCAGGGTGCTTTATACGATTCTTTTTAAATTGCAGCAAATGAGAAGGAAATTGCATGTTTCATGGTACAAGTATTTTGAATACACAATTATGCAGCTAGTTTAGAAGCATTGAAACTCATTGTAGAATAACAAATTCCATTTTAATAATTATTTGTAAAATTATTATTATTAATATAATTATAGCCGACGTGAATGGCCGAGGAGGCTAAGAGCATGTATCGACTGCACTTCAGTCTGTGTTGGAGTCCCGCTTTGGGCGTGGTTGTTTGTCCCTTGTCTCTTGTGAGTGTTTTGTCGCGGAGGGCCTCGCGTTCTGCTTACCCCCGAAGCCCGCATATGTGTTAGTATCGACTGTATGGACGAATATTTGTCCCATTGGAATGTAAAGGGGAACCGGCTGGAGGCTAGAAAAAACACTAGGAAAAAACTCAATATTATGATGTAATATTTATAATAATAATAATAATAATAATAATAATAATAATAATAGTAATTATTATTATTATTATTATTATTATTATTATTATTACACTTCACGACTAAACTTATCAGTCGGTTAGTAAATCAATATTTCTTCTTGATTGTCATTATATGTTTGCAAATAAAAGTATCCAAAGTTTTTTATGACAATCATTTATTTCAGCAATTGCACAACGTTTCGTAACTAGTTTTGTTACATCATCAGGTGCTAAAATAATGGGACACAGAAACCGTTATTCTACATATCAATTAGTGTAATTACTAGTACAGTTTATAAACACTACAATTGTCTCCAAAGTATAAGTCTATTGAGTAAAATTATCTCAAAATCGAACGTATCTACTACAAAAGAGATCCTTTTAAACTTATATTTTTTTATACAAAACAACAACACAACAAAACAAAATCAATACAGCTAAACTGTAACAAGTTCGAGTTCACAGATTACACTTAACCCGAAAGGGTTAAGGGTTGGCAGTAAAGCCCTGAAGAGGGTCGAAACGTCGGCACCCCAGTCTTCGACGCGGCGTCACCCGGACAGCCCAGATCACTACACTTAACCCATAAATTATTTTCTGTCATCCGTTACTGGTACCCACAGTGACCTTGGGACATTCCCCCGCAGGGCCCAGCAAGGGTCCCTCCGAGCAAGGGTACTTCCGAACCTACGTGATTTTCACTGTCTGCTGAATACAGCCTCCTTCGCGTATTATTATTTAGGCTACAATTCCTCAAGAAGAAATGGGAACCATTCATGTATAGCTAAAATGAACCTATCTCAAATATGATTCCACTATTTTCTAGAATTGCTGAAGATGAAGTAGAGAGAAGTGGTGTTTATAAAGCGGAGGGAGGGTTTACATTACTCGTAATATCTATCTCAATACCCATTGTCCACGATTTTAAAGCTACATGATTGTACTTTCTAGGTACGCAGTAATGGAAAGTACTAAGCAACCTCTAATTCATTATCGATGATGTGTTTTGGTAGAATACACGTTCTTACACACATCTTCAAATCGCTCCTTAGAATACGTTTCGAAATATATACACCATCTTGTTTTGTAATAGAAACGCTTCTTTTTCACATAAAAATTCTAATTTTAAGTATTAGCTTAAGATATTTTCCATCAATGATCTTCTAATGTGTCTAATATTGCCTAAAAGGAATCTCAATGTTAAAATGCAAATTTATCAAACAGTGATAATATGAATGATTTAAAAATGTAATTTTTGTATTTAAATCTGCGTTTAATTCCGGAGAGTATTGTAATTCCATTGGAACATTTCTATCAGAAATTAAGTAAGATTTTTTTAATGTATCGAAAGTTCTCAATATGCTGTTTACACGAGTTTTATTGTGCTTAGTTTCGTACTAGCATACATAGGCAGCATTTCAATTACTTATGGCACTATTTTCAGTTCACACTTTTTTCACATCCCCTTCATCAATAACTAAAAATAAAGGTTGTTGAAACAAAACCCCTTTAATATCTAACGTAATACTCTAATTCATTTCTGTCAGTTCTAAACTCTGCAGTGTAATGAAGAAAGGTTTGGATTTTGATAATGCAGAAATATTACACAGATTAAATCACTCTCTAAAACCTGAGAATTATTTTCGTGTTCTTGTCAGTGAAATTTAATATTCATTCAGTGAGTGAATATGTCACCAGACAGACAAACATGGCAACTAAAATCATTAGTTCCCCCATTATTCAGAAGTAAGGCGTGGAAGGATGAGAAGCCTTCGTGGGGACGAGATGGCGTTCCGGCGGAGGGAGAGGGGAATTGTGTCAGAAAAGCAGTGACAGTCAAGGGATGCAGCGAGAACTGCGAGGAGGAGGAAGGGTCAGTGCGAAGGCGGCGAGGGCGGCGAGGGCGGCGAGGGCGGCGAGGGCGGCGGCGGGGGCGGCGAGGGCGGCGAGGAGGCGGGGCGGCGAGCGGGCGGCGAGGGCGGCGAGGGCGGCGAGGGCGGCGAGCGGGCGGCGAGGGCGGCGAGGGCGGCGAGGGCGGCGAGGCCGGGAGAGCTGTCCAGCGACGCGCGACCGATCGGATTCCGATCATGAATAATTCGGCGTCGCGCGGAAGGGGCGGAGGGGAGGCGCGGGCGGCCACCAGTTGCGCCTCCGCCACAACAGGTACGGCTCCAAGCGCTGGAGGTGCACCGGCGCGCGCTCCAAGAGGAAGTCGCTACCACGCGCACAGCCCCTGTCAAACTCATTGGCAAGCGGATACGCAAAACCTTTATATTGATGAAAGGTTTGGGTATTCATTCAAGACGTGAAGGCGGAGATGGTAACAGTCGCAACAACACTGAACTGAAAATTGAAGATTCGGTTCTCACTGACATGAAGCATCACACGCATCTGTAATATATTTTCAAGCATCGTGTACTCCTTTATCATAGTTGAGGGTAATCCGAATATTATACAGTTTTTAAGCGTGTTTTGGCCCCTTGAATTTTCAATATTGCAGATATTTGATCTTGCCAACTTAGAAAATGTACATGAAATTTGGCGCTACATTCAAATACACGTAGTTTGAGAAATTTTTCATCAAAGTCTTTAATGTTAATTTTAATCCACTAAATATTTTCACACATTGAAATAATTCTCATTTCGACCACTTATTTTGATAACTTTCTCCTGAAACTCATAATGCTAAAATATGAGAACCTATTTTACGTTATTGAAGAATGGAAATATATCTAGAATATTAAGGAGTAATTAATTAATACATTACATTCTTACAATGGTTGTAAGAATAATAGAATAAAGGTTGTAATGGTTGTAAAAAAAAGGATTAAAGGTTGTGAAATGAATGAAAGGAAAATTTCAAAAAAATTTATATCAGAGTATTTCTTAAATTTTGTCTGAAATTCATAATTGCCCCGGTCCTATAATAATATATTTCATCCAACCATTCACCAGTAAAAAGTGAGGATGAAGAGTTAAAACACTTTATATCTCCGATAAACAGAGAAAGTTGCAAGATATACAGGAAATAATTGATTATTTATTATTACCTACTATTGTGGTAGATAGCTCACTGATCCCGGATATTTTAATTGATTATTTGTTCAAAGCGTCTTGCATAGCCTACAGCTAGGTGGTAAACACACTACAGAAGTTGCTTATACGGAAGGAAAGAAGGCAACTAGTCGTCCGAGACTATTGTAGAATGATTGAAGCTGAGGCACGTAGAAAGCAAGGAAAACTGATGCGCTAAAAATATTTAGTACCTAGTTGTAGTAGGTTTTAGACACAATTTAGTAGACACAAACAGTATATTTACATTAATAACTAGTGGGCTGTAGCCGCAAAATGTTGCTGAGCAAAACCATCTAAAAATATTTTCCTAAAAAGTAGCACGCACACTGCTCAAGAAGACGTAAGCAGACATTGCGTCTTCTCAGCAAACATGAAGGTACAAGTACAGTTAGCGAAGTGAAAATAGGAGTTTTCTTAACTTCCAATCATGTTTCTAAATGCAAAGTTACGTGAGGGTAAATAAACGCATAGACCAGAAATCATTTGTGACACATATTCCTTTCCCAAATGTAATCAGTGATTACAATTATGTGGTGCAGTACGTTTTTAAATGAAGGTGGACAGCATTTCTTTGGAGTAGCTTCATGCAACTTAGTACAAGTGTGTGTGTGTGTGTGTGTGTGTGTGTGTGTGTGTGTGTGTGTATATATATATATATATATATATATATATAAGTAAAAACGATATATTTCATTTGCAATTTCACTAACATGTTTAACTCTGTATTTAGAGTAAATATTAATTGCAAGGTTTCGGAATATGTAAACCATCTTCATTTCATAAGTCTTCGAAAATAAATACTGAACATGGTAAAACAATGTTCTGGGGAGTGACGATTATCTATATAATGAATATGTAGAAAGTATATGATTAGTTCCATATGATTGCAACGGTCCAGGTAGTTCAAATTTATTTTCATAAATGTCCTATATCTCCAATTTTAAACTCAGAAATTTCTTTCTCGGTGCAATTTATTCCTCAATTGAATGGCGTTGTTCAGTACGCGGTCAGTGCTGAAAAATGTACAAATAAGCAACGGCTCTCTCTAGACAGGTGAGCAACAACTACATTACTAATGTTTTAATGCGACCACAAATTGAAAGAATACAATGATATTTCTGGCCATGTACGTGTTGTCTGTGGTTTTGTAGATACCCCTTGAACTCGGGAAAAATCCACAAAGAATAAGTTTTAATTTTGACTTAAAATGAAAATATTTAATAGTATTATTCCGCCTATACTCATACTGCAGTAACAATTGAAGACTCATACATGGTGAGTTTCCGGTTACGATACCAACGACGTTATGTAACAGGATCCCAGAAAAAATCTGTGAGTTATTCATGTGTTGCGTTGCGATTTTTTTGGAATTCTTGGTACATAAAGAACTGTTGTATTGTGAATATTATGTTATTACAGCTTTTGTACCGACTGTTTTTGTTGAACTACTTAATTTATTTCAGTGTTCTACGAGAGTGTTTCATTTGTTGCCTTGAGGCGTGTGCGTGCTACATTTTGGAAAACCATTTATTACGCAAGCAGCGTTTTCCTTACTGCAGGCTACAGGTTTCTAGTTCATTTGATTTTCAGAGCATTCAAGAGTTGTTCGCGTTGTGCTAAGTTTCGGCATGGTAAGCTTTCCCCCTGTTCGTAGTACACGTGTTCAATTTCACAGTCATTTACAATGTAAGTAAAGTCGGAGATGTTAAAGAAGTTTGTTAACACAAAAATCTCTTTAAAACGATAAAAACGAAAAAAAAAGACAGAGTATAATATTCCAGAACAGAGAACGAAACTTAAATGCAATTCATTAATATTGCAGATTCCATTTGAAGCATTTTGAGGAACGGGTATAAACAGTGCGCGTTGGATACGATTAGGAGGTTTCTGAATTGGTCGGATCGGGTTCGATTGGCTCAGATTGGGTCGAATCTTTTATTCGAATCGAATATTTTTCGAAGCGTTTTTTTTGGAAACCTGACACGAAGTATGAGACTATTTCTCATTCAGAATTAAATTAGATTTATATTCGTTCGCATACGTTTCCCTGGGATCCATTCTTCCAATAAATGAACTCATAAACAGAAACCTAAATCAACATACTAGTAGCCGATATGCCTATCTGATTACCCAATGAAACAAGAAACATTTCATCGTGGTACAGTTACCATTGATTATTTGGGGCAGATAATTTGTGCTAGAAGAGGTGCTGTTATTTGTATCTATACATTGTTTATTTGCTATAGTTATTCTTATATTTGAATAAATACTAATTTTCTGATATTTATATTACAATTTTATTGTCCTTAATATATATAAATTAAACATCTCAATACTTATATAACTAATATTAATTCCTCTCCGAATTGACACGTCTCAGCCGTCAATTTTCGTAAAACTCATTACCAATGGTGGAACATTTGGTGCGAAAATTAAATATTTTCAAGCAAATATCACAACAAATTTGACAATATCTCACGAATATTCTTTTTGTGAACTTTTATGTATTATATCAATGCTTTAAATATATTGTCATATTGTAAAACTAACTTTTTTTATTTTTTGTTATATTGTATTGATAATGAAAGGTTTATAATAATAATAATAATAATAATAATAATAATAATAATAATTATTATTATTATTATTATTATTATTATTATTATTATTAAATTGTCTTTATTTGTGGCGAGGCTCAGGCCTTAAGGCATGCTCTTCCGCCTAACCACTTTAATTAATTTACAATTTTAAAAATTACAGTTGAGGCGTTCGGATGTAATTAATATTAACTGACTTTTCATGTCGCAGAAGAAAAATCAATTTGTGACTACCATCTACATCAATTTATCTGTGTGAGCCAAATGAATTTATTGTCATTTTTTGTTTATTCTTGAAATTTTGCAAAATGGAAAGACATGATGTAAGGAACATTCTTAAAAAATAAGATAAAAAAGAGCTCCTACTTATTCAACTCTTTTCAAATTTATCTGCTGCTAACTCGTGACCTTGAAGAGATTTGCTTTTTTTAAGCGGAGAATAGTTTGCGAGAGTTCTCGCATGGGTATGTCAGTTGATAGTTCCTGAGTGATAGATATACATGTCATAACCTAATTGATGAATCATTATCGTAGAAGTAAATGAAAATACCTTTGTTGAAACGTGATAGTCGGTTTTTATAACTACACAGGCACACAAAAGAACGTTGTCAGACCCAACGGCTTAACACATGTTTCTCAATGTATTTCAACGCCCTGAATCAGAATCTGAAGCCAGAATTGCGCCACCACCCTCTATTATTTTAACGCGAAAAAACACTGTGAAATTGTATTTTTTGTTTTCGGGCTTGGATCCAAAGACTTGACACATGTTTCTCTATGTATGTCGACGCGCTGAACTCGAATCTGAAGCCAGAATTGCGCCAGAATCTTCCAATTGTTTTAAATCACGATAGATTTTTTTCGATTTTTCACGATGTCTTTTTTGTGAGTGTGTGGCTGTGTTATTTTGATGACAGAATATATGTGTGTGTGTATATATATATATATATATATATATATTGTGACCGTCCGTTTTCTTAGATTCCGAAAACGTGTCACATCCGACCTAAGAGAGCGAGGGAAAGGTGTATTTTGAACGCGCGCCAACGCGGATGAATATTAGAAATGCTAACTAGAAATTAGAACAAGAGAGACCGCCACCATAGACCGAGGGCGAGACCGGAGGTCAGATGAAAGAAAAAGTTCTTTCTGAAGGTAGCAGCTGAACTGGGCGGATGTATGGAAAACGGTACGCCAGGAATTGACATTGCAGCGGACTTCAGATTTGCAACTTTGAGGAAAACTCTTCTAGAAGACCAGAAGAAGTAATTATTCTATTATAAATTGATTTAAACATAATCTTAGAAGAGAGATAATAAGAAACGTTATGAATTTATAATGGAAGAATTAGGGGGAGAAATTTTGAATAGATGGCAGTAATTAATAAATTGCATTCATTTCTCTTTCCAGTTTTTTTTTCACATGCTTTTCTTATATTTATATACTCTCTTGAAGTTGGTGCTCGTATAAAAAGGGGTGATCTCTGGATTCATTTTAACTCTGAATATCCAGTTGGTCATTAATCGTAATTGAAAATAAAGTAAAATTCATATGAGAGTACGCAAGAATATAAAACTTGAACGAGAAGAAGAACGCGTTTTCTGGTGGGCAACGGCGTTCTCAACCCGAGGCTCCGACGCTTCAAGGCCGAAGCAGCTCGGTGGAAAGGGGTAGAAGGAAGCACTGCTGACACTCGACGCGGCCGAGAAGAGAACACAGTAAGGTCGTCCCAAATAAACTGTTTCTGTAGGGATAGGAGTGATTCAGTTTAATCAGAAAACTTATTCTGTGTCCGTCACGTAAAAAGAAAGGGAGGGTAACAGATTTACCATGCTTAAAAGATAAGAAAAGTAAAAGTACATTTGTTTCTGACTTCTAATACGTGAGAACAGAATCAATCTTTTCTTTTAAAAAAGGATTTGAAGATCTAATATTGTAATTTAGTGATTAAGAGTTTGTGTAAGAGTCTAATTATAATAGTAATCATTCTCTGAATTAAAGAGAGAAATAGTTTCATTTTTTTGTGAAAGTAATGTTAAGTCAAAAGTACTAATTTTGATTTTCAATGTGTTTTTCTTTCATTTTTGTATAAAGTAATATTTTAACGATTCTTTCGAATTTCTAAAAGTGTGTGTTTGTTAAACAATTGGGTTGTAAAGAAGAGTAGAAAATTGTGTATCGAGTTATTAGTGTGTGTGTGTGTTTTTTTCTTACAGACAGTCAAGAGTATTCTGTATTTGATTTTTTTTGTGTGCCATTTTATGTATCTGTCATAGCAAACATTTTTAGAATATATTCTGAATTTAGTGAAAAGTGATTCTCACCCGAGTTGTATGTAATTTTTGCATCCAATCCATAAACGATCTTCACGACCCTGCCCCCCCTTATTTTTTATTTATTGTGTCCACACTGGGACGTCTATACTGAGCTAGTCGACCATCTGGTGAATTGTGTTCGCCACCCCCCCAAGACGTCTCAGGTCGGGTGCTGGCCTTACGGCTTGTACCGGACGGTACTGTGGCTCGCAATATATATATATATATATATATATATATATATATATATATATATATATGTTTGTATTTATAACTTATTTGTTTAGGTAAATCAATTTATCATACCATTGCGATACAGGAACAATAATGATTCATCAACAACCACATTGTGTTCACAATAAATTGACAATGCACTACTTAACAAAACAATATTAGCTTCATTATTTGATCTGAAGTTCTAGATACTATGGATCTTGAAAAATGAATAATAGGAACCAAAGAGTCCCAGAATTTGTTATTTGCATAGACATAAATATTTTTAGATAAATTAATTTTTGTCTATTTTTAGTTAAAAAATGGATGAATTCATTTATTGGGCGCAATTGATATGCAAGAAACAGCAAAGATTAGCCTTAATATGTAAATGATTGTTGCTTAGTTACATAAATTAATTAATAATTTGAGAGTCATAAAGAAAAGCTGCCCTACTTCTTAGAGAATTATTCACATTTGCTTCCCTCCTTGCAATATTGTTTTCAATGGTGTGAGTGTGTACTTCAGCAAGTTGTTCTTGCCTCTGAGTAACCGTTTCAGAATTTTATAGTCTGCCCATTTTTTAGCCCTTGTAGTTTGTTTTGAGAACTGTGACTTTCGTTTCGGCATTGTTTCAAACAATTCAATGTTCACAACTTTCTGTAAAAGAAGAGGTTGTTTAAAAAATTATGCGATAACCATATATTTTACATCCTTCATTGCTGTATATTCCGCACCATATATTATAATACTTTTTGCTCTCACAACCTACCTCATTTTTTAAATACTTGCTCACAATGTTACTTAAATACAGTAAATAGAAATTCACAATGTTTTCTTTCCTCTGTTTGTATATAGCATGGCCTATGAATGTACATTGTTATTCTTTACTACTTGGATTATGGCTTTCTTTCAAATGTGTCACAACGTTCAGAACTAACAAATCGCCAACGTTCACACACTGATATTACATAGCTTTATTCAAATCCCAATGAATTTCGTAATAATTCCGGACATTGATGAAATCAGTAGTAGATCTCAGATGTCGTCCTCTGCTGGCGCGCAGCTAAGCTATTGACGTTGATGCACTCTTGAATCTGTGATGTAAAGCTAGGCGAACAATGTCCAGAAAAGTAATTATTCTGTAAATATATTAAGATTTATGATTATATCCTTTAGTATTCCAGACCTTTAAAGGAAGCTAACACATACGTTTCATCGGTATTGGTTCAGTAGATACAAAGATCATCGCGCTGTAAGCCAACGCACTTCTGTCTTTGTATATTACTATAGACTATAGATGTAGCATTTTTAAAATAGAAAAGGATTCAACCTAGATTATAACGTTTGAAGGAAACATGGAATACGAATGTCTGCTGCGCTTGAGAACAACCAAACACAGTTGGGCCAGGGATCTTCACTTTTATGTCCTCCATGTCAACTTCATAGGTTGCAGAACCTTCATCAATTTTGGATGAGTGAATCATTATATGTACATTTTTTAAATATTGCACAATAAGGTTTCCAGATTCGTCTTTCCTGTAACAGAACTTGCCGAACAACGAATTTACATTATGATCTTTAACAACAATCAAAAACTGCACTATCAATTGTTTCTTCTGGTGGTTGAGACCTTTTGTTCTTTCTTTGCTTCGTGGCATCACGTGATTACATTCTGAAAGCCGTTCTCTTGAATATTCACAAATGGAAATGGCAATGTGGAGAAAATAATAATTCGAAATATCTGTCACAGACTTTCCGAAAAGATGCTTTGTCCCTAGGAACGTACATCTGTCCCCATGTAGGGTTTTCCCAATTTGCAAAGGCTTTACGAACACTTTGTGTAGCTCGGAAAAACAGGAAAGTTCGCAATCTCGAATTTGGTAGCGCTCTAAAATGGGTCTTACTGGAAGGGTTGAACTCCCGTCCAGGCGGCGGTATTAACGGACAAAGTGGGGAAGGACTGGGACAGACGGTGAGACGAACGGGTTTACGTAATAAAGGATTGTGATAAATACCCACGCAGGGCCGGATAATTATCTAGTTGATATTATAAGAGAACTTTAGTTAGTATATCGCAGAAGACTTTTAATATATTTAAAAAAAGATACAATTTCATTTAGAAGTAAAATTTTGTAATTAACATAAAATCAGAATTGATTTCCTCATTTTTAACCCGGCGACGGATGGGTGAACAAATGTAACATGAACGGATAGGCTGGGTCTAAGAGACTCGAGTTTAAAAACAAGAATTACGTAGCAAATATTTTGTTTATATCATTGTTAGAGGACTTCATTATATCAGTTTGTTACAAAATAAAGCATTTTTGTTAACGTATTATGGATTTGTTATTCTTATAAAAAAATATTTGGTAAATTTGAGGAGCACAGTGAACCTTCTCTAACATATCCTCGTCATTTCATTGGAAAGTTTGACGAATTTCCGAAATTACAGTTGAAATTGACTTAAGTATATATAATACTACATAAAAATAACATTATCTATATCGCAGTAAGAAATAATTCTAAAAATACGAATACGTACTACCTGCACGACTACAGTTACATGAACGGATGAGTTGGGTCTGAGAGGCCAAGTACCAAACAAATTACGCATATAATCTCCTTTGCAATATATATGGCAACAACTGTCACACTGAACGTTACATTTGAAAATAATGGAAAGGTCGAGAGACGAACAGGCTGCTGATGCTATCGGTATGTGATTGGTTGAAGTTTCTGATACCTCATTGTCCTCATAGACCCAACCTATCCGTTGCCGGCTTGTGCATTTGAACTATGAATTAACATTAAAGAAATAAGTCACTCACAAAGTATTCAAATATTAAAGACTTGCAGTTATATCTTTCATTTTCTTCTTCGAGGTAAAGAGTTTCCCAATATCATACATCACGGGTACTTAATACCTGATTTACAATCACTCAACTTCCTTGGAAATGTGACTGAAATGTTTATATTACATAAGCATCCTCCGTGAATATCCTAACATGACGTTATCAGCAAAAAAATCATTTCAGAAAACTCTTATCAACAAAATGCTACCATTTCAATGCAGGCAATTAAAAATGTCTACATAATTCTCCTTATAATTATATTTCATCTTAAAATGCAGGTTAAGCACTATTTGAAACCCAAATTCCTTAGATTTATAGGTTGATATTTTGAAATTTTAAAGTTTTCATTTTTCTGTAACGTCTAAGTTTGTAATGTTGAATATAGATACCTAGCAAGATATTAACGTCTAACGTACGAAAAATTGCTTGAACATGCACATATTTATAAAATAGTTGAGTGGGATGAATAAATAATATACGTGGACGTCTTTTTCAAGAGAAGAAAACCCATTGAACTCTTTTATCAACTTAAAATAACATTTGCTGTTTTGAAAAGACATGTATCTGTTTCACATTGAAAATCTTTTATGCTTGATATCACACTTTGTGTGTCTGTTAATGAAGTCCTCCACGTATGTATATTACATTGAATAATTTTGGTGTAAAAGCGAAGTTTCATTCAAATTGAATGATCAGGAGGAACTTTGGGAAATAAAATTCTGTAAAATTATATGTTTCTTTTGAACATAAAATACAACACGAAACATTAAAATAATTACCATAAGAGGTGCAATAAATTACATTTATATTAATATTTTGAATTGTAATCAGTTTTATGTATTAGTCGCTCAAGACCTTTGTAATTTAAGCGACTTAAAAATAATTTTAAAGAAGATTGAAAATGATTGATATTCTAGAGTGTATAATGTAATCATACTACGAAGAAAACACTCAGAATAAAAACTAACAAAATGATGATATTACCAAACATTTAGAAATAGGAACCACGGGGTAAGGAAAACATTCCGTCACGGCCACTAACCTCTCGGAGCAACACATAATCTCCAAAGAATTGAATAAAAAATAAAAATTAAAAACCTCCAAAGAATGGAAGAAAAAAAAGGAGAGATGAATAGCGGCCGTCGTATGTTCCAGAGGAACAGGTTCCCTGCTCCGGCAGCAGTCTGTGGGCCGCGCGCCCCGTGGCAGGGGCTGACAGGGCGGCTATCGGGCGGGTGGAGGCGGAGTTATCTCACGGCGCCAAAGTGGCGCTGCAGCGCTGCCATTGAGGGTCCTTCCCCTCCCCTCCCCCCCCCAGCCGCCTGTGGACCTCGAGCTCCCTGATACGCACTCGCGCCGGCGGCGGACGCGGCGGCACCATCGTCGGGTATCTCCCGAACAGCCACAGGGAGTTTCGGAAGTGAAGGCACTCGCCGCCTTTTTCCTTTCTCGCATACAACGTACGCAGCATAGAGAAAAAATATGAAATGCTGTAGCTAAATAAAGGCGATTTTTCGCCACAAAAATTCGAATTGTAGACCTCATAAGAAAAACGGCGATAAGTCTTGTTTCAATATGTAATCAATTATTTTCTCTAACAGGTTCTTCAGCCAGAAACATTTTTTTTGTAGGAGTCCTTGATAAAAAAAAACGGTTTACGGTAAAACGGGTACTTGTCTTCTGCCTGTCCTGCCCATCTTCCCGTCTGTGCGTGAACAATGGTAGCGACTAACCCGTAAGACGGATCTTCACCAAAATTGATAATCCCCAACCGATTTGGTTCACGTCAAGTCTCCTTGAGTATGAAATGGACATTTTAATTTTGGCAGTACTTTACACGAAACCTCAAGACTATTTTCATTTTTTTCTTAAACATTGCTCCAAATTTTTGGATTAATTTTTACTTTCTCGTATACGTACGTATATACGGAGTAATATACGTAATATAGAGAGTTATATAATGCTGAGGAAAATAGATTTCGAGATTTCAACGGAAATATACGTTTTAGTGTCCCCTGATAGCGAAAAAGGGGTTCTTTTCAAAACGTCCGTCCGTCTGCCTGCCTGTCCATCTGTCTGTTTGGTGTATGTGAACAACACTAGCACCTGAACTATTCGTACGATTTTTTCCTGACTCAATAAACCCTTGTCAATCAGATCTGAGTCGCAGATCTGCCGTTTTGAGAAACTCATTAATTTTTGGGGGCACTTTACATGAAGCCCCAGGGACATTTTGAAATTTGTCTCAAAAATGACTCCAAATTTTTTCTTCAAATTTCTTGTAAGAATAGAGTAAAAATGCACTTACAAAGGTGGCATAGATCCGATTTTCGGGGTTAACTCTGAATTTTCGAAAAGTTCAAAAGATTGAAATTATTTTTGCGTCTTCCTACAACTAAAAAATTGAAAATAGATATTTTGTGTAAAATGAAATTGATTCTTCGCACTTAGTTCTTTCAGTAACGTTATGCACATTTTTTGACAGTTTTAGTAGTTTTCGCGGAATATTGCGTGAAATATTTCCAATTTAGAAAAATTACAAAATGAAGATTTTCTCGAAAATTCGATTCAATCTTTTTCTTTAAACTTGTGGTGAGGATAGTATTAAATGTACGCTATGAGATGGCATAAACATCATATTGCTCTATTATTTTGTTTTTTCAAAAATTACAAAAATGTAATTTTTCTGACTAATCTCTTGCTGTGTTAATATTTTCATTAGCGACGATGTGTTCACGTTATTACTTTTAGGACTACATGTGCTTTAAATTACGTTTTCTGTGAAAACGAACTGAAAATTCCTCATTTTCACAAATGCTCAAATGCCATTTTTCGAAAAAGGTTCAATGTTTTAAAATACTTTTTATATGGATAGTGCTAATTGCACTGGTTAGGATGACATAGCTTTATTTTTGCTGTATTTTTTTTTTCATAAAACACACAATTGTAATTTTAAAAAAATATTGTTAGGCTGTTAGAACGCTGCCAGGACGCACATTTCCAGCAATTTACATGATTATGGATGTACGCATGATTACATTTATGAGTGGAAGTGCTATAAATGACTTCAAATAAAGTTGTTCGAAAAATCGAAATATTCCTGAAAAAAGAGCTTCACATTTCGCATTTACATTAATGCTTAAACGCATTTGTCTTAAAAGCGACTCCAAATTTTTGAATGAAAATTTTCATATACGTCCGCAAACTAAAATTTCGAATTAACCATTAAAAACCGATAAATTGGGAAAATTTCAAAAATATACAGCGACGACAGATGACAGCTGGCAAGAGGATGGGTGAAGATCGTAAAGCTAGTTCATACCAAGGGAATTAGAAAACTCTACTACGAGAAAGTCTGTGCCATTCTGTAACACTAGTTTTTATTGGAAAGAGGAAAGTACTCTTATAAAAATAGGGCAAGTCCAATTTTTGCTATATTCTCTTAATTTTATACTCTGAATTTACCATTGCTTTAACCGAATTGCCTGTTATGGGTCTAAAAAGTGTTCTTAATAATATCTTAATGCAATATGTAACGAACAAATATTTTTTTCCTTTTCCTTTCGCAGCACAAGTGCCACCATTCAAATTCAGTGGTATGCGACGACGTCACACTACATCTTGAAGGCTCTTCGAATGTAGTCCACACCGCGCCCTGGATTCTGTACGACATAAAAACACAACCATACACCATTAATTTTAAGCGTGGAACGCGGCTGAATCTTCGATGTGAAGGGCAGACAGGGATTGCACTAATATCTGCGAGTGACATTGAATTTTGTGGTCGCGTCAACTGCTATGGTGGCTACGCTAACCGTTGTATCCTGGGTGATAGAGTGCTTATTTTTCCCATTAGAATGTGAGAACAGGCTAAAACGTACCTGTCGTTTTCGGCTGCGGGAATATCTTTCTCCCTTTATTTCCCTTCAGCAAGACACCACCCCAGCCCACCACCACCCCAAGTTCTAACCCCTAGTCTGATCTTTACATAATAATAACAAAATTAGAGGTTCTAGGAAATCACACAGACTTTCTCATAGCAATTTGTTTCCTATTTTATATAAATGCCCAACGATTGTTAGGATTTGCACAGATATTCTAAAATCACCACGATTTTGGGCAAGGTATTCCGTCAATATCGGCGAATTTAGGATAAGACGTGAAATTATAAATTGCCATAATAGTGTCTCTAACGCAATTAAGTTATAGTGTGAATGACAAATTGTATAGGTTTCTTTTCAAAGAAGAGGACATTAGTAGAATTAATATGATCAGTTAATATATCAATGTTACCAAATGCTCCCTTTTTTCATAATTCAATTTTAAAAATTTAGTTTAGGTATAGGAAGGGGGTATAGATTCCAGAGCACAGGGAAAGGTGCGCAGATGCTACTTTACGACCATAAAGATTGTTCACTTTTTATACGTTAAACAAATCAATGAACAAAGGAAGTCAAAAACTCTCTTAAATCACATTACCCTCTCAAAAAATTATTTACCCTTGAAATCCGATATATCTTTTTAAAGCAGCGGTTTTGAATTTCTTTGCAATATTTGTATTCAGCAACTTTGAAAACATAACTTTACGTATAAACATATTTCTACGTACAAACCCTTCACTTCCAAGCTTCAATTTTGAATTTTGGTATTTAATTTCGATATTCGTCCTCAGCGACCGCGAGAACCATTCACTATTTTAACTCATATTGGGTTCATTTTTAAGAGTCAGTTAGGCATTTCGAACCCGCCATTTTGAATTTTGAAATTTTATTTCATGATATTCAAATTCAGCGACCTCAAAAACCCATTGATACCATTTTTTACGCAAACCCACTAGCATTTGCAATTATGACAGTGACATCAGCTGATGCACAGAGCCACCACTCCCGGTTAAGCTTTTGGAATATCGGAGACAACTGAAATCTTTTCTATTGTGGAGAATTTCGGCGAAAAACTTTCCATACTTTTTCAGAAAATTCGCCAATTCAGTTCAATTATTCTCAACGACTATGGAGATCTTACGAACATTTCAAAAACCATCATTAGAGATACTTTGAAGCTAATGTGTTAAGAAACGTATTGAACAATGAAATACATCAGTAATATACATTTTAACGACGGGAGAGAAGTAAAAGAAATTACATTTCTAAAATTTTTGAAAAAACAAAAGAATCGAGTTACATGGAGTTTTTTTTCATCGAATAGTGTACATTTAGCACTACCCATACCAAGAATTTAAAGAAAAAATTCAAGGAGAATGTACTCTGGGCGGCGACAGATGGCAGCTGGCAAGAGCGGAAAGCCACTCTCCATCAAGGAAATTAGAAAACTTTACTATGAGAAACTCTGTGCCCTTCGTTAGTACCACTAGTTTTATGTTATCGTTGGGCCAGTGAACTTTCAGTTTATACTGGAGTGTCATTAACAGTCCTATACCTCGGAAGTAAAATAATTCGTTACGTATACATAATTTTTCAGGAGAGTAGATTAAAGATGATTTCGTTCTCTGAAGAATAATTGATGTTTTCCTTCTTCCATCGAAGCTACTTCTATCGAATGTTGAACATATTTCACTATTAAATCCATTAAAATTGAAAAACATGTGTTAAAATATCCCGTTTTAGCAAAACATGTAAATGGTATCCTTTATACATCAAATACTGAATCAATGCCTACGTACCTACCTACCTATAAATTTAGTACTGAATCAAAATAGAAAACGTACAAAATCATTTAAACTGTGAGCAAATCTTTTAAAATGTGGTTGTTCTGATCATTTTCATTTTATCATACCTCTTCAAAATTTATTTTGGATCCATAAATATTTACAAAATATTGAGATTCAAATTATAACGGAATGAAATGTTTAGTATTTTGAAAACTGTTTATGCAATAAAATGTAGAAAACATAATCTAAAAGGTAATCTACTCTAATCTTCCACGTCGCGAGATAATAGTGACAGCCCCCAGAACCCCAAACGCCTGTTCGTTGTGTAGTACCGAAAATGTTGCTGTCATTTTAAAGAGCTCCCCGGAGCGAACTGGGTTTGTCAATTCGTCACTCGCCGCTGTGACGTGTGTAGTCCGCGATACCGTCCTGCGACTGGCTGGGGAAGAGGAAAAACAACCTGGTCCTAAATGTAGGGTGTTTCAAAAGTGATTGTTGCCTTTAAAACGTGGCGTAAGAACTTAACAAAAAGACATCGAGAAAATGCAAGTTAATATCTCGAAAATAAATACTAACTCAACATTTAATGAAATGACTAATTATGACAAAGAATAAAATAGAAAAATATATAATATCCCCTCCACGGAGAACTTCTTCAATGGAAAGCATTCATTACACAACGAAATATTTTAAATTTTTTGTTGTTTCCAGTTATTTAGAGTGAGCATAGCACGCTTTGTGCTCTTTACATGTACATTCGTTTCTTTATTAATTAAATAAATTCATATCATAACTGGAGGTGCTACAGAATGGCACAGACTTTCTAGTAGTAAAGGTTTCTGATTTCCTTGGTGCGAACTGATACTCTACAGTCTTGCCCCTCCTTCTTGCCTGCTGCTATCGCCGCTCAAAGTACATTTTTTTGAAAATTTCTCAAGTTTTTGGTTTCCAAACTGTAGAACCAAAATATTATTTTAAGAATATTAAAGAAGGCATATTAACGTCATGAGAGATATTGAAAGAAATTTACATTTGAGTAGTTTTTCAAAACAAAAGAATACACTAAAATGAACTTTTTACAATTAGCACTAACCGTTGGTAAAGGTTTAAGATACAATTCGGAGCAATTTTTAAGAAAATGGCATTTGAGCGTTTTTCAATATATGGTAATTTGAATTCATTTCCACCTTTGAGTTTCCCAGAAATTTTATCTAACAGTGTTTAAAGCACCTGTACTCATAAATACGATAAAGTGATCAAAGTTTTGGTAATGTAAATATTAACGACGTGAGAATCGAATCAAGAAAATTACACTTTTGTAATTTTTAAAAAACAACAAAAGAATAGAACACTACGGCGTCTTAAACAGTGCATATAGCACTATTCATCACAAATATTTTTAAAAAAATTTGGGGGCGTTTTTGAAAATATCATGTTTTGTGCTTTTTTAAAATTGCAAATATTGCACGCACTATTGCACGAAGACTACTAAAAGTTTCTAAACAATCTCCAAGAACCAATAACTGTATCATCCAAGAACTATATAAGGACAACAAATTTCATTTAAAGGAAAAACTTCAATTTTATAGTTGTAGGGATACACCGAAAGAAATTCAACATTTTGCAATTTTCGAAAATTCAAGGTTAACCGTGAAAATTGAACATATGCCACCTTTGTAAGTGTATTATACTCTATTCTTACAAGAAATTAAAAGAAACAATTTGGAGCCGGTTTTGAGAAAAAAATCAAAATGTCTCTAGAGTTTCATGTAAAGTACCCCCAAAAATTAATGAATTTCTCAAAACCGCAGATCTTCGACTCAGATCTGATTGACCGGGGTTTATTCAATTAGAAAAAATCGTACGAATAGTTCAGGTGCTAGTGTTGTTCACGTACACCAGACACATACACCCTTTAGCAACTCGATTTATCCACTTTTGCGTTACCTGGGCCAGACAGTGAATTTCTTTCGGCGGAAAACTTAAAATACTCCGTACGTATGCGAGAAAGTAACTAGAGGTGCTACAGAATGGCACAGAAATATTTATGAATAACAAATTTAATTTGAAGGAAATATCCAGGTCTTCAATTTTATACTTGTCGGAAGACGCGCAAAAAAATTCAGCCTTTTGCAATTTTAGAAAATTCAGAGTGAATATCGAACCTATGGCTCCCCTATAAGTGTATTTAACTCTATTCTTACAAGAAATTTAAAGAAAAAAAATTGGAGCCGTTTTTGAGATAATTTTGAAAATGTCCAGGGAACTTTAAGTAAATTACTCCCAAATTTTATAGAGTGCTTTTCAAAATGTCAGAGCTTTAACTAGAGTCAGATCGACGGGGAATACTTCAATTTGGAAAAGATCGTACGGATGGTTTAGGCGTTAGTAGTGTCCACAGAGAGAAGGACGGACGGACGGTCGGACGTTTTGCTTTCAATTGGTTTTTAGGTATCACGGAACCACAAAACTGAGATTCTGGCTACACCACGTGTTAGAGGATTTTTTTCTCTGAATTTATCAACTGGATTTATGCACTTTCTTGTTTTCAGGGCCCGCAATGAATTTCTGCTGTCAAAATTCGTCGTTTTTCGCGCAGCATTACATAACTTTCTCTATACTACGTACATTACTCCGTATAAACGTACATATACGAGAGAGTAAAATATTTGTCAAATTGAGTGAATTAATTATTTCAAATATTAATCACAGAAAGAGCGAAAGTGAGAGAAAAAAGAGAATACGAGAGCGAGAGAAAACGGGAGAGAGAATGAGAGAGAAGGAAAGAGAGAGAGAGAGAGAGAGAGAGAGAGAGAGAGAGAGAGAGAGAGAGAGGAGAGATCTACACTTTATCGGTTTTCATTCTTGCCTTATAGGAATGAAAATACATAAATCTACAGTTTTTCGTAAAAAAAGTAATAAAAGTATTGCAAATCTACATATCACCATCGCAGATGAGGAAAGCAAATTAATTTCAAATACAGCTGCCCTTAGAATCAAGATCCCTTGTATATTTCATTTCAATTGAGATTAGCATAAATGACAGCAGCATCTGTCAGGAAGCAAATTCAAATTTTAATGAACTGACACTCTTGCAATCATCTCAAGAAAACATTATTACACAAATAAATTTCATCACTTATACTTTATTTCTTATTTCTTTGTACACGATTCGCAAAAGCGCCGAAATAATTAATTATTACAATAATTACAATAATTTACACCACAGAAACTCAGAAATGCTATGCATTTAGAAAGAGCGAGGTTAAAGTCAACATATGCTTCTCAAACAAGCAGCTCTCAGAGTCCTTTCAGTATGAAAGTAGAAGTATCACTTTGAGAAATTTTATGTTTTTTTGACCAAAAAAATCAAGGACCAACTGAGAAAGATTCTTATTGGTTGCGATAGCAATTACTTGCTCCTAGGTTGCCATGCACGTGAGAAGCAATGTTTTTGGTAAGCGTATCCAAGAGTGGCTCAGCCCTTAGGCGGCAGGGGCAGGTTGGGTCCGGGCCGCCCACGGAGAGTACGTGGCCCAGGGCGCCGCCCAGGGGCCGTACGCAGGGCCGTAGGCGCCGCCGTAGGGCGCTCCATATGCCGGGCCGGGGGCCCCGGGGGGCCCCCGGGGCGCGGGACGTAGGGCGGTGGACCGGTCACCAGCGACGCCGGGGGCCCGAAGGGCTTGCCAGCGGCGACGAAGGGCGGTGGGCCCGCGCCCCAGGGCTTGCCCGCAGCTGGGCCGCCTGCTCCCCAGGGCTGGCCGCCGACGGGACCCGCTCCCCAGGGCCTGCCCGCGGGGGGGCCGCCGGCCCGGGGTTGCCCGCCACGGGGCCACCAGCCCGGCCGGCTGGAGCAGCCCGCGTCGACGGTTCACGGGCGGGGGCGCGGGCCGGCGGGGGCGGCGGCGGGGGCAGCGACGGCCGGGGCCGCAGTGCTGGTGACGAAGCTCGGCACGAACTGCTGCCAGTTGAAGGGCGCGGCCGGGCGGCGGGGCAGCGGGGCGGCGGCGGCGGCGGCCGGCGCTGCTGTGCTAGTGACGAAGCTCGGGACGAACTGCTGCCAGTTGAAGGGCGCCGCGGTGGGGGCGGCGGCCGCGGGCTCCACCAGGTTGTCCGCCGCCGCGGGCGCCACCAAAGGGGACGCACTCAGTGAAGGAGCACCTGAACCACAGCCTCAATTACTGCACTGCCACCCGGGAACACCGCCGACTTTGTTGTTTTCAGGGAACGAAATGCTACGACTCCCTAATCACGCCCAGTGCCGATTTAATATAATATATTTTTTAAAAGAAATGATAAAAATAGACGAAATGATAACATCTATTTTTTAAAGTGTTCATTTAGCCTTATATATATATATATATATATATATATATATATATATATATATATATATATATATATATATATATATATTCTTCGTTTTATCTCATTATTATTACGTTATTTTTACATAGATTTCTTAATTTTAACTACTCGAAATCACGATATCGTAATCATACAGATTTACAATGAATTTTAGAACATCAGCATCCCTTATTGAACATGTTTCAGGTGAATATAATAATGCTCGTTGGCCAAAAGATTTGGTACCAAAGAAACGATATGTACTACTGATTAATTTGAAAATTTTATTTCTATGCCAACAATTTTCCACTCACATAACCTGTGTTACCCATAACAAGTGACATTCACTGACCTTTTATTTTTCCTAAATTTCCTTGAAAGCAAACGTTTTAACAAGCTTAAATCTGACATTCGCAAGGGCTTTTTAGACATCTTCTAGAGGGTTCTATAATGTTTGTGCTAAAATATTTTCGTCTAATATTTTCACAAATCAGAAATTGACACAATAAAAAACATTACATTTTTCCTAATGGACGTTTTTACTTTCACTTGTATTTATTACTTTTTGCACGCGTCCTTGCGGGGTTACGAGTTGATGGTCAGGAATAGCTCACATACGCGAGGCAGATTGATGCATGCCCTCGGTCTTGTTTACTTTGTACCGTATGGTCTAATTACTTCGAGTCAGACATCCTGCAAAATGTTACTTTGTTGTTCGCATCCTGAAAATGAACACTTTCCTATCAATCAACCGTGAACCGTACTATTTTCCATGCGAGAGTGATAAATTTATTTTTCAGCCATCAAGAAAAGTTATCGGTCATGTGAGGCCGCGTCCTAGGCTCAGATGTCAACGTTTCGACCGTCATGCCGCGACCTTCCTTAGAGCGAAAAGTGATCCTCAGGAAGATCGCAGCATGACGGTCGAAACGTTAACATCTGAGCCTAGGACGCGGCCTGACCTGGTCCGCCAAATAGATATGGCTGCGGCCTCCTACGCTTTCAAATGCGAATCTTGCACGATCTGCTGGCGGGATGCGTAATTACCTGCGCATATCGCCACAATGGCGGCCGCTATAAGGGCCGCTCTCACTGCCATTGCTGCGGCTGTCGCTGCTCGCAGTGCGTTGGCTAGGCTCTGGCCGGGAAACGCTCACTGCTCGGTGTGACTGCCTCCACGGCGCCTCACGCTTAAATACACAGCCCCAGCGGCATCTTGACTCACGGTCGGAGCCTTATCTCTGGGTTGCGTGTGACGGGGGCGGGGGCGGCGGGGGCGGGACCGATGACACAGGAACGCGCTCTGTTTCCTCAGAATCTTCCCAGGTGCGTCGCAGCATCCGCCTTCTCATCGCTGCCGATCGAGGGGGCATAAGCTGCTCATGGGTATTCGAGACAATATTGAGCAGTTTTCCCGTGTTAATATCACGACTGCCTTTAAAGTTATGAGACAGCCGATTGTATCCTCAACGCACTTTCAGAAAGTCGTTCTAATATGATGTTTGGCCACTACTTTCCTCGGTCAGTCAGAAAGGGCCGAAGCACTCGTTGGCTCTACGAGTGTCACCTTTTTAAGCAAGAATGCTTAAATGCACCATCTACTTGTACGTCCTCAGAAATTTTTCTCTCGTCGCAGATACAGCTTGTGCAACATTTTCTACATTTTTCATGGTCCCATCAAAAATAGGACCCAGAGAATATAGACGCTATGACACGAACCATCAGGATGTATTCCATCTTTCTTCTTCTTCCTCTTCTTTTCTCCAAGAATTAAGATTTACTGAACTTGATCAGATGCTCATTTTACTACTCTTCGTCGTCTTTCTTTCCTTCTCATCAATACTCCTTCACTACTTCTGACAGCCTGTGTTGAGCATTGTTTTGTGATATTAATTTTATTTATTGTTTTACACTGTTGTGTAGTAATGATTCATCTTCAAATTATTTTCTAATGTCCACTTTTGTTCTCAACGATACTATATCCTAAAATAAGCTTAAATATCTGTTGTCCAGATTCGAGATCAGTTCTTTTAGTTAAAAATCTGGCTTCATCTTTATACACTGAGAATGGTGTTGTAATAAAGTGAAACAAGTATCCATTACAGTTGTGCAAATTATAATTTATTTTATTCCTGGAAATGTATCAATGGTTTTACTCACTAGTGAAACGTTTTATTCACAAGATATAACTTTATTTCATGGCTAAATACACAGCCTCAGTGGCATCACAATATGTCACAATGGCTCAAGTTATTGACGTCTTGTTGACAACAATTTGTTCAGAACAATGAATTGTACGTTCAGATTGAGGGCAAATGAAATATCTGGATAAGTTATTTAAACTTTTGGGGTTCCTTTTCTTGATAATAGAATACTTGAGAGAAAAAAATATTTCATTTAATCTTCTTAATTTTCTTGTTTTTTGCTGCACCTTAAAGGACTGATTGGGTAATGAATCGCTTTTTCCAACATGAAAGCATTTTCTAGCGAGGATAAAATAGTTCATTAATAGTTGGAAAGGTTCTCAGACGTGTCTCGTCAATGGAAAGGTTAAGTAATATTCAGTAAATATTTTTCAGAGGTTAAACGCCATTCTTTACAAGCGTTTATTTGTATAAATTATTTACACCCATTTTTTCCTATTACTTTAGATATAACACTTCTTTGTATCAAATATTGTAATTATTTCATAAAACGAAATATACAACACCATTTTAAAACGTGTTTGATTTTCTCATGCAAGAACGCAAAATTTATTTGAGGATTTTTCTCAGTGAAAAGAGTCACGTAAGATCCATCACTCTCATGTTTTATCTTCCCATGAAACTTATCTCGGGAACATATGAACATGAAAAATGTTTTCCGCTGGTATTTACTACATGGGCATTCTATGCATAAATGCATTATGCTATGCAAATGTCTATGCAAACATATTTGTCAATATTCTTTAAATGCAGAATTACACATTACCTGGAAACAAAGTGTATTGACATAACATTCTTTTCAATAGAAAATGTGGATTTTTTTAAAAAATCTATGAAATCGTCCGCTCTGAAGATTTTCATATTGCTGCACTTTTCATCATCAACAACGTTGTTTCGATTCCATGATGGCAGTAACGAATTTGGATTAAAACTTAACAATATTTGCTTTTTGGATGGGCCAACCTTAATGTTACTCCGGACGTTCACGAACCCTGACTATTTCTTGTTAGAATTTTGGGACTCAACTTTGTTCTGATGCGTTAAAAACCTAAAATCCATTTGAATATAGGAAAGCTGTGAACCCCGTTACACCATGTGAGCTTCAAACTTCACGCCGAAAATTTCGTCAGGATATCATAGAAGCTCTTCAAATACTTAATGACCACACAGAAACATACCTATTCAGTTTCCCAATAGATTATTTCATTTCCAATACCCAAAATATCTTTTGAGATCCTATTGTTCAAAATATGCGTTTTAGCCTTGTAAATTGCATGAATTTATATTCAACACAAAGTGAATAAAATATTCATGGAACAAATGTTTTATTCACGGGAACAAAGTAGATTCAGATCTAAGAATATGAGTCTTATCATACTTCATATTACATTGAGTGCATGTGAAGATTTTTTTACTTATTTAAAGTCACGTTTCAACAACTAAGATCATATAGCGACGACTGTAAGTAACATGGGGGTAACGGTGTACAGACAGACAGACACGCAAACACACACACACACACACACACACACATCCATGCCCCGAGCGGAATTGGAACACACCACCCTTGAGGCACGAGTCAGCTCTGTCTTCAGCCCAAGCGACCTCGGCTATCCAGGCTACCTCCGCCATGTGAAGTTTGTGAAATCAAAATGAGTTTGATGGAAGGCTTTTCATTTACTCTGCATCACTCTTAACATTATTTATTTTACTATTATCATTCATGATTTAGTTAAAATCATTACATACGGGAAAATGTACTTGAAAATGAGTTGTTTGTTGTTTGTAACAATATAATTCCAAAGCGTTGTCGAAATATATTCAGTAAAATATAATTTATCTTTGCAAATAAAAGTATCCAAAGTTTTTAATGACAATCATTTATTTCAGCAATTGCACAACGTTTCATAACTAGTTTTGTTACATCATCAGGTGCTAAAATAATGGGACACAGAAACCGTTATTATAGATGTCAATTAGTGAAATACTAGTATCGTTTATAAACACTACAATTGTCGCAAAAGTATAACGTTTTACTCAATAGACTTATACTTTTGAGACAATTGTAGTGTCTATAAGCTATACTAGTATTACATTAATTGACATGTAGAATAACGGTTTCTGTGTCCCATTATTTTAGCACCTGATGATGTAACAAAACTAGTTACGAAACGTTGTGCAATTGCTGAAATAAATGATTGTCATAAAAAACTTTGGATACTTTTATTTGCAAACTTATATTGACAATCAAGAAGAAATATTGATGTAATTTATCTATTTTTTTATATTAATTCTAAATATTTAAGATTTTGTTCATTATTTCTATAATAGATTCGATTTCCTGTAGTCTCTTTTGAAAATGCTATTGAAAAAACACTTCTTGTGTAGCGGATAGACCGCTGCACAAGAAGTGTTTTTATGTGACTGTAAACCATTAAGGAACTTCCGTCATTGATGACGAGGATAACAAATGATTACAGAAACAAATATTCAGATCAATAGATTATTTCATCAATAGATCACTAGATTTATTCAATGGACACATTTTCTTTGTAGACAATTATGTTAATAAAGGTATTGAAATTGTATAATGTTCTTCAGACCATCCGAAATTATTCAAAACATGTTATTAAAAATGGAAAGTGAGTGTGAAATAGAAGCTGGGAGAACTGGACTTCTGAATTCATGTTGTCATAATATGTTAATCATAGTATGCTTGTAGTAATAGAACCGGAACTATACAACTAGTAGTTTACTGTTTATTTCTTATCCTTTCTTACATTAAACATTTCATTTTGCTCTCCATTATAAACCATGTTGTGCATTTAATTTCATCTAATTGAAGTTCTCCGATGTGGACCGGGTATGTATTTATCGCAATCATGTATTACAATGGCCAATTGTTACGCCCGCCTCTCCGACTCTGTCCACTCCGCACCTTTCTCTCATTTCCCTGCAACCGGTGTCGCTAGCCGAATTGCTTAACTACGCTCCGTGAAGTCACGTAATGTAAATTACTCGAGACACCGCGGGTCCCTGGATAAGTGAATGTCTGGGAACCCCGAGGTTCTAACGGCCATGAGCCCCTGGCCGAAGGGATAAAAGGAAATGACTGCCTACGACTGGCAATGACGGTCCCGGCAACAGGATCTGCCCCGCGTTGTGTGACAACACCCTAGATGCTGCTAACATCGTTTCCAGTAACTCAGTTTGGGGTGTAACCAAATTTGTGATAAGACCACATTATGGCAGCGTGTACCCATCACGATTTTTTCTCGACCACTCAAATATGTTGGTGAAAAATTGTGGTGATAATATACTATATGTGAATATATCCTAAACTCAGCTTTTGCGAAAGGTTCTGCAGAACATTATAGTTGTTGAAATTTTAAATTAAGACTGGCTTGTTATTTTCAGCGACGACGTACTGAACACGCTATTTTACATTAAGTTTCAGGTACAGTGTGTTTAAAGTGATAATTGGTAGGATATTGGCCGAAACAAAGGCTCGAAGTAAGATTGAGGGTCCAAAAGAAAAATATTCGTAGATATATGTCGTAAACCAATAAGACGAATTTACCTGTATTAGTAAGGAGGGTAAAAAAGCGTGGATTTAAGTTTTGACGTACAGCAGCTAAAGAACAAAGCTGTTCGATTTTGGTTAATAGTAGTATTTGTACAGTAATTTTTTCTTACAACACTTAATTGTGACATACAGCTTTTTCTTAAAAGAAAGCTTCACCAATGAAACGGTCTTTTGGCACACTATTTTTTTAAAATCTACGTAGTTTTGTTTACCGTAAGATTATTATATCACGATTCAATTAGATCAAGATTATTTATTCAATTAGTATCGATTATTAGTTCACGATTATTAGTAAGATTTTACAGTCGGACCTCGTAATATGGAACCTCTATATACAGAAATGGTCTACAAATCGAATTATTTTTCGGTCCCATAAAAATTCCGTTTAAAAAGTTTCTGTATATCGAAAATACTGTACATTTTTTTTATGAAAAAAAAAAATTACGTTTCTCAAAAATAGTATTAATTTGGAAGGAGAGTAATACTTCTCGGTAAAATATAACTTCCTTCTGGACGTTTATATGATAGAATTAATGTTTATTAAACACCAAAGCGTTTTCTTCGTCAAGTTCCCAGCTTGCTCATGAAAGTAACTAATTCCTCCTTTCTCCCTCCGAGAGTTCTTGTCAAACGTGGGAATGCGATCTCCAAAGCGATCTGAAAGTTAATTGCGTGCCTATTCGTATTGAGAGATTGCAATTTTAACATAGTGGCACTTCAAGGTCTCTAGCTGGACGGAGAGAGGGGACACTGTGATCCAATCGGGAGCTTCTTTAGGTCTTAAATGTTTGATATCGAAGCTTCCAAATCTATGACTGTTCTCCTTTTCTTCTAGATCGTGACCTTGAAGCGCCACTACGTTTAAATCGGAGTATAATGGTTTAAATCGGAGTATAATGTTAGTTCCTCAGTTCAAAGCAGGTTCAGATTGTGCTTAAGAATCGTTCGAAATGTCGCAACAAAAATCCCTTAATCCTTAATAGTGAACATAGTCAAAGATGTGGACAGTGGTGAGCAAAATAATAATAATAATAATAATAATAATAATAATAATAATAATAATAATAATAATAATATTTTTCAGCTTTTTTTAGGGAGATAGCTTAAGACCGCTCTGATTTTGCCTAGTATTGAACCCTTTGAGTAGGATGGTGAAATCCTCCGGATATGGATATGCTTTGAAGCACTCTAAGAAAATAATTTCCCAGCAATTATATGTAGATAATCTCAAGCTTAATGCTAAAGAACAACATCCCAGCATGCTGACACTTCTTGAAAGCTTCAGCAGCTCTGTTAGTATGGATCTTGGTTTGGAGAAGTGTGCAGTTGTTCACGTGAAGAGAGGTCGCGTCCAGAATACAGAGAATGAACCTCATTTGATGGAAGATTTGAGATTTCAAGAACTCTTCAATGGCGATGAATTTAAATTCTGGGTCTCCAGCAGCTACTGGGAGCTGCAGACGATAAAATAAAACAAGTGGAAAGAAAAATTCTCTCTCGTGATACGAAAAATCGGCAAGTCCTGTATTAATTCGAGAAACAAATTTACAGGAATTAAAATCTGCTCTTTCTGTTGCATCACATACATCTGGAGTTGCCAAGAAGTCTGAGACATCTTTGAAAGCTTTCGATAGAAAAGTCAGAACACTTCTATCAAAATATCGGATGCATTATTCTCGAAGTTCCGCCAAAAGGTTCTATCTTTCAAGACACCATGGCGGCCGTGGGCTGTTAGATCTTGAAGTTATGTGCCGCTAGCAAGAAAAACTGCTCAGAAATTATTTCATCAACAACGAATCCATGACGGCCATCTGTACACAAGATCATGGCTATACACCTCTGAAGCTGCTTCAAGAAGACCACAATCCAAATGTTCCGAAACCAGTGGGCCGAATTGAGCAGTGGAGATTAAAGGAACTCCATGGCAGATTTGCTGCAGCGCTTCAAAGTAACTACATCGACATGAAGAGATCGACTGAATGTTTGAGAACCACTGGGTATTTAGGTGAGACGGAAGGATTTGTGCTGGCCATTCAAGACCAGGTAGTAGCTACTAATAACTATAGGCAATATAAAAGAGAACAACAGTGACATTTGTCACTTGTGTAAGAAGGCCATCGAATCTATTCAACACATCTGCAGTGGATGCCCTCAGTTGGTACACATTATTTACGTCATAATAATAGAACCAAAATCATCCACCAAGCTCTTGCCAAAAGACAGGACCTGATAAAGGAAAGCTTGCCTTATTTCAGGTATCTACCAGAGCAAGTTTTGTCTAATGAGATAACAAAACTTTTGTGGAATACTGCCATTGTTACAGATAAAACAATGGAATCAAATAAGCCTGATATTGTTGTGTTCCACAAAACTACTAGCAGGGCAATAATAATAGATATCGCAGTCCCATTAGATCATAATCTGCTGTCAACAATTGCAGAAAGTAGTAAAGGAAATACCAGCCCCTCCACTCTCGATTGAACTGAAAACTTATACAAACTAATAGAGATATATATTGTACCCGTAGTTATTTCAACTAATAGGTTTGTTGATAAAGATTGAAGGATTGCGTGAGAGAAACTCCATCTAAATGAGTGGAACTTCAGAACCATGCAGGAGGCCGTGTTGCTGGCAACTACCAATATTGTGCGTAAGGTTACCTCTCTCAGTCATTGAAGCAAAACCTGAGTGCCCTGGAGCAAGAACTTCTCACCATATGTGTTGACGTTCTGCCCTTCAGTTATTCCTGCAAACACCGATTTTTTCTCTTTTCTATCAAAATATTAACAGATATATTCTGCAATTCATATCTGGCAGATTCTATGCAACGTTCAATACATTTCGAAGCTTGATAATGTTACTATGTTGAATCTTGGAAAAATACAATCATTTTCAGAACTATTTTATAATTCCTACGTGGTATTGAGCAATTTAATGTCTTACTCTTGATATACTTGCTTGATATAAATTTAATTCCGTAAACCGCGAAGTCAAAACTATTTTTCTGAAGCTCGTATTACATTCATTAAGACTCTACTAGCATACACAGCTACTCTACATTAAGCTCGTATTACATTCATTACATTCATTACTTACTCTACACTTGGAGGATATGGTTAAGGATAACATAATCCTGAAAACTGAGTTATTTTACGTGGAAAACAAAAAAATAAAAAGAAAAAAAATAATTCAATTCTATTTTCAACTATTCACAATGCATAGCATTTTACTTTCGCGATGGATATACCACTGCTTGCATATATCACTTCAAAATAAATAAAATATATTTAAGTAATTGATTTTTTTTTAATTGAATTAAAATTTACAACATAAACAAAATACATTTTACTCTGCCGAAAACATGAACGCATGTCACAAGCTGCTCCGTTCACTTGATCTCTCGTCACTCACAGAGCCCCACTTGACGTTCCGGATGCGCTCGAACACAACACGTAAATGACGCGCACATTCTGCTCATAGAAAACAGATTCCCTCTCGCCCTTCCCGGTGCTGAGGCCGCCTTGTAAGAAGCCGCCAGCCGGAGTTGATTTACGTTCTCGCGCCGCACGAGGAGTCAACAGGTGCTGTCTCGGAACAACCGAAGGAGGCGCTCATTACACTAACCCTCGCCGTAATAAACGGCGCCGTGAGCTCGGTTTGGCGAATCTCCAAATCATTTGGCATATTATGTTGTTGTAGTATCTAATCAAAAGGGTTTTGAAACTGGAGTTAATAAAAGCGTATAAGAAATGACCCATCTGCGCGTCACCTCTGTAATCTATTCGTTTGTTCATCTGTTTGTCTCTCCGATTGTCTGCTTGTCTGACTGTCCGTCTGGCTGTCTCTCCAACTCCTTGTGTCTCATGTTTGTTCTATTATTTCTTCTACTTTCTATTATCTATTATCCGTCTATTTGTCTGACCGTCTTGTGTCCTACTGACTGTCTGTGAACAATACAAGAAGCTAAAATAGGCAAGATTTTCAGCAAAATTTATAATTCTCAACCAGTCTGGCTGATGCCGTGACCTCTTGAATTTCAATTGGTTATTTTAATTTTGGGGGATATTTTAATTTACATACTTTACTACTTAATATAAGTAAAGTAACCTCAAGGACACTTTTCAAACTTTATTACACTATTAACAGTATAAACACTGTTATATCAATTACATTATATACACAATTTCCTTAATATAAATATTACATGAAAGTAAAAAACTATTGTGTTAATTGTACTTGCTGAAAATGTTATGGTACACATTTTTTGTTGTTAACTAATTTTGAGAAAATGTTCATTACTGAGTGCAGTGTTAATATTAATGAAAACGAATGGTGTCGAAGTAAGACGGGCAGTTTCAAACCCAGCTAGAAAGGAAATTAAAGGCAGATTTTAGTATTAAACATAAAGGTATGTTTCATTCTATCATCCTTCTTTTTTAATTACTCTTTTGCTACATAACCTCACCATGTTTGGAAATAGTATTATTTAGTGATTCCGTCTCGTGAGGCAGAGGTTGTGGCAGGTAAACCTATGTACGTTAACGCTTAATACTGTGGGTTCGAAACCCGCGTTAATCATTAATGTTATAATCAGTTCTCGTGGCGTGGGAGATACTCCGGGTCGCGTGTGTGTTACCCACCTACACTTTAATTATTCCATAACCTCTTGGCCTGACAGGCAACTGTGTATGCAATAATTCAATTTACAAAGTGTGTATTTGACGAACTGTATCCCCACACGCATCAAATTACGCAAGCACGAGATGGGTATACCTATAACAAAGCAACGCGATGTTCGGGGAGCGAAGGCAATCTTCGCTGGGAACGTCTCCCGGCGAGCGGCGGTTCCGCAAAAGGCCCTGGTAAGCGTTGCCACGCTTCTCAATACCATTCATTCATTATATTTATGATTGCCCCAGAGAGTCACGTACCAAACTAGTTATTTATTACAAACGTCCAGGTTTAACATGAAAAATTAGAAAAATGAAAAGATACATTTGATTGATTGATTTTTTCGTGTTTCCGAGCGCGTCAACTATTTTGGTCATTAGTCCCGTTAGTGTAGTGCATTTTTTCCCTCGGTAGATAGCGGTGATCTTCCCCCACTGGATGGCGAGATTGGGCGCCGACCTACCGTCGGCTAGTGGAGTTTCCCCCTAACCAGGACTCTCCCACCAGCGGAGCACCGCCCCAGCCGGGACAAGCTCTAAGCTCCCGATCGGCCTCCCGGAATATGTGGTAGTGCATTAGTGTAAGTGTGTGTGTTTGTAAGGGGAGAAGAGAGGACAAGGAACAGGAAGGAAAGATGGCGCGGGATTTGTTTGGTAGGGTACTGCTCCTGGATTCGCCTGGTGGTGTTCGGAGAAACCACGGAAAACTACCGATCAGAGCAGCCGGCCGCTAGAATTCCCCTCCAGACAGCGACTGAATTCGACCTAACTGGAAAGCTAGTGACGAAAATTCTGCCGCCGATTAGACTCGAACCTAGGGCCTCCCGGTCAGAGGTGCTGCAGTGACAGCAGTTGATGCACTGAGCTACCGCTACCGGTTAATCATTTGAAGAATTTGTGAGTTGGTGAAGTGTTTTGCTGTTGGTTACTTCACCCTATTGAGAATCAATGATCATATTAATTTATATTCTCAATAGAATACAAGTTATAAGAGAGTAATGAAAATCAATAATTTCGCACTAGGTATTGTTGATTAGCTACTTGATTTTGTTTTCGTTCTATTAGTAAGTCTGTCATCTGTTGTATTGAAAACATTTTATGTTAAATAAAATAAGTTATAACTGACTTTGGAGATTTTGATCCACTCTGACATGGTGGCAGAGCGTGGTTATCATTAACTGCATATAATTTTGACGATTAATAGAAGAAAATAAAAGAAGATATAAAAACCGAAACTAATACTTATTTAAAGATTATTTTGAATGCACGAACTATAAAAACGACAGAAGAAAATATGTAAATTGATAAATTGACTGGAGAAGAAAATTGGTGTACATGGCAGATCTATGAGGACGCTTTTAGAATGTGATGGATTATTTATAGTTTTTGAATAAACTTTTCCGAAACCTGGTGATACTAATGAAATGTTATTGGATAAATCGACTAAAGAGGCTAAAAAAGTATTATTTTATCGCTTGTTATAAAAGATTTGCTGCGTATTGCTACTTGTGAAACAACAAAAAAAGAATGGTATAACTTACACCAAATTTTTTATTCTCATTCAGAAGAGAATATTGATTCGTTGAGACATAAATTTCATAATATTGAATGGTATTGGGCAACTGGAGAACAGGGACATTTAGCAAAATTTGATGATATTCAAACTAAAATGTCACAGCTCCATATATCCCACAACGAAATGGTGTTAAAGAAAGAGAAAATAGGATTCTTTGTGAAATGGCAAGATCATAGTTACAACATCTTCCAAAAACTTCATGGGGAGAAGCCATTTTAACTGCAACATATATTTTAAATTGAACTGGTTCAATAAAAATTGATTATAAATCTCCAATGGAAATATTTTTGAAAAAGGAAACTGGTTACAGATTTGGGGAACAGAATGTTTTGCGTGGATTTCTCCTCGGGATGGCAATGATGCAAAATTTGATGCAAAATCTTGTAAAGGATTCGGTAAGGTTCGGTATGCAGATTGCGGTTAAAGGATTTATTTTTGAGGAAAGAAGAATGTTTATATTAGCAGAGATGTTAAATTTAGGAATGTAGTCTTACAACAACCAATCAAAATCCATGTACCAAAGTTTAAAGATGTTTTGTATGAATTCAGAATTTTGTTAAATATACTGATAAAAATTAAAATCAACAAAACACTGATGAAATCACTGAAGAGCAAAAATATTTTGTTGGTTATCAAAATGTGAATAATAATAATAATAATAATAATAATAATAATAAAGAAGAAGAAGAAGAGAAAAGAAGTAATAATAGCAAAGAAGAAGAAAGAAGTAATAATAGAATCAAACAAGAGCAAAGAATGATAATAGCCATAAAGAAGAGGAAAGAAGGAAAGAATTAGTAGCAGTAAAAAGGAATGTAAACAGATAACAATAATAAAGAAGTTGAAAATAATAGTGTAAATAACAATCATATTTCGAGAGACAGACGATTTACTTCTACACCACATCATTGTCGCATTGTAGTTTATGAGAAGAAACCAAGAGTAATGGTCTTAAAAGAAGCTCCGAAGAATTATATTGACGCATTACATCCAGATGTTCTAAAGTGGAAGATGGCTGGAGACAAATTTACAAGACGTTCAACCAGTGGTTGTTCAAAACAGTCAATCCTTTTCCGCGAATTAAATCACGTTACTCAAAATGTCTTACATCCTTTTATCTTATCCCAGTAATCTTCGCACTGTGCATCTTCTATTTATTGTATACATTTTCATGTATACTTTCTATTTATCACTATTGTTTACTTTTAAGATCATTATGACACACCCAAATCAAACAAATATATTACTTACACTTAGCATTTTTAGAGATTACTTTTCAAATTTCTCCTAATATTCAAGTCAATGTAATTGTTCATATCTTTGTCAGACAAGGATTAATAAATATTTTTAAAAATAAAAGAATGTTGATACTCCTTAACGCTAGGTACAGCAGGCACTCCGAGAACACTGCCAACCTAAGGTGGGCGGAAAAAGGGTCTGTGAGGTGTTATTTTAATTCAAATTTTCTGTTCAGCAAATGCACAAAAATGTCAAAATAATGAAAATGGGCAAAACTATTTCTTATAACTACAAGACAATGTTTTGTTTAAATACATAAAAAAGTTACCAGATGAAGCAGTTTACGTGGTTGTTTCGTCCTATGAATTTTAATACCGTATAGGTTTTTGCATAAAATTGTTGGAAATGTTAATTTTCATTTTATTTTATAGAGGCAGTCCTGTGAATTTTTCTTCTTTTCGATAAGTCTTATTGGATAACTTGTGCACCGCCGATTGCCAGTTTTTTTGCGTCCCCACGTCAGTTGTTTTGCAACGGCAGCAAATTCAAAATTAACAACCACACTACCAAAATTCAAACTTCTTTATAACCGCTAACAACTTGCGAATTTCATTAAGTGAAAAGTGCAAAATGTACACTTAAAAATGTGGACCATTATCATTTTCATTCCCCTGTTATTCGTAGGGTTACTATTGCGATGTTTTGGTCTATCTGATCTTTATGTAGGCTGACTTGTTTCATAAAGACAAAACCTACCAATGCTTTATCACCATGGATCATCCGTCACAGGGTCTTACGAATATTTTAATTCCATTGATTGATTATTTGGTCTTTTCGGGTGCGTCATCTACTGTAGTCATTTGCCCTTAGATGTGGTGCATGATTTATCACGGACGTTGCACGTGTTCTTTATCCTCTGAATGGTGTGATCGAGCGCAGACGTACAAGTCAGCCAACGAGGTTTTCCGATCCAGCAGGGCACCTCTCCAGTCGGGACAAGTTCCTGACTGATCTAGCGACATGTGTGGTAGTGTAGTGCATGTAAGTTTGTTTGTATTAGTATGGGGCGAGAATAGAAGAAGGGAGAGGCAGGAAATATCTTATGCAGTCCGTAAAGCAATTCTTAGAGAATTCCGGTATTCGCCTGGTGTTGATCAGAGAAACCACGGAAAACTACCAATCAGAGCAGCTGTCCGCTAAAATTCTCCTGGGCTGAATTCACCCCAGCTATCTTGCTAGTGCCGAAAATCCTAACAGCGTCGGGACTCGAATCTAGAACCTCCGAGTGAGAGGCACTACAATATCATCAGTGGATTCCATGAGCTACTTCAGACGGTTTTCAAGACTACTGCGCGTGTGTTTACGGAGTATTACAGCAGGGAGCCAGCTCCGGTAGAGCAGGGGCTCAGAGCAACGGCGGATTTAAGTCCCGCGTACGGCTTCTTTGTGTATGAATACGGCACTGTGCTCATACCGCATCATATCACATCTAAGCCACCATTCCGTTCCAAAGTATTCATCTCCCATTATTCACATCCATTCATTTGAGGGTTCATAATATCTAGCGCATTGTAGGCGGAGTGGCATAATACCTAGCGCATACAATCAGAGGGGGTCAGGTTCTATTACTATGTGGACAAATGGACCTATGTGGTCAAATCGAACTCTCGGCACGATTTCGTGGGACTTAGCCGTTTCCTCTACCGTAACCGCTCGCGAAAGGTATTACACCGCGTTGCTAGAAGTTAAGAATTCGTGACACTACCCACCGCTGTAATTCAGGGAGTTTCAAGGCGGAGAGGGGGCCCTGCACGTATTGTGGTCCACGCGAATTTCAAGCTTGAGCGAAGGAGTGTGGAATGAACATTGGAAAAAGCAGATTGGAATGCGTCAATCGCATTCCACCCCGCGAGATGGCAGATGGATGTTCTGAGAATTCTGCCTCATTGTGTGGACATGATATAGGTATGTATGTAATGCAGTTTTCATTGTCGAAATTGTGATGATATTTGCTCGAAAATAATTAGTTTTCCCATCTTCCGTTCTACGATTTGTAATGCGTTTTACAAAAAATGACAGATGTGTGATTTCGGACTCAAATTGCGTTATAATAGAATTACGCAACTGTTGCTGAGGGCCGAAACTTACGTCCTGTTTACGACCACTACTTCTAATGTGCTCCTCACTGAACATACAGTCTTAATTCTAGCAGAAAATCCACATGAGGACGCACATTATTTGAGAACAAAAGTATAATACGTACGTATTAATTAAAATAACTTATGTGTACCTAATGCTTTAATATAACTTTATCCTAGAAAGTTACGCTGAAGTGACTTCATTCTAAAATGTTTCGTTTAATTGAAAATAATAAAATAAATTGTTACAATACAATAAGCATAATTATTTTTTATTTTAATTATTTATAGGTTTATAGGTGGGTAAAATATGGCAATGTTTTTCCACTTATTTTAAACTTACAGCAAAGAGAATGGGCTGTTTGTTCCATTTCACAACTGTATCTCATTTGGTATAAACCCCTACTCCAATATGACGTCAAAGGGGAAAGGGCAGGCTTTGTCGCGAAGCAGGCCGGTCTCGTGTTGTTGGCGCTTCGCAACAGGATCTGCAAATCATAACTTGGGCTTGGAGCCTAATCCGGTGGGTACACTCGCGAGAAGTCCCGAAGGGCGGCGGGGCGCTCACGTAATGCGCGACCCGGGCGCACAACGCGCGCCGAGGCCTCGTCAACGCCTCGTCAAGATAACCACTTCGCGGAATGTGACAGCAATAAAGATTCCGCGTGAGCGAGACGAAACTAGTCTTAGATGATGTTCTTTTGATGTGTCGCTATTATTAGTTTCACTGTTTCTCGTAGCAACACAATATGTGTTCTCGCTTTGCGGTTAGTAATGCAGCTTAAAAGTGCATCATTCCTTTAAAAAATATCTTTGAGATGTTTATCCATATTTTTTTCATATATTCTGTTCTAATAGGTATAAAATTACGTTTTTTGTATTTGCCTTTATATCTCGTAAAGTGCAACTTGCCTCGGCGCCGTTAGATCCCAGTGCTTCTAGTGGATCACCCAATCAGGAATCCGCGATGTCTGGAATTTGCTTAACCTTCGTGACTTCACGTAGTTAACGAATTCGGCTAGAGACGACGGCTTGAGGTCGTGGCCATACAGTAAACCACTCCAGCATTCTCCTGGAAGGCAGAGGGAAACCGCGAAAACCTGAGTCAGAATGGCCGGCACGAGGTTTCAACCCAGGCCTCCCGAAGTCGAAGTCGGCCGCTACGCCCGGAGCCACGTTGCTCGGTAAAATGGCGCTTACAGTTCTTCAAATATTTGTTATATTCATTAACTTTGACGTGAAACTCCAAATTTTCTCAGCATACCCATTTTAATTTACCAATTCATTTTCATGATTTCGTAGACATACATAAAAAAACACAGGCAGTGTAAATTAATTATAGCTATAAGAAGTGCAACATAAAATGAAACCTTGTAAAATAACTACTTTTCTGCTGTAAATTTTACAAAGTGTACCTGAACTCTAAATAAAATATCCATCATCATGAATAATTCGCAATTATATACACAATCGAGATCTATTTGCCGCACCACTCTCACAAGTTTTTCTCAGTTTCTTTTGTTATTATTTTCAGAGCCAGAATTCCTCTTGTTTCAAAATAGGACGACAAATGTCAGTTTAATGATCTTAGTCTCACTTTATTTTTAAAGGTTGTTTTTGATATATTTCTTAATTTCAGCCTGTAAATTTTCTAGAGAAGGGAATTTCTTCCTCGTGGATTTGATATTATAATCTGCATGAACATGAGATCATGACGAATAATCAAGATATGTATCATTCATTAGTACTTAGCACGGGCACAAAAATATCAAATTGACAAATTTACGACTACGTTACATAATTCAAACGCGTGTTTCTATTGACAATTCTTAATGCGGAAAGACGATAGTGGTGGGGAAGTTAGTTAATACTTAATTAAAATATAGATAACTTGAAAATAGATTCCTTAAAATACAAGTGGGTTAACAAACAATGTTTTCCCAGAAATGTCCTAACAGTGTAATAAAACTGTTTTGAGGGATACACGTGAGTCAGCATTCCGGCATGATGCACATTTTCAGAAATCATTTCAATTGCCTTAATTTTTTTTTTCAATTTTTATAATTTTCTGTATCAAAGCAAAAACGTTCAGACGAATCAAGAAAGTGGCCAGAAATTGTGCAATGAAAGAACGTATTGGCTGGAAGTTTTTATATTCAGGAAGTAATAGGCCGCGAGAATCTTGCTTAAAAACCATGTTCACTATAATGGAATAAAAATTAAATAAACAATAGGATCTCGATTCAGGAATTCTTTTACTTTTTAAAGGAATTCCTGATATTACTATTTTACTTATTCACATGTATAATCGTAACTCTATCTTAACTCATAAATTATTTTTCTAAGTGGATGAAAAAATCATTTGGAGTACACGAAATCTTCAGAAAAAAGACGATTGCTTTGAAATGCCTTTAAAAATATTTATGTTATTTTTGCAGTTTCAACCTGAATCACTCTACCGATTCCGAGCATTTGCTTCATCGAAAAATTACCTTCATTCAATGAAATCACATTAGAGCGTATGGTTATGATGCAATGTTGAGCGTGATATCTTACACAACGTTGAACATTTTCACTAATGAAGGTAATTGTGTGTTATCGCTTGCTATAATTAACCAGTTTTATAGTACAGGCTCTAAATTTAAATGAAATATAAATATAAAAGAAACTACAATGTTTAAGTTTGAAAAGAAAATGTTACTTAGTTTGCGACCTACTTAACTGCCGCAGTGTGCGCAGAATCCAATATGGTACAATATTGATGTTACGAGTATTATTATTAAACCATCATTCGGTGAGTTTTTGGTTCGTTATTTACATGCTTCACGATGTCTCAAAGTATCTGAAATCCAGCGAAGAAGCAAACCTCCTCCCCACGAGGGTCCGTCTGTCGCGTTCCGAAGCGAAAGCGCCGACGCGCTCTGGTCGAACAGCGCAGGGGAGGGAGTGCGCACCGCGTCCCAATGAAAAATTCAGGCAGCGAAATCAAATTTCGATGGGAAGGTCCTCAGGGATGACGTTTGTCTGTCGAGCTACCTGAACAGCGCAGGTATGGTGGCAAGAGACACTTCCGATTTAACGGTTTCCGCGCTGAATCCTTGCTAGACACAGATATAGGGTTCAATTTTTTGTCTCCTCAAAAGTGCTTCAAAAAAGTGATGAGACAGGCATGTTGTAAAATACTGGAATTTTAATATATTCATCTCTCAAGAGATACTGGTGACATTACGCGATTGACAGGGTTAAGATCTGGTTGCTTGGCTGGAAACCAACAGTCAGTTATTTTTATAATATCCCCATAAAAGTTTTTAATATCTTGTTGTAATACTAAATAAATACTCAGAGTGTTAATCATTTAACAATGCCAGTTATTTGTTCACAAGTGTGTTGCCAAGTTTGTTTTTAAGCGTGATAAAGTGAAACTAGAGTGCCGCCGCGAGATAGGATGTCTGCCCCCGGCTTTGACCAGAGGTTCAAAAAGTAACCGTTTTTCAGTGCGCTCTAGCGCTTAAACAGTTTTTCGGAAATTTAAAGTTAATGTGTGCATTTTGTAGGATCGACCCTTTTGAGCAACAATTGACTGGACTATATGGAGGTCCAAGCCAAAGTGTTATTAAGTACGCATGAGAAAGGAGTAAGTAAACAGGAAGAGCAGAGACGTATCCGTGAAATCCATTTATGCAAATATTGTATATCAAACTATTGATGTATTGAAAATATTAAAGTGTGTTAGTGAAGATAAGTTGCTGCAACAATTTTTCAATTTCTAGAAACAAATTTCTTTGAACAATGTTTATATGTAAAATATAATGTTGGTGGGTATTACAGATGATCGGTAGGAAAATCCCTTCCAATATTATTATTAGGCACAGTCCACGGATCTGAAATTCCTGCTACGAGCATGGGCTCCGGGCAGGGAAAGAGCTGTAACTACGTCTCCATGCATTAGTCTTATAATAAAGTTATCGTTTGTCGATGGTGTATCGTTGACAAACCACCCTGGGAGATGGTGTGTCGTGGACAGTCGAGACTCGATTGAATTCGGTAGCGCAAGCCTACGTCTACATCAATAAATCTTACTCAAACACCAGTGTTTTTCGTTCAAAATATTTGCAAATGAAAATATACTGAGAATTTATTTCTAAATGTTAATGTCATTCGCCATGAAAATTCGTACCAACAACTTTCGGTCTTCCTCCCAGTCATTCGCGACCCCCACCTTCATAACACATCACGCGCAGTGCGCGCCAGTTACCAAGGCCATCCGCAAAACACTTCCAAGGCATTCCTGTGATGGAAGCGTCGGACTTACAGAATTGTTTTGAAGTGTTTGTCGTCTCTCGGATACAGGATTCTACGTTCGCTACTTGCGTCAGTGTTTGAGGTTCTTCACTCTTGACATACTCTTATGATTTGCTACCAGACCTAGAAATCTTTCCGTAGGCGTATTTTGTTTCTCTCAATGAACGTCGTTCATTTAGTTCTCTATGTGATTTCTCCAATGCTAGGTGCCTTTAGTTCGCAACAAGATTTATCGACGTCCAGAAACATCTTCTATCAGATAATATTTGTGAGTGTATTGTTAGCTATGGGTCCATTAGTATAACGATGAAATGTTTCAAACATCGTTACTTGGTAAATTTAGAACGTTACTGTTGAAAAGTCAGGAGTCGTTTCAATAAAGAAATAGAGAGAACGGACATTCAACAAGAAATGTGCATCCCTGTAATATATGATTTAAAACATTTTTTTGGAATATTATACAGTTATATTGACTTAACGCAAGAAGAGAATCGAAAACCCTTTGTTAACAGTGGTCATCCCTTAAGGATGTAACAGCACGCCGTCCGCTTTGAGCATTTGAAAGAAATGAATTGTAACTAAAAATGCCGTAAGAGTGTAACTATTCGAAGTAATGGTATTTATTTCTTAACAATTTTTTATTTATTCTTCATTTACGTGACTTTATTCGTCTATCGTCTCGATTTACAGACTTTAACCGCGTATGCTATTTGATGTTTATCGGCCTAACGACATTAATGATTATACTATTACGTGTGAAGAAAGTGAGGCAAATCTAACATGGTAATATTGTTTCTTATCTGTATATGTTGTAGATTTCTAGGAACTAATTTTTCACAGACAGTATTTATTCTTTTGAAATTTACACATTAAACAACGTTTATAATGATATTAGTGTGAATTTCCCTAAAGTATATTTTTTATAATATAGTATAATAGAATTATAGAAAATTTAAATTTTTTTAAAAATTTTTCCAAGGAATGAATATTGCTTGAACAGTGTGAGGAGACGCCCAACGCCGCTGAGGCTGGTCTTGGCAGGCGTCGGCCGCTGCGGCGAGCGCTTAGCCAAGCGCTAGAGCCGGCGAGCGACGCGACGGCAGGTGGCGCTGGCCATCGGGGGCCTTGTAACGCGCGGCCGCTGCCATCTTCGGCCCTCCCCCAGCCCGCCCGGCCCCGCCCCCGGCCCCGCCCCCCCCCGCCCCCGGCCCCGCCCTCGCCGCGCGAGGCGACGAGGCCCACCTGCCTCTGGGAGAGGAGCGCGCCCTTGGACACGGGCAGTCGACTGCGGATGTCACCATTTCTTAGACCGACATTGTCAAAGGGTTACTTTCATGGCAGGCACAGCGTATTAAAAGTTCAATTTTTAGCACAAGTACTAAAAGTGAGACGATACTCAAATATTTAATTTAAACTGTGAATGCAACAAAGAAATCAAAATACTTTTGTATGATCAACTACAAGTGATCTTAATGTAGCATGATAACCAATTAAGTGGTTTGTGTACTTCAATTAATATATAAGGAAATTCAGCAGTGTATGTGGTTCTACCGGGAGCGGGAGCTCAGTGCATCAACTGATGTCACTGCAGCGTCTCTGACCGTCCTAGGTCTGGGGTCCTAGGTTCGAGTCCTGACGACGGCAGGGTTTTCGACACTAGCTTTCCAGCTAGGTCGAATTCAGTCGCTGTCTGGAGGAGAATTCTATTCGCCGGTGCTCTGATCGGTAGTTTTCCATGGTCTCTCCGACCAATACTAGGCGAATACCCGAGAAGTACCCTACCAAATGAGCCACGGACCGCGCGCTGTCTGTCCTTCCTTTTCCTTGATCCTCTCCCCTTACATACACACACTAACATGCACTACACTACCACATATTCCGGAAGAGTGGTCGGGAGCTTAGACCTTGTCCTGACTGGGGCGGTGCCCCGCTGGTGCGAGAGTCCTGGTTAGGGGGAAACCCCACTAGCCGACGGTAGGTCGGCGCCGGATCTCGCCAACCAGCGGGGGAAGATCACCGCCATCTCCCGAGAAAAAACATGTACTACACTAACGGGACTAATGACCAAAGCAGTTGACGCGCCCGGAAACACGAAAAAATCAATCAATCAATCATGTATGTGGTTCTAGCCCATAGGATTGTGTTGGACTGGAATGTGTGTGTGTATATATACAGAGATAGAGAGAGGGAGAGGGAGGGAGAGAGAGGGAGATAGAGGGAGAGAGGGAGAGAGAGGAGAGAGGGAGAGAGAGGGAGAGAGGGAGAGAGAGGGAGAGAGGGAGAGAGAGGAGAGAGAGGGAGAGAGAGGAGAGAGGAGGAGAGAGAGAGAGAGAGAGAGAGAGAGAGAGAGAGAGAGAGAGAGAGAGAGAGAGAGAGAGAGAGATTTTTTGCCAATCGGCTTCCTGTCTCCAACATAATAACCCTCCTGTCACAAAATAAAATGTTACTTTGGCCATCTTCGTTTTATTTCTCCTGTTTCATCAGCGTGTTTACCAATCTATCTCTATTTACATATTTAGGTTTGGACGAAAGTCTTTGTTTACGCTGAATTTGTATATTTTATGTTCGTCATATATAACATTAATGAAGCTATAGGTTCCTAAACCATTATATGTCCTGAAATCTACTACTGTAACTCAACTCCTGGGTTTCACCCCAAAAGGATCGATCCATCTTATCAAAGCTTCGGTAATCAGACCGTGCGGAAGGCGGATGTTTTATTTTTAACATGGGAAAGAATACAGTCCACCCACTCATAAAGTCAAGATTTCCCAAAGATAGATTCAAACCCCCGTAAATGACTATACCCTCAGCTCCTTAACATGAGCATATTCCTTTCTCTTCCTAACTAACAATTAAATTTAATCAATAACCATGTCAGAGTTCGAAACTCACTTATCTTGTCCAAAAATGCCATATACTAATATTAACTATGCCAACTGGACCACTAACTATACTAACAATGCCAACTGGACCACGGTATTTTCTCCGGTGTCTACTTGTTCCTTATGTTTCGGAAGTTTGGTTGATCGGGTAGACGGTTGGGCGGGGGGGGGGGGAGGCGGGCGGGCTTGTGGGGGTGAAGTGGGAGATGGGGTTTTGGGCGGGTTCGCGACAAACGAGCGAGCTACAACTAGCATACCTGGACCGTGCAGTTTTAACAAGAGCTCAGAGCTCAAACGTCCTTTCTCTTCCAGGAACTCTCTCTCTCTGATGCTTGTCTTCCGTTACACAGCACTCGGTCCTTGTACACGCTTTCAGTGCTTAGTCAAAGACAATTGAAGCTCTCCCGGTTTGCGCTTAATGAAACTTCCTCAGCGCGAGCACGGTCCCGTTGGTCATCGAAATCTTTTTTATTCAGATAACCTTGATGCTCGCTCACTGAGATTTCGAAACACCGCGAGGTACACGTAGGCAGATTTACACGAAAAGCTTCCCAAGTAGTGGTGTATACAGTACATACTTCCTAGCATTTTTCTAGCTTTTTCAAATTTAGAACATTCAGAAAGCTCAACAAAAAATAGACCTGCTTAACTTTTTATGCATTTTGTACACTTTTCGCGGTGAAAGTTTAAGTACAAGGTTTGGAGTCATTTTTAAGAAAAATTGAGAATGTTGGAGCTTTAAGGAATGTACCCCTAACATCAGAATATGCGTTTCAAACTCACAGGGTCTTCAGTTCCTGCAGATCAATAAAAATATATAAATGTTGAAGAAAATCGCAGACAGGAAAGCAGACAATTACAGAATCAATTCCGTCAATTGCTTTTTAGGTATCGTGGACACGCAAAACATGAATTCTGACTTCACAAAATGTTAAAGGAAGTAATTTGCTACATTTAGGAACGAGATTTCGTTACCAGGCCCGACATTAAGAGTTTTCAAATCAAAGACTTCTATCGCAAGATTACAATACCTTCCATTTACTGCGTACACAGTAAGGTGAGAAAGTAAAAATTAGTGTGAAAGATAAAACAAGGATCCGTTGCGTTGGATATATTAAAACTAGTTCCTGCCTCCAAAAGTATTTCTTAGTAATGATTTTAAGAAAGCAATATTTTAAATAATGACGTAAAAGGTACTGCATGTTTTCTATTCTTTCGAAATGGATCAATATTGCATTAAATTGTACAAAATGTTCCTAATATATTATTAGATATCCTCCATAAGGCTGATGATAGCTTCAATTTTGCCCATAAAATAAAATTAAATATTACACAGGATGTTAAAGATACTTGACCGCATTGTGTAGTAAATTACTCTTAATTACATTTTCTGTAACTGAGCCTTCACTTCCATGATGAGAAAACCCCGTCCCTAGTAAAACCGCTACCGTAATAAATCATTTCTAAAACAGAAATTATTCATTTCAGGTTATCAACATTCAATGTGTTTGCTCTTCCGTAGATAGACATTTCACCATGCTAGTTATACGGATAATAGGTTATTACAAAATTCAGCGCGCCGGAATTTAGCGTTGCAAAACAGATTTACATTCATAAGCATTTTATGTTTAGCAATAAAAACAATTACAGGTGTAATATGGTTGAATTAATATGTAAATGTTCGGCAGTAATCTCGTTAGAGATCAGTTCACTGACATTATTACCTGTCAAAAAGCAAGTTAGCGGGCGATACAATTTTATCATTCGCTCGTATTTGCGTTTAATTAAAATTGGGAAGGTGTGAAAAAATTTAATTTTAAATTAGAGACATAAAATGCTTCATATTGCAATTTAAATAATGCGGAGCAGAGAAAGGCACGCAATCACAAAAAAAACCCCTCAAGAAGTGTGTCAGAAAATGACTGGTGTTGCCAATTGTCTGTTTCCATATTGCTACATCAGGAAAATTTAGCGCCGACTCGAATATGGATATATGGTTCACAAAAATATGTGAATTACGACATTCGTCAGGGTGAAAGCGTATTGAGGTAAAAACAAAAGACGATTTTGTTTTGCTGTGTCGTCTACACAGCTCTAGGTAACTTCGTGTGTTTTGGGGGGCAACAGAAAACGAATAGACTGATTTATTTCAATTAATCGAGATATAATTGAAGTAAAAATCATTTCCTTAAATTGAAATCAATCTGTAAAGACAAATGCATTCTTTCAATTTGAGAAGTATCATAGCCCTTTCTGTGGGAGTGAACAAGGCTGACATTGATAACAGTATTTAAATACCGGGGACTCCGGTTAATGAAACTATATGCTGTAATGAAACTATATATGTTCTAAATTGCACTAAGCAGCTGAAAATATAAGTTTTGCAGCGCTTATTTTAGCTCGCCGTAACAACGACAAAACGACAAGGTTTTGTGTAACACGAAATCTAAGAGCAGACTTACCCTATTACTTCACTTACCATACTTACTATTACTTACTCTTTCTCAACGAGAAATTGCCAAGGGGTGTTTACGTGCTGAACTGAGGACGTGCCATGTAAGTTGTCACATTAAAAATAAAATAAACATTTTAACTACAAAATTTAACCATTGGCTCAATTAATTATTGTAAGTTACTATTAAACATTTTAACCCAATATTACCCTTTTAAGTAATTCCATTACACGTAACATTGCAGTTTGGCCCTACGGTTATTGCAAGGTAATATTACACTACATCACAAAATCCATATCATCTTTCATTGTCCAAGGGAGTAATACTCTTTGGAGTAGTTTCGTGAGGAAATGAAATAAAAGATGTAATCCTCTCTGAATTACAAGAAAATACTCAATTCGATTGCAGAAAATTACTTTCTGAATTAACTTATAGCAACTTAAATTTCATAAACAAAACTATTAAGTGTTCGTCCCATTGGCAAAAGGATATAAGATCGATCAACAGCAAGTTGGTTGGCTGATATTAACACAAGTGAGAGTGCTTGAAATTTTATCAAAATGTTGGACACAGCTAAGGTTGGAAAGATTTTTGAAAGTTTAGACGCTACAATGCATTTGCTAATGCTGATAGCATGCTGATGCCATCAGAACCATCTTTAAAGATTTACAAAACCTGTGGAACAGTGTTGCGTGCACAGAACAGCAACGCTAACGTTATGAATATAAGACCCTTCTAAGGAACCTAATCTCTCCCTTCTGTGTACGCCATTTCGCGCGCGAGGCAACAGAAGAACGGCGCAAGCAAACCTCTCTGGCGCTGGGAGCCGGACTGAAGGCGGCAAAGAGTGCGGGTAGGACCTATGTAAATAAGCCAAGAATAAAAGAACGCCGGAATCGTCATTCATTGCGGCACTTTCTAGGCAAATGCAGGCCCCGGCCTTCTGGCGAGGAAATTGTCATTTTAGGGCAGAGAAAATTCTAGACTAGACGTGGAGGCCGGATACACTAAAAAACTGAATAAATGCGTTTTGGAACTAAAGGACGTGGGGAAGTAAATACTGGAAACACATGAGAAATTATTTTGAGAGACAAGAACAAAGGAAAAGCGATAAAACAAAAGTAAAAAGACACGCCAGAAATGAAAAAGAAATAATATTAAAACAGAAGCACTGTTGACTGAAAAAAGTTTTTTTTGGGCTGTGTATTTGTACAAGGTAATTACATTGGGTCCGTAGGTGGCGAGAAAAAATAATAAAATTACATTGTTTGAATTAATTTATTTATTCTTTATCTTGTAAGTTAATATATTTCTTAAAAATCCATGGTTCGTTGTAATATTTGCATGAATCGGAAGTGCAGCGGCGATGAATAATCTTTCGTTAAATTGAATTCAAACATGGATCCGCGGACACATATCCATTCTTTCCGATTTGAATCAACGAGTTTTAAAATAACAATCGTGGCTGTCACCGATAACTGCATTTGAGTATCTCTCTCGATAATCAACATTGGGTAAAGTAGCCTTAATTGCACTAAAAAATCAAGAAATCAGAGCTTTACAGCGCGGCTTCCATCGCGCCCTGTTCAAGTCAGTCATTTTTTTAAAAAGCACTAGCACTTAAGACGATTCTACAGAAACTTTTACTACATTTACATTGAACGTACAGTTCTCTATTAACGAAAAACTGAAGGGGACTTGAACGTGTCGCTCCCATTTTGACCATTGACGGATGAGAGGTCATATCGAAAGAAATTCCATTTACGCCAGAGGGTCAGCAACATTAAAGGAACTTCCTACTGGCCCCTAAACAACGCCTATCACGAACTAAACAGGTGATGCATGTATACGGATCGCCCACGAGCCCCGCTATAATACCTGCGGTGCAGTTGGCGAAGCCGTAGCGACAGCCGGAAATCCCGTATGGCCGGGGCTGGCGGCGTATTAAAGTTTATTCCTGCGCCGAGATGCCGAGAGCCCGTGACAAACGTTTATTAGCGCAAATGAGGCGCTTACGAGCGGATAAGCCTCCATTGGCCTCGTCGACGCGCGAATTAAGGCGCACCGTAAATTCTAATGTAGCCCTTTTTACTCGCGGTCCGCGTAGCCGCGCAAAGCGCGGATAATACAAATAAAACAAATATCATCGTGAAGGCGACAATATGGCGCGGCCGAGCGTCGCGCGGGGCAATGGGCAGAGGGGGCGGGAGCACGAGCAGGCGGAGAGCGGCTGTTTGGCGTTGGCCAGTGGACGGACATTATTCGGCGCGCGTGGGGTGGGCGTTGGATGGAGGGGCTTGGAGGACGTTGGGTTTGGGTTTGGGAGAGCAGTGGCCAGGTTGGGAGAGGGAGGGGGGGTGGGAGCGGAGTGGGGGCGATAGTCCTTGGCGCCGTTGGGTGGCTGACGACCAAACGACGCAACGTAGCAACGTCGGATGAATAACGACTCGTAATGACCATGTTGGCGCAAAGAGCTAGTTTTAAAAGGCGTAGAAATTCTTGTGTTATGACGCATTAACATGCTTTAACCGTAAATACAGCACTAAGGCTTGCGAGTCTCCTTTAATATGAGTTTAAAGTAATAATAAAAACAATCAAAACCGTTGCCACTTTCGTACTTTAAATACCTGGTCTGCTTTTAACGCTTTTACTTAATAGTGCGTGTTTATGTTATATTTAGATTTATGTGTATTTTGTACGATAATGTTTTGAAATCGAAAGAACATTAGACTTGTACGTTTTTACTCGAAGACAAAATAAAGGTTATCAATTTATACAGTTAACCTAACATTATCTAAAAATCACTAATTTCATTTGTATTTTACATACTATCCGATATTGTTGTGCGTCCTAGTTTGAATAGCTTTTATAATAAGAAACACAGAGTTTCAATTACTTATTCACTGAACTGAATTGATAATTTTAGAAGCAGAATTACAATCAATATGTTGAAAAAGAATACTGTCTTTCTTATTCGACCAATAATAGTCGAAAATAAGTAACTCTAGGTTGCTTCTAGTTCATCAAAAGTACTAAAAGATATTTCATTATTCTTGCTGTGTTTTCTTTTTCACCTCCTTCAATAGCAGCAAACTGATACTCGTTTTTTAAACCCAATTTCTTTCCTTGAGGACTTTTCTCTGTAGAAAGTGTATTCGCGATTCCAATACCAGGATAAATAGGCAACAAAGAAGTAATAGTTCCACGAGACTATCGTGTATATTTTAAAGGGACACTGACTTTTAGTCCATCATCACAATAGCACACTGAATTCTTCTTGATTTCCAACGTTCACGAACGTAATTCACAAAGCTGAAAGTAAACACTGATCTTGGCAACTTACACATTTCGCTTTTGATCGTAATTCCCCCACCTGGGGACCCCTTATTCATCATTCCCCTTATACACCATGATTCTCACTATTATCAACAACAGAAATCTCGAAATCGATTTTCCGCCTTTTTTATAACTTTCTCTATACTCTGTATATTGGTTGTATTATCCGTGTATAATGTACGTACGTGTACAAGAAAGTAACAAGTAAAACATGAATGTATTGTCTAAGTGCCAACGTATTGACTGCTCATACGCATGAAAACACAATTGACTCCAATAGAGTGTAACAGTAACAGTAAAGTAATGGCCTTAAGTTAAGTTTTTTAATGTTCACTTTCGTAATTCTGTTTCATAAAAATTATATAAGGTAAACTGTATTTGAGTTCTAAATTTTGTGTTGATCAAACGATGTTTTAAGATTTTGTAGTTAAAGATATAAAGATTTTAAATGTAATTTTTTTTAAATCCCGATGTGATACGGGAAAATGGAAGTCATTTTAGTAATCTCTGCACTTTAAATATATAAAATAAGTTATTGGATAAAAAAGACGACATAGTCACTTTTTTGTCGATCTCTGTTTTTAATCAAAAAAAAGTGATTTATGAGAATATAAACAAAACGTGGGTATATAAAAATGCAGATTTTTTTGAATGAAATAAGTGAATCCTAGATGAATGTGACCTCGTCAACGCATTGATATGTTTTTAAAGTATTTTCATGTGTTGAAAATTTCTCATTATGATGCGTAGTTTCGTTCAAATAAGTTCTTACAATATCTGGTCTTGGACATTTCAATGAATCGTAGTAGCTAATAATCTTATACTTCTCTTTAAATATTCTCAACATCCAATGACCTTGATAGTTACATCCATAGGGGCTATAAACTGGTAAGAATGGTAACTGGTATAAATCTTTTACAACTATTTTTGATTCTTTTCCCGATTTACTTAACACTTCCATATTTTTATCCCATAATTATTGAAGAGTTGAAAACCACAAACTCAGTCTGATTTGTGTTCACTTTCTACAATTGCTCCATTAATCAATTTGTAGGTGCATATACATAAACGGTTGATCCCGGGTTTAGGGTGGCACGGTTCCTTTGGTTCCTTTTATGATTCATTATTTCTCGCGATTTCTATGTTTATAGTTGCGCGGTTCACTATAACAACTGAATTATTTATGTTCAATGTTAAATGAGAACAAGTCACCTGATAATTTGTTGGCGTGGAATTGTGTGTATTTTCGCATTTCAAGTCTTCTTCAAATAGGTTTGTGTGTCTACTCAGATGGAAGGTATGCATTTTCTTAAAAGTGAGTGTTCCCTTTAAAATAAATTCTCTTAAAAGTGAGGGAGTATACAAGACAACGTGAGCGCCGGAGCGACAGCGGAGGCGCGAACCAGGTCTCGAGCGAGGGTCGGAAGGCCCTCGCGAACGTAGCACGTTGGATCCGTCGGGTAGCGACGTGCGGTAGCACGTCGCGGACCACTTGGTGAAAAAAATGCGTTGATTAAAGAATTGTGAACTTAACTACATGCGACTACTACGTATAAACAAGGATTCAGTTCATGGAGTCGATTCTCTTCTAATGAACCGAATCAGTGAATCAAAGGAACCGTGCCACCCTAAACTCGGGATTTACCTACATAAACATTAAAAGGTGACTGTTTTGAGTGTTCATGTGCATAAGGAGTTATTTAAGTATAATAAGAATAATTCCCATCATTTGAAAATCGGTACTTTCACATGCAAGATCGTAAATGTTTAAAGTCGAATTATTGTGAATGTGATTCAATTCTCTAACATTACTCACAGTTCTGGTTTTCTGCGTATTCACTTGTCGTTCTTCAAATTTAATAAATACCAAGGAAACTGTACGTAGGTGTTTGCAAATTTATTAATAAAAATACGGTAATACCCAAGAAACACTTCACTTTATATATTGACAACAGCATCACTATTGTGACTATTGACAGTTCTAACGTGCGATTCACTTGTTCCTCAACAATCTGGGTTGCCGTCCTCATTGAAGGAAATTATGGTGCTGTGGAGCGAAAATTGCCTCTGGGTACTGGGGTTTAAACAACACCACTTAAATGGGTCTATTTAGGCGGCGTTGGTTTAATTATCGATTTATCCATTATAAATGCTGCGCTAAAACTATCAAAAACACGTTTTTGGACATTTATTAGAATTTCTTGCCAGATCCGAAAACAAATCATAAGTTCCCACACCAGGAAACCGAGACGCATCGTGTCTCGATTGTAGCACGGGATTGGTCTAACCATGAGTGACGAACGCCCAGACGAACGCACACGCACACTCGCAGCCAGTCAAATACTACATAGGGATGAAAATTCGTGACTCATTAAAAATAACTAAATAAAATTAAAAGAATTATCACAAACAAAATTCAAACTTCTTATGCGAATAGTAATTTGTTGTGTTAGGAAAAACGAACGAAAAGGAGAAGATAAACTTTTCAAAACTCCTTTTCGAACCGTTTTCCGACTCTTTCCGACGAAAGGAACCTTTTTCTGTTTGAGTGAGGAAAGGCGGAGTGACTGGCCGCTTTAACTTACTTTCTTGCCAGGAAAAGCTTAATTATGTTCATAAGGTGTAAACGTCAGAGAAAATGGAAAGTACTTACTCAACTTCTTTGAACCCAGGCAAGCCACGAAACTCACCTGGAAGAAGAAAGAACACTTCAGTATGATCTCGACAACAAGAAAAGAAGTGTTGGTTCAACACTTTTGAAGTGTGCTGAAGAATCTGAGATGAAGTGTGGTAGTCTCTAATTGAAGGAAATTAAGAAAACGAAAAAGAAGATAAGTAACTATGAAATACTAATTTCAATTAGTTTTCAATTTAACTGTTGCTATCTACATACTTTTCAATGCCTTACTTTTCTTAGTATCAAGAAATTTAATGAACCATTTTATTATTTTCAAAATATTTACATTTACACACAGTATTTCAATTGATTATTTGTTAGTAAAAAAATGAAACTTTTTGAAGTGAATCTTCTGCCTATTTAACTTCTGCGTACTCTAAGATAGACGAGTGTTGTGAACGATTAATAAGAAACGATCGCCACAAGACTTCGCATTTGTGCTATTGCTGGAAAAGAATTTATCCCACAGGGTCGCATGAAACATATCGCACATATGGAAATACAATGACGTAAGTATAAATTCCTTCTTTCAAATGAATTATTAGGATAACCATATTCCTAAACCTCGACTCAATCTAGCGAAACAAAGACGGAATTGTAACTCTATTTGTTTTTGGAGCGAAAATATCTTTGTGGCATTGCCGCTTATGGACAACGTTCTACAAACCTTAAAACGTATTCTCAACTAATAATGAATTTACCTTGATATTTAAGAGGAAGTTGTACAATTTGGTAAATTTGCAACGAAAAATCAGCAGTTACACATGTAATCCGCCCACGCTCTTCCAAGCGGTATAATCGTGCACAACTTGGAAACGGTGCGTTTTGAATCAGGAGCTTTCAAACAGATGACCGAGATTTCATTTTCTGCAATTCGTGAAAGCCTTTTTAAAACATTATTTTTCAACAAAAGCACGAAAATATTTATACCTCATATAAAAATGTATTTTTAATGTAAAACTACTGACACCGTTGAAAAAGAATTCAAAGTCAACAAATTGTTCGTGCAACAATAAACACTCCTCTCACTCGAGCTGTGCCATTCACAGGTCGATACCTTCCTACCGTCCAAACATGAAAAGATATCACATTTTAAAACTTCAATCCAGCAAATAATACTCAAACTGAATTCGGACTAAAACTAATTCACACTAAAAATGACGTCAATATTTGAAAGCACGTTTTCTTGAGAAACTTCTTTGTTCTATTTTTATGTTCTCTTGAATGTACATATATACGCAGTAATATAAAAAATGTAGTATAGAGAAATGTATGTAATTCTGCGCGGAAAAACGGCAGATTTTTGGCAGAAAAAAATTATTGCCGGACCCTCTTAACGAAAAAGTGTGTATATCCAGTTGCTAAATTAAGGAAATAAAATCCTCTGACACTTGGTGTAGCCTGAATCCATTGTTTTGTGGGTTTTTGATGTCTAAAAACCCGCAAGAAAACATGTTGCGGCTTTACCGCATTTGAAGAGGGCGCCAAGGTGGCAGCGCTCAGCGGCGACCGGTGAAGTAGGCAGAGGCGGCGAGGCGGAAAAGGCGCCGCCCGAGCCGAGAAGGAAGGCTGGCCGGAGAGCCAGGAGCGGTACAGCGAGTCTGCGGCGCCACCCGCTTTAAAAGCGAGCGCCGCCAGCCAGTCAAGCAGTTTTAAGTTAGTTTAAGATAGTTTTAAGTAGTATTTTTAAGATAAAAGCCCTCCCCAAGCTCCAGAAATCTTAAGATTGGAGCAATTAATTGTATTCCCAAATTTTGAATAAATTCCCGCCTCGCCAGGGATACTGGCGAGGGGAAAATGAAAAAAAACAAACAGTCAAGCAGAACGCTAATGACCGTGATTCGAGTGGAATTGAGTGAGGAGACTACCGTGTAGATTTCTTGGTTCGACATTGCTTGTTTTGGTACATCTGCCGGACTTTTGGTTTTGTGATTTTTGGCTTGTGACTTGGTATGCTCTTCTGGATTTTGGATTGGTGACCAATGTACTGTCTGCGGTTAATTGTAATAAATCTTTCTTTGTGAAAAGCGTGCTATTATTCGGAACATAACAACATCCGTCTATCCGCCTGTCTGCCCGTCCGTCCGTCCATCCGTCCGCCCGTCTGTCTGTGAACACTACTAGCGCCTAAACCGTGCGTTGGATTTTTTCCGAATTGAAGAAACCCCTGTCCATCTGGCTCTAGTTGAAACTTTGAGATTTTGAAAAAAAAAAATCTTTAAAATTTAGGGGTACTTTACATCAAGCTCACCGGACATTTTAAAAATTTTCTCAAAAACCGCTCCAAATTATTTCTTAAATTGCTTGTAAGAATAATGTAAAATACACTTACAAAGGTGGCGTAGATCCGATTTTCAAGGTTAACTCTGAATTTTCGGAAATAGTAAAATTATCAATATTTTAGAAAATTTTAGTAGATTCCATGCAATTGGGCGTACAATATTTGCAATTTTAAAAAATTACAAAAACAAGATTTTGTCAAAAAATGTTTTTAAAATTTTCGCTAAATTTTCGGTAGGGATAATGCTAAATGAACCCTGACATAAACGCCATACTGCCCTTTGTTGTTTTTTAAATTACAAAAATGTAATTCTTTTGACTCGTTTCTCATGTCATTAATTTTTACATTAGAGGCGATTTTTCGCATTATTATATTTATGAATACATGATATTTAAATAATGACAAATAAACATTCTCGAAATCTCCACAATTTTCTATGAAAATGAGCTCAAAATTCCGCATTTTCAGAAACGCTAAAACTCCATTTTCTCCAAAAAGGCTCCAGCGTTTTTCTTCAAATCTTTCCAATTTATAGTGCTAAATTCACTATTTAATATGACGCGCATATTGATGTATTCTTCTGTTTTTTTAAGAGTTACACAAAAGTAATTTTTATGAAATATATATCACGGCTTTAATGTGCAGATTTCCATCGATTTGTATACATTATTACATTTGTGAGTGGAAGTGTTTGAAATTACTTCAAACCAAGTTTTTCGAAAAGTCAATAGATTCCCGAGAAGAAGAGCTTCAAATTTCACATTTACAGTAAAGCTTAATTGCCATTTCCTCAAAAACGGCTAAGCATTTCTCAGTGCAAACTTCTTTTTAGGACGAATTTTCACTCTTGTTTAATATTCTTGAAGTAATAATGTACTTTCGACGACGATAGATGGCAGCTGGCCAGATAATGGAGTAAGACTTTAAAGCCAGGCCACACCAAGAAAATTATAAAAAATTGATACAAAAAAGTCTGTGGCATTCTGTAGCACCTCTAGTTTTTCTTAATTTAGCAACTGGATTTATGGACTTTTTTGTTATCAGGGCCCAGTAATGAATTTTTTTTCTCCCGAAAATGCGCCGTTCTTTATAACTTTAGCACCATTACATAAATTTCTCTATAGTACTTATATTCTCCGTATGTACGTACGTATACGAGAAAGTAAAAATGACATTTCATTAAAATTCTCCCCCTAGGTATTACATAAAGGGAGGATGTCTCCTCTGGGATACTCTTCAAACATTCAGCAACACAGAGTTTTGTCTCTTTTCTGATATAAGCATTTTTTGAGTAATTTTGATTCTTTTCTGCTCAGCTTTCCTCGCTCGAGCGAGCTTTAGGGGGAGCACTACGTGACCTTGTGTGGCGGACTAATATCCGTTGAAAATATCCATTAAACATGAGTGGGAAAGAAATGAATCAAAAGATGATTATTAGATGTATGCCAATGTGAATATCATTGAATTCGTCTTCTTAGGGTCATCATGATTGACTAAAAAGTATGTACAGTTCAAGTTGAAAAAAGTTACTTCAATACCTCGTAAAATACAAGTATTAAAATAGATTTGAATAGATGTACCAATTAGCCCTATTCCCCATGCACTTCCGTAAAAACTGCATTGCAATAACTTCAACTTTTCAAAAATTGCAGGAGGAGCAGGAGGAGGACTCACCAGTATATCGGGGATAAAAAAGTGCAGAATATCATGCTGTCATCATCACCGGGAGCGGTAGCTCAGAGCATCAACTGATGCCACTGCAGCGATTCTGACCGGGAGACCCTAGGTTCGAGTCCTGACGGTGGCGGCAGGATTTTTGACACGAGCTTTTCAGCTAGGTCGAATTCAGTCGCTGACTGGAGGAGAATTCTAGCGGCCGGCTGCTCGGATCGGTAGTTTTCCGTGGTTTCTCCGATCAACGCCAGGCGAATGCCGGAGCAGTACTCTACCCAACGGACCGCGCGCGATCTTTCCTTCCTCTTCCTTGGCCTATCCTCTTCACTTACACTAACATGCACTACACAATCACATTTTCCGGGAGACCGGTCGGGTACTTAGAACTTGACCTGGCTGGGGCGGTGCCCCGCTGGTGGGAGAGTCCTGGCTAGGGGGAAGCCCCACTAGCCGACGGTAGGTCGGCGCCGGATCTCGCCATCCAGCGGGGGAAGATCGTCGCCATCTTTCGAGAAATGACGTGCACTACACTCACGGGACTAATGCCCAAAGCAGTTGACGCGCCCGGAAACACGAAGAAAATCAATCAAAAAATCAATCTATGTAATCGAAACAACAACAAAAAAAAAAAACAATTTAGTTGCAACTCTGTGTTTGATCAGCTGTGTTTACCAACCTACCTATGTTCACCATCAGTTCTGTTATTCTTTATCCCAAAAGATTGAACAAATCTAAACGACGCCTTGTGTCTTAAAAAAAACAACAACTAGAGATGCAACAGAAAGGCACAGGCTTCCTCGTAGTAAAGTTATCTAACTTCCTTGGTGTGGACTGGTACTATATAATTTTGACCCTCCTTCTCGTCTGCTGCCATCAATCGCCGCCCAAAGTACATTTTTTAAAATATTTTCTCAACTTTTCGGTTTCCAAATAGTAGAATCTAAATATTATTTTAGGAATATTAAAGAAGAATAAAACTTCATCACAAATAGCAATTTTCGTTGAAAAATTTGACGTCGTTTTTAAGAAAATGGCGTTAAGCTTTACTGGAAATGCAAAATTAGAAGTTCTTTTTCACAGGATTCTATTGAGTTTTCAATATTGTATACAATTTCGTGAAAATGTGCATATTAACTGCGCGAGAGATATTTAAATGAAATTATATTTGTATAATTTTTTGAAAAAACAAAAGATCCTTCGAAAATAAACTTTAGAGCATAAACAGTGCAATAAGCACTGTTCATTGGGATCTTTTGAAACATATTTGGAACAATTTTTGAGAAAATGGCATTTGAGCATATCTGATAATATGGAATCTTGAAATCATTTTAACAAAAAATTGTTGAGTTTTCCAGAAACTTTATTTCACATTATTTGAATCACATGTAGTACACAATAACCAGAAGAAATTTCTAATGTAAATAATACCGACGTGATAGAGAAGTCAAACAATTATGATTTTGTATTTTTTGGAAAAAGAAAAGAATCCTTTATGTCATCGTACAGGGTTTGTTTTGCATTAACCCTAGAAAATGTTTGAAGAAAAAATTTGGAGCCGATTTTGAGAAAATCTTGTTTTTGTTATTTTTTAAAATTGCAAATATTGCATGCACTATTGCACGAAACCTACTAATTTTTTTAAAAAACCTATATGACCTAAAGGAAAAAACTATTTATGGACAACAAATTTCATTTGAAGGAAAAATCTCTGTATTCAATTTTCTAGTTGAAGGAACACGCCGTAAAAATTCAAACTTTTCCAAATTTCGAAAATTCAGAGTTAGCCGTAAAAAGCGTACCTATGCCACCTTTATAGATGCATCTTACTCTATTCTTGCAAGAAATTTAAAGAAAAAATTTTCAGCTCATTTGGAGAAAATTTTGAAAATGTCTGACAGGCTTACCTCAGAAAGTTTAAAAGAATTTTAAAAGCATGTTTTTAAAAATTTTAAAGCTTGAACTAGAGCCTGATGGACTGGGGTTTCTTTTATTTGGAAAAGATCGTACGATTGCTTTACGAGCTAGTAGTTTTCACAGATGGACGGACAGACGGTTGGTAAATTAAGAAACTAAGTCCTCTAATTCGAGGTGTGCCCAGAATCAATGTTTTCTGTATCTTTGATGCCGAAAAACCAATTGAAAGCAAAACGGCTGAAAGGAAAACTCATCTGTTCTCATCACGTTTTGGAATTTTCTAGGAACTCTTTAATATATTTTACATTCCATCGTGGCCGTTTGCTAAACAAGCCTCTCCCTTTTTTAATGTAAAGGAAAATGGGAAAATCGTTAACAAAATCCAGTATTCCATGGGTTCATAAAATGCACTGCTCAGAACTTCTGTCACCTTCACATTTACAATAAATTAAAAATCAAATATCCTCTAAGTATTTAACAATTATGAACTAATTTCGTACCAAAAAGAGGGCTTAGTTACAAAGAGAATACGAAATGGAAAAGTGAGGGTGCCAGAGTGACATATACCTAGCACCTTGTACTTGCCAAAAATTGAAAAGAAATAAACCGTAATTATGATGTAATTTTGTAATATAACAAATGTGTACTCTATAAACAATTAAAAACAGATGCACAAGTGGAACGCATTTAATGTAGTACACCCACTAACCCTTGTCGGAAGAAAGGAAAAACAGACAAAAGTGCAATAACAGTGCACTAATTTGGTACTAATTTCAAAGCGAAAAAAATATTTTCTACTCAATTCTAATTAAGAAAGTTGGAGGGCCAAATTCAGGTACAGAAAGAACTAGAAATGTTAAAAAAATGAACAATTATGCTATAATAAAGCACTAATGACACATTAACTTGTAATGAAATAACATAATTTGTAAATTGAAATACACGATTTTTTGGAAAGCTTGACTTAGCTGCGGTGGAGACAACATTGTGTGCTCTGAAAGCACCGTCTTAGCGGTAGTCAGCGGCTACTTTAACATTTTCGAGGATCCAACCTGAAATATTTTTGAGGCCCTCATTTGTTGTGGTCACAATAACATTTTTATGACTATAGATTTTAATATTTTTACTCAAAAATAAAACGTCAATTGAAAATCTCCCTTCAAATAAAATTATCTTCAAACATAATTGCCTTCAAATAAATTTAAAAATAATAAATTTAAAAAGTGATAACAATAATCAAAATCGTGATAATATCTGAATGACAAACTAGCTACAATAAAATACAACACTTCATGAATCATTAATAAAAGAAAAAGTGCCTAAAAATGCAGGTTACGGTATTTTATGTTCACAAAATCAGAAATAAAATCGTCGAAAAATAAAACCTCAGAGCTTATCAATTTCACAACATTATTGTTATTGAATCGAGTTTATCACAATAGTAGCTCGATACGAGCTTTTAACACCCTTAAGTTCATTAAATAATTTTACACCTGTACAATTAGTAATAATTAAGTTAAAAAATCGAAAGGCACCATCAACAAGTCACTCAAACCTCAACGTATTCACTCAAATACGCCAAACGTCAGGTATAACAAAGGAGACCATTACAACCAACCAGAACGCTGTGAGGAAATTTGGAGTGACGGATTTTGCTATGGAATCGACAAGTTGAAAACGTGAAAACGAGACTGAAAATAAATCGAATAAATACGTTTTCATCTATTAAATTATTTATCAAATTAATTTAATTTTAATTTCTAAAAAGGAGCCAATTATAAATTAGTATATTTACATTAAATTTCAAAGCATGTTTGTAACTTCCACTAATAATTTCAGAGAACTCTTTGATTCTGAGGCCACAAGCTCTAAAACTGTGGAGTACTTTAGAATTTATTAGGATTGATGTGCCTTCACCCCTGAGGTTTTTTTTTTTTTTATATTATTTATTTAAGGTCGCCTTAGAAACGTCTAGGTCATTGGCGACCACAGTTACAATAATACAGTAGTTACAAATATACATTAGTTGCACAATTTCATGGGATACACACATAGAGCCTTAATATTAATATTGTACATGGGACAATGTATAATCACTATCTAAATACTATTTATGAGATTAAATTTGGTGAGGAGTTCTATAATTTTCATGAGGCCGGAATACAGGGAAATATATGGCCGTAGTATTACACTGTAGATGCCTGGGACGTATCCGTATCAGAATCCAATGCACTTTCAAGTTTTTTGATTATTCTGGAACATCTGTTTTTAATACCTTTTTTAGGAAGGGTGGAATAAATATCCCGTAACATTGAAATTATAGGTGGAATATCTGGAGAGAAGTCTTTAGCAATTTCTGCAATGTTCTGGGAACCTTTAGATTTGTCAAAGAAGCTTAACAATTCATTCATCGATAACGGGTATTTAATTGGGCTCTTTTCAATCTTTTCTTTGGTCACTGACCATTGAATGTCTTCTTTACTATCTGAGGTGGTTTTTATTTTTTTGGGGGGAACACTATTTTGTTTCACAGGGGGGTCTTCTAAGTCTAAAGATATCTCCGAATCAGAGAGGATAGTCTTTTCCGTAACGAGATCTCTTGACACATTAGCGGGAAGAGGCGTCGCTTGGGAACTACTAGTTGAGAGTGGCCTTTTAGTTCTTGATTTTACCGTGTTTTCCGTTGGCTTCTTTGTCTTGGATTCCGAGACTGAAGTTGTAGGAATGCCGGTAAAGGATCTGGTTGTGAAACATTTGGGAGATCAGGAATTCGTTCTCGTTAATGACAGGAGCAGGACCGGGGCAGGAAAAACGGAAGGTCGCCGTCTGATAAGGGAAAGGTTGTTACCTTCGGGCTGATAGCTGCTTGCGGCAGGGTGAGTTGCCATTTGGGCAGTTCTTAGCAAAATGACCTTGCAGCTTGCATTGAAAGCAGGTAGGGATATCAGATGAGATGTATATCCAATGCGGTAAACCATCAATGTTACTTGGAAAGACTCCGGGAGTAGTTCTTCATGTTCCGGTGCTATGTAGGTTTGTCTTCTGAAACTCATGATATGGTTTAAGTTTGGGTTAGAGAAACCTGCACGAATAAAAGACATTGATGCCACAGTTTTAACGCCAAATTCTAATAACTTATCTTCTAGTAGATTGTTAGGGATACTCAGGCAAACATTGGAAAGAATTATTCTTTTGTTGCGTGAAATTAGCAGTCTTATAGTAAATTCATGGTCAGATACAATTATTGATTTAACTTTGGATACTAGATCGTCAGCAACTTCTTTGGTGGACAAATAAACACACAGCCTGTTATTAGAGATCTTTGATGCAAACCGAATATGGAAGGATTAGTTTTTCCTGCAAGGGCTTCAATGAAGTCAACTGTCGGTGCATAATTTGCAGAGTCAATCACAATTGCATTTTCTTTCTTAGGAAACAGGGAACTATTACAAGCTTGAACATAACTCTTACTTGACACAATACTTGGTTGTTGATTGGGATGGAGGACTTCCATGATGGTTACGATGTTGTTGCTCGGATGCCAAGCAGCAACACGATGGTCAGAAACATACGCACTTCGAGCTTCTCGGTGCGTGGAAATGAAGAGAACACTCACTAAAACACTGAACTTCACAAATCTAGGAAAACTCGTCACCCGAATTTGCACACAGTTAAGGAACAACTATTAACCACAAAAACAAAAAAAACTATAACAGCTTTCATTCTTGACGCTTATCTAGAACGACCACGGTCATAGCGCGCGATGGAAGCACAGCGGAGCAGCGAACGTCCGCACCCCGCCGAGTCTCAAAGTCGACTGCCTGAGGTTTTTGATACATACGCATTATAATATTTTTATAGTTTGTTCCGAAAGTCAAAATTTTTTAAACAGTACTGGTATGTAGAGCAGTGTATTGTGGTTGATATTCTGTGAAGATAATTTAATTTTAAAGCGAGTTTTCCTTCGAAGAATGTTTTCTTAACATGTCAGGGTGCGGCTTTCCTGTTCACACGAAGGTGATTTTCTTCAATTTTCCAAAAATGTGATTGATGTGTTGAGCAAAAAAATAATTGTTTGTGTAGATTATTAGAACAATAACAGGTGCTGTTGGTTGGTAAAGAGTGCTGTGAAATGTTGCTTTGTTTAGTATTTATTACGATTTATGCGTCTCCATTCGTGTGTTTTGATATTAAGTGTAAAGAAATATATTTTTTATGGACAGTATGGAACGTCAAAATTTTAAAAACGATTCTGTTGTATAGGTATATGTATTTTGGCTGCTGTTATATGAGATAATTTAATTATGAAAGCAGGTTTTCTTTCCAAGTGGGCTTTGGGTATATGGCGGGGTGCGGAAGTCCGGGTCACACATCAGTGGACTTGTTCAATTTTCCAAAAAAAGGTACACAATCATTGTTAGTGTAGTTTATTACAACAATGGTTGTTGATGCTTGTTGGTAAAGAGTACTGCGAAATGTTATGCAGTTCAGTATTTATTATGAGTTATGTGCCTCCATCTGTGAGGTTTTCGACACTCAGTGTAATGATTTATATTTTTTATGGATAGTAGCAAAAGTCAAAATGTTAAAAAGTTTTATGTATTGTGGCTGAATTTCTTTAGAGATAATTTAGTTTTGAAAGATAGTTTTCTTCCGAAGTGGATTTTTGGTATATGGCAGGGATGCGGCGATCCGAGTCACACGTAAGTGGTTTTGTTAAATTTTCCAAAAAACGGTAAGCGCAAAGAAATCGTTGTCAGTGTAGTTTATTAGAAGAATGTAAGGTTCTGGTTGACGGAAATGGCAATCCGTCCTGTTGGTTAATTTAGTTTTTATGAGGAATTTTGTACGTTAATACGCGTTTTTGTAGTGTAGCGTAAAGATTTATAATTATTTGGAGGGGTAAAGGAAGTGTTAAAAACTGCAAACCAATATTGTTATGTAATGTATTATGTTGTGGTTATTTTCGGGTCAAGAAAATCTTTTTTTTTTCTACGAGTCGTTTTCTTAAACGTTGGTATTGCGCCTGTTCTTGATTTCGAGAATTCGTTGTTTTTTTTTTGTATTTTCCAAAAAACGGTAAGAGAAAAAAAGAATGTTCATATATTTGAAACGCACAAAAATAACACAATAATCTGTATATAAAGAAAACGATTTTTGGTCAATTGGCTTTGCCAGCTTAACATTAACCCAGCAAAGTCACTCATTTTTGGAAAAACCAATGGAGAAAAAAAGTACTTTTTAGATATTCTGAAAGCACAAAAAAAGACAAAATACTGGATATAAAGAATTTGTGGTGTTCACTTCGAGACGCCGTTCTAGTAGGTCGTACTGTGAACAATGGTCTACTAACGGAACACGAGTGATTTACTTAACTTGGTTGAACTATACGAGTTTGTTTCTAATACTGTAACCAAAACACAGTACATCATCACGTTGAATTTCACATATAGCTAAAGATGCAGCTGCAGATGTAGCTATACCTCCAAGAAAAATGGGAGGACTACAGGAGAGACATAACCCCCAACAGTACGGATTCACAACAGGGTATGTCATTAAAGAAGTCTTATGCAGGTGCTACATCAACAGATTCCTTTCCATCTAAAAAACAAGCAATTTTAATCGAAACTCAAGAGGGACTTTCAGTTAAAGATTGTATTAGCAAAGTTGCCTCTATTGTTGACGCTAGTAATATTATATTTGTTTCACGCATATCTAACAACCGAATCTTTCTATCTAGTCAAGCTATTGCAGACAACTTCTCTGATAAAAACAAAACAATTGTTATAAAGTATCATGTACTCAGTGTTAGACCACTTATTACCAAACTTAAAGGGTAATTATATTCAACGTGCGCCCAATCATACCACATGCTATAATTGAAAAGGAACCCATTGAAAGGAAAATTACTACATCCTCCAAGATCTCATTCATAAAAGGAGGAATATCAGAACCGGTCTTCTCGCATATTATAAGCTTTAGAAGACAAGTGTACATAGAACCTGAAGATGTAAAAAATTACCTGATTCAACTGTTATTTATTTTGACAATACCTGATACCATATAGACTTCTCTACTGATATCATGACATGTTTTATTTGTAATCAGAAGGACATACAACCTAGCTTTTTCCCTATAAACCCAATGGAAATGATGAAATTGAAACTGAAGTTACTCAACAACCTATCTAAAGTCCCTTTTCTATACCAAATACTCAACCTGAATGGAAATAAAAATCAATGGAAAAGTATTATTACCTTCCTCTACAGATTTGAATATAACCCCAAAAATACCTCCACCATGTGACTTATCCACCCACATTGAAGAAACTATGCACACAAAGGAGAGTGAAGACAACACTTGAAAGAAAGAGCTTGAGGCCAATAATTATGTCCCTGTATTAACCCAACCTCAATCTATTGATTTCCCTGCTCTTCAAACCCCACAATCAAAGAACTCCAACTTCACAAATAACTCGATTAAGAAACGATCTATATCTTCATCATCAACAACCTCAGACCCACCTATTCAAGACCGATCGGAACCTGAAAAACATTTCAATAATGACCTCTCTGTAAACGAAAAAGAGAAGAATTATAAAAAGTCACGACTAGAAAGTATTGAAGAATCTGAAAAACTGGATACACAACTGGTCCCTCTGAAGGAAACATTATTGGATCCAAACAACAAATACCCCTTAAATTTGACTCAAATGAAGAGTTTTTTTGAAAAAAATTGAAAACAGTACTGAGGTAATTGAAATAGCTCTAGACATTACCCGTGACATAACTCAACTAATCCAAATGTTAGAAAGATCACCTACAAAATTAAAAAATAAAAGTATAAAGAGAAGATTTACGAAAAAAAAAAAAAAGAAATTACAAAAACACATTGAAAGCAATGAATCAGAGTACTCTAGTGATACAACTTAAAATATCTTTCCCCTTAAATTAAATATTAACTAACAATGAAATCTTATTACAATGGAATATCAATGGATTTAGGCCTCAAAGAGAAAATCTATTAATTATAATTAACAAATATTATCCAGATTTAATATGCTTACAGGAAACTAATAATTCGGAAAGAGTCAAACCACAATTTAAAAAAATATCCTGTATACCTAAGGAATAGAAATAATCCAAGAATATCCAGTGGAGACATAGCTATATAAAATCTGCTCTTCAAGGAGATGAAATTCAAATAAACACCAATATTGAATGAACAGCAGTCAAAATTAACATGGGAAGAAAATATTTGAGTATCTGTAATACCTACCTCCCCAATAGTTATAATTTTACATAAAATGAAATATTAAAAACCATAGATCAGCTACCTGAACCCTTTATTATGGTAGGTGATTTTAATAGTTACAGTCTAATGTGGGGATCTTATAAAGACGACAGTAGAGGAAAGATTATAAAAAATATTAGAAGATCCAAATATATTGGTACTTAATAGAAATCAAAACACTCACCTTAATAATACACATAAAAGGTTCACTGCTATTAATTTAACTGTATGTTCATCTTCTATTGCTTCTAAATGTGACTGGAGTACTACAGAAGACGTACATGGAAGTGACCATTTTCCAATTTTCATGTCTTACCTCAATAATACCTCAACGTCTGCTTGTACTTACTATCCTCCAAATGGAAATTCCAAGATGCTAACTTTGACAGATAAAAGGAAAGATTATCAACTAAAATAATTGAAATGAACGTGTTAGAAGAAACTTTCTCAATCTCTCTCAATGAAAAAATTGAAAAACTGACTGATCTCATCCTCAAAACAGCTGATGAAACAATTCCAAAATATTCGGGAAAACCAATAAGAAAATAACTCCCTTGGTGGAATGAAGACTTCAAAAATGCTCATAAATTATACAGACACTCTTTGAATAAATGCATGACGCATCCAACTATAGAAAATCGTATTGAATATAAAAGAACTTGAGCACAAGTAGACAAATAGAAAGAAAATAAGAGGCAGTGTTGGATTGACTTTATCTCATCAACAAATTGCTTGTCCAACCAAGCAGACAATTGGAAAAAAATCAAAGCTACCAATGGTTACTACAAGCAGCATATCCAACCTAAATTTATGTTCCAGAGCGACCTAATTACCTCTTTTAACGAAGAAATTGCGAACCTTCTAGCTTCTACATTTGCTAAAAATTCAAGCTACAGACCAAAAATATAATCCGAATATAACAATGGACAAAATTATTCAACAAAATTCCTCAAGTAATTCTCAATAAATTATCCCGTACAAGTACAAGAAGTTGAGATTGTGCTATCTCTTACTAGAAATTCAAGCACCAGATGGAATATACAATGTCTTTCTTAAAGTACTGTCGACAAATGCTATTGAATATCTAATTCAACTCTTCAATGAAATAATAACCACTGGTGAGTTTCCTGACAAATGGAGAGAATCTATAGTTATCCCGATTCTTAAACTTATCAAAGATCCAACCAACCCGAATAATTACAGACCTCCCTTAACATCCACCCTCTGCAAATTACTGGACAAAATTGTCAGTAGAAGACTTAACTGGTACCTCGAATATTATAATAAAATTTAACCATTCTAAAGTGGTTTCAGATGAAATCATTCAACAACTGATCATCTAGTAAACATCCATAGTGACGTTTGTGATGCTTTTATAACAGACCAACATTTTGTGACTGTTAGTTTAGACATGGAAAAGGCTTACGACATGGTATGGTGGAATCGAATCATTAAAATTCTCCACGAAATGGGAATGGACAAGTATCAACATTCATAACCCAGTTTATGAAAAATAAATCTTTACAAGTTAAATTCAAGAATATTTTATCGATCAAATATATAATTAATAACGGAGTGCATCAAGAATCTATACTTAGTGTACTACTATTCTTAATTGCCATAAATGATATCACGAACCATGACCATCGACCAGTGAAAGTATACTTGTTTGCAGACGATATAACTACAGCATTAAGTGCAAAAAATATTAAAACATCTCAAGAATTTCTCCAAATCACTCTAAATTAACTTCAAGATTGGTCCAATACGACAGGTTTCAAGATCTCTGAAAACAAATCTGATTGTATCGTCTTTAATAAAAAGGATAATTTATCTGATCAGTTAAAACTTACAATAGAACCACAACAACTTAAATTTTCTAGCCTAATCAAAATCCTAGGAATATTATTATATAAAAGCCATTTCATCAGCATCGTGTGGAGCCGACAGAGATGTTATACTTTCAACATGCTTTTATTCGTTCTAAGTTAGACTATGGAGCAATTATTTACTAGTCAGCTAAACATACAATATTAAATAGTTTTAATCCAGTCCACTTAGCCGGATTAAGATTAGTCATTAGTGCATTTCGAACGAGTCCAATTTCGAGCATTCTTGTGGAATCCAACAAAAAAACTTTTCATAACAGAAAATGAAAACTATTTTTCATATGCCAGCAAAATATCATTCCTAATAACCCTGTTTATAAGAACGTTTTCTCCAGAAAATATTATGATAAGTACACACAGAAAAAAGTATTCTCCAAAACCAGTTTATTGTCTCCTGATCTAGTATCTTGAAGAAATCCACTTCACATTTCCTACTGTTCGAGCCACCATAATTAAAAAAAGACCTCTATGGATACCTTCCCTAATAAATATCAACATCAGCCTCGATTATCTTCCCAAAAAAGAGACTAACACGGTAATTTACCCAGCTTATTCTATCGACATCTACAACAAATACATTGGATATACACAATCTTCACCGATGGCTCCCGTAAAGAGACTGGAGCTGGTTGTGCAGTAAAAATAAAAGAGAAACTAGGCTAAGTGATTAATGCTCTATTTTTTTTACTGTGAAGCGTGTGCCATTTTTCTCGCCTTTAAATATATTCAAGAACAATCCGAAGTGAATTTTTTTATTTTTAGTTTCCAACAGTGTGCTTGTAAACTTAAGTAATACTGAAAACCAGGAACCTTAAAGTAAATGAAATAGCTTACTTATATTATGTCTTGTTACACATCAACAAGGAAATAGTTCTCATTTGGATCTCATCGCACCGAGGTATTTCCGATAATATATTAACTGATGAAGCATCAAAAGTATTAATTCACCTATTGAAGAGCATCCAGTTTCTCACAATGACATCAAAAAAGAACATCATTGAAACAAGTATCTTTGGAATACTCCACCAAAAGGGGAAGTTACATCAGATCAGGAAAAGTATCTTCGATGACCACCTTCCTTATAATCACAAGAGAAAATATCGAACTATGCTCACCCGTTTAAGAACTGGCCATTTCAAAACCACCCATCAGCATTTACTAATAAAAGAAATGAAAAAAAGACCAATGCCAATCTGCTCACTGTATACCACACATATTATTGGTCTGTTTTATTTACGATATCCGCCAAAAATATGCAATACCTCTCACTCTCTCAGAAATCCTTAACCACAATCACCACATTGAATTTTTAAAAAACTTTTAAAGGTACTTAACCCTATCATTAAGCCGTAAGGAACCAAAAATCTGTTAAACATGAATATTGTCGCAATGTTATGTTAAATAATGTATTAATAATGCCCAATATGTAATTCTGATTTTTTTTTTTTTGGTATAATTTTTGTTAATATTCTGTTTCTGTTGAATGTGAAATACTGTGTTCAACCGAACTGGATTTGATAAGATCTTTTATGTCATTTTCTTTTGGTTTTAGGTCATTTTAAAGCATAGTAAGAGCATATTATTGATCATTATTGACGATGTTTTAGGTCATCAAAATCCGACCCCTAGTAATAACAGAACACGGATATATTAATATATTTTACTATTGTCTATAAAACCGTCTGTAAAGTCGTTTGTACACTGCTTCAAAAATAAATAAATAAATAAATAAATAAATAAATAAATAAATAAATAAATAAATAAATAAATAAATAAATAAATAAATAAATAAATAAATAAATAAATAAATAAATAAATAAATAAATAAATAAATAAATAAATAAATAAATAAATAAATAAATAAATAAATAAATAAATAAATAAATAAATAAATAAATAAATAAATAACCGTTCGCAGACCGCAAGCCGGAGTGGCTCCGGGGGCGCGGTGGGTGCATCGATGGATGGAGTGGGGCGGACTCAGAAACAAGGAGCGCGGCCGCGCGCCCCGGGCGCAGGTTGACAAATCTCTCGCGGCCGCCCGCCACCGCTGCTTTGTTTGGGCAAGCGGCCGCGGCCGGGAGGGGAAGGGCGGTGACTGCACCGGTAGGGAGCGGTGGGAGATGCATGGACGGGAAAAGAAGGAAGATGAACATGGGGGGAGGAGGAAAGAGAAAGCGAAGAGACGGGGTTGCGGGGAGAACATGGAGGGGGGGGGGGCAGAAAGTGGGCAATGGAGTAGTACTGGACGGTGCAGGTGGTCGATTTCGGGCTGAGGTGGTGGACAAGTGGAGGAGGTGTCCGAGTTCGTGGAGACGGTGGGGTGGCGAGGAGTGCGGAGATGGTGGGACGGTGGGTTGGTGGGGACTCTAGGATAGTAGGGACGACGGAGATTGGACGGGGGGGGGAAGGGGGGGGGGGGGGGAAAGGCGGGGGTAGAGACTGTCGGTGGCTATGAGGGCGACAGACACCGGTCGCTGTGGTGATGGGAACTGATGCAGTGGTAGCGGTAACCGGCCGCCGCAGAACAAGCTGCCGCTTCAGAGAAACAGAATCGCAGAGGCAAAACTGAAAGGTATTCACAAGAATTTGCAGGAGTTCAGAGGGATACTGCGGCGTAGAAGGAAGGAAGGAAGGAAGAAAGGAAGAAAGGAAGAAAGGAAGGAAGAAAGAAAGGAAGGAAGGAAGGAAAGAAGGAAGGAAGGAAGGAAGGAAGAAAGGAAGAAAGGAAGGAAGGAGGACAGTAACGCTACTACAAAGAGATAAAGAAGAAATGTTCTTGAAACTTTACTAGCAGGTGGTTTTTGAAGAGACGTTAAAACATATCTATAAATCATAAACAATAGTAATACGTATTTTCTGTAATAAGGGTTTCTTGAATTTTGTAATAAGGGTTTTTTGTTATTTCAGTAATAAGGGTTTCTTGAATATGGGGAACATTGTATATTTAAATGAATTTTGGCTCAAAAAAAAAATAATCAAAGAAGAAAAGGGGGAATGAGTGTTTGCTGCCCTGTCGCATGCGGAACATTCAATAGTCTATGTTGGTAGCGTCTCAGTGGCGATTTATATGTAAAGACTTTGTGCACACTCAAACGTTAACGCACTATCGATCTTCTGCGCAAGCGCAGTTTAAGTTTCGCATCACTTTTGAGCATCTGTGCAGCGTAGAAGACCGAAAGTCGGTCCACTAAGGCGGGCACAAACTCTCTAATCCCACGCGATTTATAGAAACAACATCAGTGATGCGGAGTCGACGCTGTAACGTCATGAGAATGTTTTTTAAATACGATCGGATTCATTGAACTATTGAAAGAACGATGATGATATTATAGAGATACAGTCGATGTGTGTATGATGGTAAACAGGCTTATTTTCCACGGAATATCACAGAAGGAATAGGAAATCACTATGAAGTTCAGGAACATTAGGTGATCGGGGCATGTAAGGCATGTACGTTGTGTTGTGATCAGGAAGGAGAACGTTCGAGCGTACGAGCGGTAGTGGCTACAGAACAGGTAATGAGACTGTCTAAGAAGGTTCACAAACGCAGCAGTTATAAAAGGAGAAATGGGCAGGTGAAACCAATAGGGGCATGGACTTCTGGCACGCTCAAGAAAGAGTGTAGATTGTGACAGAGAAGGAAATAGCGATGATGAAATACGGGACCGATGATGACACCAACGAATTACAGTGACGAGGACGACGAAGGTCACGCGGTTAAAGACGACGAAGAAGGCGATGCGCCAGAAACCACAGGGTAGCAATAGAAGAGGAGGTGATGGAGAAGACAAGGACGGCAGGGGTTCCGTACGCGACGCAGGTGTAGCGGGTGACATGGGTGACGGAGTGGATGAGCGCGGCGAGGGGCTACGTACACTTGGGCGATGAAAGCAACTATGTGTCCTAGTACATACGACGGTCTCGGAGACAAATATTAACGTAGCTGAGGCGACGGTGTGACGAAGCCAACGGAGATGAAGGCGGCCGCGAAAGCGATTAGGAATCGGAGGTTGTGTGGGTTGGGTGGCGCCTGGGAAAGGAAACGATGGGACAATGGCAACGTCGGTGAAGACGGGGGCGACGGGGGCGACGGGGGCGACGGGGGGGGGGCGACGGGGGCGACGGGGGCGACGGGGGCGACGGGGGCGACGGGGGCGACGGGGGCGACGGGGGCGACGGGGGCGACGGGGGCGACGGGGGCGACGGGGGCGACGGGGGCGCGGGGGCGACGGGGCTGCGACTGAAGGGGGCCGGGGGCGCGTGTGAGAAAAACGAGCGTCCGCACGACGAAGGACGCCGATGGCGCGGAGCAGAGCTGCGGGCGGGGCGGGGAGGGGCCGTCGGCGCCGGCTGCGGTCTGACGGATGCTATCACGGCGCTCCTCCGAGTCGGACAAAGCGGCCCGCGTTCGATAATCATTCACGTCGCGCCCTCCGCCACCCCGCCCCACCCCGCTCTGCTCGCCCCACGCGCCGCGCCGCCCCCGACAAATTGGGTCCAACACCTCGCCATTCTTCTCCCGGCGACCTTCCCGCCCCCGCCCACGCCCACGCCCCCACCGCAGTCGCTGACCGAGGCCTCTCCGCGCCCCCTCCCCCTCCCGTGGCACTTTGTCCTTCGCCTCCAAATTGGGGCCGCGACTCCAAGCGGAGGAGACGCTGTTTACGTCCCTCCCGGAAGGTTCGGATCTTCCTGAGGAGCTTTGAAAATACGCAGCTTGGAACCAATCTGCTTACACCTCTGGTGGCGAAATTACGTTTTTGGCCTTCCAGGCCTGAAGTGACGACTCTTCTGTTATCAAATTTGAACTCTCAAAACTTGAAATAAAAAGCAGTTTATTTGTACCAGATACAATTCTGAACCTTTTGCCAATTTTCGACGAATGCTGGAGATGTGTCGAGGGCAAGCGCGTTTGCTGTATACCTAGTGGATGCCCAATACGCAGCGCAGTGACTCCTCGTCTCACCACAGAAATACCACTTCCGCCGCACCGTTCATCAACTCTACACACACCATCTTTCCCCCTCGCAGCTCGGCACTCTCACTCGCCCTGAAGCACGTTGTGCTTCTTGGTTGCGGCGCCTCCGTTGTAGCCCGCTGAGCGGGGCGCGAGCGAAGGGCGATGGCGACGGCTTCGGCTCCGCCGTGGCGACCGCCTCACGCCGCCCCTCGCACTGTCTCCGCCGTCCGCGGAAGAGCTTTCCTGTTTGGCACTGACGCCACCTCTTCCTTGCCATGGGTCGTTCAAATGTAAGTGTGTGACGACAACTTCAATCTGACAAAGGCTGTAACAGGATAAAAATGCCCGCAAGCGTAATTCAATTTTTAATAGAGGGCAATTTATAGCAATATAACTCATACGTTTCGCACTTTTCTAAGGAAAAATACATTTTAGGATGAAAATCATATTGTTTTACCATACAACAATTGCGGATTATTTTTGGCCTCAAAATCAAATTTTCGAAAATAATGTTGTTGGTCTCTATTATGCAATCAAAATGATGACAGCATTTTGAAAGAGATTATGTATGTCAAAAGACGACGGCTTAAATTCTTAGTTGAAACAGGGAGATATTTTTATTTTAGACAGAGGTTTCAGAGATGTTAAAAGTGCACTGGTAGACAAAGGTTACATGATGCTAATGCTAGCATTGAAAGAAAAGCACAAGCAGTTGTGAACAAATGAATTGAAAGAATCACGCTTTGTAACTGAAGTTCGCTGGCCAGTTGTAGAGCCCAAAAATTTTTTGAAAAAATTAGAGGTTACATGATCAACCTGTTTACTCGATTTTCCCAAAAAGGGTTATTCTGAAAAATTGACTTTATAACATTTTTTAGAAATTTTTACCCAACCAAGGATGGGGGAAGAAACAACCGATGAAAAAGAAAGATTTTAAAAAAGATTTTCCCCAGAAACTAAAAAATGCAATTTGAGAAAATTTAAAAATTTAAAAAGTGACATCCATGATCTTATTGATTTTTCCAAAATTAGTGAAAAAAAAAAACCTTTTAAAGGGAACTTAAAATTTTGCTATTTTTTTATTTAGGAAATTAGATGAAACAAAATATTTCTTATTTTAAAGGAAAAAGGGATATTGAAAAATTGAACCACCCATCAAAAAAAGGTCATATAAATGTTTCTTTCACTAAAAACCCTCATACAATAAATATCTTAATCTTAGATATGCAGGATTGTTAATGGAGAAATATTGGTTGTTGTTCACTTAGCAGAATTATATATTTGTCAGGGCTGGGTATCTCCCCCCCAAAAATTAAAAAACCAGAGAAACCTTCCATGTATATGTATATTTTTGATACTGATGAAATTTGACATGATAGCAAAGATCAAACATATGTTTCAAAAGTTTTGTAATTTCCCAAATTTTTTAAAATTTTTCAAAAATTATTTTTTTCAAAAAAAAAGCAAAATTGAAATAGGATTTGAGTTAAAACCATTTCAATTTTTTTTGTAAATTTTTTACATCAAAAACATGTCAAAAGCATGATAAAGATTTTTTTTTAAATTTTTATTTAAAATTTTTAATTTTTAAAAAAAGTAATCCAATAAGGTAGAAAAAGTTGTAATTTTGCAAAAAAGTTTTTTTCTGTGAAAATTTTAAATTATTAATTATATGCATATAAATGAAAAAAGTTTTTAATTTTTTTTAATTTGCCCACCAATAAGAAAATTTAAAAAAAAGTAGCAAAAATATAACCCAATTTTTAGGATTTTGAGTTCAACAGAAATAAAACAAAAAAAGGGGGTATAATAATTTAATATTTTTAAAATTGAATTTTGCCATTTTTTAAATTTGGTACGTATGATGCAACTATGCGTGATTGTTTCAGAAACTCCAAAATGAAAAAAAAATCAAAAAAAAAAAGATTTTTTTTGATATCTTAAAAATAATGAGTACGTTCTGATTTTTGGGGGAAAATGTTTTTAAATTAAACAAACATTATCTCATTAAGATTTAATTGAGTTTGGGCCTCCGGGCTATCATTCACAGTGATGAATTTTTGGAACGTGAGACCTTGCCAATCTATTTTGGGGGTTTTTCTCCAAATATTCCCCCCACGGGGGGAACGTCAGGAAGAGACGGGTTTCCGACTGGTCTGACGTGTGTAGCAGCAGTAAATGTTAGGGGACAGGAGAAATGGCAAAAAGAAAAAGATCAAAATAGTTTGGGAGTATGATCTTTTTTACCCGGTTTCGTCTGGCAAAACCCAACGAACAATGACTGAAAGCGACCTGGCTAAGAACCCCAGTCAGCACCCGGTCGAATGGCCCACGAGCACTTGCCGGGGGAACCCGCTTAAAGGGCATCTTCCCGATTTCTATCTGTTTTCCTCCAACCAAAGGGGCCTTTTCTTTTAGTTGAAGCGCAGAAAACATTTTCCTCAGGTCACAGACAAGTGGATTTCTTCACCCATTTAAATTTCCTGATTTGATTTCTGGACAGCTCATTAAATCCAGCGGGATACGGTTACACTGTTGCAGCAACACTGTTGATATTTAAATTTGAATCAACTGCAGTGACCATTTTTGGGATATACAAGGTTTTACATGTATTTTAATATTTTTTTAATGTTTTGGATTATAAAAAAATTTTTAAAAAAGTTTAAAACATTCCCCCTTTCGTTTAAAAGCCAGAAGGCATAAGAAATAAAGGTGTTTAAATGTAATCTCACGAAAATGTGAAAAAAGGTGCAGCAAATTGTGTTTATTTCACTTCATTCATCCCCCCAAATACATATATTAAACTATTTTCAAGAAAAAGGTAAAATTTAAAAAATGCCCCCATCTAAAAATTTGTACCAAAAAATTTAAAATTATTTTAATTTTTTTTCATTGAGACCAATATTAATTTTTCTCACTTTTTCAGTTTTTGTATTTTTGATGTATTGATGTATTTTCTTTTCACATAATCCGCAAACCCAAATAGAAATTAACTCAATTAGGTGTGCTCCCTCAAAAATACTTTTTGAATGTAAAAAAAAAATGAGTATTATTTTTTGAATTTTTCGAAAATTTTGATATCACACTGCACGCTGCACCCCAACAATGCAGGATAAAAGGGGGAAGTTATTCCGGGGAAAGGGAGGTGAAAAGAAGGGGGAAAAATATTTGGGGAAATTTTTTTAATTTACTTTAAATATTAAATACATCGACATTCAAAAAAATGGTAATTGTACAAAGCAAAAGAATAGATAATGTTTTATGGCATACAAATTTTTGGTTTCAAGTATTCATAGGGATATATTAGGCCTTGTCCAAGATCATTTGTTTTTAAAATTTATTCTGCTTTCTGTAGAATGGAAAAAATGGAATTGAAAATGTATCTTTAAAAAAGTATGGTTGTAGCCCCCGGGCTATTTATAGAGTTTTTTTTTGAATATTTTAAAAATACGAACGGTCATCCGGGAAAATATGAAATAAATTTGAGGCCCAAACATGAATATTTCCCAAAAAGACATTTTTTTGATGGGCACACAAAAAATTAACGGCCCAATGGGTCCACCCCCAGATCGAATAAAAGTCAAAACCTTGGGCGTCCCCGCCGGGCCTTTGTCGGGGGATTCTGAGCAGCGATCCGGCCAGAAGATTTTTGGGTTTTTTTTCCCCCGGGCCATCACCATCTTTTCTTTCCCCGACGGGACACCGCAGGGTTTTACCCATTTACGTTACGCAAACGATGGACGAGAAAAAAAAATGATCTTGATGGCCCCATTCCCCGCCTTCCGTTTGAGGTCATCTTTTTTTCTTGCGCGTTTGCACATTTTGGTGCGGTGAATTGGGGGTTTGTAATGATTTTGGGGAAAAACAAGAATATTCAGACATGGGAAAAATGCTATAGAGTCGAAGTTTGATCATACAATACTACGTATATTACACCGTATGTATCTATTTATACGAGAAAGCGAAAATGAGCTTTATATAAGTCTTGTATAAGTTTTGAAAAAACAAGTAGTTTTATTGTAATTTGTATTTCAAATTATGAAATTTATAAATAAAAATTCCTCTAAAACTGCAGCAAAGCTTATTAAAAGTTTTTCCCGGGTAGAAGCGACGATTATAAGAATTGTGCGGATATCATTTTCGTTCAACTCTATGGATTTTCGTAATTAAATGAGAATAATGAAAAATATATGCGTTTTAGCATCCAGTTTCCGGTTTTCGTTTTGAGCATTTATTTCGACACACTGGAAAATCTAAATGGTTTTTTTCTTAACATTATCGAAAAAGTTATTCAAAAAATTTAGGGAATTTATGATCATTTACCAAATTTAAAAATATTGAAAAGAAAAAATACAAGCCGCAAATACGGTTTTATTAAAAAACATCATTAATGAGGAGTAATCGCATGTTGAGTAAATTAATTATTATTTATTTTAACATCAAATGCCATTTTGATGGTACTACGTGCCGACTATAGAGATTTTTTGAGAAATGTTTTAAAATCCCAAAACCAAAACATTTTTTTTCTACAAAAAAAGAAAGGGGTGAAAATCTCAAAAGCTAGAAAAAAATAGGGGAAATAGAATCGACTGTATTTTTGATTCCCTTATTGGGGCATAGAATTTATTTTCGAGACGAGTAAATGGAGAAAAGTATAGAGAAAGGAATTAAAAAAGGGTTTTTTCCCGAAAACTCGCCCCCTGAAAAAAAAAAAATTTAGTTTTAAATTAAGGGAAAACTAGAGGGTGAAGGCACATTTCCCCCGGCAAATTTTTCAATTTCACAAAATTTTAAAAATTTGGGGCATATAGAAAGTAAATTTCTGTGTCAGGTGGGTGAGGCAAACGCGAAAAAAATCGACAGTAGGGGTAAGACAGGGCGTCCTCTCACCGCCCTTTTTTCTTTTTTATAAACGATTTATTGACGGGTTAAGGTGATACATCTGCGCCCGGGAAAATTAGGGGCCCGAAACCCGGGCTATATGCTGATGATTTTGTTTTTTCCGGGGACTAACGGCCCAAAAAAATTTTAAAATCCGAAAAAGTATTGGAAACATGGGGTTAAAAAAAAAAATTCAAAAAAACCAAAAAGGGCCCCAAGAATGGGTTTTTTTTTAAATGAGAAATGGTTTTTTCAGGGGGGATTGACTGGAAAAAACTTACTTGGGGGGAAAATTTTCCCTGAATGGTGGATGGAGAATCAATATGGCGGCACAAAAGGAAGAATTGGTCAAAGAAATGTTTCGCAGTGCGGGTTCCGAATTTTTTTAAAGGGGGGAGAGATATTTTAACGTGTTCCCAAATGAATTTTGGGGGAAAAATTTGGGGATAGATAGATCGACAGGCCAAAAGATTATTTAAATTAATTTTGAGTCTCTGATTTGCAGTTTCCGGGGCCAAGAGATGGGGAGGGGAAATTTGGGAAAATTTTTAAAAGAAACCCTTAAATTTTGGGTTTAAAATTTGCAGGGGAAAGATGATCACTTATAAATAGATGTTTTTTTGGGGAGTTAGGGGAAACAACCAATACTGGTTATAAAAATTAAAAATGCTACTGGAAAAGTTCAGGTCTGGGGGGGCGCCCGGGAAAAGGGGGGTGATGGGGAAAACGGGCAAGAACGGTTAATTTGATAATTTTTGAATTAAAGGCAAAAATCCTGGGGCAACGGCCGAAAAAAGTTTTGAGTTTCGCAAATTCACGCGAGTCCGTTATGGGGGTGAACGCAAACACGCAAAAGGACGCAAGAGGGGGGTACGTTTTTAGGGGCGGGGTGGGTGCAACGTAGAAAAGGACTAATGGGGCATCTGTGTGTTTGGGTGATAGGGAAACTGGGTCCATATCCAATTTCAGGGACCGAAAATTGAGAGGGAAAAATGGAAAAGGGAAAATTTCTACTTCCAAATAGGAACGTAAGCTGCCCAAACATTCTAGGGAAAAAAAGCCAATTTATGAAAGAATTAGGGGAAATTTCGGGAAAAGGTTTGGGCCACTAAAAAAGGAAAAAGGAGGGGCAGGGTTTGTACGACAGACCCAGAGAGAGAAAATAATAAATCAAAAAACAACAAAATTAAGTTAGCTGTTTGTTAGTTAGTAAACAAAAAAAATAAAAAAAAATAAAATAAAAAAAAGAAAAATTTTAGCCCAAAGTTGATAAAATAAAAAGTCAATAAAAAAATATATTAGACGCCCGTTTTCAGATTCCCAAAACGGCCATACCGCCCTAAGAAAGGAGGGAAAAGAATATTTTGAACATAGCGCCAACGCGGATGGATATTTGGAATGATAATTAGAATTTAGAACAAGAGAGACCGCCACCTTATACTCAGGGTACGAGACCGAGGTCGATGAAAAGAAAGTTCTTCTGAAGGTAGCAGCTGAACTGGGGACGTATGGAAAACGGTACCCCAGGAAGTGATCATTGCAGCGGATTTCAGATTTGCAATTTTTGAGGAAACCTTCTAGAAGACTAGAAGAGGTAATTATTCTATTATAAATTGATTTAAACATAATCTTAGAAGAAAGATAATAAGAAATGTTATGAATTTATAATGGAAGAATTAGGAGTGAGTTTGAATAGATGGCAGTAATTAATAGCTTGCATTCATTTCTCTTCCAGTTTTTTTCTCTCACATGCTTTCGTATATTTAAATACTCTCTGAAGTTGGTGCTCATAAAAGGGGTGATCTCTGATTCATTTTCACTCTGAATATCCAGTGGTCATTAACTGTAATCGAAAATAAAGTAAAATCATATGAGTATTCAGCATATAAAACTTGAACGAGAAGAAGAAGGCGATTTCTGAGGAGCAACGGCGTTCTCAACCCGAGGCCACGACGCTTCAAGGCCGAAGCAGCTCGGTGGAAAGGTGTAGAAGGAAGCAAGTGGACTGCCTACGCGGCCGAGAACACAGTAAGGTCGTTCCAAATAAAATGTTTTGTAGGGATAGGAGTGATTCAGTTTAATAAGAAAGCTCATTCTGTATCTATCACGTAGAAAGAAAGGGAGGATAATAGATTTACCACGCTTAAAAAGATAAGAAAGTAAAAGACATTTGTTTCGACTTCTAAACGTGAGAACAGAATCAATCTTTTCTTTCAAAAGGATTTCAAGATCAAATATTGTAATATAGTGATTAAGAGTTTGTAAGAGTATAATTATAATAATAGTAATTCTCGGATTTTAGAGAGAGAAAGAGTTCCTTTGTGTAAAAGTAATGTTAAGGGAAAAGTATTAATTTTTGATTTTCAATCGTGTGTTCTTTCAAATTTTGTAAAGTAATATTTTAACGATTCTTTCGAATTTCTGAAAGTGTGTTTGTTAAACAATTGGTTGTAGATGAAAGTAGGAAATTGTGTATTGTGTTATTAGTGTGTTTTTTCAGTCAAGAGTATTCTGTATTTGATTTTTTCTGTGTGCCATTGTATGATTTATATAGCAGCAAATATTTTTGAATATATTCTGAATTTAGTGAAAAGTGATTCTCACCTGAGTTGTTTGTAATTTTGCATCCAATCCATAAACGATCTTCACGACCCTGCCCCAAATTTTTTTATTTATTGTGTCCACACTGGGACGTTTATACTGAGCTAGTCGACCATCTGGTGATTGTGTTCGCCACTCCCCTAAGACGTCTCTGAATGGGTGCTGGCCTTACGCTTGTACCGCACACGACTGTGGCTCGCAATTGGCGCCCATAAGGGGCCTCGATTATTGGATGCATTTACGACAAACCTCGATTTGGGTATAAATGAGACCAAAATTTGGTGTAACTAAAATTACTAGTACAATTGAATCACAGTTCATAAAATTCTGACAAGGTTGCAGAATACAAGTGTGTTGAGTAAAAGTGTGTTATTTCAGGAGTGGTTTTTTTCGAAAAGGATATTTATTATATGAGAGTTTTATCAGTTTCAAATTGTGTCTGGTATTTCTGTGGAAATATTTTGTGAGAGGTGTATGGTGTCTGGGAAAAGAATTGATTGATTCTAGGCAGTTAATAGATTCAAAATGGCAGATAAGTATAACGTGGCTAGGAATTTACTACTGTGAAGGAACTTGAGGAATCAGATAGTGATAGGGAAACTGGGGACAAGCACCAGGTAGTACGATGATCGTGGAGGAAACGACAGAGTAGAACTAGGAACGGCAGGAGAAACAGGAGACGTCGCCGACAGAATCACAGCCAACGCCAACACGAGATCAGGATGAGGAAGAACGAAACCTCGAGAGGGCTAATTCAATGATGCAACGGTTAATAGGTCAATTTATGCAACAATTAGATGGAGGTTAGTCATGCAGGAGGAAAAACAGAGAAACCATAAAAATTAGGGGTTACTTGGAAACTAAACTAGAGGAGAACAAGGCTACTTGGAAACCAAATTAGAGGAAAATAACTCGCAATAAATGCATTGGAAACTAAACTAGAGGAGAACAAGGTTATTTTGGAAACTAAACTAGAGGAGAAACAAGGCTACTTGGAAACCAAATTAGAGGAAATAACTCGGCAATAAATGCATTGAAACAAAATTCACGGAATTCGACACGAAATTAGAAGATAAATATGGAAGTTAGAAGAAAATTTAAAAGCACAGTTTACTGAATTAGCGGAGCAGTGAAGGTCGAATTTAAGAGCGAGGTTCAACAAGAATTAGACAGAACACGAGAACTTAGAGAAAAATTACGGAGCTGACTGAAATTAGAAGAAAAGGTTGATCAAGTAACGAAAGAATTTGAAAAGGATCGAAACACAATCGGATCTTATAATCGCTGTATCTGACAGGCAGATAGAGGTAGAACAAGGAGTAGAAAGTTCCAGAAATTAGTTACTGAACAAGTTCAGGTTCAAGCAATAAATTAGATAGTGGAATAAAGGCTTTCTGAACAGGATGGCGTCTACAACATCAAATTAATGCATATAAGAATGAAGTAGTAGAACTGAAAATCAATTAGAAAATTTACCATCAAGTGGAGGAAGTGTTCAGCCGCATGTTCTATTCACCGTGTACTCCTAATTTCAGATGCGGAGATGAAATCCATGTATTATGAAAGAAGTAGATAATTCTTTTCTTTAAATTGTGTTCCGACAGTAAGAAAACTCGAATCGTTTATCAGATGTTGCAGGTAATGCACTGAATCTGGGCAGATAGTTTAGAGAGTTTCCAAAACTATGGCGAACTCAAAGAAAATTTTATTCGAGATATTGGAATAACGAAACTCAAATCAATTTAGTTAATGTAATGTATGGTACGTGGAAGAAGGGCACGATGTCCATGCGGAATATGCAACGGAGAAATTAGCTTTGTTTCAAATTATGTAATTCGACGATACCGGATGAAGAAATTGTCTGTTTATTAATACGTCATTTTCTTCCTCGACGCAAATTTGCTTAAGAATCTCTACAATGTCCACTGAAAAATTAATAACGCAGCTAGGATTGTATGATGCCACTTTCGTATAATGAAAGGTTACAGAAAGTAAGGCAAATGCTAATGGTCCGGTAAATGGTCAAGATAGTAGACAGCAACAACATAATGTAAGCAAACCAGAAACAGGAGAAACTTACAAACCGAAACATTACCAAGAAAAAAACTTATACTAGACAAGACAGGACCTCGTCTAGGATAGAAATAGAAAATTCTATTGATAGAGGAGTTTTCAACCTAGAAATACAGGACTCAAGTACATCTCAGTGGACATGAGTCGGAAAATTAGAAAGGTTTGTTTCGACACGCCATCCTGCCGCAAACCAAATAGAACAATCTAGTGAAGAAGAGGTGGCGATATTATCAATCGAATTAATCTCATTTGATGATGAACTGTGCAACGATAATCTCAATGCATATCAGAAAACAGTTAATCGAGTATTACTTAGGAATCAAAAGGTGGTTTGCAAAACAAGAATCCAGTAAAAGATTTTCAATCTGAAATAGAATTAACAGATAAAACACCATTCACGGGTTACCAATATGTCATTCCAGAAAAACATAAGGAAGAGGTGGATAAGCTCATTGCTACCATGGTCAAAGATGATATCATCATGAAGTCCAAAACCTCTTATCTAAATCCGATATGCCGTCAGAAAAGAGTAATGGAAGATAAGGTTGTGTTTAGATGCAAGGCGATTGAATCGTTACCTTACTGTACAGAGACAGACCGTTGCGTGTAGAGGATTTAACTAATCAATTATCCGGCATCAAGTGGTTGAGTCTCAACTGACTTCACTGCATCGTATTGGCAAATAGCGATAGCACCAGAATGTAGACAATATACAGGATTTATTCACTGGGAATTTCGTATGTCTTCAAAAGAATGCCATTTGGACTAAGAACAGTGCATCTGCTCTTGTACAATGTCTAGACAATATCATTGGCAGAGAGATGTCCAGCGATGTTTTTATCTATATTGATGACGTGCTTGTGTATTCTAAGACATTTGAAGAACACATGACTAAGCTTAGATATTTTGTTGAAACGTCTGATTGAAAATAATTTACAACTGAATTTGGAGAAAAGTACTTCTGCACTAAACAAGTTAAGTTCCTGGGTTATGATGTGACAGTTAACGGAGTCAAAATGAATATGGAAAAGATGCGAGATAGATAAATTGCAACGCCAAAAACACGAAACAACTTAAAAGTTTGTTAGGTTGCGTCAATTATTACGCAGATTTCTTCCTAATTTCTGCCATGCACATTGAAATATTTTTTCCGTTGCTAGGAAAGCACACTAGATGAAAGGGAATACAATCGAAAGTAAAATTTACAGTGCGACCATTTAAAGAATGAAATAAATGGCAAAATGATGAAACAAACAAACAGATAAAGTAACCGACAAGAATCATGTTAAAAGAAAAAGGAAAAAACAAGAGGGAGAAAGAAGGAGGAAAAAGAAGGAAGATGAGGAAGAAGAAAAGGAGTAAGAGTACAAGAGGGAAGAAACAAGATTGCTCGACGTTCTAGAATCAAGAAAAAGAAGAGCATAATTTAGTGAAAAGATTTTACGGCATATGAAATCAAATCCCATAAAATCTTTTTTTCGAAAGAAGGTTATAGGACCGCCCGTTTCTTAGATTCCGAAAACGTGTCACATACCGCCCTAAGAAAGCGAGGGAAAAGAATATTTGAACGATACGCCAACGCGGATGGATATTTGGAATGATAATTAGAATTTAGAACAAGAGAGACCGCCACCATACAAGGGCGAGACCGGAGGTCGGATGAAAGAAAAGTTCTTTCTGAAGGTAGCAGCTGAATCATGGGGCGTATGGAAAACGGTATAGGAAGTGACATTGCAGCGGATTTCAGATTTGTAACTTTTTGAGGAAAACTTTCTAGAAGACTCAGAAGAGGTAATTATTCTATTATAAATTGATTTAAACATAATCTTAGAAGAAAGATAATAAGAAATGTTATGAATTTATAATGGAAGAATTAGGAGTGGAGTTTTGAATAGATGGCAGTAATTAATAGCTTGATCTATTTCTCTTCCAGTTTTTTTTCTCTACATGCTTTTCGTATATTTAAATACTTCTGAAGTTGGTGCTCATATAAAGGTGATCTCTGGATTCATTTTCACCTGAATATCCAGTCATTAATCAATCGAAAATAAAGTAAATTCATATGAGAGTATTCAAGCATATAAAACTTGAACGAGAAGAAGAAGGCGATTTCTGAGGGAGCAACGGCGTTCTCAACCTGAGGCCACGACGCTTCAAGGCCGAAGCTAGCTCTGGTGGAAAGGTGTAGAAGGAAGCAAAGTGGACTGCTCTACGCGGCCGAGAACACAGTGCAAGGTCGTTCCAAATAAAATGTTTTGTAGGGATAGGAGTGATTCAGTTTAATAAGAAAGCTCATTCTGTATCTATCACGTAGAAAGAAGGAGATAATAGATTTACCACGCTTAAAAGATAAGAAAAGTAAAAGTACATTTGTTTCCGACTTCTAATACGTGAGAACAGAATCAATCTTTTCTTTCAAAAGGATTTCAAGATCAATTGTAATATAGTGATTAAGAGTTTGTAAGAGTATAATTATAATAATAGTAATTCTCTGATTTTAGAGAGAGAAAGAGTTCTTTTGTTGTAAAAGTAATGTTAAGGGAAAAGTATTAATTTTGATTTCAATGTGTGTTTTTCAAATTTTGTAAAGTAATATTTTAACGATTCTTTCGAATTTGAAAGTGTGTTTGTTAAACAATTGTTGTAGATGAAAGTAGAAATTGTGTATTGTGTTATTAGTGTGTTTTTTTTCAGTCAAGAGTATTCTGATTTGATTTTTTCTGTGTGCCATTGTATGTATTTGTCATAGCAGCAAATATTTTTGAATATATTCTGAATTTAGTGAAAAGTGATTCTACCTCGAGTTGTTTGTAATTTTGCATCCAATCCATAAACGATCTTCACGACCCTGCCCCTAATTTTTTATTTATTGTGTCCACACTGGGACGTTTATACTGAGCTAGTCGACCATCTGGTGATTTGTGTTCGCCACCCCCCCAAGACGTCTCAGGTCGGGTGCTGGCCTTACGGCTTGTACCGCACACGACTGTGGCTCGCAATATTAACTTAAAATAATTAAAATAAGTTAAATAAATTAAAATTAAATTAATCAAAATAAGTTAAATAAATTAAATTAAATTAATTAAAATAAGTTAAATAAATTAAAAATAAATTAAATTAAAATAAAATAAAAGGAAACGGCTAAAATAAAGCACATTAGGGCGAAGGGAAGTGGAATGGAAATGATAGGGCAGAGGGTGGTGCGACGATTTTCTGTGGTGCTGTTTGTTTTCAGGTGCGGTGAGGCCAAACACTGAAGGAGAATGCCTGACGCCCGCGCCAAATAAATAAATAGTTTAAAAACCGATAGAGTAGCATACTCGGCTTCTGACGGCAGGTTTTTCCCTTCAGGGTTTTTCCTCAGCCGTACCTTATGGTCTCGTTTCCGCGCCTTTGATGCGATGGAGAGAGCATTTGGGGTGAATACCAGAAGGCGAAAGGTTAGAACTCGGTAGAATGTAGGTATTGTAATGGCTTAAAGGCCTTCGGCCTAGCCACATTGGATCAAGTTTCTAATTTGGCTGTAATAATTACCTATTAAATAAATAAATAAAATTTTTCTAATTTCCTTGGTTTGGTCTGACTTAAAGGTCTTGATCCATTCTCTGGCCAGCTGCCATCTATCGTCGCCCAATGTATATTTTTTCACATTTTCTCAACTTCTCGGTTTCTTAAGAGTAGAACCGAAAAATGAGCTCAAGAATATTAAAGAAGAGTAGAATGTCGTCCAAAATAGAAATTTTCATTGAACATTTTGAAGCCATTTTTAGAAAAATGGCGATTAACCATTACTGTAAATGCGAAATTTGAAGCTCTTTTCCACAGAAATCTATTGAGTTTCCGAAAAACTTCATTAAAAGTCATATGAAGCACGTCCACTCTCAAATGTAATATTGTATTAAAATCGATGGAAATGTTTAAGGTTGTTATTAAAAAAAATTACATTTGTGTAATTTTTGCAAAACAAAGGAATACACCAAAATTAACTTTACGTCATTTTAAACAGTGCAATTAGCACTATCCATTCGAAAAATTAAAAAAAAATGGAGTGGTTTTGAGAAAATGACGTTTGAAATTTCTGAAAATGCGGAATTCTGAGCTCATTTTTACGGAAAACTGTTGAGTTTTCATGAAACTTTATTTGACATTATTTAAACGATATGTACTCATAAATGTAATAATGTGAAGATATTGCATCTAATGTAAATATTACTGACATAAAAGACAAATAAAAAAATATTTTTTGTAATTAAAAAACAACAAAAGAATAGAGCAAGTTTAAGTCATCGGATAGCGTGCATTTGGTACTACCCCGACCAAAAATTTCAAAAAACATTGGAGTCGTTTTTGAGAAAATCTTGTTCTTTTAATTTTTAAAAATTGCAAGTATTACACGCACTATGGCACAAAAACTACTAAAATTTTCAAAAAAATCTACACGACCCTAATGAAAGAACTATTTATGTACAACAAATATTATTTGAAGGAAAAACCTCTATCTTCAATTTTATAGTTGTTGGAAGACGCCGAAAAAAATTCTAACGTTTGCAATTTTCGAAAATTTAGAGTTAACTGTGAAAATCGCACCTATGCCACTTTTAAGGGTGTATTTAACTCTGTTCTTACAAGAAATTTAAAGAAACGATTTGGAGCCGTTTAGAAAATTTTGAAAATATCCTAAGGGTTTTATGTAAATTATCCCCAAATTTTAAAGGATGTTTTTCAAAATTTCAAAGCTTGAACTAGAACCAGATGGACAGGGGTTTCTTCAATTTAATTTGAAAAGTTAATTTGGTGTATTATTTTTTTTTCAAATATTACAGAAATGTATTTTTTTCAAATGTCTCTCCCGCTGTTAATATGCACAGTTCCATCAATTTGTATAAATTTTTACATTTGTCAGTGAATGGGCTTTAAATGACTTAAAATTATGTCTTTCAAAACCTCAATAGATTCCTCTGAAAAAGAGCTTCAAATTATGCATTTTTAGTAACGCTTAAACACCATTTTCACGAAAACGGCTTTTAATTTTTCAATGAAAATTGCCCGTTAGAACGAAGTTTTACTCTTCTATACTATTCTTAAAGTATTTCGGTTCTCCAATTAGGAAACCGAAAAGTTCAGAAAAAGTCTAAAAAAAATTTCATTTATTCATATTAATTTGGGCGGCGATAGATGGCAGCTGGCAAGAGAATGAAACAAGCCCATCAAGTGGGTTCACACTGAATAAATTAGAACACTTTACTACGAGAAAGTCTGTGCAATTCTGTAGCACTACTAGCTTAATTTTTTGAATGGGGGAATTTTTAAGTGTGTGTGTATATATATATATATATATAATTATATATATATAATTATATATAATTATATATATATAATTATATATATATATAATTGGAAACTTATTTAACAAACTTTATTCATATTCATTCAGGATTTATCACATCACAGAAAACTATGGAAACTAATTAGAAAACTATAGATGACTATCAACAGCTCTTTTCTGTGCTCTTGTACACACGTGAATCGCTCTTGCAAACATACATAAATCGATTCACGAAGATACACTACTACTAATGCTTCTCCCTTGATTCATCATATTCGATTTTTTTCTTAAGCACCCGTAGTATTATTATAGATCTGTTATGAAGTATCTTTCTTTGTACGTCAAATTCTCATCTACTATATTTCATCCTCACTCCTGATCAGAGCCTGAGGCACATTTTTAAATTGAATTGAGATAGAATAAGGATCCGCAAAAAACGTCACACATAAACGCCCGTTTCATTCTCCAACAGCAAAAGAACCTGAGCCTGCTGTTGAGCCTGCCTTGCCTGTATGTTAAATTCAGCGTTTTGTAATTGAACTATATTTGTAAAAACGGTCGGTCGATAACGCACTGACTACACAGTGCTGCAGTCTGTAAACACAATTTAATAATAACACATCCCAATCCGAAACACGCACAAGAGAATGCAATAAAATACAGCAAAGTACTAAAACATAGCGCCAGTTTCAAGCTAAGCCATGCGAATTTTCACAATTATATCACGACCTTTTCCCCCAGGGTTCATTACCGAATTCCTGGCGTTCATTATGGCTGCAGTGCTCAGTTACTCATGCTACCTCGATTTTTGCTACCAGTGTGTCTCCCCTACACCACGGCACATTCCAGAACTTTTTCGCGATGTGCTCTTGGCGAGTGCTTTAGGTCGCGCGCCGTTGTGCACATTCCATTAAATACATCAAAATATATTTAATGGAATTATTTAATTATGTGATAAAACAATTTGGAGGTAATTTAACTTTGGAAAAGCGATAACTCTGTGAATTTAAGAGTAACTCGGGTATTGTTCAAACAACGTGAATTCTAAATAACATTCCCTGTTATTGGATTTTACCGACAGATTAAATACGCTAAATTTACCTCACAACGTGGTTAATTTTCGCGTCCAAGAGGTCGGGAGGTCGACCGTGAGGAATTGTGTGAAACTCTGCCTCTAATTCAGAAGTAGATTTTCAAAAGTAGGTTCAATGACTAGGAAGTTTTAAAAATAATATTATGTATTATTCTATTGAATAGGTTATTATCACCAATATGATTTACATTACCTAATTCTATTTGGCGAAGCCAAAGGCGACCCATTACGACAATATTCTAAATTTTTGCATTTTGGTATTCACTCTGGAGGGTCTCCCAATGGCATTAAAGCCGTGCAAAATATACTACATTGCGGGTAAGGTTTTACCCCTCGAGGGGTAAAACCTGTCGCCAAAAGATGATTACTTTCCTAACTCCAGTCTTTTTAAAGAACGAAAGGAATGAAAGAATGAATTAATGTATGAATGAAAGTATAATATTAATAAATGTAGAGTATGAAATGAAACCGTTACAGAAGGTCGTCCGCTTCCTCGTTTCAGCGCTTGTTTCTTGAACCCAAATTCCATTTACTCCCTAATGTGCTTATTTAACCTATTAAGAACTAGCGTTACCATATGGCCATGAATACATTAATGATCTAAATGTGTTATAAGAAGCTGTAAATAATGTCTTCGGATTAGTAATCACTACAATAATATCTTGAATTTCATCTTGAATGATCTGTTCTCTTTTCTCGTGGTTGGATGTGTGCCCGTGGGTCTTAGGCCGATAGTTGTTCACAGAGAAATTCATATCTTCGGAAGTTAGCATTTTGGATCAAGTAAAGCATTTTATTTTCAATATTTTTATTTTCCCAAAATAATCAGCTGAATCCGCCCCTGTAGCGCACCAAGTGCATTAAACTGGTGAAAAACTTTACATGGATATCCCTTGTTTCAAAGTTGCCTTGAACTAGCCAGTTCAAGGCAACTTTGAAACAAGGGATTGCGTTGACTTGACAAGTTACTGACAATTGCTTGATTTATATGTAGTGTATAACAATAAACGTATTTAAACATTCAATTACTTCCATATTCATTGAATCTTCCAATATAGATTTTATTTTATTTACTGCGACTGTCAGACAAAAAGTGCTAACTAGAACATGTAGCACCTTCTACATAGAGATTATTCTTAAAATGACCAATATGCTGCGATCGCCTTCTTCAGATGTAGCAATGTTAATGCTGTACACACAATTAGGCAAATAGAAACTATTTAGACGCAAGAACAATGAAGAATTATCAATTTTGATAATTAAACTTTTTTGTGGTTCCTGTGAAATTAGTTTTTTTTGTCAGCACCGTTTGCTGGCGACCCCTTCAATTGTGACAGACTCTGAGGGCTGACAACTTCAGAGGCGATGATGCAGAAGAACATCTGCATACGACAAAACCGCATGGTATAAATGAGATCTCTCTAAACATTCAAACCTAAAATTGAGAGGTGAGTATAAGAAAAATATTTTTATGCCCCTCGGCAAAAATTGAATGATTTTGGAATTGGCTAGTTTACCAACCTCAGCTCAGCTCCACTCCGCCGCCGCCCCCGGTTGACTTCCCGGAAGACCCCGGAAGACTTCACTACAGGTAAATTATGATGATTGGCAAAGGGTAGTAAATATGTAGTTTCTCTGAGAGAATCCGGAAGGCCCTCAACTGCTCTAAGAAGTGTGCATTTAATAGAGTTTCCGATGATATCAGATATAATGAACGAAGTCATTTGATTCAACCTGTGCCGAATCAAAAAAGACGCAAATGTGTTGGAGAAGTTTATTCTAATCAGGCCCGGTGGCCGAGATCGCTAAAGCGGTAGTTTCATAGTGATCTCGGATAAAAGAGTCCAGCGTTCGAGTCCCGCTTCGGGCATGGTTGTATTTATGGTCGGCATTTCACCCCCTTATCGTCACCTTTTCGTTTCATCTTCATAGTTACAATACCGTTGACTCCAATAGTGGTCGCTAATGACCTAGGTGTTGATTAACCCGGCCCTTAAATAACCCCGCCCCTTAAAAAAGGTTATTCAAGTGTTGGTAGAACAGAATGTTCTAAATGTAAAGTAGGGTTGTGTATTCAGTTTTATTTTAATTTTTCATACAAAATAATTTTCATACATATTATAATTGTCTTATTTGTTCTCATAAAGGACTAGCGTGACCATATGGTCATACTAAATTTTTATCAATGAAATTTTAAGAAAAGGATTTTAGACGGAATTTAATTTATCTTTTTAAATGTTATTCGTAAACTAAATTAAACAAATTATCCATTTAAAAAATTTCGTCCTTAATAGGTATCCTGTAGATAAAGCAACCTTTTGAAATCGATCAAACGTTCTAAGAAGGAGAAAAATTCGATTCACAAATTTTTGTATCTATAGATTGGCAGTCAGTAATACAAGATTCTAGGAAGAAAATTTCGTTCACAGTGATTCAAAAGTTCAATCTGACTTTGTTTCTACCAACATACTTGAACGAAATATTATAAACAAGAAACTGTCTGAATCGAAAATTAAGTGGTTGAAAATCCAGTAGCTGTGATTTAAAAATGAATCTCCTAATACAATTCAATATAAATTTTCAAATAAAGAAATGGTTAATTTTGAGCCATTTGATATCAGTAAAAGAAAAGCACTTACAACGGAAAATGCACTGCCACTTCCTACATTCCACTGACAATATCATCAGTGAAGCCGAAACAGGACTTTATTCTACTATTGGCTTTTACTCCCCCAATATGTTATGATTTTCACAACGATATTCGATCATCGGTGCAGGCCCATGGTGGTGAGCTACTAACTGATGAGAGAAGGAATTTGTTTAAAAATTAGGTTTTTGGTTCAATGTGATTTAACTGTACATTCTATTATATTCAAAATGTTCTGGAAAATAAATGCAATAAATATTTAGTTTTCTTACTTACTGCACAAAAATAAAGCCAAAATCCTAAAAGAATCAAGTGGACTAACCCGTATTAAAAAGTACACGATTTGTGTATTGGCACTTTTATGAATCTTCAGTCGCATTCTAACATGCGACAATGAGTTGAGATAGCAATATCCCTAAATAAAATAATTCTGTGTAATACAAGCTTCCGGAAATATTCAATCGCATTTTTGTCATTTCCTATAAAGTGGATAAGTACACTCTGACTCTCAAAGCCACAATTCATCCTATACTTTGGATCGCCACTAATTTAAAGTCAGATATTTCATTATCTGAGCAATTTACCCCTCAATTGGATAGCGTTATGCAGAACGCAACTAACCCACAAAAAAAGTTAAAATTAACCAATGGCGCTTTCTAGACAGTTCAGCACCGTTCAAACGGATGTTTGGTTTTTACAATGCGCACAAGCTTTGATTGTGTTGTGCTCATATTTGGAGATACAAAAGCTAGCCCGCGTATTCTTACGTTAATAATTTGCAAACAGTGACCAATGACATATTGCTGATTAAATGATGAAAAAGTAATGTGAATCGGTTGTAAATAAATATCTCACTTTCGGTGTGCATTCTTGCCGCTGCAAGCCATTTATCAAGCGTATTGATCGTTGTAGTTTGAATGTTCTCTGTATAACTTTATTCAATTGTAGATCTTTAAATGATGTCATTTGCTTTTTAAAATCTGAGTAATTGTTGAAGTATTACTCAGCTATTAGGAGTAACTATTTCCGTGTTCCCCACATTCTCACATTAAAGGCATTTACCACACATTTTTCAGTTTTCCGCTTAAATATTGATATCAGCGTAAAACTGAAAAATGTGCAAAGTCTGTAGAGAATTTTGCAATTGTCCCTGTGAAGCTGACCTGCTTCTTCAAGGTGGAAAACAAAATTCAAATTTAGCATCCCAAAAAAGCATATAGTACTGTCGAAGAAAAACTTCCATATTTTTTTCCTGGATCGACCCCCTTTGAGCATTAGAGATGACCGATGTCTTACAAGCTCCACGGACTTATATTTCGAGACTTTCGAAACTACACACGCGCCAAACGTGTGGGTCGGCAGGGGATTCGAACTAACAAGCTATTCTACTAGGCGACGAGTTGGGCTCTGACCTCCAGAAACAATGTCAACGAAGATTTAACGTCAGCTTAACAAAATGAAATTAAAATGATGTTTGAATTACGTAAGAATGTGGAGGCAACTGCCACCTCTGGCTCTTCCCTTACAAATTCAAAACTTCACCTGTAACTTCCAACGTGCTTACACACAAAACTCACCATTCTGAATACTCGGATTCACATGAAATTTCTTGCTCCCCACGCAAACCTCACACACCAAAATTTAGACGTGCTGTGGAATACTAGAAAAATATTTATAGGCGTTTTACAACAAGAACTCCGTGCATCCCGCAGCGGGCAAACAGTTGCAACGGCAGCGCCAGGAAAGTTTTTATGCGACGTCTACCAACTGGTTTCAGATAACGAGCGCGTTCGTTCTTTCATGACTTATGGCAAAGGCCATATCAGTTGGTCTCTTTTTAGTCAGAAGGGTAGCACTGACATGCCCTTTTAATAATTCTACCGTAGTCAGAGTAAGGATACAGTAAACTAATGCTAAATTTTTAAGAAAACTGAAAAAGAAAGTTTAATACGGTGCGCTTGATGACATTCTATCATACACTCTATGTTTTAACACTTTTTTCATTAGACTCAGTTATTGAGAAAATTGAAATGTATGTATTGTGACATACCAATATGTCACTGAATATTGTACAATATTTATTATTAATGGCGTCAATTAAAGGTGATAAATTATGTGAATATGCTAGCATAGCAACGGTAAGCGAGCCGTCGTCAAGGTCAACATATTCATGCAGTGACAATCGCGGAGACGGCTAGTTAATTCTGTATAGAATTCAGAGATTGGCCGAAAAAGCAGTGACAGTCGTGAAGACGGCTAGTTCGTTTTGCAAGAAATTTAGAGATTGGCTAGGTACGAAAGTACATCAAATGTTATCTGCAAATAAACAATCGAAAAGATGGACCGAGCTTTGCAGGGCTGAAAGAATACGAGGGACATTCATTCTGACTGATGTCGTGCTCATGAACGGATTGTGCTCCAATTAATGTTAGGAGTTTTTTTTCTTTGGGGACTTGTAAGCATCTACTAGGGAATGGATATTGAGAGAACAGCAAAATTTGAACACTAAGTGTGACAGTGGAGCTTAAAATATTTCATGTGAACGAGTTGGAGGGACATTGAGGGCTTGGGCGAAGTTGTCAGTGATTGGACTGGAATGTTAACAGCAAATAGTTTATTGATCTGATGAACGGTGATTGAAGTGTGCGTCCGAGAAAAGAAGAGATAATATGATGTCTGGACCTGAGGACGGCGGCGTCGGAGATGGATAAAGAAAAAGCGCGCGAAGACATACGGTTGGAACGGCCATGACAAACGTTTAATTTTATAATATGTAAATTTATACAATACTAAAATTGCTTTAAATTGTTTAATAAATTTCCATGTTTTTGTGAAATGAATATATGATTTTTCATTGAGCCAATTCTAGCACTGAAGTAGCAAGATAGAAAGATATTTGCTTTTCAGGTTCCTCGACTCAGGTAGTTTGTTTTAAATATATCCTGTTTATTTCAGTATGTAGTTAGTTATCCTACATCCAGATAACATTGTCGGGGATACTCTTTGCAATTATTGTATTTGGATTATTCATGCACGTTTTCGATCTTCTCGTCTTTCTGAACCTGCCATAAGCACCCGTTTTTGTCACCCTGCATGACCTCCGAGGCAATGGACACCCCGTCGACAGATACGCTGACAGCAGCGGCGAGTCGCACAAGTAACTGCTGCAGGACCGGAGGCGCCCGGCGATTTCCGCGCTTAGCTGGTAAAATTTCATATCACTCCGAGTATCCAGGACAGTGTTGTGTTGCGAGTTAGCTATGGCGCACGTGCCGATGACGCCACGTCTCCGCTCAGAACGTCGCGTCGCGCCGTGTCACGCTTTGTCGCGCCTCGACGCGTTGGGGCCAGTGGGTCATCGAGCCGCCGGACACGGAGAGGCGGGCGTTCGCAGTGGAAAATGCGCGCGGCCTGGTGGGCCTCTCCTGAAGCTATCGTGCTCCTATCGCTGCAAACGTACGTCATGGGAAACGGCGCTTGGGGTGAAAAAATAATAAAAATAGGAAAAATTAAAACAAGGTAAAAGAAAGTAAATAATTCTGAAAAATTAATGCTGAAAGGGAAAAACTGTTTAAAAATATGAGGAAAAGGTATTAAAATAAATTCTTTCAAGATTATGTTTTTTTATTAATCTGATGTCGACTTTACATTTGGTATTCATTAATATTAAATTTTGAGTTTTGTTATGGTTCAAGTTAGTTATATTCATACAACTAATAGTATTTCCAAAAAGTCTGAGCAGATGTATGCATTTACCTTTTCAGTATAATGTAAGAGTGTCGTACACGGTTCAATTCAGAGGGAAAGCTAAATGAAGAGACATGTGCTTTAATGTACGAGCTTCCCTGAAGCTCCTTGATTGGTTATTTCGTGCAATTATTTGAGGCGCGACAACTGCAATGGTCATTAGACCCGCTGGTGTGTTGCATCTTTTTACCATGGGAGCTGGCGGTGTTCTTCTTCCACTAGAGGGGAGATACGGTGCCAACTCACATGTCGACTTGTTCGGTTTCCCCAACCACCCAACCAGGTACCTCCCACCTGCGAGACTCCGCCCCACTAGAGACAAGCTCTATGTTCCCGATTGGTCTCCGACGTATGTATTAATGTAGTGTAGGTAAATGTAAATTGTGAAATTAAGAGCTGAGAATAGGACAGGGAAAAAGAAAGAATGCGCGTGGATCGTGCTCCATTTGTTAGGGTATACCGGCATTTGCCTGGTGATGATCGGAGAATCCATGGAAAACTACTGATAAGAGTAAGCTGCTAGAATTCCCCTCGAGTGCTCGGCGGAACTCGAACTAGTTATTTAGCCAATTCCAAAAGTCCTGTCACCGTCGGGACTCGAAATCTAGAACCTTCCTTCCAGAGACACTGCAGAGACATCAGCTGATGCCGTGAACCACCTATTCAGGTTCCTGAAGCTCTTGATCCATTGTGGAGCTGGATAGATTGATTGTAAGAGATTCCGGGCGCGTCAACTACTGAGGTCATTGGTCCCGTAAGTGTAGTGCATGTTTTTTATCGGGAGGTGGCGGTGATCTTCCCCCACTGAATGGCGAGATCCAGCGCCGACCTACCGTCGACTAGCGGGTTTCCCCCACCAGGTATCTACCATCAGTCGGCCACCGCCCCAGCCGGGACAAGTTTTAATTGCCCGACCTGTGTCCTGGAATATGTAGTAGTGTAGTGCATGTGAGTGAAAGTGTGTGTGTGAGGGGTGAGGATAAGACAAGGAAGGGGAAGGAAAAATCGCGCGCGATCCGTCGCCCATTTTTTAGCGTACTTCTCCGGCATTTGTCTGGTGTTGATCGGAGAAACCACGGAAAACTACCGATCATAGTAGCTGACCGATAGAATTCTCCTCCAGACAGCGACTGAATTCGACCTAGCTGGAAAGCTAGTGTCGAAAATCCTGCCGCCGTCGGGACTCGAATCTAGGACCTCCCGGGTAGAGACGCTGCAGTGACATCAGCAGAAGCACTGAGCCACCGCTCCTGGTTTGTACAGATGGAGGATTTTCCTTTTCTTTCCTCTGAATCAATAATGATAGAGCAATCAAGAGATGTGAACGGCAATGAGTGATAAATTATTATGAAATAGATTATAGTTTAGATGGTAACATGAGTAACAAATAAACAGTGGAAGACGTTCTTCTTTCATGGGATTTGTACCTGCTGACTTCAGCTCTGCGTGCAGGATCTGCGCCACTGAGACCTACTCAATAGAGCCTGAGGATAAAAATACATTTCATGATTTTTGGGAATGATAGGGTCCAAAATTATGACTTTTGATATGTAATATCTTATATATAAAAGTTGTTCCTTTTTCATAAATATTTATCTTGGTAAATTTACGCTCGATTACAATGAATATTAAAATTTCCGGAAAAAGTTCATAACTTTATTTGAACTCAACAAAAATATGCTCAGTAAGTTGTTAAATGAACTCATACAATTTTATTTATACGAAACACTCAAAACACATTATAAAAATGTAAAAATCTTCAACCAACAATATTGATAAAATCGTGCTTGGATTCATTCGTAGACATCATTCTTCTGCTTGCTTCCTGGCTTCTAATGAATCCTTCTCGTATCTCATATGTATACATTTTGCCTCTTACTTGTTTCACACATCTCTCTATGGACTGTCCATGACATGGCAACTTTGAAACTTGCATTGGTTCTTCAATGAACTTTCTTATTTCTGAAATTTTGAGTTTAAAAGTAAGTGGATGTTCATAATTTTTTGCTGACCAGTCTATCAGTGCCAAAAGAGAAGCTGCATGTGGATTTATTGCAGAATGCCGAACAGATCTTGGTGATTGATGATCTTCATTCCTTAATTAAATTATTTTCTGGATCACCGGTTTCCATTCTTCTTGATTTTCCGAGCATTAAAGTGTCTGACGCACCATTTCATTAAAAGCGAACCACGATGAACGTCGGATTGTTGGCGAAACAATACCTACTACTTCCTTCTTCTGAAATTTTAGGAGCTTTATTTGGTAAAGTATGTGGCGAGGTCCTTCCACCCAAGAGAATTTAGATTTGATTCTAAATCAGCAGGGATAGTAAACTCCAACAATGTATTTCACAAGCAGTTGTAATTTCTTCAAGTTCTTGCCTTTAAGGCCATGTTTTGAAATCCATATGCGACAAATTCTACCTACCGTTGTTAACCAGCGAGAGTGGCTGACAGGACCAATTTCTAATAATGCCAGATCTGTTGGAAGTACACCTGTCCTTATGACATTGGTTATCCTGTAACCAAAAGCCTGATAGAGAGATCTTTCACAACTATGTCACTGAATGGAATCAAAGGCTCTATAATGGATATTCTGACAAATGAGGGATTGATTTTAAGTTCTGTTGCAGTATCAAGTATGTTGCAAATTTTACCACTCCACTTGTTAGACACAAGTTTTGCATCCAACTTTCATTAAGTGCCGCAAAGGAAGTTAATGCATGACTCCTCATTCCCAACCAGTGTTAACATTCGTTTAGTAACCACCAATAGCCAACAAACTTTTATCAATCATGTTTTTCTTTAAGAAATCCAAAAAATGGTTAGCAATAATTTCACCATGTTTCCTTTTCGTTAAATCTTTCTCTGGAGTAAAACTCGAAAGATACCTTCCATCTAGCTCACTGCAAATAGTGTATTGCTCTTCTTTCACAATATTTGGATACTGATGACTTGAGTTATCTGCTTGTAACATAACTTTAACACTTATAAGAGAACAGAGTCCATGTAAAATAATACATTCAATTTTGCCTAATAGGCATCAAGCATGAAATTTTTCATCAAGTGATTCCATGACTTTTTCTTGTGCCCTTTTTACTTTATTGGAAACCAACACAAGTCTCCTGTTTCCTTCAGAAATGAATCTAGCATTCAAAAATGCAGTTGTTGTAATATAAGCTGTAGCACATAGACCCACACCATACCCAATACTTTGTAACGACACATTGCGCAATTACAATGGATTATAATGTCCTGTACTTGAAGTAGAAGGTACTTCACAATCATCCCATGGAATCTGCAAAGGATCATCAGAATCTTCATTCTGTCAGTTGGCTCTTCATCTTCGTCGGAGAAAATGACCTCATTTGGTTGTAATATTAACTCTTACTTTTCTGCTTACATTTAGAAATTCTTCTTAATTCATCTCCTTGCCTCTTCAACTATTTAATGAGAATTATATGCTCAGGCAGATCTAACAAGCCGATTTGATGCTGTCCAACAGATCCAAGCTTCTCTCTTTGAGTATTAATAAATACTAGTTCTTTGACAGGGATCTTCATATATCTGGAACAAGAGTAGGACATGTAGACTTCATGTTTACAATCAGTACCACCTGGCCATTCTCAAAATCTGAACATGGCTTAATTTCACAATTGCAATTGAGGATGTCAAAGAGCTTGTCTAACGTGGCTACGAAAGCTTCTTTTACTTTCAGTTTTCCTCTGGCAAGTGATATGTTTTTAGCCTTTTCCCATTTTTTTCTATCTACTTCAGGACAGTGATTTTCGAATTTAAAATTGGCGCCACAAAACAACTGTTTGCTAGATCTCACTTTTCAAGCACTTTCGCAAGAATGACTGAGACAAGCACACTGTCCTTTGCAAGAGTGACAGCTGGGTACTTTCTGACATTCTGTCCACTCTGCTCTCTTAGCAGAACCTGAGAACATAACGCAGAGTTGGGAGTTCTCGACCAGTTCCAATAAAGTTACTCATGTGAGTGAAAGTCGTTAGTCTTGTCTTCCTTTTACTAGCCATGGTTCCTAATTTTCAGGTTTTGCAAGTGGAAGAAATTATTCGTATCTGGAAAAAGAAAAAAAGGCCAATTTATATGATATTCATAAAAATTAATAAAAATACACTCAACTGCAAAAGAGTATAGTTTCTTTGAAAACTTTAACGAATTTGCTAATTTTTTTACAGATACTGTAGTATAATATAACAATATTCTTAAACTTAGAGCAGACGTATGGACAGAAATGATGATAAGAAGGTACTTTTTGAGAGAAGACAGTTTGCTGTGAATTTAATATAAAACGTGAAAATATTACTAATTCTATGTAGTTTTTTACCAAGCAAGCTAATGTAATTCCCACTTCTTTTAAATGTAATTTTAAATTGCTAATCAAAACAACTTATGACCACTTCATTTTTGGAAAAAAGAATTCACAAAAATCAACATTCAATGTTCTACCGAGTGCGAGAGTTCAGCGGAAACTCAGCTCTGCGTTCTCGTTGAGCAGGTCTTAGTTCGAGTCTCACCGGTGGTGAATTTTCAACAATTGTGACATTACTAGATCGGTTTCCACCACTTGGAGTCTTGGAGAGGAGAATTCTAGCGGTCGACTGCTGCCATTCGTAGTTTTGTATTGTTTCTCCAATCAATTCAAGACGAATACAAGAGCAGCATCTTAAAAAAGGGACTACAAACCTCGTGAGAACTTCTTCTCTCGCATTACACACACTCACAATTACTAGCATTACACTACCACACGTGCTGCGAACTTAGAGCTTCTCCCGGATGAAGCGGTGCTCCGGGGCGGGAGATACACGCAACACTCATCGTGCTGGTACTCGGATTGACATGAAATTTTGCCAGCTTGTTCAGTACCTTTCAAAACCCTGGATACAATCTTTCTAATCATGTAATACTCCGTAGCAGTTCAAAATTTGGATATTTGGGTTTTGCATGGTGTTTTACCAGCTGGCGAAATTTCATGAGAATCTGAGTATCCAACACAGTGAGTGTTGGATGTAAGAGGAGAAACTTCTAAATTCTCGGGTAACACAACTGGAATAGAGCATGACCTTCGCTTACGGGACTATTAACTAATGTAGTTAACGCGCCCGGTCTCAAAACTCACTTACTCAATTGTCTATTTCTATAATATTTCGCTTCAAGTTTTTCGATGAAAATAAAATGGGAGAGCTACTTTGAGAATCGACTGATATCACTGCAGTACTTCTGACTGGGATGTCCTAGGATCGAGTCCCGACGGCGGAAGAATTATCGACACTGGCTAGATCGCTAGGTCGAGGTCGGTTGCTGTCTGTTGGAGAATTTTAGTGACCTGCTGCTCTGATCGGTAGTTTTTCTTGGTTTCTCCAATGAAAACCAGACGAACGAGCCTTGGACAGTGTGCAATATTTCCTTCCTCTTTCTTGACATCTTTACCCCTTACTTTCACACACACATTAACATGCACTACAGGGGGGAGACGGGTATAGAACTTAAAGCTCGTCCCGGCTGAGGCGGTGCCAAACGTGTGGGAGATACCTGATTGGGGAAAACCCCGCTAGCCGACCTTAGGTCGGCGGAGGATCTCACCATAGAGCGGAGGAAGATCACTGCCACCTCCCTAGAGAAAAAACACTCATATCAATGAGAAAATAATCATCAATAAAAAATCATCCGACGAAAATAATGCGTTTTCGCGCTAGGATATTGCCATTCGCCCCACTGAGAAGCTCCCCCCTGCGTGTTTCCGTGCGCGCGCTCTGCTCGCCGCGACACGTGGCGTCCTGTCGCGCGTCCATCCCGTCCGCCCTTCCGCCCCGCCCCGCCCCGCCCCGCCCTGCCCCGCCCCACCCGCCCCGCCCCGCCCCGCCCCACCCCGCCCCGCCCCCCACCCCGCCCCCTCCGCCAGGGCCGCTGCCCACAGCCTCAGTGTGAGGGGAGGGGGTTGCCCAAGGTGGCTACTGACAGGGTGATCGACACAATGGGGAGGGCCAGGTTTATTTTTGTATCATATTTTACCTAATCACTTTGCATTTTTACATTTTTTTGATGTCTTGTTATTCATCTTTATCTGAATTCAGTGAATTCAACACTATTTCCTACAGCACTTGGGTGCAATTGAACATTTTTTGATAAACACAAGTGAACCGTGGAACCTTCCTCTCGTTTCATAAATTCACAATAATTCTATTTTACGAATGTGGTTATTATTTTTTTTAATAAATCTGGATCATGCAGAGCTAAAAAGAGGCCTGTTAATACTGTCAATTGCATTAGGAAGTGAGTGGTTGAGAGGGTATTCGTTTTAGTAACTATGAGCTGACTATTTTTGTGTCGTAACAAGTCATTTTTGGGACACAGACAGTGGGAAACATTGAGAAATCTTTGGCGGATATTTTATGGAAAGAGATCGTGAACCATGATGCAGCATGGCATTTAAATGTCCTAAAAATTGACAGGTTCAATTGACAAGAAAAGTCTTTCACATCCTATTAGGGTTTTCAAGAATTTCTAAACAAGCGAAAACATCGATTAATTGTTAGTGATTTCGGGCGCATCAATTGCTAATGTAATTAGTCCTGTAAGTATAGTGCATATTATTGTTTCGGGAGGTGGCGGTGATCTTCCCCCGCTGGATGGCGAGATCCGCCGGCGACATACAGGTTGCTAGCGAGTTCTTTTTCAACCAGGTATCTCCCATCAGGGGGGCACCGCCCCAGCCGAAACAAGCTCTAAGCTCCCGAACGGTCTCCTATCATACGTGGTAGTGAAGTGCATGTTACTGCAAGTGTGTGTAAGTAATGGATAAGAGTAGAATCAGGAATGGAACCCTGGAATCAGGAAGGGTTAGGAAAAATCGCGCGCGATCCGTAGCCCAATTGTTAGGGTTCTGCTCCGGCATTCGCCTGGTGCTGATAGGATAAACCACGGAAAACTACTGATTAGAGCAGCCGGCCGCTAGAATTATCCTCCACACAGCAACTGAATTTCATCTAACTGACAAGATAGTGTCGAAAATCCTGCCACCGTTGGGACTCGAACCTCGAACCTCGAACCTAGAACTTCCCGGCTAGAAGCACTGCAGGACAGAATCTAGAGTTCTGCACTTAGGACTTTAGTCGAGGCACTAAGCCACCTCTCCCGGACAAAAATTGTTTTTTTATTATAAATGGATTAATGGATTTAAAACGTTTTACTCAAAGAATAGTGAAAAACTTATCAGTCTTTTTAGTTAAGTACCAAAACTATCAATTATATTCTTTATAGTGAAACGAAAAATTTTTCTTTTTAATGTTAATAATATTCAACAGGAGCTTGAAAACTCCTCATTGGTATAATTATTTACAACATCAATCATTACTGCTATTACTGATACTTATATAAACAATTTCTCAGGGTAAATTTCGTTTTAATGAACAAACTATTTGAGTATCATGAGCAATCATATTGGATTTGTGTTATTCCACGAATGTATAAATAATTTGCAATAATATTTGTTTGAGTATGGCAATACATTTTCGTGATTTGACGCAAAGCGGGGAGAACGTGAAAAATATTACACTGCAATCCGAGAGTCATGGCATGACCTTCCCGGATTACATTACATTACAGAGCGTTACATTACGTTACACATTACATTGCTCTGTACTAGTTTCAAGAACAGTTCAATCAAATCTGATGAAAGTCCTAGGTATCCAATTTAATGAGTTAATTTTACAGATGCTTTAAGAACCACGCGGTCATAAATAACATACTTTAAATTGTTATTTTTGGAACACGAAGACAAAAAAGAAAAGGAAAATCCAAACAGTGTATAAGTTGATAGAAGCAAAGAGCTACGGAGAGCTGAAGAACAAAACAAAACATAAAAATGACTGAAGCATGTACAGATCTAGCCAAACAGCAGAAATGTGCTGTTATAAGAGACGACGTTGTAAAAGAAAGTTTTGTTGGCAGTTGAAAAAATACTGAATTTGTTGAACGAAGCCTGAGAGTTGATGACATATTAGTCCTTTCCTGTAATTTCAGATACACCCGATTTTACTTCTTGATTAAGTGATTTTTATACAGTATTGAATCGTTCTAAGACCAAGTTATTAACAACGATTTTTTCTTCTGTAATATATTTATTACGAAATTTCTACGTTAAAATATAACGGCTCTATGGGAAATTCATAGAGTAATGTATTTCCTTTAGAACACTTACACAGAAACCGTTACTTTCTTGCGGCATATATTGGATGGAGTGTGATTCATTGGCTATCCTTACGAAGACGTATCTTTTGACCATATGCGTTCGGCGTATAATATTATTAATTGGTAATTGGTCTATTTGCGTAATAAAAAGTTTCTTCACGCTTTTGTTTCTGCTGCTCTTTTATGTGAATCGTTCACTTTACTTTTGCTTTCCCAAATTACTACTACATACTTCAATCGATTTTAAGATTTCAATGAAGTACACGTTTTGGGGTCTCATGATACTGAAAAAGTTTGTTTTTTTCAAACCTGTATATCTGTTCATCTCCCCGTCCGGTCCGTCTGTTTGTGAACAACACTAAACATTCATAAGAGGTTCCCAAAATCAATAATATTCCATCGGTCTGGCCGACACGAGGCCTTGAAAATTTGAATCGAATCTTTTAGATTTTTGATGGAACTTCACAGGATGCCTCTGGGATATTTCAAACTTTTCTAAAAAATAGTCTCAAATTTTTCTTTAAATTTCTCGCTAGAAAAGTGCGAAAGACACTTATAAAGATGGTATAGATTCATCTTTCACTGTTAGATATGACTTTTTGAAAATTGCAAAAATTACCAATATTTCAGACGCTTTCCCACACAATTGCACAATGGACAATACAGTTTTTGAAATGAAATTTGTTCTTCATAATTATCCCTTTAATTAAAGTCATGTATATTTTTCGAGAATGTTCTGTTTTCCCATAATTTTGAGTGAAAAATGGACAATTTTCAAACAAGATTTTCTAAAAAAGCTTCAAACATTTTCTTTAGACGTTTTTATGGACATAACTAAGTCGCTTGAGACAGGTAATACTAAATACGTGGACACTGAGACTATAGGTTCGAAAGCCTCGTAAGGCATAAATGTTTGAAGTTGTCTTCGTGGTGTGGGAGCATTTATTTATTTATTTATTTATTTATTTATTTATTTATTTATTTATTTATTTATTTATTTATTTATTTATTTATTTATTTATTTATTTATTTATTTATTTATTTATTTATTTATTTATTTATTTATTTATTTATTTATTTATTTATTTATTTATTTATTTATTTATTTATTTATTTATTTATTTATTTATTTATTTATTTATTTATTTATTTATTTATTTATTTATTTATTTATTTATTTATTTATTTATTTATTTATTTATTTATTTATTTATTTATTTATTAATTTTACGTAAAAAAATAAAAACTGCGTATGACGTGCTATGGGGAAAAGTGAATTGTGTGCACATTTTCAAAATTCTGTGATCCCTACACTAAGACATATACTACTTAAATTTAAAAAATAAATAAATAAAACAAATAAATAAAAGAATAAAGCTCCCATGTAATAAAATCTATTTCCAAGGATAAAAAGGCAATAAATAAGGGCAAAAAGGCAATAAAAAGGCATTACGAGTACCTCCTGTATTACTAGCATACCCTAATTCTTTCACTACTCTCTTAGCCTGACATGCAACTGTGAATGAAATATATGTTCAATCTGCATTATTGATGAACACGACCCCAACCTAAGACATTGAAATAAGGTCTAAGAGGGGAGCAAAGAGTACCATGGACAAATGTGCACAACGAAGGTAGGACTAGATGTTTGGGGAGCGTGATAGAGCGCTGTAGTCGGAATGTCCTCCGATGAGCGGTAGGTACCACGACGCTCTGCTCAGTTTTTGTGGGCACCCGTACTTAGCAGATGGGAAGAAGGCGAGACAAAAATCTAAAAGCTAGCCCTGACTCAAAGGAATAAGACACTAACTAGTACTAATGCAAGAAAATGTGTGCCATTCTGTAGCACGTCTACTTTTCTTTACTACAACTTTTATTGTACGCATGTTTTCCAGTTCTTTGTACTTTATTCTTTCAACTTTTCCTTCTGTTGATTTCATTTCTATTGACTTCTCCCATAGTTTAGACTGTGTTTCCTGAATCGTTGCGAGCTAAACCAAACATACTTCAACTAACTTTCCATGTTAGTCATTCCCTCTCATGTAGACCTTGCCATTGTAGCGATTTGAATCCCGCTGCGCCAGATGGCGGCGGGCAGGAGGCAGCGGAGTGGACTCAGCGATCGCTCAGCGGGCGCGCGCCTGTCAAAACATTTCGACAGATCGATCTCGCGCGCCATGTCGCGGGGACGCGGTCGGCGCACGCGGCGCAGGCCGACGGACGAATTGCACGGGCTGAAGGGCGGGCGGACGAGGACAGACGACTGGCAAGCGCGAGCAGACGCACGACCCCGGACCTTCCATTCAAATGGACCTTTGACACGAAGTTGCACCACATACATAATGAAGAAATAATGGAGAAAATGGATATAATAGATATTGTAGTACGAAATGAGCTTCAATGATACGGACATCTGCTGAGAAGCCAGAACAGAGGTGGCCCAAACAAGCACATAAATGGATATCACCCTATAGAAGAGAGAAGAGTAGGTCATCAACCCCATGGAAACATATAATCAAGAAATACTGACTGCGATGGCGAAAATCTGTCAGAGGAAGACGTAGTGGATAGAGAAGACTGGAAAAGAGGAACCGAGGAACATATCGCCAGAGCATTCGCGCGCGCGTATATATATATATATATATATATATATATATATATATATATATATATATATATATTGTGACATACCGATATGTCACGTTAAAATAAACTAACATTTATTTGTAGACAATATGGTGGAACATGCATTACGAAATATCACGGAGCTAGAGCTTAGCAACGACCGTAAATAAACAATGTAGTTTTTGTTTTTTCTAAATGCATTAAGAGATGGCTTGGTGCCGAAAGTAGAAAATTTGGGATTGGGCGAAGAAGTTTAGACGGTCAAATGTTATGAAAAAAAAATGATAATTTTACTTTAATACGAAGTCTTCGAGGGATGAATCATGCAGGAAGATTTCATTGTGCTCGGATACGCGCTTCTGAACTGATCGTAGGTTCGTGAGAGGGAACGAGTACAATCTATATAGAATTGGGTTATCAGTGAAATTTTAAGGACAGTGAATGATATTGCAGATATTTTGATGTGGAAGCAATATTGATGTATAAATTGGAACTTTGTCGGGAGTGGTAATCGAGTTCGGGACTATGTCATAGGACGTAATCGGGACTGATAATTTTGATAGTTGGAGACCAGCTTGGATAGGGGCAGAAGAGGATTTCGTGGAACTTTGGACTACGGCAAGCTCGCAAGATATTTCGACTGAGAAGTCTACGAGGGACATCAACGAAGAAAAGATAAGTTAACCGCGGTATAAAGTGTAAATTGAAAGATATCTTGATCAAAGGCCTAAAAATTGTAAATTCACTAAATTGTTTGCTAAAAGCGTAAAATAAACTTGGTTGAATTTTGTTCTTTAGAAAAGAAAGTGATCTTTCATTTAGTCAATCCAAACAGAAATGAATTAGGAATAGAATCATTCTATTTCAGATTCCCAGCTGCGCTGTATAGTCGGCGGATCCTATAATCCATTATAGAGGTAATAAGGATTATAATATATCGTGACCCATTGACCCAGCAAGCCGGACGCTAAGATCTTTAGCAGATATAAATGTAGAGAGAGAGGAAAATTTTGTATATCTCAAATATATATATATATATATATATATATATATATATATATTGTGACGTACCGGTCAGCCCGGCTTGTTCGCAGTAAATTTATTTGCAAGGGACAGGTGTTCTTTTTCGTGAATGGACTCGGGGTTATTAATCAAACACCACTGTTCCGTGAACAAAATAAACATGAATTATTTATTATTCTACACAAATCACTATTGATTACAAATATCGGTGGTGGTCTTTATCCTTTTCTTTACCTCACCCAGAATCACTGCTAGTTCTTTCGATCTTACATCGATCGAAGAAATATTTACCGTTTAATCCTCCCCCCTCGAGCGTCGGCGGCTTCGGGGACTCTCGGGTTGCCTCGTGCTCCTTCGCTGTCTGCCTGTGTCCGCTCCACTGGGGACCAGCCGATGCGATGCGCTGCGTTTCCGAAGTACGTTCTCCAGCGTAATCTTCCCACGGTGCCTCTGCGCCTCCTCGCTGAACTCCTTTCCAGTTCACCCAGATTTCTCGATGTCACCTTCCGCGAGCTGATAAACGCCACTAATTATTCAAAGTACAGTTGCGAGCACGTGTCTCACCATTTCACCAGGCTACTAGTCTCGTGGTGTACTCCTCTGCACACAAGTTCTCTCGATCAGTACCACCCCGGATAATAGCTGTCACTCTGTCACTCCGTCCGAGATACTAATGATGGTTATCTAGCACAAATTGTCCGTCAATCACTTTTTCAGCGCTCATTCGTTCGCGACACTATTCTACTTGGTTCGAACGCGGAGCAGCCCCAGGTACGTCCTTCTTTACCGGTGACCGGCCGTCCACTGACTCCTCGCGGCGTCGTTTCCCACGCCTTGGGCCAACCGACAACACTTCGCCGCCCGTAACCGTTTCTCGTGGCTAGCGAGCGCCCTCTGGCAACCGTTCTGCCGCGTGCTTGCTTGATGTATCGCCGTTTCTTAAGGCAGAAACGCGGTGCGTTTCAATATATACACCTACTACCTTCCACACGTGGTGAAGGCGTGATAGAATGAATGTTCGTGAAGCGAGCTTAAAATTCTCAGTAAGCAGGATCTTTTGGGTATGAGAAAGGTCTGAACCCTTGACACAATGAATCAGATAAAATACAAATAAAATGAACATATATTCAATGAAAAAAAATGTAGTGACGCAATTTCATAACAGGATAATGCACTTTAAGTAGCTGGCCACTCAAAAAAAGGAAAACAAGACAAAACAAAAATAGGCGTCACCTCAACTGCCTGAACGCACTTTCACCAACTACAATTTACAATTTGCTCACTCCTTTCTGGGTTTTTCCACTACCAAATTATTTTACTCTTTTAACCTCTAGTTTTTCCGTGCACGGCTTTTAACATGAATTTGACACTTGTTTCAAGGAATGCCGTTCACAGGTGCAAGCCTTGGGCTTCGCACTTACTATAACACTGAATAAAACGTAGCATTCACGTTACTTAAATCTCACCCCTTTACATATCACAAACAAAAGCTATTACTTTTAACACAATACAACAAACTGACTTTTCCAGATAATATCAACTGTACAACATATGAAGATCATGAATTATTTATGTAAAATTGTACAAGGTATGGCCTCTTTGAATGAATTTAATGACACGTGCAGAAAATGAACTTGAAACTGCCACTCACATCGTTCGAAATACTTCTCCCACCTATTCTAGACTTTTCACCCACTTTTAACACTAATTGTCGTGTATTTACCGCTATCCTCTTTCCCCAACTGATCGCCGCATAAACGTTGCCAGTTCCTTTACCTCAACAGCTCCGCATCGCTCGCCTGTAGGTAACCTTGGTGATTTTCTGCCGCTAGCCCCGCGTTGCCACTCGTCTTCGCTTGCTGTCCCACGACGATAGCAGTTTCCTTCGCTCCAACTCCGTCAAACCTCCAATTTCCATACCCTTCTTCCGTTCCGAACTCGTACGATCCAAGTCTTCTCCCTACGCTTCGCTCTTCCGGGGTCTCCTTTTCTGCCGCGCCTCGTACACGTTTGTTCGCGCTTCCAGCCTCGAAATTATTAATGTTGCTGAAGTTATGCTTAAATGCTCGGCCGACCTATCTCTCAAAAATTCTCTCTCAAATATTGTGAATGCGACGCATGCTTGTGCATTCCATTTCTTAATTACCTCACTTTCGAAGATACGCTTCTCAAGCTAACTTTTAACTACCAAGTTAAAATAAACTCCTATACTATCAAGTTACAATCGCCGTCGCTGCTGCAATCGAAGAGAGCTCAGTGTAGTCGCCGTCGCCTCTGCAGTCAAAGAGAGTTCCTCCGAGGCGCGTCGCGATACTCGCGCCTGGGGAAACTTTTGTCGGGGTGAATATTCTCCTCCTTTCGTGACCTCCTGGAAAAACATTATTCACTAGTTCGGGCGTCATAGTTCGAAAAGCTGTGGGCAGATGGCGCGTTTACCAGCCATCGCTCCGCCGCGTACCCTAGTCCTCTCTGTTCGTGGGCTTGTTTTCGTATCTGATGGTGGCGTTATGGGGTTGTCTAATCCCCTGACGTCAATATATATATATATACATATATATATATATATATATATATATATATATATATATATACACAATATATACTATACTCATGTGTGACCATCCGTTTGCCGAGGTCTCGGAAAACGGAGCACATCAATATTCAAGAATAAGATGAGCTGTTTGAACGCGCGCCAACGCGCATGAATACAATCCGAAAATGAAAACTACGAACTATATCCGTAAGGGAGCGTCTCGGTAGAGTATGCGACACCGAGAGTCGGGAGAAAGAAAGCTTTCTTTTCTGAAGTAACAGCTGGAGAGTGAGGACCTACCGATCACGGGAGGCGGCACCTCGTACTGCTACGGACTTCAGGACTGCATCTACGATAAAAACTCTTCAAGACATTCGAGGAGGTAATTATCATATTACAAGGCATTAAAACAATTCATCAGGAAAAGGATGAAAGTATAAGTGACGCATTTAAAATCTTTGTAAGAGAGGAGTGTGAATAGCATGAAACTAACGAGGCCATTCATTTCTTTTCTTTGCAGTTTTTTTTTATTTTTATATTTATTCTTCTTATACGATAGACTCAGTTGTCGTATTGTAGATTCTTTTAAATATGGAATTAAAAGCTAGTTACATTCTATAAAAGAATACGAAAAGAGTATCAACGGAAAACGAGACGGAGGCCACATCGTGAGTTGAACAACGGTACTGGAAAGGGGCGACCGTGCGGTTCTGCAGAGGGGCGGCTTTGCTCCCGACCGAGCTGCAAGGACAAGGACACCGAGCGACTGGAAGAGTCGACGCCGTAGATTTCTCTACGCCATGAAAAGACACAGTAAGGTCGTGCCAACTTGAACAATTTGTAGATATTAGAAGGAATAATTTGTTTCGGAAAGAAAGTATTAGTACAGGTTCTTTATACCGATATTCTGAAAAAAATAGAATCAATCTTTTCTTTCAAGAAAAACTTAGCTAATTGTAAAGTTGCAACTAGGGAATTTACGACTGGAATGATTAGGCAAAGTTTTAAGTATTCTTTGAAATTGATTTAAATGAGAGAAAGGAAACAGTGTAGTTAATTATTGAGAGTGTAAGTTGTTTTCTTTTTTTCAGCAGGACAAAATTCTTGTATATGTAAAGTGTTTTATGTTCATTTACTGTAACAGCAATTTAATTAGAATATACTTAAGTAAGTGGAAAGTGATTCGACTTGAGTTTCTGTGTAAATGCATTCAATCCACAACGGCCCACATGACCCTGATCCCCGCTATTCTAATTGTATTTTTTTATTTTGCGCCCACCTTGAAAACCCATTCTGAGCTAGCCGGCGGAGGGGTGGGTCGCACATGTTGGGCGATGCTCCGCAGATAGAAAATACCTAGTTGGGGACAACGCTGTAAGCAGACGTGTATGTCGGCGCCGGATCTCATTAGCCAGCTGCAGAAGAATATTGCTTCTTCCCACGATAAAAACGTGCATTACATGACATATAGAACTAATGACTGTATCTGTTGACGCACCTGGAAAAAACAAATCATATAATCAATCAATTGATCATTATTGACTGACCGACTTGTCAACTGTAAGGAGTACAACTTCTAGGTCCCTCGATTACCCGTTTGTTGGACTTTTCTCGCATTCCCCTCTTTATATAGCAAATAATTAGGAATACAAATTCAGATAACGACAACCACGATAACACATTTTTGAAATATTATGCTATTTTAATTTAAACAGTTTATTACTTTTTAAATTAAAATAATAAATCACACAAGAATACAAGAATACACTTTAAATTTGTGATGCATTTTTGTGTAATTTACCCTTTTAAATAAAAAACTGATAAACTCTCTAAAACAATATATTTCATTGCAATAAAGTATCCGAGATACATTTGTATTGTCTCTCACTTTTCAAATGACTAAACTCCGGGAAGTGCGCTTCGCTAATCTTAGCATTACTCCGAAGTTACGACCTTTATAGGGGAATTCTAGAAGTCAGCAAAGGGCCTCTTCATGTTCCCCTCACTCCAACGCAAAACGGTTTTATACTATTCTCTTTGCATAATGCGTGCCATGTGAGAGGTTGCAGCAGCTGAAAGGTGATCATTTAATCTGAATTGCTGCACGAATTCACGCACGAGAGGTGCATATTTTTCTGAGATGGATAAATATTCTGTATGGTTATTACTTTGAAAACTTTATTTTGATTTCTTCGTGTGTAGTTGTGCCGGTGCTTTGACACTGTATTTGATACAACATTAAACATTTAAAATTGTATATTCCGTATTTTAATCTAATACCAGTAGCCTCCAATAACAAAAATGCTATAAAGAAAACTTCACAACATGGTTTCTCAGAAGGTAGCAAGTACACTGCTCAAGAACAACAATTAATATTAATCTTGTACTCCGTCCCAATACATTAAATTATTTTTACAAATATATTCTTCACAAGTATTACAATAACATCGTATATTGTACATGCACAACAGTTCTGTCTACGCCAAATGTGTGAACATTTTTGCTGTTTCATAGCGAAATACGTGAATTGCACAAATTTAATAGCAGGAATCCTCTTCCTTGAACAATTTATGTTACAAAACGCCTGCTGTAAAGTAAGCAGTGACGCAGTTAGTTTGAGAATTCAGTGGGTTCCAACTATATGAGAATTAGTTATGGAATTACACCATCAAACATTTGAAGTTTTCAGTCAAAGTCGAAACTGATTCATTGATTTGGTATTTTACCAGTTTCTAGGTATCTGAAAAGCATACACCTGTCAATGATCTGAGGCTGCATATTTTTTCATAGTCTGCGCGAATTGCAGATTGGTATTATGGATTTTGTTCGAAACATATCAGATGAGAAAACATTTGTTAACCGTTGCATGAAAATATTTTGTCGTCTGATGGTAAACGCACTCAATGGACCCCAGACAATCCACTGAAATGTTCATTTATGGCATATAAAAAAGCAAAGGTTACTGATCTACCTTCAATGGAAGCAGCACAGACTAGCAGCATAAGGAACACCATAACAGTACTTCCGCAGTATATGGTGGTTGCCTATCCTCCTAACATTATTTGTTAGTAATTGCATATTTGTAACATAATTTGACCAATCCTTAATTAATTCTTGTGAAATCGTTCATTTTTTTCGCTTCTTTAGAGAAATCGTAATGAGTGTAAGGATTTCAATTGCTCAAAACGCGTGAACAGAAACACACGTGGCGTAGTATGTCGATTTATATCATTGTTGGAACCATGGTCCTGTTTCAAGTTTACTGAAAAGTAAGAATACACTGTCATAGACACTGACAAGGTTAATTCAGATATTTCGTGGAAACTGAAAGGACATGTAACACTAATGGCATATCTTCAGAAATAAGTTATTAGATATATGGAATATAAGTACCGATTATCGGTAGCCATAATCTCCGTCGTATAAATACATCATAAACCTTATCCCTTAACTATCAAACATTACTTGCTTGACAGTTCTGACCCCTCAACAGCCTAAGAGGTTTAGCGAATGGCGAGGAACGTCATTTTCCACCCCCTCTCTGGGTCACGATTCCGCTGGCGGACTCATCACTACCTCCGCCCCCAACCACCACCTCCTAGAGTTACAAGGCCTGCTCGCTGTTTCGTGACGTCACCGTAGGTAGTCATGGAAAGCGTAGGTCACTCCTCTCTTACATTTTCCACACCAGAAAACCCGTTTCACTTCTTATGAATTAAAAATATATCCATGAATTATAAAAATTATTTTAACAACAATTTTTGTATTGAACATTCGTTTTCAACACAGTGCATTAAACCTATACAATGACATACACACCTATACAATACAATGACAATATAACTGATAAATTTACTATAAAATATTGAATTTTATGCGATGTTTGATGATAAATCGTTTTCTTTTTACGAAACTTAAAAATATAAATTTATAGCTTAAATCTTTGACTAAATTATTAGCTGAATGACTACCAAGTGCCATGAATTACTTCTCTTTCAAACATTGGTTATTGGCTCAACAAACATTTCTCCGAATGGTGACTTTTGAAGAATTCATTATTACAAGAAGTCATTGGAAACCGCCACCCCTTCCACTCTCTCACATTTGCTTCAATACTTATGCCAGGAAACAAAATCTTCACTCTTTTTTAAATAGAATGTGTGAGTGTATGATTAAAATATTGTTTTGAGAACATGCATTAACATATTAAACATATTTCTTTACAATACATTAAACCTATTTATTTACAATACAACACTGATGAATTTACTGGAAAATATTCAATTTTCTATAATTTGATTGAAAACCTATCATTTTCTTTTCTACTAAAGTGTTTGAGAAAAATATATAATGTCCCTGGTATTGTCATTTTCATGGAAATGACGATGACATACCTGACACAAGAAAAAAATAATATATTTAATGTATTGTAATATAATAATAATAGTAATGAGATTGCTTGAGAGGGAAACTAAAATTGAACAGTGGTTCGTCTTTAATATCCAATACATTTATTTATTTATTTATTTATTTATTTATTTATTTATTTATTTATTTATTTATTTATTTATTTATTTATTTATTTATTTATTTATTTATTTATTTATTTATTTATTTATTTATTTATTTATTTATTTATTTATTTATTTATTTATTTATTTATTTATTTATTTATTTATTTAACGTCAAAAAAACAGTTAAAAACTGCGTATGACGTGCTAGGGGGAAAAGTGAATTGTGTGCACATTTTCAAAATTCTGTGATTCCTACACTCAGTCATATACGACTTAAATTTTGAAAGGAAAAAAATGCCATGTAATAAAATCTATTTTCAAGGATAAAAATGCAATAAATTTTGGCTCTTATCCATGTTGTCCTTCGGAATAATACTTCCTGCCGCGACAAAATGGAAACGATAATTTGAATGATTGTATTTCCCACTGAATTCTAGAAGACGTGCACAGAAAATGAAGTTACATTTATGTTAAGAAGCAAAACAAGGTGCCATCTCAGCATTTGCTCAATGGATCAGGGAAACTGGACGAAAAACCTGATCGATATGGCGGTCATTGACCCGGAGGCTGCAATATAATACTTGTTACAGGTTGTTTATACACATTTATACAGTTCAAATGGTAAATAATGCATTATGTATCACTGTTAAAATTAATGTTACTTTTCTTGTGATGGTCAGTATAGTCTCTAATTGTATAAAAACAGTTATGCAGCAGAAAAGATTTCACTTGGGATTTAAACTTTTCTATCGAATTTAATCGTTTAATGTCATCTGGCAAAGTGTTGTAAAATAATGTACATGTATTGTATGTGAATTTTTTGTAATGAACTGTTGATACTGTCACCTGATGAATATGATTTCTACGTCGAGTGTTATAGTAATAGACATCGGCATTTTTTGAAAATATATCCCCGCCCTTAAGCAAGTCATTTTTGACAAAAGCTACTGATTCGTAAATAAACAGACAAGGTAATGGTAAAATTCCTAGATTAATGAAAGGGGGCTTACATGAATCACGTGGGTGGGATTTGGTTATTAGTCGTAAAATTCGTTTTTGTCTGGAAGCTATAAGATGTATTTCCCCAGAATATTATGCCATATCTCAGGCGGGAATGAACATTCGCGACATATACACAACGAACAGTATGAAGGCTGACTGAATTTGCAAGAATTCTGAACGCGTAGCATAATGAACTTAATTTTGTATTCAATTCATTTAAATGTACGTTCCATTTAAGGTTTGACTGAATTGAGAGATCTAAAAATTTTGTTGCATGGAATTTAATTTTCATATTTAAACCAATTTAACCAAAGAGCAAATATAATTTGTTTCTAATTTGAAATTAGTTCATGCACACTGAGACTTTTATTTCGATGCTAACCTAAAGTAATTCTTGTGACATAAATTATTGTATTGTTTTAGTAACTTATTCATACAAGTTACAGAAAATCTCTTTAAGATTAATTTTGAGGTTATGAATTTCTCACACATAACTCATTTTATTTATATTATAACACATAACTAATTCTAAGATTATTTAACTCCTACATTAAGTTTTTACTATCGCTATTCAATTAATTAAGTATAGAAAATTATTGCAAATTCAGCATCATAAATTAAGATCTAATTTCAAACAACGTAGTTTCATGATAAAATTTACAGTATTAGTAAATAATTTTAAAATCCTTACCAACTTACATAAAATGTATGCTTTGCATTAATAATCAGTATAACAAATGTAGGATCTGATCCGTAGCTTTACATTCGAGGATTTGGAACAAAATCTCTGTGAATAGCAGCAGTCCATTGGTCTTTTGGAAAACCAAACACATGTAGTTTCGTGGCACATCGTAAGTACACATCGAAAAGGCATATCGAAGCGGCAGTAGAATGTGCACGTACGTCAATACACTCCGAGCTTCTACAAACACACGGACCGCACCGGGAGAATTAAACTGAAAACATGGTTGCCCCAATCCAGCCCACCCACTATTCACCACGACCCTACATCCTCCACGCCCCCCCATCCCCCCCCCCCCCCCTCCCCCCCCCCCCCGCCCCCCTCCCTCCCTCCGCCCCCCTCCGCCTCCCCTTCATCGCCTCCGCTCCACCTCCGCCCCACCTCCACCCCACCTCCGCCCAGCCTCCATCCCGGCTCCACCCCGCCTCCGACCTGGCCTCACGCCGCCTCGCCTCGCCTCAGAATACGAGTAGTTCGTCAAGCTGCCCTACCCTCAGTACTACCCACTCTGCCTTCACCTTCCGTCTTTCCCGCTCTTGTTCCTTCTCTTCTGCCTACCTTTTCTTATCCCTGGCACACCTTCCCTGTCCTTCGCCTGCTACACACACACCCATCCACCCACCTCTTGTGTACGCCAATTGCTCCCAAAGGGAGAGCCAATTTGACGCAGTACGCCGTCACGGCGATGATGCCCTGTTTACGACCGATAAAACACTTTCCATTGTATTGCGGAATGGACCCATCACGATGCTAATGAGCAAAGCCTCACATCTGCATAATTCCCAATGAATGACGCACCGGCGCCCGGGCGAAGGGAACCGCTCTAGCGCTGGATCAGCTGGTGAGAGTGGGAGATCCTGCACTTGTCTTCTTCGTTGCTGAAAGGCAACTTGAAATAGTTTTACAGAAGTTACGTTTTACGTAAGTTTACGTCTGATTGTGAGAAAACGTCTGAGTTTACGTCTGTTCTTACGTGACTGTAGAACCTCAAAGCAGGATTTCCAACGTGAGTACAAGTCAGAAGAATGATTTAGGAGTATATAAATAGAATTACCCTAAGTTGGTACATTGATGTGCATTTGAATGGTGGCCATGAGTGAATGGCATGACTGAAACCAATATATTGTTGTACGTTTTATAATATGTATATTGATGTCATTTAATTATTCACTTAACTAGTATTTTGATTCCATGTATGAGGAATAATTCTAAGATTGTTCCACGGAGAGAGATTGTTAAAGGAGATTATGAATATATTCGTCTGAAAAAAATGTTAACGTCTGTGATCAAGTATGTAATTCATATTTTAAATAGTAAAAGGACCTGTCATGTATTGTTTTGTTTTTTCAAAAAATACCAAATGTAATTTTTGAAGTATCTTTTGACTTTAGTACTTATATTACGATAAATTTGAATAGATTATTTTACTTGTGAGTAGAAGTGCTTAAAATAATATCCAATAATGCTTCTCCAATAACTGTTCTTCTCAAAACAATTTTATGTAAAAAAGAGCTTCGCATTTACAGAAACGCTTAAACGACATTTTCTCATAAAGGGCTCTAAATTTTTCAACCGAAATTGCCATATATGACGCGATATTACTCATCTATAATATTATTAAAGTCATATTTCAGTCCTACCATAAGGGGACCAAAAATGAGAAAATGTGAATAAATATTCTGTTTGGTGCCGATAGATGGCAGCCGAGAATAGAATGAAATTCAGAAGTTATTTTCAGTTTTAAACGATTTTTCTACAAAGTTCTTTTTTTATTACAATTTTTTTTGCAAAAAGAACGTCTTAACGGACCTACAATGCTTCAATTTTCACTTTCAATACAATGATTTACAAATAGCGTAATGTTTGTACGGGTCAAACTCTTCTAGTGTTATACTCCCACTAATATCAGCGAATTACTATGCCACATGCCTTGTAATGTTTTAAAATGAACACGTTGAGAGAGAATGTAAATTTACCCTTACGTAAACATAAGGCGGGGAATATCGTCTTCAACTGTCTGGGTAGTTTAGGTACCAAGAATTTTCTAGCATAAAAGTCATATAATGAATTTACTCTTCTCCGATGATGAATCATTTTTTTCTCCTCTGTCATCGTACTAGTGAGTAAAGAAATATACACGTGTCACATGTGGTACAACAAAAAAGTAACTCCACATCACTGATGTTATTTTAGACAAGTATGTTTGCTCACTGTGCAAAACTGAGAAAGTGGTACTCACGTTTATTGCTATAACGTCGTCAGCGACAAACAATTGCGATGCACGTAATTCCATGCTTAGCTGTCAAGAAACTCGTCTTCACATCACGATGAAACTACCCAATATTTCATTTCTTATGTTTAAATAACAAGAAATAACCTTTCTCAGAGAATATTACTTTTTCCTTTTATATACTATCTACATTTAAGAATTTAATTGTTTTCATTATGTTATGTATGATATTTTTCTAAAACTATAAGTACTAGCTTACCCGGCGAACTTCGTACCGCCATAATTTTTTGATCGTGGATATTTTCGAAAAATGTCATGAAATTAAATTAGAATTAGATTATTCGACCGTATCTATTGTAATGCTTTGTACAATATTTTCTTTTTGCCTTCCGGACAGAAAACAAATAGCGCCGAAGGTTTGTTGACTCTCGAGCACGCAACGAGCAACTGACCATGCAAAAAATACGGCAATTCAATGTTTATTCCACACACTTCTAATGATTTGAGTTGGGGATTTATTAATTGTCATTGCCAATGCAAGGCGCACTGAAAACTCGACACTTTTAAATTCCAAAAGAAATGTCAGTTCGCACTAGTTCTTGGAATAAGCACATCCTCATCTTTGAACTTTCCTATGATTACAGTAATTTCAATTAAATTTTTCATATTTGTTTAGCAGCGAGTCTTGTTCCGTTGCACAATTTTAGCAGATTCTGATTCCGTAATATAATTATCGCAGAGTCAACCTTGAGCTGTCAGTCATTCTGGTCTCACTCTCAGTCTCACATCAGTCTTACTCTCAGTCATCCTGGCAAATCCAATTAATTTAGGAATTCAATTGGATAATTGACTATTCATATGGATCGATAATAGAATCGATCGACTTAAAAAAAACATTTCTCCATCACTTTGACTCTGAATTTTTATATTTTAATCATCTACATCCTTATTTTCTGCTGCTGAAATGGCTAGTTCGCTCAACCAAGTTATTATAATTCACACCAAAATTTCGGAACACGTTCGATATTAATTCTTCCTTTGACGTGAATCGACAAAAATTTGGTGTAAACAAAATGAGACCAGTAGAAATGTGAACAAGAATTTTACTATTGCCAGAATAATGCACTTGAAAACACTTACGCCGATATGTCATTTTGTAACACCACTCGCATATTCGTTGTTAACGTGAGATTTTTCACGTATCTCCGTAAATTCGATGTCTCTATAAGCAGCTGTTGATCTGGGAATGACTGACAGCGTTTGGCCAAAATCTCCAGCCACGAGAAGCCTCCGATGAGGTTCTGATTGCTACGCAAATCTCTTAATGTTCGATCGGGTGCCTCTAATGCTCGTTTGTGAGCCATCATACACTCATCTCAAATTGTTAATTTACAATTTTGTAGCACTTTCGCCATTGCTGATTTTTTGGTTATATTACACGTCGGTTTATCTATTGTTTGCAAATTCAATGGCTGTATGCGCGCAGAATGACCTGTTCGTCCACCTTCTAACAACGTAGCAGCGATGATGCTAATATCAGTGCTATTTTACTTTGTACCCGGATTGTATCTAAGATTAATGATATCAAGAATGTTTTACCAGTTCCACCGAGTGAATAAAAAAAAAGTCCTCCATTGCCAACATTTACTGTTTTCATTATCATAAAAAGTGAGACATTTTTTACGGATTGACTCAAAGCATTTGTATCGTATTGCCGTTCTCGTTCAAATTCACAACGGAATGCATCGTGTATGGTGCGTTTAGACGCTGGCATTCCTAATTCGTGCAACATCTTGCCGGACATCATCACACACAAATCCTCTAAAGACATCAATACTCCATTGTGCATCTCTGTGCATATTTCAGGTTCTGGATTTGCCGTTGTTGAACGTACTCTATGCAACATGTCGTCAGCTATATTGTCTTTGCATTTGTTCCACAAATTATGTGGGTTCGATGGAAAGCACGTTGAAATTATGATAGCAAAAAGTGATCGAATTTGATGCGAAGTAGACGATATAACAGCATCAGCGAGTGAGTAATCCCTATGAAAATCATCCTCTAGTAAATGTGAACGTTGACAGGCTTCTCGACATGTTCTGCACAATTCACCATTGATCATTCGTAGAAATTCAAATGAAGTTGGTCCACAAACATTAACTAATAACAATCACCAGTAAAAACGTTCAACGGTGTGAAGTGGGTCAACGTGCCCCATTGCATCAGTTGAATATACATTCACGTATCCCGATACAGGCTGTCCTTGTTTCCGACATTGGAATTTTTTGTATGACGCATTCCATGTAAAATATTTTGGACATATTCCATGTAATATATATATATATATATATATATATATATATATATATATATATATATATACCATGTAAAGTAACGTTCTTGCAAATGGATCGCATGGGTATGTCTCGAAGACGTTCGTCAACGTTGTCACGATGGTCGTTCAGCTCTTTGCACTGTGTTTTCTACCGTAAAATAAACTCGTTGTCCATTCTCCAGGTGAACAGCTAAATGTACTTTGGTGGGAATCCATGTACAAAAGATGAAATGTTTTCCGAACCGCCTCATTGCTACTAATATATCTTCCCATCTGATGTTGTGAAACTTCATCGTTATTATTTGAAGCTGCAATACCAAATACAGCCATGTCGTTTACTTTCGTGACGTACTTGAAAACATATTTAATAGACTTGTCTGACTTGTAGAACTCAACATTGCAATACGCTTTAAATATTTTGGAAGGCAGCGGCGAATTCGGAACAATCTAGCTGTTCTTGATTATGACATTCCTGTTTTTGACTTGCAACGTTATTGTTCTCCCGTTATCTTACGAGGAAGATAGTCGCTCTGTTGTAGCATAGCCCGCTAAAATGCCTAACAGCCGCGGCACTTGGCAAATTCTTATGGCAGTTAGCGAACGGGCGAAGTTTTCTCATTGTGGCCGCTGGAGCGCTGGTCGCCGATCATTCGCGAGACCTCCAGCTCGCTTTAATACATTGGGAAATGCCCACACTTTGGCCAATTTTGGTCACTTACAGTGATATGAGGCATTGCAAACTCGCGTTGATGTTAATACTAAACAATACTAAAATTATATATCTCTGTGCAGTTTGCTTAAAAGAAATTATGAAGTGAATACTTCAAATTAACCCTCAAAGGGCTTGCGGAAAATCCATCTGGTTAGTGTGGTGGCAGTAATTATTTTTGACATAGAAAATACAATATTTATTCTTGATTATTTCTGATATTTACCTATATTTTCAGGTGTTTTTAGAGAACTTTAATGCATATAATGTCTTTAAACTTTTTAAAGAGAATGGTTAAAAAAATGTACATTGTATTATTTTATCGGTTTTTAAATGTATTGATTGTTTAATCTATATTACACGCTCAAAAAATACAAACTTAAAACAGAAGAAATGTTTGTTGTTGAAAAAATCGCTAAACAACTGTAAGAATTGTTCTAAAACGGACGACGGACGCTGATATAAATAAATACTGATGCTGCTATAAATAACACCCAAGAAAGTTCATTGATCAAAAAACACTCCAAATCACTATTGCCCTGGCAAAAACTTTATCATCTTATTTGATATTTTCCGTTTCCTATATCACCTATTTTGATATTGAATAATCAATTATCATATTTACTTATTATTTCGGAATGAAATGGGTTGTAAATTTTTATTGTGTAAATAAAATAAAAGAACATTTCCATAATAATAAAAAAATCCTTTGCGTAGGCCGCTTCCTAACTCCACAACTGCGAGAGAGCAATATATCAGGCAAATGAAAATCAACAATCACACAACATTTCGAGTTGACATTTCAGACAACATTCCCTAGTGACGGTTGTGAAAAAATATATCGCCTTTGGATTGCAAGGTGTTACAGAACGAGAAACGTCCAAAACTGTCCCAAGACGGGCATTCCCAGGACTTGGACCAGCGTGTTCCCATTGAATGTAAACAGAAATTGTTTGTTCTATTTGTGAGTTTTTTAAAAATTTGTTGAATTTTGAAAATAAACTGAACTGTTAGGTAACCAAGGTGAAGGTTATATACTTTATTAAAGTTCAGAAATATTAATAATACATGTTAATATTTATTTACTATGTGAAGATATTTAGCATCGATGGTTCTTTTTCGTGTTAAACAAATCGGTCTCTTACTTAAATAACTCTGAAGATTATGGGTGAAAGAGCAATTTATTGTGTAAGCTGTGCCACAACTTCCTAGGTTTGATGTGAAAAGATACCTTCAAATATGTATTAAGCCATCTTTGCTAAGAAGCAGTTTCCTTGCGTGTGTCGAGAGCGCAGTATATTTAATAACGATCATTGACATAATTTGTGAACATTTTGTTTTCAGTGATCGTGAAGAACATTGCTGCTGTTACTAATGAAGTAATTGAGAGATCTAATACTTGAATTCAAAGCCTCTAAGTCGATACGTTTCGTGTTTGTAATGCGAATCTCCGTATATTTGCGTGCAGCAGCCGATCGAGGAATGGTCGGCGAGCAGCGCGCCAGCGGTCAGCAGCGGGACTTTTAGATGTAACAAGACTGACGCAGGAGTGCTGGGCTTTGCCAGGGCGTCCTTCGATCGAGATGCTCTCCTCCCTGTGTTTTCTTACCTGTACCGCGTCGAGCAGGGACACCGTTTAGAGACGTAAGAGAATTTGACACTATGCCGGTGACCGTATCTACTTCGTCGAAGCCCGTCAAGGCACTCCAGAGAACAGGCAATTGCTCTCGTTTTTCCTATCTTTGCAAAGATTAGTGAGCTATCTGTTCCTTAGCAAGAAGACAACTGTCTTTATAAATGACGGTCCAGGCATCTTCTGCTTTTAGATGGTAGAATTACATAAGAGAGTTTCGTGCATTCCAGATCAGTAAAGGGTATAGCCGAATAAGGTGGTGAAAAGTGCCCCCAAACCAAATCAATAATTGCGATGCTCATATAAAAGAGAATACAAAATGACATAGATTCACAACAATCATCCTCCTCATCTGTTGCAGAAATATTAGAAACGTGTTTTTCGTGTTTTGCATATTTTATTTTTTTCTCAGCATCTATTGCGTGTATTAAGCTGAAAACAATTGCAGAGATGGGGAAACATAGTTCAATTTGAAGGTAGTTTTTTCAACGAATTTTGACGTCAAATTCGTATAGAAAAAAAAATTTTTTTTGAAATTTATTTTGAATGTGATAACGTTGAACTACTGTCTCAAATGTTTCTCCTGGAACGGGTCTTATAACATTCAATAACAAATATTTTTCCAAATATTTAAACAATATGGGCAGCAGTGAAAAAAATAAAACCAGTGTTTTCACTTTAAACATTTGAAATTCGCGCCAAAATGAGATTGGAAAAACTTGTTTCACAAAGGTTTAAACAGTGTGTATTAAAATTATTGAAGTGTCTTACTTACCAGGATGATTTGGACCGTTTTGCTAACAATTGTTTGTTATATGTCGAAAGTATTTATATTATCGACATAGAATTATCAAACCCTTTTTGTTTTTAGGATTGTCTATTGTTTCTAATATAAATCAAACCACTCGGTGGTAGATTTATTCATCATTGACAATTAGACAATCATAGACAATTAATCACTGTCATGTTCTTCAATAACTGGGATCACCCATTTCTTTTTAAAGAGTCTACTCAACATTTCTATTTTTTCGACATTTCTGTTGTTTTTTTTTCAACATTTCTATTTATAATTACCTGTTTAACAATTTTCGCCAAGTAACTAGCGTGTGCCAAACTAGTGTGTGTGTAAATGATTACAACCATGTGGGAGCAGCATCCGACGGTGTCACTTCCGTTCACACGTTAACAATGTCGTTTCCCTCCCGATATTCCCATGGTGGTCTGGGTGGTAATATATGACGCACACTGGTGCCTAAAGCTCATTGGCTGACGTCGGATGCGCAAGAGGCCACCGATCTCTTTCCACCATGCTTTCCATGAACGATATTCCAATTCAGTTTGTTTCATAATCGATGTAACCCCTACAATATTTCGAGTTCATATGTCATTATTAAATTTGTATTCAAATATCGGGTAAACGGTTTCTAACAATCACATTCAGACGCCAATTTCAAATTTTTAAACTGACAAAATGGTTTTAATGTTTTTTTACTACCGTCCACATTGTTTAAAAATCGAAAAAAAATGTTATAGTATGTTATAAGACCCATTTTAGTGGGGGATTGAGACAGTTCTCCGACGTTATCATGTTCAAAACGAATTACAAACATTTTAATTTTTTTGTATGAGTTTGGCGTCAACATTTGTTGAAAAAATACCTTCAAATTGAACTTTGCAATTTTTCAGCCTGATACTCGCAATAGATGCTGAGAAAAAAATAAAACATGCAAAACACGTTTCTCGTATTTCTGCAACAGATTGCCCTAGGAGGCTGATATTTTGTGCATCTATGCCATTTTGTATTCTCTTTCATATGAGCATCGCAATTTTCCATTTGGTTTGAGGGCAATTTTCACTGTCTTATTCAGCTACACCCTTGCTGATTCTGTTAAGCGTGCTTGCTACAATGCCAAAAGAGAAAGTTTCAAGAAGTGCATTGCTAAAAGAGTGGATTTATGGAGAAGATTCACGGCAGACTGGAAATGTATTTTTTGCCAGTGTTGTGAAAACACTGCAATTCATTCAAAAAATGCGAAAAAAATAGTGAGAAAAACTATTCAAATCTTCAGCATATGCATTCAAAAGATTAAGGCAAGGACGAATTTCCAGTGACTTGTACCATGTCGCAAACATTCCATTCTCAAAACTTGAAAATCCAATATTTAACCAATAAAATATAAAATTCCACACGAGCCAACTCTTACGAAATATTAGCTTACTCCGCAATGTTTTGACAATCGATGAAATTCGACTTGTTTTTAGAGAATTGTGTTCATTCCTTACGTACGTATTACGCATAAATTATAATATTATTCAACCATAATGCTCATTTCCTTGCCTATTTTTAAGGTTTTACTTCCTATGTGCCAACCTATTGTCAACTATAATGCCTATCTCCCTGCCTACTTTTAAGTTTTGAAGTGCCTATTTGCCTATTTATTTTCGACCCTTTTAGTGCCTCCATATCCGAATTCTACTTACAAAACTAGTTTATGTTCATCCACACCGTTTTCTTTGGGGAGTTTAATACATTTGCCAAATAGAGGTTTATTGTTTGATGATTCGTTTGAAAAACTGGTCGCTTTAAAAGGAAATTCCACTTGTTTGAGTTAACTTATACGCTATTGTTCAGAAATTTATGACTGTCAATTAGTAATTTATTGTAATTGACAATTAAATAAAAATTTATTTGATAAAAATACCTATGTTTTAGCTATTCAAAATCTAATGTATTTTAAGTATGTATTTAAATACTTACATACGAAGTATTTAAATACTTATATATAATATATATAATATATATATATATATATATATATATATATATATTAATACTTATATATAAGTATTTAAATACTTATATACGAATCCTTGGCGGAATGAAATGTGTATTCCATTGAAAATATTTTCGAAATTTCTGTTGTACATCTTACTTCACTAAAAGTGATAATACTTTGTATCTACAGACCTCCAACAAAGAGAACTGCAGATTATATTTTGTTCTTAGAAAACCTGGAGATAACACTTAACAAAGTCAGCAATCGCTCTTTTGAATCCATTGTTGTATGCGGAGATTTTAACACTGATTTACTGGTCTAATCTTGTGAGAAAGAAAAGTTTCTCAATTTAATTAATTCCTTCAATTTAGACATTACAATTAATGTACCTACATGGATCACACAAAATTCGATGAAATCAATCGATCAAATTATAATTAACAAAACTACAAAAAAGATTTAGGATACAGTGACCACGATGCACAAATTCTTACCATTATAAGAAATGCGATCACTGACACAATAAATAATACACGTACGACTAGATCGTTTACAAAAAGTAAAATAAAATTATTCATTGATTATTTTTTATTTTTTTTAATTTGCTGCGTCATTGTTGATGCAACGTGTCTCTTAACCCTTGTCGGGCGTTGAGCGCTTTTCTATGAAGTAATCCTCCGTTATTGTGTAATTATTACACTGAATAATTACTATATTTGTCAAGTCTCGTCATGTCGCAGTCAGTCAGTGCCTTTTATCCCTTCGGTCGGGGGCTCGATGCCGTTAGATCCCAGGGTTCCTGGCCGGTCACCCAACCACGAACCCGCGAGTCTCGAATTCGCTTAACTTACGTGATTTCACGGAGTGTAGTAGAGGAATTCGGCTAGCGCCGCCGGATTACTTGGTGCAGGAGTTATGGGAAGCGGTTTATAATACTGTTGATACAAACGACAAATATTATTCTTTTTTTTTTTTCAACTCTTTCATTACATTTTAACACTCGCTTTCCTCTTCTATTTATTTATTTATTTATTTATTTATTTACTTACTTATTTTACGTCAAAAAACAGTTAAAAACTGCGTATGCCGTGCTATGGGGAAAAGTGAATTGTGTGCACATTTTCAAAATTCTGTGATCCCTACACTAAGTCATATACTACTTAAATTTTGAATTTTTTAAAGGGAGAAAAAAACAACAAAAAAACTCCCATGTAATAAAATCTATTTTCAAGGATAAACAAGCAATAAATTTTGAATTTTGAAAGGGAGAAAAAAACAAAAAAAACTCCCATGTAATAAAATCTATTTTCAAAGATAAATATCTATCTTCAAAAAAGAAAAAGAAATATTTCACGGAAAAGCAATTCATGGATAACACAAGGGATTAGGACATCTTATAAAAACAAGCGAATTCTTTCTTTCGTTTCTAAACGTCATAACGTATCTCAAAATTTCCTTATCTGCTTGAAAAAATACAAATCATTGTTACAAAAGTCATAAAGCAGGCTAAAATCATGAAACCCGATCAGGATATTTTGAACTCAAATAACAAAACAAAAGCAATGTGGAATATAATAAAAAATACGACCAAATCAACTAGAAACCCTGTAGAGAATGTTGTTTTAAAATATAACGATATAAATGTGAACGATCCGGCAACAGTGGCTAGTCCAATACTTTCCGAGAATTGCTGCCGATCTCACTATGGATCTTCACTCACAAAATTCAAAAACAGACAGTTCACCCAAAATTTTAGACACAATGTTCGTTTCCGAAACTTCCTCCTATGAAATTCTCAAAATAATCGGTAAATTAAAAAATAAATATTCGTCCGGTTTAGATGAATTCCCGGATTCTTTGTTAAAGACCTGCGCGTATGCCATTATACACCCGTTAACTCATATATTTCATTCATCGTTTTGCACCGGAACGTTTTCAAATATTTTCAAAACAGCTAAAATTAAGCCGCTCTCCAAAAAAGACAACACAAAGGAAATTCAAAATTATCGGCCCATTTCTTTTCTATCAGTTTTTTCAAAAATATTAGAGAGACATTTTTACGTACGAATGGAAACCTTTCTCAGTAAACACGACGCGCTTTGTGATTGCCAACATGAATGTAGAAAATCAAAATCAACGGAAACAGCTATATTTTCTTTTCTTAAAGATGTCGCCTCACCATTGGATCAAAACGAGAAACCTATTGGATTATTTTTAGATCTCTCAAAAGCATTTGACGTCATTGATCATGACATTTTACTTACCAAATTACCTTCATATGGAATCTGTGGCATTGCTTTGGATTGGTTATGTTCGTACTTTAAACAACGATCTCAGAGTACCCGTCACTCAATGTTTTCAGACTGAGAAATGCAATAGAAGCTGAGAAAAAAATAAAACATGAAAAACAAGTTTCTCGTATCTGTGCAACAGATTGCCCTAGGAAGCTGATTTTTTGTGAATCTACGGCATTTTTTTATTTTCCTTCGTATGAGCATCGCGATTATCCGCCTTATTCGGCTATATCTTTGAAGTGTGTGGATTTGAACAGTGGGAATCTGAACATTAGCGGGGGCGGCGGTAGAGAGCCCGCGTCAAATGTGAAACGCGCTAATTAGTCAGCGCAAGGCAACAAGCGGCGCCGGCGCCGGCGCAGCTGCGCGCCGTCATCCATAACGCTGCGCGCGCGGCTGCTGCGCACGATTCGTCAGCGCGACGCGGCGCGGCGCGGCGCAGGTGCCGGCGGCGCGGCGGTGAAAGTGCGCACAGTGGCAGATATCTGCTATCGTCTGATCTTCGTACCGGGAGCGGTAGCTCAGTGCATCAACTGACGTCACTGCAGCGCCTCTGACCGGGAGGTCCTAGGTTCGATTCCTGATGGCGGCGGGATTTTCGGCACTAGCTTACGGGCGCTAGCTTCAGCTAGGTCGAATTCAGCTGCTGCTTGGAGGAGAATTCTAGCGGCCGGCTGCTCTGATCGGTAGTTTTCCATGGTTTCTCCGATCAACACCAGGCGAATGCCGGAGCAGTACCCTACCAAACGGGCCACGGACCGCGCGCGATGTGTCCTTCCTCTTCCCTGTCCTATCCTCTCCCCTTACACACACACACTTACACTAACATGCACTACACTACCACATATTCCGGGAGACCGGTCGGGAGCTTAGAGCTTGTCCCGGCTGGGGCGGTGCCCCGCTGGTGGGAGAGTCCTGGTTAGAGGGAAACCCCACTAGCCGACGGTAGGTCGGCGCCGGATCTCGCCATCCAGAAGGCGATGTCCACCGACATCTCCCGAGAAACAAACATGCACTACACTAACGGGACTAATGACCAAAGCAGTTGACGCGCCCGGAATCACGAAACAACCAAACCAGCCAAACCGATCTTCGCAGCATCCTTGATCCACACATCCTATCTCGACGGTGGCGGCATTTCGATGCTCCTAGCGACCGGGTACTCTAATGGGTGCATTTCTATTAAGTTTCTTTGATCACTTCAGCCGAATATTCGAGCAGTATATTCACAAACGTATCACAGACCGCGCGCGATTATTCCTTCTCCATTCCGGTCCCCTCCTGTCCCCTTACACGCCCTCAGACATACACACGCATACACTCCACTTTCCCTATTATCAAATGTGGGAGCCTCGGCGCCTGAAGTCTCGTTCCAAAGCGGAGGAACCACACCTCCCACCAGAATACCACATGGACAACACGAACGGAACTAAATCCACAGTAGTTGACTCCCCCAAATGTATTCTTACTCATCTCCTGACGGTTGCGACTCGAAACGCTCCGCTTAAAAAAACTGTCTGCCCAACATAAATGGAGAAAGTGATTTAGCATAGCGATCAGTTTTTCACATTTTTCACAACGAACAAAAACAGCACAAACCAGTGAAATTTACACTGGAATTTTAGGTGGAAAAAGAAGATTTACTACACTTTTTCGCGGCTTCTCGACTACTCTATCGTTCACCTCATTATGGTATTCACCATTTAATCTTCACTATTCAATTCTCAATTTATTCGCTATCTGCTATACCGTTTAGGCCTAGAGATCTACTGATTTGTATTCACTCATTAAATAGTCATCGCTGCATCGCTGGAACTGCACATCTTCACCAATGCATTTGAGGGGTGCAACTGAGTTCTACAATAAATAAAAACCGTCCGCATCAAGTATTTTCTGAGGAGCTGATAAGTTTACTCATTGTACACAAACTTACTGATTTGGAAGTGCGAGATAAATAACGCGAAGGACGGGGCACGGGTGACTGAGAACGAGGGACAGACAATGGTGTTGAAAGGACAGGGTAACAGTCAATGAGAATGGGGGACGATAGGGAAGTGAGGACGGGCAAGGGAGTCGGAGTGAGATGATTGGAGGTCGGTGCTGAAAAAACAGAGGTAGAAAAATAGAGTAAGCACAACTGAACGGGGGCGAAGGATGGATGGGGGGACAGGTGGAGGGACAGGGAAGGTCGACAGTGTGGGAGAAATGGGTGGAGGACGTGGTGGTAGGACGGTCTGGTATGACAGGGTAAGTCGAGGGGAAGGTGGGCGGGGATTGGTGACGAAGATAAAAGACATGTACCGGGCAGGGCGGGGGCAGGAAGAGGGCGACGGAGGGCGGGGGGGGCGAGGGGGCGGAGCAATGAGGGTGGGGGGGGGCATGATCACCGCCCCGGTGGGTCGCGCAGGTCGCAGGAGGCTGCAACCCAACGCCATTAGCCGACTTATTGCATCGTAATGCACCCTCATAAATCGCGCGGGAGGCTAATGGCGACGGGGACTGTGACGTTGCCTCTGAGCGGGCGGCGGATGGCGGGCGGCCGAGAGCAGAAAGGCACGCCGGGAGGAGGCGACGACCCGATCTCAAGCTCTCCGACGGAGGTAACAACAAAAGGACGGAGACGTAATAGGGCACCTGTAATGGTGGAGACGGCGGTGGGAATCCCAATTTCCTGTCTTCGTCCGACACTAACAGTAGCTTAATTTTATGAGTTTGGCGTGTTGTTGAAGGTACACAAGTTCAGTCAATTGTTGCCGGTATTGATACCATTATTGATGATTTTTGGAGATTTTTTTTCCGATGTTAGATTTTTTATTCAAAATGTACTACAAATTGATTATGAGTCTGTCGTATTATCGGCTGCAGTTTCAGCTGAGTTACAGTCTGCGAGCGATGTTGTGTGCGCGTGTGTGTGTAATATCGTTATTACAAGATACACCAGGGTAGTGAAAGTTTCGAAATAACATAATTTTGTGAAAAAGTGTCCAAGCAATAGTGCTTCGGTGCAATAACAGCACATTCAAACAGTGTTTTTCTTTTGTATGAATTCGATTACCGCAAATTGCCTCAATGGAGAAGTATTACAAAAACGTAAGTGCTCTTTGGACCACAAAGCGTGTTCGGAACGTGTGTATAGTACTTGCCATGGACGCTACGCATACAATTATGTAAATATTCTTCTAAAATCGACTTTTATCCAATGTAGTTTTAATTAATTTACATGAATTGCTTACATTTTATTATATATCAGTGTTCTGAATTTTGGAAACTTTTCGTGTTTCGATGAAGGTGCAACCTCCAGTCTGTTGGGTCACTAGCCGCCACTGATCTCTGCTGGTGTTTATTCCTTCTTTTCGGGTTTATTCCCCGCCACTGCATTGAGCGCGACCACCGGTAAGCCTGTGAATCATAAATGTTTTGTTTCCTTCCTCCATCAACGGTACCGTCAACTGCATTTCTTCCGGTGTAATGAGTGACACATCTCCAAATGCACTGCCAGCTCGAGTCTCGCACGTCCATTCCTAGTCCCAACCGATTTCTGTGACTTGAATTATTACCACTACCATCATTATCTTCCCGCATAAAATGTGGTTTGGGAACTTGTGGTTTAGGAGCTAGTAGTGTTTACAGACAGACGGGCGGACAGACGGATGGACAGACGGATGGACGGACGTTTTTTAAAAAAAAGCAGTTTTTCGGTATCAGGGGACACTATACCTTATCCTATACCTATCAATTGGAAAAAATTGAAGAAAATTTGTGGAGACATTTTTGAGAAAATGGCATTTGAGCGTTTCTCAAGAAGCCGAATTTTGTGCTCATTTTTACAGAAAACTGTTGAGTTTCCGAGAAATTTTGGCATTATTTAAAGAATATGTGCTCATAAATATAATAATGGGAAGGAGTCGCCTTTAATATATATTTTACAGACGTGACAGACAAGTAAAAACTAATTTTCGAAATTTTTGAAAAACAAAAGAATACAGCAATATGACACTTATATCACGGCCTAAGATTTCGTTTGTCACTTACCTTACCAAAAATTTAAAGAAAAAACTGGAGCCGTCTTTGAGAAAATCTTGTTTTTGTTATTTTAAAAAATGCAAATATTGAACGCTATATAGAACAAAAGCTATTAAAATTTTCAAAAAGTCTACATGACCTTAATGAAAGAATTAATTGTGGGCAACTAATTTCATTTGAAGGAAAAATTTCTGTCTTCAATTTTATAGTTGTAGGAAAACCCCCCACAAAATTCAAGCTTTTGCAATTTTCGAAAATTCAGAGCTAACCATGATATTCTGACCTCTGCCACCTTTGCAAGTGTATTTTGCTCTTATCTTAAAGAAATTTAAAGAAACCATTTGGAGCTGCTTTTGACAAAATTTTGAAAATGTCCGGGGGGTGCATTTAAAGTACCCCAAATAATAAAGAATGTTTTTCAAAATCTCAATGCTTCGACTACAACCAGATCGATCGGGCTTTCTTCAATTTGGAAGAGATTGTACATATGGTTTAGGCGCTAGCAGTGTTCACAGACGGACGGACGGACAGACGTTTTGAAAAAACAAACACATTTTGGACAATATATATCAGGGGACCCAAAAACCTGTATTTCCGTTGAAATTTTGGACTCGATTTTCCGCAGCATTGCATAACTATCTCTATACTATGAATTTTACTCCCGTATTCGTACGTATATGTGAAGATAAAAATAACAAAAATAAAATTTTCTCATACACGACTCCAAATTTTTTCTTTAAATTTTTGGTTGGGGTAATACCAAACGCACCCCATCCGATGACATTATAACCATATTGCTCTATTCTTTTGCTTTTTTCAAAAATGAAAAAAAATTTTTTGACAAGTCTCTCACGTCAGAAATATTTACACTATTTCTTTACGTTATTAGATTTATGAGTACACTTGCTTTAAATAATGTCAAGTAAAGTATCTCGAAAACTAAAGAGTTTTCTGTAAAAATGAGTTCTAAATTCCGGGTTTTGAGAAACGCTCCAATGCTATTTTCTAAAAAATTATTTCAAATATTTTTCTTCAAATTTTTCCAGTGGATAGTGCTAATTTGGCTGTTTGATATGACATAAAGTTCATTGGTTTATCCTTGTGTTCTTTTTTCAAAAATTACACCAATGAAATTTTTTAATATCTCGCACGCCTTTAATATACACGTATTCATCGATTTGTATACGTTACTCCATTTGTTAGTGGAAGTACTTCAAATGACTTAAAATGAAGTTTTTGAAAACTCAATAGATTCCTACGAAAGAAACATCAAATTCGCATTTACAGTAATGTTTAACCGCCGTTTTTATAAAACGGCATCTAATTTTTCAATCGAAATTGCTATTTAGGACGACGTAATAGCCTTCTGTAATATAATTAAAATATAATTTAGGGTCTACTATTTGGAAACAGAAATGGAAACATTTCATAGAAATTTTGTTTGGGCCGCAATAGATGGAAGCAGGCAAGAAGGAGGGACAAGACTGTGGAGTACCAGTCCGCACCAAGGAAATTAAAAAACATTACTAAGAGGAAGTCTGTGCCATTCTGTAACACCTTCAGTTATTTTCTTGTATGAGTACATACGAATATACGGGAGTAATATACGTAGTATAGTGAAAGTTATGTAAAGCTGCGGAAAATCAATTTCGAGATTTCAACGGAAATACACGTTTTGGGATCCCCTGATACCGAAAAAGTGTTTTTTTCAAAACGTCTGTCCTTCCGTCTTCCGTCTGTCGTATGTGAACAAACCTAGAGCCTAAACCGCACGTACAATCTTTCCCAAATTGAAGAAACACCTGTCCATATGGTTCTAATTGAAGCTTTGAAATTTTGAAATGCTCTCTTTAAAATTTGGGAGCACTTTACATAGAAGCCCCTAGAACATTTTCAAAATTTTCTCTGAAACGGCCCCAATTTCAAAAAAAAAAAAAAAAAGATAGTATGTAAGAATAGAGCACAATACACTTATAAAGGCGGCATAGGTTCGATTTTCACAGTTAACTCTGAATTTTCGATAATTTCAAGGGTTTGAATTTTTTCTGGCGTCAACCTACAACTATAAAATTGAAGACAGAGATTTTTCTTACAAGTGCCATTTGTTGTCTATAAATATCTCTTCATTAAGGTCAAGTAGATTTTGTTAAATATGTTAGTAGTGCGATATTGCATGCAATATTTGCAATTATTAAAAAAGATTTTCTTATAAACGGCTCCAAATTTTTTCTTTAAACTTTAGTGGGGATAGTATCAAATGCACTCTATCCGTTGACATAAACACAATATTGCTCTGTTCTTTTGTTTTTTTAAAAAATTACACAAATGTAATCTTTTACTTGTCTCACACGTCAAAAATATTTACACTAGAGGCAATTTCTGTGCTACTTGCGCTGTTGAATATGACGTTAAGTTAATTTAGGTGTATTGTTTTTTGTTTTTTTTTCTAAAATTACACAAATGTAATTTTTTTTAAATATCTCTCATGCCAAAATATGCACATTTCCATTGATTTGTATATATTGCTGCATTTGTAAGTGGAAATTCTTGGAATAACTTTAAATGGAGTTTTACGAAAACTCAATAGATTGATGTGAAAAAGAGCTTCAAATTTCGTTTACAGTAATGCATAATCGCCATTTTCTTAAAAACGGCTTTACACCTTTATAAAATATTTCTATGCAAATAATTAAGCAGGCAAAAAGGAGGGACGAGATTGTTCAGTACCAGTCCACACTGAGGAAATTAGAAAACTTTACTACGAGAAAGTCTGTGCCATTCAGTAGCACCTCTAGTTAGGTATAGTTATACAAGAGGAAGACAAAATTTATTTTTATTAATGTTAAACAGCTTCTAATATTTATCTACTGACAGCAAGTATCCTTCAGAAAATGATCAGAACTGATCATTCACAACCTTCAGAATCGATCTTACCACAAAAAATAAATGATACTGAAAAAAAAAGAAAAGGAGATAAATGGTCGAAAATGGAAATGGGTGAGTCGTGAGACCCACAAAGAGTGGAACGTGTGGGAAAGAGGGAAGAAAGTGGGTGTAAGTGAAGAAAATGGGAAGAAAGGGAGAGAGAGAAAGATTAAAGAAAAAGACGGCAGGGGGGGAGAGATACGAGGAGATGAGAAAAATAAAACTAGAGAGGCTACGAAAAGACTTTCTCGTACCAAAATTTGTCTAATTTCGTTGGTATGGCCTTACTTTAAGGTCTTGCTCCATTCTCTGGCCAACTGCCATCTATCGTCGCCCATTACCCGCCCGTACATTATTTTGACAATTATCAACTTTTTGCTTTCCTAGTAGTACAACCGAATTATTACTTCAAGAATATTAAAGAAGAGTAAAAACTCGTCATAAGTAGAAGTTTTAAGTCATAAATAAATATTTTTCATTGTGAAATTAGTAGCCGTTTTTGAGAAAATGTTGATTAATCTTTACTGTAAATGCGAAAATTGAATATCTTTTTCTCTAAAATCTATTGTTTCTTCTAAAAAGTTAATTCGAAGACGTTTGATGCTCTTCTACCCACAAATGTTATAATGCATTCAAATTGACGAAAATGTCCTATTAATAGTGCGAGAGATATTTCAAAAAAATTACAATTGTGTACTTTTTTGAAAAAACAATTTTTAAACAGTGCAAAAAATGGAGCCATTTTTAAGAAAATATTCAAAATACGGAATTTTGAACTCATTTTCATAGAAAATTGTTGTGTTTCCAAAAAACGTTTTTAACATTCTTTAAAGTGAATGTACTCATAAATACAATTAGGTACAGAAATCACCTCTAATGTAAATATTACCGACGTCAGAGGCAGGTCAAAAAAATTACATTTTATAATTTTTCCAAAACAAATGAATAGAGCAAAATAGTGTTTGTGTCATCGGATAGGGTGCATTTGTTACAAAATCTTACAAAAATTTAAAGAAAAAGTTTCGAACCATTTTTGAGAAAATCTGTTTTTTAATATCAAATATTTCACGCTCTATTGCACGAAAACTACTAAGATTTTCGAAAAAATATACATGACCTTTATGATAAAACTATTTATGGACAACAAATTTTCTTTGAAGGAAAAATCTGTCTTCAATTTTATAGTTGTAGGAAGAAAAAATTCAAATATTTAAAATTTAACCGGCCGTTTTTGAAAAAAATGAAAATGTCTGGGGCTTTATGTAAAGTAACCCCAAATAATAAAGATTTTTCAAAATCTCAAAGCTTCAAGTAGAGCCAGATCTGCTGGGCTTTCCTCAATTTGGGAAAGATTGTGCAGACGGTTTAGGAACCAGCAGTGTTCACAGACGGACGGACGGACAGACTAACGTTTTGGAAACAACCACTTGTTAGGTATCAGGGGACCGCGAAACGTGTATTTCCGTTAAAATCTCGAAATCGATTTTCCGCAGCATTACATAACTTTCAGCAGTAGCAGTAGCAGCAGCAGTAGCAGCAGCAGTAGAAACAGCAGTAGAAGCAGCAGTTGCAGCTGCAGTAGCAGCAGCAGTTGCAGCTGCAGTAGCAGCAGCAGAAGCAGCAGCAGGAGCAGCTGCAGGAGCAGCAGCTGGAGCAGCAGCAGTAGCAGCAGAAGTAGCAGCAGTAGCAGTTGCAGTAGGAGTAGCAGCAGCAGCAGCTGTAGAAGCACCAGTAGAAGCAGCAGTGGCATCAGCAGTGGCAGAAGCAGTTGCAGCAGCAGTAGCAGCTGCTGCGTAATGGCGGTAATGGTGCGGCGGTGGTGCGGTGGTGCGGTGAGCAGCAGCAGCGGCGGTGGTGGTAATGGTGTAGGTGGTAGTGGTGGTGGTGTGGTGGTGGTGGTGGCGGTGGTAGTGTGTGTGGTGGTGGTGGTGGTGGTGGTGGTGCAGCGTGGCGTGGTGGTGCGGTGGTGGTGGTGGTGGTGGCGGTGGTGGTGGCGGTGGTGGTGGCGGTGGCGGTGGTGGTGCGGTGGTGGTGCGGTGGTGGTGGTGGTGGCGGTGGTGGTGGGAGGGGTGGTATCGGTGAGTAGTGTGTGCGGTGGTGGTGGCGGTGGTGGTGCGGTGGTGGTAGCAGTGGTAGTGGCAGTGGCGTGGCAGTGGCGAGTGGTGGTGTAGGTAGTAGTAGTAGTAGTAGTAGTAGTAGTAGTAGTAGTAGTAGTAGTAGCAGTAGTAGTAGCAGTAGTAGTAGTAGTAGTAGTAGTAGTTTTTTTGTTGTTGTTTTTTTTTTTGAGAGGATACTGTGGAAAATCTCTAACAGACACCCGAAGAGCCGGTGCTCTTGGGTAGTGTGAGGCTTGCACCCACTAAAAACCACGAACCTCGTAACCCTCTTCTAGTTTCCGTCCCGGTACGCTTGTTCAGCATTTCTTCAGGGCGGATACCTTAATTTGGCTCTCTTTGAAGCCTTATTCATCGTTGTCTATTCATTAGTTCTTCGTTTTTGTTTCTCTATTTCAATGCCGCGCGCCTTGTGTTATGCGGTCAATATGTCGTTTTCTTCTTTCCTCTTTTGCAGTAGGACTTCCCTGGCATCCATTGCTACGGCTGTCCATGACTGCTCGGATTTTAGCATGGTGCTAATCAAATTTGTGGGGCTTATTGGGCCTATTCTTGTCTCCAGTCTGGTACGCTTTTCCTGCCACCTTTCACATTCAAAGAATGTATGGTGAGCGTCGTCTCTGTTATGTCCACAGTATTGGCAATCTGCTTGGGCTGTGACCCCAATCCTGTGAAGGAAGGACCGGAAGCACCCATGTCCCGACAGTAGTTGGGTCAAGTAGAAGTCTACTTCCCCGTGTTTTCTTTTCAGCCACGGTTCGATCTCCTTGATCAATGTGGCTGTCCATCTTCCTGTGGCATCAGTTTCCCATCTGTTTTGCCACGTCTGGATGGTCTTCTGCCTTTCTTCCCTCTTAAGTAGTGCCCTGTCTCCAGAGAGAGTGCTGAAGATGCTCTTCTTTTCAAGTGCAAGAAGGTCAATCGGTATGGTCCCTGCGATTACAAGGACTGCGGCTTCTGACACTGTTCGGTAGGAGCTTGCAATTCTCATTGCCGCTCGCCTTTGAACCGCCAGTAGTCTTCTCCTGTAGAGAGCATGTTGCATGGCCGGTGCCCAGATCTCTGCCCCATACAATAAGATAGACTCCGTCACGGTCATCAGGAGTTTCCTCTTGTTTTGTGTTGGGCCTCGAACATGGCCATTATTCTACTCAGGGCGCCTGTCACCTTTGCTGCCTTGTCTGATGCCCGTTTTATGTGCTCCCAAAAGGAGAGCCTTGAGTCGAGCATTACTCCCAAGTACTTTATTGTCTTAGTGGTCTGGATGTCCTCTTCGAGGATTTTCATTTGTGGTGTCGTATCTATCCGTTTCTTTGTTAATAATACAATTTCTGTTTTATTAACAGCAAGCTCTAATCGGTGTTGGGTTAGCCAGGTTTGCACTCTCCTCATTACCTGGTTTAATCGGGTCTGTAGACCTTCTAGGGTGCGTGCTGTCAGGATAGCTGCTATGTCGTCAGCGTATCCTACCAGGAATGTATCGTCTGGCATGTCGAGGTTGAGTAGGCCGTTGTAATTAGCATTCCAGAGATCAGGTCCTAAGATCGATCCCTGGGCTGCTCCTGCCGTCATTCTTCTACTCCTGTTTCCCTGGTCGGTTTCGTACAAGATAACTCGGTCCTTGAGGTAGTCTCCAATAATTCTCCTCAAGTAGTTGGGAACTCCGAAGTTTCTCAAGGCGTCTAAAATGTCTCCCCAGTTAGCCGAGTTGAAGGCATTTCGTACATCCAGCGTCACTACCATGCAGAGTGGTCTTGTGCAGTGGTTTCCCTCTTCCGTTCGTCCCGCTGCTGCAACAATTTCGCGGATCGCGTCTAGTAGTAGTAGTAGTAGTAGTAGTAGTAGTAGTAGTAGTAGTAGTAGTAGTAGTAGTAGTAGTGGTAGTGGTAGTGGTAGTGGTAGTGGTAGTAGTAGTAGTAGTAGTATAGTGAAGAGAGAGGGCGAGTGCCCTCATCTCCGCCATCGCCCCTAGCTCGCTGGCAGAGATCGTGCAAATCCCTCGCACACAAACAGCCTTAGCGGATGTGTGTCGTAATCCCCGTAGGAGAATGCAAGATATTTTTTAGCGAATTCCCCGAAGAGCGGATTCCATCCTGGAACACAGCGGCTATACACGGAAGCAGAAAAACACTCAAAAGCCTCGAGATATTTGAGATTCTTCACTATGAGATGAAAGGAAAAAAATTCTCCTTGAACGCTGACCTTCTGGTTTCCCAGCTCCTGTGCTTTGAAGAAAAGTGGCAAACTCGAAGATATTAGCTCCGTTTTAGAGATTGAACAGTGTATCAGTGTATTGAACAGTGTAACAGTGAACTACGTACAGTGTATCTCCTCGCCTCCTCCATCAATATTTAATATCTTGGAATATACGAGACTAATACACGTAATCACTGACTTGTGTACTCTAAACCCAGTAACTTCTAATCTGCTGTTAGATTAGTTACGACTGACACACATACCCACTTATTCGCATATCTGTCCAATCATCATAAACAATTTTTTTTTACTCAAGGACCATAAAAACTGATTTTGCAACCGAAATTCTCGGCCTGGAATATTTAGATCCATTCCAATACTTTTCTTCTGTTCACTATATTCAAGAAGAAATAGGAGTACAAGATCTGCATCCTCATTGTACTGTGCTTGGCGTTAGTATTTCTGAAATCGTATACTGTTTCCTGATTTTAGTACGCTTCTGCGACCGTTTCGGGTCGCCAAGGGATCCAATTTAGCGTTGGTATTTTCGACGATTCTTACATTTTTATTATTTACAATACCCTCACACAGTTATGCGATGTAACAATTTGGAAAGAATGAAGCGTAGGGCAGCTGTATTTACTTTCAGGGACAAGAAAAAGACAGTTCAAGAATTATTCGAAAACAGGCAATCAATTGCTAGGTTCTTCGCTTTCCATAAAGCTTATAGCGGTTATTCAGCTTGGAAGGAAATTAATCGGCGGCTAAGTATTCCTAATTACAGAGGGGATTAGACACACAAAATAAATGTAAAACCGCAGAGAATGAATGTTGGGAAGATTTATTACACAAATCGGTCGATAATGGGATAGAATGCACTGTGATGATAAAAATCATTGGATGCCTCCAAATACCGCGTCGGACCTCCTTTTGACCCGCAAACTGCAGCAACTTGACGTGACAATGTGTTGTCTCCAGTTTCAGGCGAGAAGCTGGATGGACCCATGTGCAGCAGCAACTCAATGTAGAGTTGGGTTGGATATTGGATATGATGCTTGAATGTAAAATTTATTAGTAAGATATGTTAAACATACAAAAACAAAAGTGAACACATCATATTATATTACTTTTGTTTTTGTTTGTTCAGTATATCATATTTTTACTTTCTCGTATACATACGTATATACAGAGTAATATACGTAGTATAGAGAAAGTTATGTAATGCTGCGGAAAATCGATTTCGATATTTTAACGGGTCGGGTCCCCTGATGCCAAAAAAGTGTTGTTTTTCAAAATTTCCGTCTGTCCGTCCGTCCATACGTCCGTCCGTCCGTTCGTCCGTCTGTTAACACTGCTAGCGCTTAAACCGCACGAACGATCTTTTCGAAATTGAAGAAATCACTGTGCATCTGGCTCTAGTTGGAGCTTTTAAAGTTTGAAAAACTTTCTTTAATATTTGGGGATACTTTACATACAACTTTCAATTACTTTCAAGTACTTTACAATTTTCTCAAAAATGGCTCCAATTTTTTTTTTAATTTCTTGTAAGATTAGAGTAGTATATGCTTATAAATGTGGCACAGGTCCATTTACACGGTTAACACTAAAGTTTCGAACATTGCAAAAGTTTGAAATTTTCAGCAATTTCCTACAACTTTAAAATTAACCATAGAGATTTTTCCTTCAAAGGAAATTAGTTGTCCAAAACAGTTTTATCATAAAGGTCATGCACATTTTTTCGAAAATAGTCGTTTTCGTGCAACAGAGCGTGAAATGTTCGCAATTTTATAAAAATACATAAACAAGATTTTCTCAAAAACGGCTCCAAATTTTTTCTTTAAATGTTTGGAAGAGTCAATATAAAATGGACCCTATACGACGACATAAAAGCCATCTTGCGCTATTAATTTTTTAAAAAAAATTTCTTATCCTGTCTCTCAGGTCGGTAATGTTTACATTGAGACCATTTTTACGTAATATATTCATGAGTACATTCGCTTTAAATAATATCAAATAAACTTTCTCAAAAACTGAAGTTTTCTATAAAAATTAGCCCCAAATTCCGCATTCTCACAACCACATAAACTCAATTTTCTCAAAAATGACTCCCAATTTTTTCTTCAACCTATTTCTAATTGATAGTGTAAATAGAACTGTTTTATATGATGTATAGTTCATTTTGAGGTATTCTTTTGTTTTTTAAACAATTACACAAAAGTGTTTTTTTTAAATACCTCTCACGCCGTTAATATTGGCATTTCCATCAATTTCTATTCATTATTTCAGCTGTGAGTAGACGTGCTTCAAATTACATTGAAATAAGTTTTTCAAAAACTCAATAGATTTCCGAGAAAAAGAGTTTCAAATTTCGCATTTACAATAATCTTAATCGCCATTTTCCCAAAAACGGATACGAATTTCTTAATCAAAATTTCTATTTAGGAAAAAATATACTTAGGGCAACGGTAGATGGCAGGTTCTCAGAAAATCGAGTAAGACCTTAAAACAAGGACACATCAAGGTAATTAGAACTATTAGGTACGAGAAAGTCTGTGCCATTCTGTAGCACTTCTAGTTACTTTTTCGTATACATACGTATATACGGATAATATACGTGGTATACAGACAGTTATGTAATGCTGCAGAAAGTCTATTTTGAGATTTCAACGGAAATACACGTTTTGGGGTCCCCTGATACCGAAAAAGTGTTGATTTTCAAAACGTCTGTCTATCCGTCTATCCGTCCGTCTATCCGTCTATCCGTCTATCCGTCTATCCGCCTATCCGTCTATCCGTCCGTCCGTCCGTCCGTTCGTCCGTCCGCCCGTCCGTCCGTCCGTCCGTCCGTCCGTCCGTCCGTCCGTCCGTCCGTCGTCCGTCCGTCCGTCCGTCCGTCCGTCCGTCCGTCCGTCCGTCCGTCCGTCCGTCCGTCCGTCCGTCCGTCCGTCTGTCCGTCCGTCCGTCCGTCTTCCGTCTGTCCGTCCGTCCGTCCGTCTGTCCGTCTGTCCGTCTGTCCGTCTGTCCGTCTGTCCGTCTGTCCGTCTGTCCGTCTGTCCGTCTGTCCGTCTGTCCGTCTGTCCGTCTGTCCGTCTGTCCGTCTGTCCGTACGCCCGTTCGTAAGTCTGTTAACACTGCTAGCGCCTAAACCGCATGTACGATCTTTTCCTAATTGAAGAAACCCCTGTCCATCTGGCTCTAGTTAAAGCTTTAAGATTTTGAAAAACATTCTTTAATATTTGAGGGTACTCTATATGAGACTCCCCAGACATCTTTAAAATTTTCTAAAAAATAGCTCAAACTTTTTCTTTAAATTGCTTGTAAGAATACAGTAGAAAACACTTATGAGTTGCATGTGTCTGATTTTCTCCGTATAACTCCGAATTTTTGGAAATTGCTTAAGTTTCAATGTTGTTTGGCGTTAGTTATAATAGTTATAACATTGAAGACAGATTTTTCCGTTGCCCATAAATAGTTCTTTCATTAAGGTCATGTAGATGTTTTTGAAATGTTTAGTCATTTTTGTGCGAAAGTGCTTGAAATATTTGCAATTTTAACAAGTTCCAAAAACAAGATTTTCTCAAAAAAGGCTCCAAATCTTTTTTTATTCTTGGAAGCGTTAGTACCAAATGCATCCTGTTCGATGACATAAACGCCATTTTACTATATGCTTTTGTTTGTTCAAAAATTACCAAAATGAATTTTTTTTTTACTTGTCTATCACGTCGGCATATTTGTATTAGACACGATTTCTTCACATTATTATATTAACGAGTACATGTGCTTTAAATAATATCAAATAAAGTTTCCCGAAAACTGAAGTTTTCTGTAAAAATGAGCAGAATATTTTGCATTTTCAAAACGCACAAACTCCATTTTCTCAAAAATAGCTCCATATTTATTCTTGAAATGTTTTTATGGATGGAATGGTAATTGTACTATTTAATATGACGTAAAGATTATTTTCAGATATTCTTTTGTTTTTAAAAAGTTACACAAATCTACATTTTTTGAAATGTCTCTCACGCTGTAAATATGCACATTTCCATCTATTTGTGTACATTATTACATTTGTGAGCGGAAGTGCAGCAAATGACTTCCAATGAAGGTTTTCGAAAACTCAATATAATTCCTGTGAGAGAGATCTTCAAATTTCGCTTTTACAATAAAGCTTAATCATCATTTTCTTAAAAATGGCTACAATTTTTTAAAATAAAAATAACCATTTAGAAAGGCGTTTTACTTTTCTTTAATATTCGGAAAATAATATTTTTTTTCCAATATAAGGAAACCGAAAAGTTTAGAAAATGGCAGAAAAATGAACTCTAGGCGACGAAAGATGGCAAAGAGGATGGCGGAAGTGCGTAAAGCCAATCTACACCAAAGAAATTAGAAAACTTTGCTACGAGAAAGTCTATGCCATTGTGTAGCACCTCTAGTTTTGGTTGTACTTCAGCCCTGATGAAGGAATTAAAGGATTCCTAAACGTCGGCAAACCCATGGTTTAATTGTTTATTCCCCATATCCCATGAATTACATCCCTTATTAGAATGATATATCGATGTATGAGTATTATATTGTGAAGACAGGTGTCGTGCAGGGTATAGCAAAGCATCTGAACCTAACCCTTCTCAAAACTAAAATGAACATTCTACAATGGAATGCAAACGGTTTCTATACAAGATATGAAAGGCTACAATTATTCTGCCAAAATCATAAGCCCGAAATAATCTGCATTCTGGAAACAAACTTCAAGGCAAACAGCAAATGCAAATTAAAACGTTTCAAGTGCTACAACAAAAACCGTCACTACTCTAATATAGCTAGCGGTGGTGTTGCCATTTTTGCAAAGGAATACCTGCTTGCAGAACAAATTGACATACAAAGAGAGATTGAAGCTGTAGCTATTAAAATCCAAGCCCCAGCGACAGTCAGTGTATATAATATTTACCTTCCCAACAGCCACTCTCTCAATGCTAATGAAATTAAAGATCTGATTAAACAACTTGCAAAATCTTTTATCCTACTTTGCGACTTCAACAGCCATAACACAATATGGGGATGAAACAAATCTGACGCAAGAGGACGCCTCATGGAAAATATTATTGATGAAGAGGCCATAATAATCTTGAACAACGGACAATTTAATATGAGCAACGGACATCTCGGTGCAATAGACCTTACCTTATGTTCCACTGCAGTTGCCCCAAAATGCAACTGGTGTGTTCTCGAACAGCTACACGACAGTGATCACTTCCCAATACTCCTGTACATGGACTGCCTCCACAGTATTCCCAATAGCTTTGCAAGTTCTCTCAAAAGGAATTACGACAAAGCAAATTGGAAACAATACAAAAAATGTATTAGCAAGCTCTTAAATCAGCAAGACATATTTGAAGAAAACGACGATATCCACCGTATCATTCACTCCTTCTCGAATGTCATAACAAAAGCTAAATATGAATCCATTAAATACACGAGGCCTACCAATAAGACACGATCAGTTCCCTGGTGGAACGATGAATGCAGTGACGCAATGAAAATATCTAAAAGAGCTTTTAACAAGTATAAAAAACACAACACTTTAGAAAACAAGATTGAGGGCTAAAAAATGAGAGCCAAGGCAAGAAGGATCATCAAAGAGAGCAAAGCTAAATCTTAGACTGTCTTTGTGTCATCTATTTCAAAATCAAACAACATTAAAGACTCCTGGAATAAGATTAATGCCATGAAAGGAAGCAAATTGTACAATTCAATTCCATTCCTAGAGAATGACAACAAAATTATTACAGAGCCTTACTGCATCGCAAACATGTTGGCCGACAAATTTACAAAATACTTCAGCTCTCAAAATTATACAGCTGATTTTATTCAGTATAAAGCAGAAGAAGAAAGAGAAGAGATTACATTTAATAGTAATCAAGACATCGGTTCTCAATATCATTTAAACGAACCTGTCTCCCTAAAGGAACTCATCTCAACTATTGATATTACCAAAAATTCATCGCCAGGCCCCGATGGAATCCCCAATATACTCATCAAACAATTACCCACAGAGGGAAACGAAGCCCTTTTGAAAATATGTAACTTAATCTGAACTAAGAACATATTTCCTAAAGTATGGAGAACTGTAATAGTAGTTCCAATACCCAAACCCGGTAAGGACAGATCAAAAAGCGAAAATTACAGACCTATCGCATTAATGTGCAACATGTGAAAAATTTTTGAAAAAATAACTCATGACTCAGATGGTTTCTTGATTTTCAAACAATTGTATCCAACAACCAATTTGGCTTCAGATGAAACCACTCAACCTTAGCTCACCTGATAAGCATACACACGCATATACAAGAAGCATTTTCAAACAACTAACATGTTTTAGCCATCAACTTAGACATTGAGAAAGCTTACGACATGGTGTGGATACACGGCATTCTAAAAAAAATACAGCAGATTGGAATCGGAGGAAATATGTTTCAGTTTATCAAAAGTCTTATGAAAGACAGGACCATACAAGTGAGAATCAACGGCTGCCTCTCTGAAGAAAAGAAGATAGAAAATGGACTACCCCAAGGATTCGTAATGAGCGTCACACCTTTTCTTCTTGCAATTAACGATGTAGACGCAAATATCGAATCTCCTGTGTTTACAAGAAAATATGCAGATGACATCACCGTTTTCTGTAAAGGCAAATCTATCTCTTCAAGCCAATCATGCAAGCTTCCTTAAACAGACTTCACGAATGGACCCAAAGAACAGGATTCAAATTCTCGGCCCAAAAAACAGAGTGCATATTATTCGCCAAGCACAATGAAGAGATTTCTGGGAATGCATTTTGACTCAAAAATGTCGTGGAAAAACCACATACAGATCTTATCAGACGAATGTAAAAAAAGGCTTAACATACTAAAATGCCTCTCACACAACAATTGGGTTGCAGATAAAAACCTGTTATTACTAACGTATAAACCCATAGTAAGAGCTAAATTAGATTCTGGATCTGTAATTTATGACTCTGCCCGATGGAACAACCTCAAGAAACCAGACGTTATACACAACCAAGGCCTAAGAATATGTACCGGTTGCTACCGCACAAGCCCCATCGGAAGTATTCAAATTGAATCCAACGAACCAACCCGGGATCTACAACCTGCTGAACCCGCCAGTGGAAGTTGCAACCCTCTCCGAATATATGCCTACGGAATAAAAAATGAAAATGAAATCTATTCAGTTATCTCTACGCAGGAAACCAAAATTAAACATCAACTTCACTCTTTATGCAGCACGATCATTGCAGATATGTGCTCACTGATGTTAGCATTTAAACTGGCTAACCAAATAAACGACAGCCGATTTATAATTTACATAAAATCTCCCGGTTCCATACACAATATATCTAAAAGAAATCTCAAAACAGAAATGGCCATTAACATACAAGAACTATACTACAACATCACCAAAGCAGGGAAATCCATCACAATAGAAATGATCCAAACAGAAGAAACAATTGGAGATGACAACAGTACATCCCCCGACAATGATAGGGCAGCTGGAGATTCAAGCAGTGTATTGACCATATCCAACACAACTGACGACTTAACGACATATATTAACAAAGTATCGCTTGCAAAGAACAAAATATGGAGAGATCAAAAAGCCAGTATCCTTCACAAGAAAATTGAGCATGTCAACAACATTAAACTCAACAACAAATTAAGTAGGAGGGAGCATGTCATCAGCAAGAATAATAACAGGTCACTGTAAACTAAGCCACCTTCACCTGTTAACCAAGAATACTCCTCCCACCTGCTCTACCTGCAGCATCCCAAACACCATACAACACCTAATTGTCGAATACCCTCAATTCTCACAACAAAGACAAAAACATCTGCAAGGAACGAATTTCGATTCAATCCTTGACTCCCCTATATACCAAAAAAATTATAGAATTTTGCATACAAACCAAACTTCTTGACGAAATATAAATGGAATAGTGTACACAACAAGGGGCAATTAATGTGTATGCAAGTATGGGTGTACACTTCTGTATACGTATTTAGCGCACAATTTACTTAAAAGTATTCAAATATATGTACATATTGAAGTTTGTAAACTATTCAGTATAATATGTATTATATCCTGGCGATTCAATACATTATCTGCTGAGTGAACAAGTCTATTTACCAAGTATGCTAAGATCCAAATAAGAATATGTGTATTAATAGTATCAAATGCACCAAATCCCAAGGAATTCCAACCCAGGAAAAGTCTATTACGGGAAGTACAATGATACAAAAATAAATCAATAACATAACAGAGAATGAAAACCCTTTTTCACTGCACCTTCTGAAATTACTATTGCATTTACATTACATTGCACTATTTTGTGTTGCATTGTTTGTTTTCGTGGTATATATTCTATTGTATAATTTTATGTTGTATCCTCATTGAATTTTCTGGAATTTAAACTGTATATACAACGGACTGTGTATCCTTGTAATGCAATGTAAAAAATTGTAACCTTATACCTGTCGCTAATGACCATGTAGTTGATGCGACAATAAATAAATTTTAAAAAAATTCTCGGCACGCCCGTCCGTGGAACTGCCCTTGTCCAATTGCTTTATCTTATATTGATCACATACAGAATCTTTCAAGGTATTGAGTTCAATTCAATTGATGGCCAAGTATTAAACTAGCTAACTTAAGGAATCCTAATTTAATAGTTTAAATATATTTTTTAATTAAAAAAACAATTATATAGTACTATTAAGTATAGACAAATTAAGGAGGCTGTAGTAGATGTTTTGAAAATTTAAATTTGATTTTATTGAATTTATAGAGGCAGTTTTTCCTATTTTAAAACGTTCCTAAGCTGAACGAGAGTATTAGTAGATATTTTTTTTAATTTGTAGTATCCACATTTTTATATATTGTATTGATAATTGTTCGTTTCTTATTATCTGGGGCATTGACTGACGAACGTAGAAATTCATTTGGTATAATTTGTATTGTCAGAATGTGTATTGGAGGAGAACATCCACAAATGGAGCAAGCATATGTTAATGAAGGTCTTATTATATATCTGAATATTGATAAAGATGTTTCTATGTTTAATTTGGAGTTTTGTTAATAGGTGGGTTTAATTGTGTCATTTTGACAAAGTGTTTATTCTACATTTGTAATGTGATCTCTCCATGTGAGTCGTTTATCAAAATAAAGTCCTAACTTTTCGGGGAAGCCATTTAATTACTTTGATATTTAGAATTAGGGGGGAGGTTAGTTGTGTGTTCGTTAATATGAAAATCTTAGCTTGACATTTAGAGTGATTAATGAGTATGTTCCATTAATTGAGCCAGTCAGAGAGGACATTTGTATCATCAGCTAAGTTATATCTATCTATTGGTAGATTTGTATGTGATGTGTAGACTGTCGAGTAGTATGCAAATGAAGCAATTTTTGAATTTATTAGAAAAAAATTTGGAATTCCGTCAGTATAAAGCGAATTGTTGAAATTTCCGAGTTAAGTTCAACTTTAAAACTTCTGGAAGTATAAAAACTTATTGTCTCATTTTAAATAACAAACCAGTGTGCTATATACTATGAAGTGATGTTTTAATGTCCGAAAATAAGGTTAAAGTGTGATCAGAATTATGAAAATTAGCAATACAATGATCTGTTAATCTTAATACGAGTAACTGACGAATGAATCATTCTGACGGAAACCAAATTCTGAGTTAGGAAGAATATTGTTATTAATAAAATTGTTGATTCGTGTTAATAAAGCTTTTTGAAAAATTTGTGGAAAGTGGTGGAAAAACTAATATGTTAGTAATTTATTGGGAAATTTGGATCTTTACTAGTTTTGTATATTCGGATAATTAATGAAATTTTCCATTGGTTTGGAAACTATTTCAATGTTAAACATGAGTTTTATATGGCAGTTATAGATATTAACATACCTAGTAATGTTACGAGTGTTATCACAGCAGAGTCCAAATTTAAAAATCGAGGTGGAGAGTAACAGATGCATTTTTTTTAAAAATTGGGTGAGGCAGTAATAACACTGTAACATTTCGTGGTATGTTCAGCATTTTATCGCTCATCATAAAATATCTCGATTTACGCGCAAATTTACGACATTTCTGCGATAGTAAACAAATGAATTCTGTTGCTGTGGCACGTTAGTATGATGGCGTGGGTAGTGCTTGCAATGTATCTATTTAAACAATATTAGTACATCGTAGTTCAAGAAATACAGAAGCAAATAATTCTCCTGGGCCTAAAGATACCTAAAGAAATGATGCCCGGTGAGGAAGTTCGCGCGTTGGCTTCCAGCGACGACAACTGTCAACATCGTCAGTACATGTGATTGCCGGACACATGTTTCATTTGGTGGAATATCAGGAAAGTGCATTACGTAATATACATTTTTCTAATGGTACTATTAATAATATTACCATTAACAAGAATTATCCCCAAAACTAATATAAGATAATTTTATTCTGAATTGTTTGAATCTGATTTGTTTCTTACCTCGTCATATTTTTCTTCTTAACAAAGATGTCACTTGCGATGAATCGATGTTTTTTTATTTACATTTCTACTGATGTTGAAACCCGTTGTTAAGGATGTTAAATTTCTTAACATGCAGTAATTGTTGTGGCAGTGTTGAACTAGAACTAGAGCTAATCAGAAAGTTTTGTGCCGTCGTCGTGAGGTGTCCGCGCACCCCGTAAGTGGTTGCGTGTGTGCTTTCCTCGTCTAGGTGTGCGTTTCACGTTAGGGGGGATGCGTAATATTTGAGGAAAATATTCATTTGACCTTGAGATTATGGCAGAAAGAGCGAGTAGTTCCGCTTTTGAAGAGAAAGTTGGCCGAATGTTGCTTGAATATGATGATTCTGATTCTAAAATAAGCGAGATTATCTCGCAAAGTGAGGACAATATTGAAGTACAGTCTGAGGAAGAAAGTGAAATTTCTTGCGGCGAGGAAAATGTGTACTAGAATATTGAAATTGGCTACACAGAAGGAAGTGAGACAATTTATGGAAAAATGTGTTAGACAAGTTTCTTTATTCCAAACGAGGAGGAATTTTCTGAGATCGGTGAGGATTGCACTCGCTACTCCTTACTTGAGTAACTCTCTTAGCTTGGATTTAAGAAATTTAATTGAAAAAGTTCTGGAACACACCTAGCAACCCAATTTGTCAAACATTCCTTCCAATTCACCGCAAAAAAATTGTAAAAATGGACGTTGCTGTTACTGTTTACATTCACGAGACAAGAAAACAAACATTTTGTGTTGGATGGAAGAATCCCGTGTGTGTAGAGCATAAAATGTACTTGTGCTAGGAATGTGCAGTAGAGTAAAATTTTAAAACATTAGTTTCTTAGTATTGTTATCTTTTTTTCCTTATTTTGTACTGTTTTTACTTTATTCTTTTGCAGCTGTCTTGTATTAAAAATTAAAAATATTTCAATAGTGTTTGAAGTTTAAAATTAAATCAAATTGCAAAAATATATTTGTGAACCATGCCTGAACAGATTTTCGTCATTTATTATGTGTTTTTATATATTATATGTAACATATTATATGTTTTTCGGTGTATTCAGATTTTATTGCATAAGCAACATCAGGGGTGCCCAGGTAGCGCGTAAGTGTATGCAGGAGTCTGTAACTCTTAACAACGAGGGTTTTGTATCGGCGACCGATCGAACGTTATTATATAAAAACATACGTCTTTCACTCTGGTCTTAAATTGTTGAGCAGTTTATGAATTAAAGTAGCACTTGGGTTCCTTCTTTTTGAACTGAACAAAAGAATAATCATCTTGAAATGAAAGCAACTGGTAAAAGTCTTTGGCGTGAATAGGTAACAATTTAGACAATGGTTTTTCAACTGAATGTACATCAAGCGCAGTACACAGATGAATCAGTTTAATGCTTATTCTCTTATAACCGCTTTCCTTACATACAAGAAATATGTTGGATGAAAGAACTGTAACGAAATTTCAAAACCATATATCACTAGAAACTTTTGTCTTCACATGCATCTTTCCATCTTCGAGCAAGTTAGTTCGGGTATGTGTGGTAAGCTGAAATACGACGCAGTCGATTTAAACTTACGAGGTAGAATCCGGGATGAATGATGTCGTTGAACATTGGCGTCACGCGGGAAATTTATATCCAGTCTATTCAGATGTTAAGTGGGAAAACGACAGCTGAAACTTTCCAATGTTCTGGCTCCTTGCTCCAGCAGAAACCACTTTCAATTCGGTACCCGCTTGCACGCAGGAACAATCTTCTCACATCCAGTAGATAGCATGATCACGATATTTCTCTATCAATGTTCAACAGACAGGAATTCTGGAAATGGAACTATATTCCAATGAAGTAGTCAAAGCTTCATTGTGACAAAAATGCCACATTCCTAGAAAATGGAAATAAATTTCAACACACAGTATAAATAAAGAGATTGTATGTACACAATATATTCATTAGATGCTGTTCTGCAATTGTAGAGGAACACACTGTTACTTTTTCATCAACCTGAAAATCATCCGTTCTAGAAGAGAAGAGTGAGAGAGGAAGGAGATAGAAGGAGAGGGGAGAGAAAGATGCAGATGGAGGAACTTCCGTACATCAGCAACACTGTTGTATTTAATCTTACATTATTTTTTTATTTTGTAAATATAAGTGGTTAAGTTAGTTTTTACAAATTTTTGTATTAAATTTTCATTTGTAGCACAGGCCGTAATAGTGATGAGGAGAAAGATTTATAATAAAAATATACTCTCTTTATTCAACTGATGAAAGTTAACATCTCATTTTCATTTGCAGATGTAGTTATAGTAGAATTTAACTATAGTGTTTTGACTTATAATGCATGACTAGACAAACGGCAATAAATTCGAACTCAAAATGAACGCTCCAAGTAATTAATGTCGATTTATTTCTATTAACTTCTTCTTTGGTCATGTTTCCAACGGCACTTATAACCAAGAACAGAAAAACTGTACTTTGTCTTTTTCGGTAAACAAATGTATCCGCCTACGACAGAATCTGGATCTCGACCAACTACTTTTTGCATCATATCACACGCGCTATATCACCCTTTCCACAGACTAATTTTCAGTTTGTTTTGATTTATTCTTTACAAAGTGTTCGTTGACGGCGGATTTATGTAAAATACATGAGCCTTCAACGCGCGGTGCAACACGAAGTGGAACTGGATCACCGCGCGAGCCTGAATGTAGCCCGATCCATCGACAAGTCCAACCATGTTGCTCTTCATCGGATCCAGACAAATCCGCTTTCTGATTCACTACGAAATGCGTGGGTTGCACAGAGGTCCTGGAATTCAGTTTATTGTTAAAAAAATAGTGACTACATGGAACATGCCTTGATATGTATTTGTGTAAGTCGATATGCGCCGAAAGTAAATAGTATGATACTCAGGAACACATGAAATACACTGGATGTTATTGAAACACAAGGAACTGCGCGGTTTGCTTAGAGAGACTGACGAGCAAGTCGTGAGCGATGATGTCAGCATCACGTTACAACGATGCATCATAAATGGTAGTTGCCTTTTTTTATTACTAGACAGATTCTGATGTTACACTGTCCAGTAGTTTTTTAACAGCAGTAACTTTTTTACAAATAAAAAAGGAGGAATAAAATAACAACCTAAAAATTAAAATTATGCCAATAAAGAAAGAACGGGGTCCATGAGAGAATATGTTAGATGTTTTAAACGCCGCTAGATAGCAGCTGGGAAGAGGATAGGTGAAACCATAAAACTAGCCCCGATTAAAGAGAACAGAAAACTAACTATACGAGAAAGCCCGTGCCATTTTGTAACACTACTAGTTATTGTGAGGTACTACTAGAGAGTTGTGCTGCAGCAATGGAGTGCAATGGTAATGCTGCAGCAAAAACGGCTATTTAAAGGCAGAAAAACGCGTGTCGTGGATCTCCGATACCCAAAAAGTGGATAAAATTGGCTGAAATATGTATTAAATTACTTCCTCTAAAATGTTGTGGGGGCAGAATTCATGCGTTCAGGGTCTCCGATACCACAAAAATGATTTATGGGAAAACGTCTGCCCAACCGATTGTTGAACAATGCTCCTACTAAACCTTAATTTGAATTTTTATCAAAATTAATATTTCCTGATCGATTGCAAGGTATCTTGTATTTCAAATGAATATTTTGATTTTTGAAGGCACTGTATTTAGAATTCTAATTACATTTTCAATTGTTTCTTTAAAATAGTTTCAAAATTTATCCTTAAGTTTTCCTTGGAAAGATCAAAGTACATTCATAAAAATGGCGCAGCTCGTCGATTATCTAAAATTTCGAATTGTGAATGTATGCACTTTTTTGTCATCTTCCTAAAACTATAATTCGATCTTTTAAATAAAGTCTTATCTTAAAAGAATCTTTAAAAAGGCGTGCACAACTTAAAAGAATGTATTAGTCGTTTTGGTAACTCTTCGTGAAATAAAGGCAATTTTGAAAACAAGTTTACCACAAAAACGGCTTCAAAATTTTTCTGATTCTTTTTCAAGAGTAGAGCAAAGTATGCTTATAGAAGTTTCCCTGAAATTCCGAGAAATGCAAAGCTCAGTAATAATGCGAGAAAGTAAGTGCTGTTGAAGCACCTCAAATGTATATGATGTATGCTGTCCGTGACGAATCGCGTCTGTGTCCTAGTGACTGACGTTTCGACAACATATTTTGGTCTTCCTCAAAGTGTACTGCTGAGTGTACGCTCTGAGGAAAATATGTTGGCCGAAGCGTCAGCCACCAGGACATAGACGCAGGTCGTCCCACCCACCTAGATCGTACGCCATCACCACTAATGAATTTCTACCTCCATTTACAGTGTTGGTCGCACTGCGCGTAGTCGCGAGAGAGCAGCTGAGTGGTTGGATGGCTATTCCCTGGACGTCCCACGAACTGCGCCCGGTTAGACGAGATGCAACCGCTACTCTTCCTCCGGCGCTGCCTCCGACACCTGCACCTGCGCGCTCAGCGGCCCGCCCGACCACAGCACACAAGGGCGTCCTTGCCATAGATTTCTTTCATTTAGTGAGTGCGTTTTTTTAATGCTACTAGAACTTTAACTTACTTGTCAGCCAATGTGAAGAACACTTTTAGCTACTAGTGAATGCGGTTACTAAGTCGTGGTTACTACAACAGGAACATAACACTACGTGAAAGTGATAATATTGCTAGCAGTAAGCTGTTATTTTCTTACTCCGTATGTTCTTCCTTGTTCTTAGCGTATGATCAAAATTCTTTGTATTCGGTCGCCACGCGGATCTGCACAGAGAGAGGGAGCGAGAGGGCGAGAGCGAGAGAGCGAGAGAGAGCGAGAGAGAGAGAGAAGATTGGTTGAGTAACAAAACCGGAAGAAGGTTATTAAAAAGGTAATATTTTTACGATAAATATGGTCTGTAAAGTATTCATTGGAATATCTGGAAATTTAAATACTGAGTGTTATCGGAAAAACCACACGTATAACAACAGCTAGACATTATACGAGGGGAAAACTGGATTGGATTGTGAATCTAAGCGATGATGATGAAGGGAATCTTTAATAAAGTAGAAATTTATTTGAAACCGTAACTTCCATTAACGCAAGAGTTGGGTGAACATATATCTTTAAGAGATCGTCGATTTGAAATGTATATTTGATTTGTGTTTTATTCCCTCTTTTTGTCAAGTGTTCCTATTTACATGTATTTTTTAAACTGCACAAAGGGTATATATTTATTCTGTGTGAAGTGTATTCCTATTGTGTTTTTGTAATGACTGAAGTAAGTGAGAGTATTAATGCAATTATCAAGAACAGTTTGCAACAAAAGTTGGAATAATTCAGAATAGTTGATTTGATATTAAATGTAACTTTTTCTAAAAGGATATATCAAAGATTTTTTGGAAATAACTCTACTGTTGCGTTTCATTAATATGCATTAAAACGACGTATTCACTCCTGGTTAGGATAGTGAACATCTTTTTTTGACCATTCCTAATTGAAACGAGACGTTTCTCACCCATTCACGAATTTCGGTAACGTTGAGGGATTACATTAGTCATTCGATCTACTCTCTTTCATTAAACATAGAGTTGAAGGTAGAACGGTGAATATATATATATATATATATATATATATATATATATATATATAATACACACACACATACATATATATGCAGGGACCGGGAGCGGTAGCAGAATTTTCGACACTAGCTTCTCAGCTAGGTCGAATTCAGTCGCTGTCTGGAGGAGAATTCTTGCAGCCGGCTGCTCTGATCAGTAGTATTCCATAGTTTCTCCGAACAACACCAGGCAAATGCCGGAGCAGTACCCTACCAAACGGGCCACGGGCCATGCGCGATCTTTCCTTCCACTTCCTTGTCCTATCCTCTCTCCTTACACACTCACTTACACTAACATGCAGTACACTACCACATATTCCGGGAGACCGGTCGGGAGCTTAGAGCTTGTCCCGGCTGGGGCGGTGCCCTGCTGGTGGGAGAATCCTGGTTAGGGGGAAACCCCACTAGCCGACGGTAGGTCGGTGCCGGATCTCACCATCCAGCGAGTTCTCGCATCCAGCGACATCACCATCTCCCGAGAAAAAAGCATGCACTAAACTAACGGGACTAATGATCAAAGCAGTTGACGCGCCCGGAAACTCGAAAAAAATCAATCAATCAATCTATATACAAGTGAGTCACGTAACCTTAACCCCTCCTGTAACTTTTGAACGGTTTAAGTTATTGCAATGCAGTTTTCACGAATGTGTATGAGGGAATGGGGCTAATTGACGAATTGTATTTATTTATATTTATAACTAGTATTTTACGAGATATTTGAGGTAACTTTGTTTTTTTCAAATGCACAAACATATTTTTTCAGTCTATCATGACAAGCGTAAAAATAGGAATTCAATGATATACATATTGACACATTTTAGATTAGCATTTTCTTGAGTAATTGTGATTTTTTTTGCGTCTCATGTTTAACGGATATTTTGAATGTAACTGCCCGCCACGCAAGGTCACGCAGCGCCCCACCAGCTGCGCTCTACCAGCAGCGCTCCACCAGCAAGGCGCGCTCGGGAAAGGTAAGCTGATTTTAGCATTTCATAATACCAAACATATTCCAAATATTCACAAAACTGTCGCACTTTTTTTCTGAACTCTGCTTTCCATACTTCCGCATTTTCAGATTCCTTTAAGGTTTTAAAGGTGCACATTTAAACTCCAATGCACATACACATACTCAAAGGAACTCATATTCACTTGTAGATACATACGTATACTTTAAGGCACACGTTAATACTCAAACACATAATACGCACGCAATACATACACATATATTCAAAGATACATACATATACTTAGACATATACATACACACACTGAAAGACACACGGAAACCCACAAATACACGCACAAATTCAAGCACCGTGTGCTCAAAGGTTCTGAATCAAAAGTAGAGCACAGTGTCTGCAGCAGCAGCAGCAAGCTGGAACAGCGCGCGATGACGTCATCGCACACGCTAGCTGGGCGCCGCGGGGCGGGCAGAGCAACAACGCTGAGGAAAAGGGGCGGGGCCGGGAAGGGCGCGGGGCAGAGCGGAGAACAACAGAGCGGAGCAAAAGCGGCGGCAGTTTAAGCGAGCGATGTGGCGGCTGGAACTTAAAAAGGAGCATGATTTAGATGTAAACAGGGACGGGATTTCTCGACTCGCTGCCGCCGCCGCCTGCTTTCTCCGGCGCCTTCTTTTCTTCGGCGTCGCTCCGCGATGCGATGCCTCTCTCGGAAGGTAACGGAGGCTGCGGGAATCTCGGTTTCAGGCGTCTCGTGGAAAACACGGATAAGGAGACGATTTACTCTCAGCTGAGAACGCGAAAATTGTGCTCAGGTCCGTGGTTTTGCGTTCAAAGCTTTTCATTGAGCTGTGTCAAGTTAGTTCTTGGATTTTATTGATTTTAATTTCGCTCAAAAGTATATTTCGAGCCCAGACGTTCTTGAAATATATATTTTTTCCATCACAAAGATGAAAGTGAATGACTGTAGGGGGAAGGAAATTATTTTCAAGTGAAATATTTTATCAATGAAAACTCTTGCATTTGATTTCCATTTTTCTGAATGAAAGACAAAACTCAAAAACGTTTTTAGTTAACAGAATAAATATGAAAAAAACTAGCCTTTTGCAATGAAGCAATTATTTTTGTACTTTTCTGAATGATATTTTAACAAAATAACATTGCGTATTCCGTGATTACAGTCTTAAAATATTGAAATACCGTATCATGCACGCGAAAAACTCGTCATACTAAAAGAGTAGGTAATAACTTTGATTTTTGTCTCTAGAATTAAAATGTACTTTCTCAAGTTCTACGTCTCTACGACTACGTACTCATTCTGTGTCAATATTAATCATATATCCATCATATATATATATATATATATATATATATATATATATATATATATATTGCGACGCCCCCACCTACCTGTGCTGTAATTGCCGGCTAGCTCAGGTGACGGGTAGAGCCTGAAATTTAGGTTGTGGACGGACGTGGCTACGTGACAGAGGTCAATTGAAAGAAAGTTTAAAGACAAAAAAAATGTAAATTTAATGAGAAATAAAAAAATGGTAAATTGACATTATTATCTGAGCTCAGTTTTTTTTTTAAACCCTTGTTTTTTTTTCATGCAATCTTAAAACTAATACGATCAAATTACTTAAAACAAATAAAGCAAAAAGAGATGCGCTAACAAATAAAAGAAAAAGGGGCCAATGCGCGGCCTGCACCTTCTGAATGTTGACAATAGTCCAGGTAAGCTCTGAAGGGCGTAATGAATGTTTGTTTGTCTGTCGGAGCTCGACAGATTATTAGAATCACCGCTGCGGCAGGAGGACGCGCTGGTGAACGGCCTCCAAACAGGCAAATACAGCTGGGCTCCTTTCTTCTGGACGGCACGCCCTTTAGGGGCGAGGGTGATTCCTCTCGCAGCCTGCTCCCATTCAAGAGAGTAGAGTTAACCACGACATCAGCTGGGACGTCGGCGGTAGCGGTGACGACAGATCGGTGACGACAGATCGTAATTTTCGTAATCGCGTAACTTGCGATACACGGCGCGGGCGTAAACGAGCAGAGAAACAAATAACATTACTAGATAAAGTTCTTTTTTTTTTTTTCAATCTAATGACACGCGGTGCGATAATACCACAAATCGCACTCTAATCATGCTACTTCGCGCTATCCTAGCGCCTACACAACTCGGATGACCTCCGCGTCCCACACCCGTACAACATGAGCGTCCCCGCCTCTGTGTCCGCACGACTTGGGCGTCCCCGCGCCTCTCTGTCCAAAGACCTCCCGCTTCTGTCTGCCCTCAGCGCGTCTCAGCGCCCACGAACCTCTTTTCCCCAATTTCCATGAATGTTCTAGAGTTTCTACAGAAATTTTGGAAGACGTGTTGTTACTGGCCGAAAGTTACTACGCCGAAAATAATATTGCTCCAATCAGATTACGCGTCTTGTCGGTAATTTTGATGGAATTTTCCAGAACGCTCTCTCTCGCACACTTCCTGTAAACAAACACGGAGCGGTCGCCGCGCCCGCCCGCGTGGAGCCTGGTCGGTGGTCCCTGAGGGGTTTTCGGAGGCGTTATCTAAACACTCACACCCCCCCCCCCTTGCTCGGCGACGCTAAGGAGCGGCGTAGATGGCCGTGCGAAGTGATTTAGGTCGCACCCGGTTGGGGCACGCACGCTTCTGAACAGTAATAACAAAATAAATGTATTTATTTTTAATCCAATATTCGGTTACGTCACATTTGCCCTCCTTCGGATAGAGATAAAAATCGGAGTTTTGAAGAATTTTAATTTTGAAAAATTAAGAGTTTTATCTCGTTGAAAAAAACAAAAAAACGTTACCGAATATTAGATTCATAACTGGTGAATAATTAAAGAAAAAAAATGAATCAAAACAACATTCAATATTCAAGAAAAAAAATTTGCGCAACCCTTTACTTAAATAAAAGCAAAAAAGAACTATTAACTACTATTTAATCAGAATAAAATAATTAAATCAAAATTCTTCCAATTTTTCTCAGCGACACGAAGACCGCAAACTGTGCCGGAGCCCAAGGTACCAAAGAATTATGTCAGAGATTGTCAATCAGTGGTTTAAATAAAATCTACAGAATAGTTTAACCTTTAAATGGTCGCAAATTATAAATTGTACTTCCTGCTGGGAGCCCATCCAAGTCTTTTAAGAGGCATACATTTGGGCACGGAATCGTTTCAATAACAAATGGTCCGGTAAATAGAGGAAAAAATTTATGGAATAATCCAGCAGGCTGATCACTAACTCTAGGGGTCCTGACAAGTACTTTGTCACCTACGTGAAAGTGGTAGGGGTTCTTTACGAGGGCTTCCTCTTCCTGGCATTCTTTTCCAGACGTACGTCAACCGTTGTACAAAAATCCGTGAATTTTCTGTCGTCTGGGTGAATTGAAATTTGCCAATACGAGCTTGAAAAATCTAAAGCCGAAAAATCTTTGTTTTATTAAATTTCCATAAAATTTCATCAGTGTTCTGAGGTGCCTCGTTTTCTGGGATAGTAACCTCGTTGATCCGTCGAGCATCTAAACAAATCCTTACCCCCCCGTCTTTTTTCTTTACCACTACAATAGGGTTCAAATAAGCTGTTACAGATCTTTCAATTATACCCTCGCTAAGCATAGTTTTAACAGTTTGATCTACTTCCCCCCTCATCGACTGTGGAATGGGATAATTTTTCATTTTAAAAGGTGAATCATCGGTGACCCGAATTCGAAAGCAAAAGTCTTTAATAGGACGTACAGGACGATCAAAAACATTTACATATTTGAGAAGCATTCTTTGCTGCTGGGACCGTTCGTGGTCAGAAAAGTCATTATGCGGCACACGGCTTATGACCCCACTCACGTCATCCCCCATACTCCAGGACGCGCATGAAATGCCGATTTCTATTTTGTCATCACCGTCGTCCTTGATTACAATTTCCTATTCTCACCGAAGCTACAAGATTCCTAGAAAATCCACTACTCCATTATTTTCCGTAAAAATCAACCCCAAGTATTACGTCGTAATTCAGATCCTCTATGATCAAACATGGCACATCAAATAAAATTTCCTGATTTTTAAAGAAAGCAAAGCCTGCATAGTAATTGGTTTACTTTTTTTCTTTCCTACTCCAATAACAAAACATTTAATAGTGGGCAGAGTTGGTATTGGAATGCGCTCGCTTAATAGTTTTGAGTAGAACTTCCTAGAAATTGCACTGATTTCACTGCCAGTGTCTATCAAAGCTTGAACACTAAGATTTTCAATAAGAAACTCCACAACCGGACATTTTCTCGCTCGTTCTCTGACAGGTTCATTCAAGTCGTCGTTTAGGTCAAAAAGGCATAATTGATGACACAGTATTGAATATTGGTATCTCTGAGATAATTCGTTTGGAACCCAGATACCCAGAAAGCCCAAACGGTTCTAGTTTGACGGACTCGGTCTTATGGAATCCTGATGTCCATTCCTACTAGTTGTGTTATTATTACGGTCATTTGAGTTTGGTGGCGGACGGGAGTTGTTCCCCCCATTCCTCTGACCCTGATCATCACGGCGCCCTGATTGCCTGTTCCGATTATCTTCTCGGCGAAAACCTGTGATTTCGGTCCCAATTCTCTTCATAAGGGTTTGACCGCGTTCTATCAAATTGCGCCAGCAATTCTTGAAAATGATCAAGATTGTCAAATCGTACACTGTTAATAAGGTTTTGCACGTAAGTAGGAAAGTGTGCGGTTAGGAGCCAGATAATCTTTTTATCATCTGTCGTCGGATCACATAGTTTAATAGCCGAAATTTTTTCCATGGCGTAATCTAAATATGATTGGTTTCTTCGCTTATCCCATCTAGGAAAGTGTGCGGTTAGGAGCCAGATAATCTTTTTTTTTTACTCGAGAATTTTCTCTCGAACTCGTAACGTCGCTGCTCTCCCAGTAACGTGAAAGAAAACGAGTTCGGAATTCCTCGTAAGTCTGCGGAAAAGGTGTTAACGCAGTGAGCCAGTGTGCGGCGTTACCCCGTAAAAGTTCCTGCATAAATCTTGGTTTTAAGTGAGGCGGTACCGTCTTTGTCAAATTCATATAATTTTCGCACGATCCAAAAAACTTTCGATTTTCGTCCGATTTCCCAGAAAAGCAAAGATTCTGAGGAGGAGCCCACGAAAATTTTAATCCAGAACCAGCAGACGCGTTCGTAATTGGATGATTTTCCATTTCTTTTTGTACTTCTTCCTTTACCAGATTAATCACATTTTTATCTATTTCTTTCTTTAGTTTAGTTTCCCTTTCCTGAAACTTTCCTCACTACTGTTTAGTTCTACACGCCTCTATTTTATTGTCGCATGCTCGTAATTTCTGGTGAATTTCAGACTGTAGGTTTTTTAAATTTTCTTTCGTTTCGGTCCTTGAATTCCCCAATTCTTGACCTAGCTTCTCAACGGTGTTCTCAATTTCTCCGCACCTACCCTCGAGTTGATTTTTCAGTGATCCGATTTCATGGTCGAACTCTCTTCCAATTTTACAAGTTTTCGGATTGGTTATCTAAACAGTTATCTAATCTATCAAATCTTTCCTGACACTTTTTCTCGTGTTCTGAAAATCGCAAATTAATTTTCTCGTCCATTTCCCCCATACTTCCCGAAATCTGGTTCTTTAATTCGATTTTTAAATTTTCATAATTCTCTGCTTGTTTCGTTAGAACTCGCATGAGATCACTTAAGGTGATTTCATGCGTAGACTGGTCCCCTGAGCTGTCATCACCTCCCACGTCTACACCCGATTCGTCCAGCATTTTGAATAACTTATGCGATTTCACAGTTTTTCTTGAAAAAATAGTAACACTCACAAACAGAATACAAATCCAACTGATATCATTAACAGTCCACAAATAATTAACCTCGTAGCAACGTCCTTCCATCCATTTCTTGCTTAATATTATAAAAAAAATTCAAATTTAATTTGTCGTGCAGCAATACACAGTAATTCAAAAGTAACAATATTTATTTTAAGACAAATTAAATCTGAGGGCGTTTTACTGGGGTATCAAAGATACTAATTCGAGCCCCACTTGGGAAAGCATTTGCGACGCCCCACCTACCTGTGCTGTAATTGCCGGCTAGCTCAGGTGACGGGTAGAGCCTGAAATTTAGGTTGTGGACGGACGTGGCTACGTGACAGAGGTCAATTGAAAGAAAGTTTAAAGACAAAAAATGTAAATTTAATGAGAAATAAAAATGGTAAATTGACATTATTATCTGAGCTCAGTTTTTTTAAACCCTTGTTTTTTTCATGCAATCTTAAAACTAATACGATCAAATTACTTAAAACAAATAAAGCAAAAAAAAGAGATGCGCTAACAAATAAAAAGAAAAAAGGGGGCCAATGCGCGGCCTGCACCTTCTGAATGTTGACAACAGTCCAGGTAAGCCTGAAGGGCGTAATGAATGTTTGTTTTGTCTGTCGGAGCTCGACAGATTATTAGAATCACCGCTGCGGCAGGAGGACGCGCTGGGGTGAACGGCCTCCAAACAGGCAACACAGCTGGGCTCCTTTCTTCTGGACGGCACGCCCTTTAGGGCGGAGGGTGGATTCCTCTCGCAGCCTGCTCCCATTCAAGAGAGTAGAGTTAACCACGACATCAGCTGGGACGTCGGCGGTAGCGGTGACGACAGATCGGTGACGACAGATCGTAATTTTCGTAATCGCGTAACTTGCGATACACGGCGCGGGCGTAAACGAGCAGAGAAACAAATAACATTACTAGATAAAGTTCTTTTTTTTTTTCAATCTAATGACACGCGGTGCGATAATACCACAAATCGCACTCTAATCATGCTACTTCGCGCTATCCTAGCGCCTACACAACTCGGATGACCTCCGCGTCCCACACCCGTACAACATGAGCGTCCCCGCCTCTGTGTCCGCACGACTTGGGCGTCCCCGCGCCTCTCTGTCCAAAGACCTCCCGCTTCTGTCTGCCCTCAGCGCGTCTCAGCGCCCACGAACCTCTTTTCCCCAATTTCCATGAATGTTCTAGAAGTTTCTACAGAAATTTTGGAAGACGTGTTGTTACTGGCCGAAAGTTACTACGCCGAAAATAATATTGCTCCAATCAGATTACGCGTCTTGTCGGTAATTTTGATGGAATTTTCCAGAACGCTCTCTCTCGCACACTTCCTGTAAACAAACACGGAGCGGTCGCCGCGCCCGCCGCGTGGAGCCTGGTCGGTGGTCCCTGAGGGTTTTCGGAGGCGTTATCTAAACACTACACCCCCCCCTTGCTCGGCGACGCTAAGGAGCGGCGTAGATGGCCGTGCGAAGTGATTTAGGTCGCACCCGGTTGGGGCACGCACGCTTCTGAACAGTAATAACAAAAATAAATGTATTTATTTTTTAATCCAATATTCGGTTACGTCACAATATATATATATATATATATATATATATATATATATATATATATATATATATGCACAGTCTCCTATATTATTTCAGTAGTATACAGATCTTTTGCTGCTCTCGCACTCAACCAATCTTTATAAATAAGGACTCTACAGAAAGAAAATTCCACTGAGACGTGGTGAATTGCACTTTCACTTTAAAAATGTGAAGGATTTGTTGAAAAAAACGCGTCTAAATTTTCATGCCTGATGCTACCCGCAACATTTCAAAGCATTGTCAAAATCTGTATAGTTAAATAGCTCCTAAATGAAGTCTTAAAACTTAAAATATTAAGGGTCTTAAAACTTGAAATATTGAGACCTAAAGTTTCAAGGCCTAAGGCTTCAAAGCCTAAGGCTTCAAGGCCTTAGTCCTCAACTAAATGTGCCCCACATTGTAATCTACAGAATGAGATATTACTAGACATCCTATTATATTTTTGCTGGTCCGGCACTTATGGATACTATCAATACCAGCAAAATCAAAGGTTGTGGCTCTATAAGCCGTAAAGTAAGTCAAACTGTAACTGTCGAGAGAGAGAGAGAGAGAGAGGAGAGTGAGAGAGAGAGAGAGAGAGAGAGAGAGAATCTTACATATTCTTCATCTTACTTCATTCTTCTGATATTCTTTCGTCAAAAAGAAGAAAGAAACAATATTGACAAAGAATGGACAATTCTGTACAGTGAAGAGTGAAGACTCTCTTGTTAGGTTTGGTAATAAAAACAAAGTAATATAAACGATTTCTGTCCGATCAACAATAACATCCCGACGCACCGAATAGAAGAGAATCGGATCATGCCAAGGCAAGCGATTTCCCGCTCTCGTGGAGTAGTGGAGGAGGTCGAGACCAAGGTGCCCGTAGACACGAGATTAACCAGTTTGGTGTGTGCTTCACCTGTGACAGAATTTACGTTATCAGTAGTGATTCAGTCAAATTTTCAAAAATAGCATTCAGTACTGGAAATGCTGTTTCAAGCATGTTAATAAAAGATCTAGATGTTATGTTCAAGCAAGTTATATTTTTTATTAAGCAGATTGTTTTAATAATCATTGGAGGCGTTTTCTGGAGTGTTTTGTTTTCTATTTCCCCTCACACAAGCAATTTTTTGATATGTTATCTCTTCAGTGCTACGAACGAAACAAATGTACCCGGTGAAAAGATCAGCCCACATCAAGAGCAATCAGAGGAGAATGTTTTGAACTTTGGGAAGAAAAAAATACAAAACATCGCAGGAATCAGATAGGTTCATTAATGTAAGATGGAATTTATATTAAATATTTCTTAGACAACGCTGGTCAAATTTTAGTTGGTAAAGCATACGATAGTCCACATGCTGCTACATAATCGCATGTTTTATTCTTAATGCTATAAAAAACTGTCTCCTATTTATTTCAGTAATATAGATGAATTTCGTGGCTCTCACACACAACTAGTATTTATAAGTTTCGTCTCAAAAGAAAGAGAATTTCACTGAGAGATGGCGTATTGCACTTTGATTTTAAAAATATGAAGGATTTGCTGAAAAAAGGCATCTAAATATTCGTGCCAAGTGCAACCCTCAACACTCTGGTAGGGCTTTTAAAATCTATTTAGTTAAATAACTCCTAAAAGAAGCGTTCTAGAGATTTAAAGTCTGGAATTTTGGGGGAAAAGGGTTTAAATAAACGCTCTTATCGCCGTAATCTCCAGGACGAGAGCTCTTGGACCTTTTGCTGGTCCGGCGCTTCTCGGGGTTCTCACCACCTACTCGGAGACGCGCAGGGTCTGCAACTGTATGCGAAAAAACTAATTACTTGATACTATAGGCAGTTGAATTGCATGGGTGTACCTCTCAGTTCGGTAATAAAGTTAAATAATATTGCAAAGAGTAAGGTAGTACTTACCCAATGCTGCATTTTCGCATAGCCAACTTTACGTAGCTTTCTCAAGATTAAAACCTTTTCTAATAGTTTTGTGACTATCAAGGAGAGATTGTTTAATTACATCAAATATTGTTCTTAAGGAAGTGTTGAGAATTGTTACAAGATCATTTGCCTGTAATACTGAATAAATCTTTATTCAAAATTTCTTTTCAAACATCAATTTCATTGTTTTTATTTTTATTTGATATTCTATAAATACATTGGAAGTTATCTTTATACATTTTTAAACAAATACACACGTTTTGTTAACTACTTTCTCTCTTAAAACAGAAATTGAAGGATAGGAAAGATGGTGAAATTTATTATGCGAGAGTTCTCCCGAGGTGTTCTACTAATGGGAGATATTTGGGACGCATCCCGACGGTAGGTCGGTGCCGTATCTCGCCATCCAGTGGGAGATCATCTCCACTACCAACAACTACTCTCGCAATCAGACATGCACTATATTTAAGGGACTAATGAATTGTGAATTGACGCCACCCATATCACTAATGAATCAATCCAACTCGCGTAATGTCTAACACTAAAGTAATACATTTTATGTATTTTGTGTAATAATTGCAGAAATATTAAAACTTCACCTATTATTGATCTCTTTTGATAATCCCATTAGCGTAGCGCCTCTGCTTTGTGACATCGCGAAGGAACGTAACATTTTGAACTCTCCTGGGTTTGGAATGAAATGCACTCCTGGGCGCCGCCCAGTGCCTGAGCCCGGGCTGCAGGAGGCGCTCGCACCAGGAGCGGAAATGTCACAAGAGGCGGAAGTTGTCGCCAGTGGAAGACACGACGTTGGCGACTCGCGGGACTGGAAGTTATGACAAGTGCTCCCGGAGAAACGCGGGGGGAAGACGGGGAACGGGCTCCCGGGACGGAGAGAAGAGTCACAAAGTGAATTGGTGCTTCACCTGACGGGCGGAACGGCTTCTTTGGAATTCCACGACAGGCGCCCGAGTAGCGAATTTCGAATAGGAAACATTAACTTTCTTTGAAAATGTTTCGAACCGTTTTGAAAATAATTGAAGATGAATGGCTAATAACGGAACATAATTTAATTTGAATTAGTTCGATTTAGTTAGTTATAATGAAACCCCTTAACCTCTATCCCTAAAAGGAGTGTGTATCCCTAAACATAGTGAACAATGGTAAGTCACATGGATAATCCAATGTCATACGTTATTCAGAGGTTTGCTTTTATTCTCACAGTCTAACACGGAGAGCTAATGTTGCTCACCCCTCTGATGGATGTCTTCTGATGCTTTAAAATTATGACAATAATAATTCAGAGTGTTAGAATTTCAATTATTTTCTGTGGATGATTAAAGTCGAAAAATTATGCATATGATAAAACTAACACCACAAAAGACCACAAAAGTATTACTTCAGTCTCACTGGACCTATCGGAGTCTTTAGAAGATAATGGAGGGCCACGATTAATAAAATATATTGTGAAGATTAACAGTAGATTGTAAAGATTAATATTGTTAAATTAAGTTACGCCGAAAAAGTCACCTATTGTGACCACTCCAGGAAAAACACAGTGAACCAACAGCCCGTGGTGTTAAAAACTTTCCTAACATTTTCTAATGCGAATTTCTTTCGGTTCTGTCATCTTAACGAATCGGTGCGCGGTTCTTACTTTAGAGACTTGTCATGTAATCTCTCGCATGGTGACACTCTAGTGGCGGTTTTATATCTCCGTTTACCACATGAAAACACAAAAATCATAATCTAATCACTATAATAAGTGTAGAAAAATAATCTTTTGCAATTTTTACAGACGATTGTGTTGTTTGTGGCATTTAGTATCCCATGATGTCAGTGTTATGAACGTTTACCTCTAATCCAATATTTTTCTTAGACTATTTTATGGCTGACGAACGTACCACAAATAGTTGGAAGGATTGGGCAATCATTTGGTGGCAAGTTCGAAAATGCTTAATAACGTAGCCTGGGTGGATCAACTGAGAATTTTCTTCCGCCTGGGCATTAACCAAAAAAAAAAAAAAAAAAAACCAAAAAAAAAAAAAAAACCCACAAACATATTGTAACACTGAATGATTATTACACAGGAACGAAAGAAAGTTGTCAGACCCGAAGACATGACACATGTTTCTCTATAATGTTTGTCGACACGCTGAATCCAAATCCGCAGCCAGAATTGTGCATCCACTTGCCAGTTTTTTTAAATCGAAAAAAACATGATTTCTTCCAATGTCTCAATATTTTCTTGCGATTTAAAATAAATTAGAGGGTAGTTGCTCAATTCTGGCTTCAAATTTGTATTCAGCGCGTCAAAATACATACAGAAACACGTGTCAAGTCGTTGGGTCTGACAACTTTCTTCTTTTGCGTCCCTGCGTTTATCCGCGGCTTCCGGCCGTGTGAAATGCTATCGTAACTAGTTCCGAAATAGTGATGTATGTTATATTTAGGGATGTGGCGGTGTTCGTCCCCTCTAGAACGTGTTCCTCGTCCTGGAATGTCCGCCAGCGGGTCACCGCCCCAGAACGGAGGAGCTCTAACCTGCCAACTGGTCTTTCGATAGCATGGAAAACCGATTGGAGCAGCCAGACGCTACGATTCTCCTCCAGACAGGGGCTGAATTCGATCTAGGTGTACAGCTAATGTGAGAAATTCGCTGCCGCTGAGATTCGAACCTAGGACCTCCTGGTCACAGACAGTGCAGTGTCAACAGTGGTCTCAGTGGCACATTTCGTGACAAAAATTGCGCCCAGATTCCAACTCAACGGCGTCGTTTGAAGTTAGAAAAGACGCGCGTTCCGCGTACGGAATAGACCTCGACCGCGCTCGCTTGTGCGGAGGGTTAGGCGGGAACCGCTCCGCTTTTTTGGCGCGCGAATAACGATTATCGCCCGTCTCACAATTCTTGGCGCGCGCGATTTCACTCCCGCCGCCGCCGAAAGCGCCCTCGGGTGACGCATCGAGGCGGGCGCCGCCGCGACGCCGGCGCTCGCGGCGTTTCTGGGCGGACGGAAGGGGCAAGAGACGACGAAAAGAGGCGGTAAAGAAAGTTGCAACAAAATGGCATAAAAGAAACGATGGACGTATCATCAGATATTAAAAAATATAATATAAAAAGATTGGAGAAGGAAGACGGATTGATCAGACGAATAGTGAATAGGACGGAGAGAAAATGAATAATTGGAGAGAAGAGAGTCGACGAAATAGATAAACTTACTTATTATGCCATACATTCACCAAATTCGCTGAATAAATTATACATTGTACACTAACAATAAAATACTTATAATAAAATACAAGAATACAATGTTACGAAGTTTTATTTAGTACAATCCAAAATAGTTGTTTATGCTTGAAGGGGTTATAAGCGTTCTAATGATCGAGCGGCGACAACAACCCCGATAATTCCATCCTTACGGGAACGTGTAGCATCATTCAACTGTTTTCATTGTTCTCTCGTAATCACTATCGATCCAGGTATGTTATGCCATGTTCGTATGTATGTTCGTATGTCCAGGTATGTTATGCCGTTATCGAGCTCCACATCGAAGGCAATAACAAGCAATAACGTAAGAAAAGAATGTAAGTTATTTATGACTCTTCGTTGAAAACTTAGAATAGAACAAAAAAGTCTTAATAACTCATTGTACTGATATGAAAAACAATAACTTAAATTTACATTCTTTTAAATACTATTTCGGATATTAATTCATTTAATTCGCAAATTAGACGCAAGAAGCCATTGTACAACATCGCCTCCTTAGAGTAAATAGAAAGAGACAACAGCACACACAGCGAGAGGGAACAGAAGAAAGTCAGAGATAAAAAAGAAGAGAGATAGGAAAGAGAAAAAATAAAGAATAAAACCACAAGAGACACAGGGAGGAAGGAGAAAGAAACCAAACTGAGATAAAAAGAGCAGAAGATGCCAATTTGAAAAACAAAGAGGAAAAATTTCAGGTACAAAATAAAAGGATAGAAGAAAAGTGGGTAGAAGAAAAGAGAAGAGGATATATTATGAATTAAAATATATGAAGCAAATTAAGAGGAATATTTTAAAATGTTATTACTTGAAGTGGATTTTCGCATTTTTTCAGTCCCAAAACAGTGAAATTAAAATATGACTTTAAGAATACTGTAAAAAACCTGGTTCTATAAGCAAACTTTCATTGAAAAAATTGCAGTCAGTTTTTGAGAAAGTACCGTTTAAGCGTTTCTGAAAATGCACTATTTTGATCTCATTGGAACAAAAAACTTTTGAGGTGTCGAGAGATATCGTAAAAAATCATTTAAATCACTTTAAATTAAATCCGTCAGATATATTCTTTAAACATGTGTAATAACAAATTTAAAAATAACATAAAATGGTGCTTGTGTAGTGTGCATTTAGCATTATACAAAAAAAAATTTTTAAAATTTTGTTTTAATATTGTCATATTTCATTAAAAATACATGAAAATCTCTTTCTTTTCAAATATTGTGCAGGACAAATGAAAAAAATAAATGTGGTGAACAATTTTTATTGAAAAAACCTCTATCTTTAATAAACAAGAGAAACCAATAAAATTGAACCTTTTGCAATGTTATAAATTGAGAGTTTAACAGGGAAAATCGAACCTATGGGATCTTTATAAGTGTACTTCACTCTATGTTAATTAGAGCGAGACCGTCGTAACAAATTTACTGAACCTTTGCAGATAAAGGGAAAAGAGCAGGAACAACGCGCATAAATTTCAACGGGAACAACAGCACATTTATTTACAGAAGAAAAAATTGCGCGGCCAAGGTCATAAACGAAAACTGCATTATACAGCACTCACTTCTACCTCATCATTATAATACAATAATAACAATTACCTCGTGAGGTTTGAGGTAACACGATCAATATAAAATTGCTACTTGACGCCTGTTAGCCACTGTCATAGGACATCTTAATAATTTAGCACGAAATAGAAATACGACAATTTAAACATTGTCTTATAGACACATCAAAATTCCCTCAATCTTAACTATTCACTGCACTAACACACTTGGCAGCCAAAGAATAGAATTATTTACGAAAAATAGTGTAAAATACAAGTCTCAAGGACGAGCAAGGGTAAAAATAACGTCTTTTTACATTTCTTAGTCGTTTTTATATTTTTCTCGCTGTAGTAGTTTGACACTTTCAAAAACACATAGAAGATTAGTTTCTGTTAAGTGATTAATATCAGAATTTCGAGATACAATAACTCATTGGGAGGTACGCCACGGCATTGACAAAATTAATATTGTCTTTTCCACTAACAATCGATATATTATTACCGAAATTACATATTTATCAATATTTCATACACTCAAGTTAATTTTAGAAGTCATGATTTTCAACTTTTTCAATGAAAGCGTGTAAAATATATTTCAGTATATGATACGTGAGCAACAAACCAAAAACTACTCATTTATTTATATTCTCAGTTTAATATTTCTAATGTGAAGAAAAAATATTAGAAGATTTCCCCCTTAACAATGCAGGTTAAAAAGAACTCAACACGAAATACAGGAAAACTTATATATCTCAAATTTGTCGGAGTAGCTATGACGCGTTTAAATTTCACGAATCCATTTAATTTCTCAATTAGGCTAAAAGTTTCGACAATTTTGTTGGAATAGATGAACCATAATAGCATTAATAACGGCCAGATTAACGTATAATGTGCAGCAATAGCAAATTATCAAACCCTGGAAATTCTCCCCACACTCATGTAAAATCACGTAAGTGGTAAAATTCGATTAGTGACGTATGTTTGATTTCTCTTTACCTCCATTCTGTTAATTATAATTATTTCATGCGTTCTGATTACAGTTGACCCCACGGATTATTTGTCCTTCGTAATAATTGAGAGGTATCGGAAGTAATGGTTTATTTAATATGACCGTTCTGTCGTTGCTCGTTCAGCGTAATTTCAATGCATCGAAGTGCTGGTTGATGACGTATTTAATTTTCAAAGTTGGACAAGTTCACATATTACATTGATAGATATTTCTGCAAATCACTCTAATATCCTCGAATTGAGGGGGAAATACGTCCTGCCCTCTGATTCTGAGATTAAAAAATGCTGAACTATAATTATAATGCAATCAAAGTGTTCTGAGTGTATTTTGATGTTAAGAAAACAAAATTTACTTTTTTATTTCAATTCTTGACTCACTTCATACATTTTTGAAAATACTCCGTTGTGAGAGGTATTTTACTAGTTAAAATAATACAGATTAAATTACAAAAGTAATGACACATTATTAATTAAAAAATAAATCATATATATATATATATATATATATATATATATATAATTTATTTCATTAATATAGGAATTGTTAAGGTTGCTATTAGACGTGGGACAGCAATAAGCTTGGCAAAAATCGTATCAAAGGTGAAGTTTGTAGATCCGATATCACGAACATGGATATGAAAGGGGAGGGTAATGAAGATTGCACTAACAAGGAAACTAGTAGATTCTATCGTTGTTACAAAATAAATGAAGTAAGAAAAAAGAAAAGGTCATTGCCTTAAGAAACTTTAGCACTTTCGTTGGTAGAGTATATTAAATCCGTAAAAAATGTGCCGACACCCATGATGAACTTTGTATACGAAAATACATGTGTTCCGTGATTTATTTTAGTTTTTAGGAACGAATAGACAAATTAAATGTCTGATGAAAATGGTATTTATTGGAAATTAATTTAATTAAAATTTTGTGGTTAATTAAAAAAAATTATAAAAGAAAATAAGATTCCTTTCATTTAATAGATTCAAAGTGAATATATTAGTGATGAGACCATAGAGTAAAGATGTACCTCTTTAGTCTATGAATGAGACAACCATCAAAGGGTTGATAAAATGTATAGAAAAGGTGAAATGAAAAATATTGAAGAACGATGATTTTTACTTTAGAAGAAAGATATTAGATGAGGTAGACGAACGACTATAAAAGATGGAATGAATATTGGGATAAAAAAAAATATAAGAAAAGATGCGAGGAAAAAGGGGAAAGGAAAGAAGTCGAAGATGCAGAAATGGAAGAATAAAGAAGGGAAAGAAAAATATGAGGAAGCCCAATAGAAAAGAAATGAAAGGAAGCAGTTTGAAGGAGAATAAAAAGAAGATGAAGACGAAGGAAGGGGTCTGGCAGAGGAGAGCGGGGCCAGAGCGCGCAGAGGATCAGAGAAGAGTGGTAGCGTTCGTGGCGGCGGCGGCGGCGGCGGAAGCGAGAAAGTGATCAGACCGGTTGCCGGGCTGTCGGCCACCCACCGGGCTTTCTCCGCCTCCTCCTCCCGCCGCTGCGCACATCGCACTCCTTTCCCGCAGCCCCCACAACATCAACAACACGCATGGATCCTCACACTAAACGATACACACAATGCACACATGGGTCAATGTACCATACAAAGGTATAAACAATGAAAATATTCATACAACATATGTATATTTTTAATGTATTGAAATATGTTTCACCAATTTACTTGCACCTATGAGGATCGATACTGCTGATGTTACTACATTTTTATCATTCTTGTATAAAAGCAAATGTAACTCTGAAAAGGATCCTAAACTGGAGGATGGAAGCGTTGCAAATACGTGTTTTAATCTATAAATACAATATGTGTGTCTGTCTGTGATTTCAAAATAACTAACGTTTAAACCTCTTATTTTTATTTACTTCATATTGTTCACAAACACCTATTCAATTGCTATCATAATTTTTATCTCTTTGTCCAAGGCAATCTCTGAAACGAGTAAACTATTTGTAATGCGGTTTTAACCGAAAGTTCGTGATTTTTCGACACAACTTATGCTTTTTTTCAATTTATATAAAGTTTTTCATGTTATAAAATTTATGTAAAAATTGTCTTGTTATATAAAGAAGATTTGTATCCTCATTCAAAACTACAGTTTCATATCAAACTTAATGGAATTGTTCACATGACCATCAAAACAATGGAAAATTACTACCATAAACAAATTTCCAGAAAATTACTCCGCTCCCCTTTCATCCCCTTTGAGCAAAATTAGTCTGCACTGTTTCTGTTTTTCGCAAATATCTCGAAAACTGGCAGTAAATTCACTAATGTGATTCAGATGTTTTTTAATGCTCATAAAATTTCCTAGCACCAGCATTTTAATTCTTTCCAATAGCGTAATTAGATTCACGTTAATTTATGGCCATAATTGTTACCAGACATTTGCCGGGAGTATGCAAAATTGCACCTGTTTGCAGCTTCTCATAGCAACGATGATCGTCACTAACATGACAATATGGAGATGACATTTCTGTTTAACGTTTTTTAAATTTCAACTAATTTGTAAATATTATATTCTAAACGATATGGAAGTTTTGGAATTCCTGAATGATAGATGTTCAGTTAGCCGAGAGTGCTAAAGCATTTTTTTAAATATTGTTTCAAATACCCATTCGTTTGGTCTGACGTAAAATTTGTGACAGGAAAAAGCTGAGTTTATAAGAACCAACGTGTGTTTAGTTTGTATTATTACGCTGCGCAAATAATTTACTGCACAGGTAATTTACTTTTCTCATTGGAGGAACTTGACACATCCAAGAACTTACTTCAGAAATTAAGAAAATAGTGACATCATAATACAATAGGCGAGCTTGCAGGAAGATATTCATCGTAGCACATCTCTCACAGTTGTCTAGTCCCGAGAAGTCACTTGAAACAAGGAAAATTCAAACTTCCACATTCTTCTTTGAGAGTAAGCGGTCAAATTGCTGTTGACATTCACTGTCATATTTCTCAGATGAGAACAGGATTGGGCAGTACTTAAATACTTGTATTTGAAATACGTATTTTAAATACATTTTGTATTTAAATAACTATTTTCGAGTTTTTTTGGACAGTATTTTATAAATGTTTTAATACATAAAATAGGTATATTTAAAAAAGGAAATACTTCAAATACAGATTAAGATTACGACGATAGTTTCTTTTTGTTTGATTCTGCTAGTGAATGAACCTTATTGAAACAAAAATAAAAGCCCCTTTCAACTGTTGAATTTTAATTTTTCTTCATTTTTAAATTGTAAATCCAAGTTATTAAAAATGCTGGACAATTGTCCACGACACCAAAACGACACCAATACGACAATAAAAATGCGTTTATTCCTTGTAGTTAGAGTCAGGACAATCCCCTTTTTGAATATTTATTTCTATGAATGTGTTCTTGGCAACTAACCCCATTCTCAAGGTTTACCTCAGAAATGGCTTTTGCGAGGGATTTATAGTGCCTGTAAAAGCCTATTTTAGAGATAATTGCCTAATCGAGAGTTAAGAGCCTATAAGTGCCCATATTGAATTTTTCGCAAGTTGGCACATCTACGTGTTTTTCAACCAGAAGGTTTATGTGCTGTTAATTTTGTTGTAACTTCACTAGATGGCGCAGTAGAACAAAACCAAATATTCACGACAAATGCAACCCGCAACTCTCGGTAGTCATTTTGTATTTATATTTTTAAAAATGTTCTAAACGAATCGTTCTAGGACATTAAAAACACTGTTATCTACAAGATTTTAATGGGTTAAACACGCAAAATTTGACCTGTTTTGAATACAAAATTTGTACTTTGGCGGCAATAAATGGCAGCTGGCTCAGTCTGCCCTAGACTTTTCAGTCGTAAATTGCATGTTTAAGTTTTTTTGAGTTGCTTCTTCGTTCACATGTGAGGATTAAGTTCTGTTAGTGCTAAGTCGAAGATGGTTAATACTGTGAGAGGGGGAGAGGAGCTACACTCAATTTTTCATCCAAAAATCGGTATGTCTGTCTGTCTATATGTATAGATGAATGTACGGAAAGAAGAACGTGTCACAAATATCACTGAAAGATTAGAAGTTTCATAACTTGGTGAATACCTCGGGAGTACGATGTAGTTACGCCGCTCCGGAGATTTGTTTAATAAATAATTTTCTTCTATAGTGAATTAGCGCTTTACAAGAGAGTTTTGATATTAATGTACAGCTAATTGCGCATTCGCCGTAATAAGAGTGAGACCACTCACTCTGGAGTGATCAATTTCTATATAAGTATTATGTGGTTGGGGTGATTAGGAGGATTGGTAGAGGGTGAAATAATAATACCATTAGATTGGAAGAGGTAATGGGCTTTTAAGTTGGTCTGAATTTATCCGGAGATCATTAAGGAACTTTAACTTACGAGGATATTTACATGAAGCCCCTGTGAAAATTACAAAATTTTCTGGAAAATGACTAAATGTTTTCGTTAATTTTTTCCCTAAGAGAAGAAAATGCATTTGGAAATATGTATTGACAATTTTTATTAAAACCTCTGGAAATGGTCAAATTTATTTTAGAAGTTTTACAAAAAAAAGTATTCGAAACATTTGTTCTTTGTACGACAAAGTACAAATTAATTTTAAAAATTACCAATATTGGAGCAAGGTATTTTCTTTTCTATGCAATTTTCTTCTGAATTTCAGATCTTTAAATGATGCCATGCATGTTTGAAAATGAATGTGAGCAGTTGTTGAGTTATATAATATTAAAAAGAGGAAATGTGTCGGTATGCTGGGCATTTTCGGAATTTCTTTCGTACTTCACTGTGCCAGTAAACATTCAACAGCGTATTTCTTCAGCATTTATTCTCATTCTTCAAAAATCATTATGCGTATACTGTAAGCAAAGAAAAACTTGGGAAACCTGCACTGTGTGGTCAGGTGGCAGTGTAAGCAAAGCATTAGTGAAGAGTTGCTTAAAAGGTAATAACCTCTCATTGTAGACATTCTCTTTCCGACCTGCGCCGTGTTTGGAGGGATTCTCTGTCTTTGCGAATACAAGCGGACTCAGAAAGAGAGTAAACAGATGAGCCGTTTCAAGTTGGACACTTCACCGTCGGTACTCTCAGCGATACTTTAAACGCTGTTCCGGAGGAGTTCACCGCACCCTAACGTCGCCTGCAACTCAGCACTGAGAAAGTGCGCGGTGGTTTCGTGCTTTTGTAGATATACGATTTCGCGTGCAGTTAAAAAAGAACTTGGAGCTGGTACTTGCGTCGTACTAGTTTAGGTTTTGTTTTCTCTTCGCTTCCCTCCATCTCGATATGCAGCTTCTCCGACCTGATTTGTTCAACGATCAGATCGTTCGTTCCTTTATCTCTAGGAAAATAATTGAAGCGGTGGAGGTGAAATGCTTTAACGAAATTAACATAGCGATAATGGAATGGAACGTTGGAATATAAATTGTGCTACACACATGCGTACAAACTTTCAGGTAGTTACAGTAAGCGAGAGAGAGCTAGAAACTTTGGGAAAAAATGTTTCTCTTTTGCAATAGTAATATGATTAAAAAAAATTATATTTTTGTAATTATCTGCCAGAGTGATACAACGCTTCATCAATATATTTACTTAAAAGTTGAGAAGAAAACTTTTTTTAATTTAAAAATGTTTAATTTTTAAAATATGGATAAATCCGTGTCTTTCTCCAACATCACTGAAGTTGGAATATAGATTTGTGGTACGGAAATGTGTAACGAACAATTTTGGAAAAGGGAAAATTGGGTACGTAATGAATGCATTCAAATAAATATTATTCATTTGAATCCTTTTAAGTTATGATATTGGATATTTACAGACGAAATTTTCACTCTTAAATAATTGTTCTCATTAGTATTTAATATATATTTTTATAATTTTTAATTTTCACATACTGTTCCCAGCAAAAATTACGTAGTACGTAAAAAATTAATTTCAATAGTGAACTATTGAAAAACAGACTACTTAGAGATTCTTCACATTCGCATCCACTCAGACAGATGACTCAGATTTTCATGAATCAGAAATCATATTGGACTGCAATTTATGCAAGTGTACACTCTGTAGTTGCGCAACAAAATATAGTGCGGTTCTTAGGGTAGTTTACAATAATGAAGTATCAAGTAATGTTATTTTCTTCATTTCGATAATAATTACAACAATTTTAACCAACTGAAGAAAGTTTATAGAGTACATGTTAAACTATATAGCCGAATGTCCTAATATCGCTTTGGTCTGTTAGTGGAAAAAGCAAAAAGTAAAAAAAAAACTTGAAATTAGTGAAAAAATACAACTACATTTAGACAGAATAGGCAACTGGTCAACAATTTGGAAAATTAAATTAAACCCAACAAAATCCACAGCCCAAATATTCTCACTAAAGTACGTCTACACTCCTTTCCCCTTCACAATCAACAACAGTACAATTCCATGGACTTCTTACTGCCAAATAGTCAAATAATTTGGGCTAAACGTGGACACAAAACTGAACTGGAATATCCATATAAAAACTAAAACCCAACAAGCAAAATGCAAAATAGCACAATTAAAACCTCTAATAAACTCCAAAAGCTACATATCAATATATAATACCATCACATTACACCTTCAATAATCATACCTTTAATGTTTAACGCATGCCCCGTCTGGACAAACGCATCAGCTACAACCATAAATAAACTGTAAATAATACAAAAAATAGATTTCTCCGATTAGCAACTCACGCTCCATGGTTTATATCCAACAAACAAATACACAAAGAACTGTTTATAACTTCCATCATTAAATACATAGCCCATCTCCCTACACCTTTTATTCAAATATCAACTCAGTACCACACATCATCCACTACAACCTCGCCTCAAGAGACTATACTTCAACACGTATAAAAACCTTACCCTTTTAACGCCTTTCCTATTCCGCCTTTCCTATATATATATATATATATATATATATATATATATATATATATATATATATATATATATATTTCCTATATATCCAGTAGGTGCAGATTGTAGCTTCCTACCCCTTCCCGTAGTTACAGTTAGTTTTTAGATTAGGAAATTAGAATAGTTGTAAGCCATCAATGCATATGAGAAAGTGAAATGTAACTGAACTATGTAGTACATGCAAATGAAAAATAAATATGTATTAAAAAACGCGGAAACAGAATGAGATCATTCCCAAGTTTGCCGAGAAATTTGTGTCGTTGTCAAGACGCAACAGAATATTTATTTGGCTGTATGAGTTATTTTGCAAATTTTATATAACTCAAACTTTAATAGAGTTATTTGTAGTCACGTAGGTCACTAATTTCAAGATCAAAAGACAAATTAGTTTTAAAAGTGTCACTATAGGGCATGCGCATTATTGAAGGAAAAAATTAATATATGTATTTATATAATAAATTTATCAACTAAAATAGTATTAAACTCATTATGGATTAAATTGACTGTAAAGAAAATACAAATGCTTTCAACGAATCATATAAGTGAAATAAAATCAGAATGCGTTACGTTTACGTAACGTTGGCAAGAAGTGTGTCAAAGAGCTAAAACGTTTTAGAAATAGATGTGAGGCGTTTTATCGTAGGTGTTTATTGCTCCAGAAAGCTTTTTTTGGTCGCTATGCGGCCGCCTTCAGTGCGATTCTGAGGCGGCTTGGGGCCCCTGCACAGACAAAACGGCTGTTATAAATCAAAACATCATTGGAATTATTATTTTATTAAAAAACACTTGAAACAATCAGCAACAAGTATTAGTACTAAATGTGCTTCATTTCTTTCCTACTAAAGTAAATTAATATAATAAATTTCGTTTAAATTGCAGAATATTAAAATATTGTGTTGACACAAACTATGCAATTATTAACTTTAATTTTGAAATTTGGAGTAGATTACATTATTTTAGTAATAAAATGGAAATTGTTCGATAATTGTTATACAAATGTGTTTGTGTTTCAAAAATATCATATTCGTCTGGCGATAAAAGTAATGAAAGTAATGGTCTGTGTGGTGAGAAAGGTAGGTTTCCTAAAAAAAATTGGCAGAACCAGTGTATGATAAGAAATAGTTCTCATTATCAGATCGACGTGAAGATGAATATTCTACAAAATTAGTTCCATTTCCCGTAAGAATTGTACCAGAATGAGGTTTATTTACATCTGTTAATGTTCTTTAGAATTCCATGAATATTTTACCATATGAATGTGACATGGAGGCCAATGGTAAATCAATACATACGGTATTCATTTTTTGATCATCGACAGTTAATTGTTCTCTTTCTCACAAGTTCCCACAATACGTATTCGCACAAACTACTTCGCCAAGAGTCGTCAGTTCACCAAGAGAAAAAATCAAGTCCAGTTGCAAAGTATCGTAAACCAGAAGTCCGAAGGGATGCGTAGTAACTACAAATTCCATAGAGCACAGTCCAGGGGCAGAACTTAATCCGGCGTAACGAAGTATATCTAACAAGGCACGTTTTATCCACGAATAATTCCAATAACACGAGTGCGGCTTGCTTGCCCTTACACAGGCAGCTGCAGGCGCCGCTGCTTCGACAAGCCTCGCTCCACCACTTCATCCTCACGGAAGGACGCCGCGCCGCGCCGGCGGCGACCCCTCCGGCCTCCTCCGGCAAAAGAGCACGTGCCACCAGCGGCGCCTGCGCGGCCCATTGCAATGTTCGCCACTCTCGCATTGCGTATCCATCAGTTCAGTAAGCATGATGGTCTGCAAACCCGTGAGACAAAATAACATTATTAAAATTTCCATAATTATTTGGGCCAAGTGCAATAATGGAAGAGCTTACTTCTAAGGTGTCGTTTCTCAGAGAAACACAATTTTTTTCAGGAAAGGAAAATGTTCAAATTCATCCTTAGAGTAGATTGAGAGGAGTTTGTATACCATTCAAGGTTGTAAAAAATCAATTTGTGAACAAAATGTTTGGCACCATGACGAACAAGCGCCTAAATAATAAATTGATACTTCAATCTAAAACACAAACGGATATGGATTGGTTATTGCTTCCGGGAACGCCAACTGCTTCGTGTTGTGCGTGTTACATACTAGGAGACGGTGGTGTTCTTCCCCTGCTGAAACAGGAGATCCGGCACCAAACTACACGTCTTCTTGAGCAGATTTCTCTCTGGTTATCTCCATCCATCGGGAACCCCCAAGCCGGTCAAGCACTAAAGGTTTAACTGGTCTCCCGATAGGCGTGGTAGTGTAATGCAAGTACGTGTGTGTGCATGTGTGTGAGAGGGGGAGAGAAGGAGAAAGTAACAAGGCTAATGAAAGAAATATCGCGCGCAGGCCTTGGTTCGTTTGTTAGGGTACTGCTCCGCCATTCGCCTGGTGTTGATCAGAGAAACTACGGAAAACTACCGATCATATTCTCCCCCAGAGAGCGGCTGTATTCGACCTGGACATGTAGCTAGAGTGGGGCTCGGAGCCGCTGCCTGAACTGGCTCAGGCGGCGGCTGAGCGCCTCCCCTGGGGCGCGAGGCTCGTCCTGGGCGCGCGCGGCGCTTTTTCCGTCGCCTGATCTTTGTTAGTGAAGTGCCTCGCAGTGGCTTTTTCGGACGGAGACGTAAAATTTATTGCGCGCACCGCCCGTTCGGCAACTGCCGCGATCGAGAACTATCGATTGGCAGCGGCACTGCTTCGACTTCTTTCTTGTCTCGTGACGTCCCTGAGGCGCTATTGTTTCGGTTGCCATCTTCGTTTCGGGAGCGCTTCTCTTTCAGCCACGCACGGTGAACAGTAGAACACTTGCGCTTGAGAACACGACGTTATGTTGAAAATTTAACAATGCTCTCATGGAAATTAACATTTGTTACTATTATTATTATTATTGTTGTTGTTGTTGTTATTATTATTGCTGTTGTTGTTGTTATTATTACTTGCGTATTGGCCATTTCTGACTATTCTACAAGATTGACGTGTGAAACTTCGGGAATCCGCTATTCTGATGTTCCCCGCGGATACCTGCAGCCTCCTCGGCGCAGACGGCTCATGCAACCGTAACTTTTTTGTTATTGAAGTTCGCATCAATATCTAGGTCATTAGCGACCACTATTAAAGTTATCGTTATGGTAACTGTGAATATGAAATGAAATGGTGATGATGAGGGGTGACCACGACACTACTGCCTTAGCGATCTCGACCACCGGACCGGAAGCAACGTTTGTGTATGTGAAGGTTGTGAGAATGACGTTCCGGGCAGGAATTGTGCCTCAGTTAGAAGGAATCTTGTACTACTTCATGAAGAAAAACACTGAGAAAATGGAGAATCTTTATTTCCTTGATTTTATGAAAGCAAGAGAAACTAGTGGTGCCACCAAAGCACATACTTTCTTGCATTGTTTCTAAATGCAAATGCAATATTATACTACACATACATAAACCGACAAAAGTGCTAGTCCGGACTAAAGAGATTAGAAAACGAACTAGTGTGAGAAAATCTATGCTATTCTATAGCACCACAAGTTTATTTATTTATTTCATTATTTGTTTATTTATTTATGTGCCGTACGCTGTTACCTAAGAGGAAAAACGTTAATGAAATTATTTCGCGTGGGTTTTGAGATAATAATAATTTTAGAAATTACATAAACAGTCACTAATTATGCGAAATCAGCTTGTTTTTTTTTCGAAAAACTGTACATGGCTATTTTAAAGAGATGATTTTTACAACACACTTTGTTTCAAACAAACATCCCTATTTCAATTTTGTAGTTTTGAAATGTTCACTATTTTTTTGGAATTTTAAAAAATACGGAGTAATAACCCAAAATGGGATTAGCATAATATATTTTGCAGTATCCTATTACATATGAGGAGAAAATTTAAGGAAAAAAAATTGAGCAATTTTTCAGCAATTAAAAAAAATATTGCATAACTTTCAGACACTAATTAAGCGAAATCAGTTCGTTTTCTCAAAAAAATTGTACCTAACCATTTTTTAGAGAGATGATTTTTTACAACAGACTTTGTTTAAGGCAAAAATCGCTATCTCCAATTTTGTAGTTTTTAAATGTTTACTTTTTGGCATTTGTGAGAAAACGGAGCAATAGGATAACAGGACCAACACCATATTTTTTACCGTTCTTATTACATACGAGGAACAAACTTGAGGAAAAAACTGGTGCGGTGTTTGACAAAAAAATAGCCTATATTTTGCGCAAAATTACACGGGAAAATACTGATAGTTTCAAAAAATTGAACATAAACTTATTTAAAGATCCATCTTTAATAAATAGATTTCATTAAGGAAAAAATCTCAACCTTCAATATTATTATTGTACAAAGACGTCCTCAAAAAATTGCACTTTTTAAATTTTCAAAAAATATGTGATTTCAAGGAATATGAGACGACGTCTCTTAAGCGTTTTTATCCGACGACAAAGTATGATGAAAACTTTTGTGCGGTTTTTGAGAAAATTTTGAGGATGCTTTTCATGATTCATGTGAAATACCCTCAAAAATCAAAATATCCACTGGGAGAGGTGGCTCAGCACCTAATGTCACTGCAGTGCCTCTGACCGGGAGGACGTAGGTTCGAGACTCGACGGCGACAGGCACTTCGACACTTAAAGTAGGTCGTATTCATTCTGCAGGAAACGTCTACGAGCCGGCTGCTCTGATCGGCATTTTTTCGTGGTTTCTGGAGACCACGGACCGCGCGCGATCTTTCCTTGTACTATCCTCACCCTTTACACACACACTTACATTAACATGCACTACACTACCACATATGCCAGTAGACCGTTCGGGGGTTTGGAGCTTGCCCGTCTGGGGCGGCGCACCGCTCGTGGGAAATACCTGGTTGGGGAAACGCCGTTTGTCGACGGTAGGTCGCAATCGGATTTCGCCATTCAGCGGGGGAAGGTCACTGCCACATCCCGAAGGAAAAGCATTAGGCACTTACGGCACTAATGGCGTCATTAGTTGATTCCCTCGGAATCATTATCAATCACAATATCCGTTTGAAACTCCCGGCTGCCGGCTATACTTACCCTCCGAAGCAAGGCATAGAAAGTAGGTTTTCGCTCTCAAAAATCCACGGCTTTGATCGGGTTTAAATCCGCAAACTTGAGTATAACAGTCCGATACGCTAACCGTCGCTGACAGACGGACGGACACACGGACGTTTTGCCTTCAATCGATTTTTCGGTATCACGGAACAAGGAAACATGGATTCTGGCTCCACCACGATGATTTTTTTTTCTAAATTTAGCAACAGAATTATATCACATTTTCCTTACCAGAGCCCGGAGATTTTTGGCATAATTTCGCTGTTTTCCGGGGCACGATTACATAACTTTCTTCTCTTACGAAGAACTTCGTAAGACGAATAAGTAAAAAGAAATTTCAATAAAAGAAATAGATTATCATTGCCTTGGTCTTTACGTGATTGTTAAACAAAAAAGGCTTTGTTCTTCCTGCGAATTTGTAAAAGTAATTGAAACGGATGCTAGTGTAGAGTCTCGTTCGCTGCACTGCGTGGGAGGTGATTGCAGGAGGTTTGCATAGCTGAGAGCTGAGTAGCTTAGGCGCCAAGCCGTTGGTGCCAGATATTTTTAGACCAAGGTGGACGCCGGTGCTGCTTGGACTGTCACGTGGTAGTATGCAAACCTACGCTCAACGGTGGTCATGTAGGGGTTAGCTGGCGGGTATAAATTGGGCCTACTCGCTCAGGCCGGCGGGCTTTGTTTTTGAAAACCACGCGCTTTGCGCAAAATTCACGGCCTGCTGGAGCGTATTCGTGCGTTGCACGGGTGACGAAAGTCACAGGTGTTTGGGTTGTAGCTGATTTTTTTCGTTGTTAACTTTCGCGCCAATGTGTCATAATTAATTTTCCTTTTAAGCACAAATATTGCACCTTAATCGCAGAAACGTTTTAATATTACACAATGTCTTACATCGTCATTGAAATAATTGTATTTTATGTAAATACTTCAGTGCCTATTTAGAGGATTAGTTTAATTTTAACTTTTTACTTCTTGGCGTGATATTCAGCCATCTATTTTGACATTTTAATTTTATTTCAGCGTTTATTTTACAATAGAATAGGTCAGTGGAAATACAGCACTAGTCCAAAATTTGTCATTTTCTTTTGTTTATATAAATTAGCGCAGATGACATGGAACTACATGTTGGCACTGAAAACAGTTCAATATGAAATCGTTTGACTTCATCAGGCATCGTTTGTTTGATGGGCAAAATAACAATATCTCTCCTAGGCCCTGTATTACCACCTTCAGTTACAACCGCCGGTTATCTAACTCCCGGTTAATCTAACTTCTGGTTAAAACGGACTTCGCGTATTACGAGTGTGAGGTAACTGGAAGTTAGCTAACCATCACTTTAACGTTTACTCGGTGATGGTTGGCAATACTTTCTAGTACTCAAAAGGATTCATAGAGTGCAGCATAATGCTTTCGATATTCAACTTTTTGTACGACGTTTACTATTCCAATGTCTTTGACGTTTGCTTTTCACTGTATGTTCGGAGATTTGTGTTGTATTCGGTTTTGTTTTTGCGCGTGAATAGGTTCGGTGAACACGTTGATTTTTTTGGTGTACGTTTTGTGCGTCTTGAAAAATGCAGAATTTCACCGAAACGTCCGCGAAAAGGAAGCGTGGCGCCAATTTCACTAAAGAAGAAAGTGCCACATTAGTTAATTTGGTGGATCAGTTCACCTTAATAGTGGAAAACAAAAAAACTAATGGAACCACGACTAAAGAAAAGGTAATAATGAAATAGTGAACTGTCTTTCATATCCAAAGTTTCTATTCAATTTTAAACTTTTGATATTGTATTAGCTTTACAACCTTTTCAATATGTTTTTACTGTAATTTTTTTTTTATTTTAATTTTGCAGGATCAAGCATGGGAGAAAATAACGCACAGCTTCAATGCGGCCACTGCTTCTTGCCGCAATGTGAAACAGTTAAAGGAAAAGTATGAGAACTTAAAAAAAGAAGCTAAGAAAATGTTGGGCTGAGAGAGAGGAAACTCTTAAAACCGGAGGAGGGCCAGCAACCAGAGTTCCTCAAGACTCTATTTTGGAAAAGGTTGTTGGCATTATGGGAGTAAGTGCTGGAGGTATGCCGTCCACTTATGACTGTGACGATGCAAATGAAATGTGCATAGAGGAAGAAGAAGATGCAGCAGCAACAGGAGGAGAAGAAAAAGAACTTCCAGTAATACAGGTGGAAGAAGTTCTACCTCTGCAGTCTAATGATAGTGTGGTGCAACAAAGTGAAATTCAGGACTGGTCAATGTACACGCCTGCAATGCTGAAGCGGAAACGCAATAGCAATTTAATTGTGACCCCAAATTCAAGACGACGACCACAAATGGGTGAGTCTGCAGTTGCTCCTTCTGCAAGTGGGCAGAAGTTACACTCCTGGGCTTCTGCAAGGACTGAAGTGGCCCAACTGCAAAAAGAATTGCTTCTGAAGGAGTTCGAAGCCAAGCAGGAGAGAGAGAGAGAACTACATATATTCAATATACAAATTAAGGAAGAAGAACTTCGTTTAATTAAAGCAAAAAGAAAGCTTGTGGAAATGGATGTGGAGGAAAGGGAGAGGGCATCCAAACGTTAAAAATAAAATTTTTACCATTTTTATGAACTGACTTTTATTTTTTAATTAATAAACAAATGAATGTTGAGTAACATTTAATTTCTATGTATTCTGTCCCTGAAGAACCTCACAAACGTTTCTCTAACTGCTTCCCTTTGTGGCACTTCTAAATTTATGGCAGGAGTTATCTGCCCTTCCTGAACTGCCACTTGCAATTCTTCTTGATCCATTCCTGGAACAGGTGGAGGATCTGCTTCCTTCCTCTGGATGGCGATGTTATGTATTACAGCACACGCCACAATTATGGGCTGCACTAGTGAAATGTCCTGCCTTATTCCTAGTGCTAAAATAGGGAATCTAGCTTTCCAAACACCGTATAATCTTTCAACCGTGTTGCGTGTCCTAATATGTGATTCGTTATACAAATTTTCCTCTGGTAAGCGAGGATTGCGAAGAGGTGTCAAAAGTGTTGCTCCCGTAGGATATCCTGCATCGCCAAGCAGCACCCCATTAAAAAAATCTCCCCTCTCCACCCGAGCTTTAATAACAGAGTTTCTGTATATTGTGGCATCGTGGCTTGACCCAGGCCATCTTGCAACTACATTTTGAATGCACAAGTCCGGGCTTGCAACAGTTTGAACGTTGAAGCTGAAGTAGCCTTTCCTGTTCCGAAAAACTTCAGCGTTGTCTCCACCGGGTGAAACAATACGCACGTGAGTGCAGTCAATGGCACCAATCACCCTCGGAAAAGCAGCCACTTCAAAGAACTTTCTTTGAATAGTTAATTTTTCTTCTCGGTTTCTTGGCATGTAAATAAATTTTCTCCTTAGAGATGCAAGAGCATGGGAGACTTTTGTTATTATTCTCCCAGCAGTGGTTTTATGCACCCCCGAGAAGTCACCAACTGCTGTTAGAGAACCAGCAGTTGCATAAAATCTTAATGTTAGTAGTAACTGGTTCATAGGAGACAAAGAGCAATTTCTGAAACAAAACAATACAATTCTTAATAGTGTACATGTTTCCGAAGTGCTGATATATCAAAATTGATTTTAATTCTTAACTCGAAAATAATTTTCTAGTTATTTAATGAAAAGACAATTTTAGGTAATAAAGAAGAAGTTTTGTTGATACTTACGAAAACTATCTTACATTACTTTTGTAAAAATGTATAATCAAAAATAGATTAAATCAAAATTAGTGGAAACTAATTTTGGTTTATTAATTATCAACATTTTATGAAACTTATTTGCATGAAATTTGAAAAACCCTCCACCAATTCTATAATTTTTTGTACTTCATAAATTGAAAACACAACCAAATGAAATGTGAAATAATATAAAATATTACTTATAATAACAAATTACAATACTTCATAAAATATTCTAGTAGTTTATAGAAAAGTGTGTTAAAAATTGGGTGGTGTATAAGGTAACGACAAGTTGCACAACTATGAATTTGATTTTAAAAATTGAAATTGAAAGTTTGAATGGTATGAAAAGATATGTTCATTTAATTTGTAATTTACATTAAGAATGTTTCATGTAAAACTTATTTCTTAACGAATGTATGCAAAATATGATAATACAAAAAAATTGATGTATAAACTTCTGAATTTTAGTAATGCAGAAACCCTTTATAATAGGAAAGAGAGTCATACAACAAGAATAGGTAGATTTCATTAAATACAATGTAACCCCATTTCAATTTACAGCAGGTTAGGACTACAGAACATTCAATATTTCATTTAAATAATATTCATTTCAATTTCAAATATGCTTAAAAATGAATCAATCATTTTCTAATGAATATTATTTAATTTTAGTAATATCCACGAAGGTTTGAAATCAAAATGAGGTTGTGATATTATTCATTCAAATTTGTAATTGCGACTGGATACTACTACTATTTAGTAATAATTTAAATAATAAAAATTTTGGTGATAGCACTCCGTTAACAGAAAAAGAAATGATGTCAACTTACTGTTGACAACTAGTAAAGTATTAATAAAACCACTAATTTAATATTTGTTTTCATTGGGTTACTTACTATTTAATAAGGCAATAATTTGTAAATATGTCAAATTAAATAATACATCATTTCAATGCCTTACACCACAGGTTATAACATAACCCTATTATTTCAATTAAAGCTACAGTACAAAAATTCAGACGAAGAGAGAAAGCTAAGGATAAGTAGAAACAGAGGGAACATACTATTACTAGCGTCATGAATGAGTTATTATATACATTATCATACCTGTCTGTTACGTATTCCAGTTCATCTTCAACCTGTTGCAACACGAACAAAGCAGTTTCTTTTGTAATCCTGAAACGCACGAAAAATTCGTCGCAGTCCCAGTCTCCGAAATTATCTCGTCTGGGCCGAACACGTTTGAGCCGTCTGGTATTGACAAAATATTCCAATAGCATTTCGTCTTCAGAATCAGTTTCTACATTTATTATATCTGCCATTTCGCCTAACCAGCAGTTAACTCAGTAACCCTTACTTCAATCTCCGGTTAACTTAACCGCCCGGTAAACCTCCGGTTTATTTTAACCGACGCTCGTAATACGAATTTCGGTCGCTAACTTCCGGTTAATTCTAACCGGAACTTTAACTGGAGGTGGTAATACAGGGCCCTAGACATTTACTGCTCTTCCATTCAGGATTTCTATATTTTCCTCTTTCCCTCTCTCTTCCTTTTTTTCTTTCTCTTCCCTTCTCTTTTCCGTCTGTGTACCTCTTTGCCCCTTTTCCCTCTCCCCTCTTCCATCCTCTCACTTGCCCCCTTTCCCCTTTGGAATTGCATTTAACTGAATACATATTGTGCTGTAGCGTCTTCTAATAGAGTTACAAAAAAACGACCAGCATAAAAATCCCCGTGAAAACATGTAGAGTGCCAACTGTCATGGAGATCGGTCACACGGCCACCTCCCTATGCTTACTCTGTGATCCTACCGCACCGTTGCTGACCTCTGGCGGAATATTTTAGGAACCTGTCTCTTAGCGACAGGTGAAAAATAATGATGGAGGTGCATCTACCAGCATATTATTTAAATTATTTATTTTCCCTTTTTTGTTTTCTTAATCTTGACCAAACTTCGCAAGTACACTGTGTCATATCCTGAAGAGGAGCTAGTAAATATTTCTTGTCTGTTCATAAACTCCTTTTTGTGGAATCGATGTCGATTACATGTCGTTGAATTCTTTTATTAGTATAGATGTGCACTCTCACAATAATAAAATTTATTTTTGTGGTTCATCGTTATTTTACGATAAATTTGGTTCGTAAATCTTCGTTGATATGAAACAGTACAAATCCACAGTTTTTGTTTAAATTATAACACATTATTAATAAAGTTTTACCAAAATTTTTCCCCATTCGTAGGGCTTGGTACAACATTTCTGAAATACGAAAATTGTATAAGTCTCAAAGTTCTTTTGTCATATCTAATCAAAAGTTATAACTTGAATTATCTCAGAATGAACTTTCCAGACAAGTACTCTTTTTACACACACCTATTTAATCCTTACATTTTCTGAGAGCATTGTATTGAGTTACCTTTTCATATCTTTATTTACCAAGAAAAACAATTTTTCGTATAAACAACCTGAATCAAGTTTTAATCTCAAGTCCTTTTAAGAAATATTTATGAACATAAACATGTTATCCTTTTTCGATGGTTTGTGGGACGGTCATGAATTTCCGAAAAGATAAATGCTTTGAAGAAGAGCTCCGTTCATTTTATTTATATAATGTATTCATATAAATTCTATTTTTCCGTGACGAAATCCGCCGATCAGTGCGAGTTCATCCAGACCTCCCTGCACTCGTTCTACTGCGACCACGGAATACTAACAATAGACTTTGTTCATCAAGCTGTTACTTGCAAAACAATTGCAGTGTTTGTAAACAATATGATTTTGTTTAGAGAAGGAAAAATCTAAATAAGCGGAGCGTGTATATTACATGGCGTCTACCGTTACAATACAGAATTCAAAAATCAGTAATGTGAAACCCTTTTCAAAAACAGAAGTGATACGCTACACTGATACGCTTCTTCTTTCTTGATCACATCTTATGGATTTTAAGGCGTCATATTTTTATTTATGCATTTATGCCATCTTATGCATTTTAAGGCGTTGTACACTAGTTGATCTTATCCTTTCAATCTGTGTCTCCTTTCTTTTTCCTCTTTCTATTTTCTCTTTATCTCTCTTCCCCTCTCTTCCCATCTCTTCCCCCTTCTCTTCCCCCTCTCTCTCTTTCAAGAATCCGATACTTTTTGCTATTTGTCCTTGATAAATATTGGAGAGCAGCTTTTGACTCATAACCTCTGTTATTGTTCTTAGAATTTGCATGTAATCAATATACTATTTTAAATAAAATATATTATTATAATTTTAGTGAATTTTGTATTTCAGGACGTGTTCGTAAAATGGATGAAAAAATATTTTAACTTCGAAAGTAAACAATATCTTAAGTTGAAGAAATTCATTACCTTTAAACACTTATGATATGATGAATTTATTTTTACAGAATTTATTTTTATGTAACAAGAATAGAAAGATTATAACATTTAAACAATTTCTTACAGAATTTAATTGATACACTTGGGTTAGTTCGTCGTTCTTTTGTGTTAGTAGTGGCGAGAAGTTTTTTTATAATATTTTCAAGACATTTTGTAGTAATTGTAGCACGTGATTTTTTCTCGGAAGATGGTGGTGACCTCCCCCGCTGGATGGTGAGATCCGGCGCCGGCTTACCATCGGCTAGCGGGATTTTCCCAAACCGTGTATCTCCCACCAGTGGGACAACGCCCCATTTGGGACATACTCTAACTCCCGACCGGTCTCCCGGAAAATATAGTAGTGTAGTGCATGAAAGTGTAGGTGTATGTGTGTAAGTGGTAACAAGGAAGAGGAAGGAAAGCGCGTGCAGTCCATGTTCCGTTTGTTATGGTATTGCTCCGGCATACGCCTGGTGTTGATCGCAGAAATAATTGAAAACTAATGATTATGGCTGCCGGAGGCTAGAAGCCGACTGAATTCGACCTATCTATCTAGCTAGTGTCGAAAATCTTGCCACCGTCGGAACTCGAATCTAGGATCTCCCGGTCAGAAGTCCTGCGATTACATCAGTTCATGCCCAGAGACAGGTACGTGCAAAGCGGAGATCGCGAGTTCCCTATGGAGAGATTTGTAATCTCCGAGAAACGTTGCCAGATTGAATTTCACAGTAACAGTACTTACACACAGGTAGATTTAACAGTAACTCAACTTAATCTTTAAACGTTGTATGTTGTCTTACCCATAAGTAAACGCTTGGAGGTGACTGGCATCCCCAGCCATGTCTATGTAATATTACTAATTATCATCGTTTTTAAACAAAAATAATCGTATACCACACTTTCATACTTGCGACGGCGCAGATTCTTCACCTAGATCAATTATTTTTGTTGTCAAATACCACATGATTATTACTTATTGTCATACTACATTTTTATGTGCAGAGTTGTCCCTCTTTTGAGTTAGTAACGTTACAGTTATCCTCTCCTATTTTTTGCGAAAACAAAACGTGTTTCACGACTTTCACACTGCTGCTACATCGAGGACCAGAAGATATAACTCACCTCCACTCTTCCACAGCCGCGTCTGTCCCGCACTCACTGCTGCGCTTCGTCTTCCAAAAATCTTCCGCAAGTGCCGCAATAGAAAAAGGCCCCCTGCGAGAGCGACCGCTGTCTTCGCGGCCCCCTGCGACGATTCCTCGCCGAGCGAACGCGGCGGGGTGGGGCACAAGAAGGGGAAGACTGAAGCGGCGGCACGCGGCGGAAGGAAGTCGTACGTTACGTTTTATGGCTGCTGCTGCTGCTACTGCGTCGACTTTTGCGCGCGCTTCGAGCCGGGAGGCAGCGAGTCGCTCCGTCACTCCGACGCGTCGACCGCCGGAAAGGAAAGCGCCCGTCGAAGCCTCCCCGAGAGCGCTCCGGAAGGGGTATGGAAGCGGCCTGAAGAGAGGTGTGTAACGCACGGTCGAGTGTCTTGAAGTGTTCCAAATAAGCACAGATTATAACAATAACACAAGTCTATTGTGACAAAGGTTTACAATGTTCCGTTTCAAAATCAGTACGATACGTACTTCCTATGTTTAGCACACCGACGAGAGAACGCCGTGACCGTAACCAGTTGCCAAAATACCAGAAAATGACCAAAGCCAAGCCCAAGTCACAGTTACAACAGAAGAGTGTGCAGAACCCTATCGACGTCTCTATAATCATTTCTTACCACATGCAACCACAGCACGTTGGCTTACTCTCTCCAATCCACTCTGTCTAGCTCTGGTACTCGCAGCCCTGTTACACGCGAACACCGAGCGATGCCACACTGAGACTCGGCCTGCGGCTTCCGTTGCGGTGGCTGCACTCTCCGAAAGCGCTCTGCTCTGCCCTTTGAACCCTTAGACTCTGCTTGGGGCATTTGTGACCCCAGGCGCAAATGATGTTCTACAACACTGAAAGTTATTTACATGAATTTCTCCCTTTAGATTTGCTATTTACATCCAGATTTTCATGAGTTGTAAACGTTTTAGTTTTTTATGAAAGCTTTGTCTGAAGTAATGTGAATTTTATGTGGTTGAGGTCAGATATGCTCCCAAACAGAGTTGATGTTTCCCTTCTGAACTACAAGAAAAAATGTAAAAGCACGCCCATTTCCATTTAATAATATAATATTTTTGTTTCTGAATGATAATCTATTTGCGAAATACGAGTCTGTAGCCCTGTTTCATTGTCATGCTGGTCAGGTAGACACCTATTTACAGTTATGAGGATATGCTAAAATGTTTTTTCTGGTAATATTACTCTCTGTTATTTAGTACGTGGTAGTAAATTAAGCAAATAAATAACATTATTTTCTCAATTAATATTTCTAAATAACATCTGTGCATGAAATACTTGTAAACTTGTGGAAAAAAGTGTGGAGTGAAATATGACCCTAAAAAGAATCCACGTAATTAATGGAGAAAGACAGTCGTAGTGTTAAACATCCCCATAAATGAAACTGCAGATAGATCAGGAGATATGAAATATATTTTTATGAAGATGTAAAGTATCGTAGCCTCTTTAAATTACGAACGAGATTTAATTGAGTCAAGGTCAATCACTAGATCATCTACTCTATTGTCGGTGTATTACACTTCATGGCAGCTTCAAGTGGGTTATTCCGCGCGCGCTTCGAGCGGGAGACAGCGAGCCCCTCCGCCGCTCCCTCGCTCTTAGGCCGGGAGCCAGCAAGCAAGAAGTAAAACTTTGTGAGAAATTAGCCAATGAAAGTATGGCGGACTGTGGGTGTCGGCGTTGCGTTGCACAATGTCTTGAATGTACCGATGAAAACTATGCCCTTGGGGAATGAGTACTCAGCTAATTGTTGTTGTATGTTGTTCGTTACAAAGCCAAAGTGTGAAGGAGTTATATGCCAAACCAAAGTGGTGTCTCAAACTGTCCACCATATTGAATTCAAGTGTTTTTTTTATGATCTCTTGGATTACGAGTTGAAAGCTTATTTGTTTAGTCTAAAGGTAGATAGTTGTTTATAATTAATGTTAACATGCATATTCGTCCATTAAAAAAATTAATAACACACACTTGGAGATGACAGAGATGAAGCAATAAAACTGTTGAAGTGAGTGGATATCGTATTTTCATTTTCTTATTATTTAGCTTTTGGTTTTTGATATAATCAAAATTAAATATATATTCTAAATCATCACAGCAGCCAAAAAAATGAGATACAACTATTCTATGAAAAACTTTCAAAATAAGTACTCACTTTATAAAGTATGTGGTTGCTAATACTATAACATTTTTCGACTCCTTTCGGAGTTTCCTTCCTGACTGTGGCTCTGTCCTGGCTCGTTCAATGTTGCCAAGCAAGTGGAGAGGCCTAGTGTTCTCCCACAACCGAATGGAGCCATCATGCCCAACACTATAACCCGCAGTAATTAGGGAATTAGCTCAGGTTCCAGAGGTTGCAGGGAGTCCGGTTGAACTGGTGGTGTCAGTTGCTATGATTGATGGCACTAACAGCTAATCTCGACTGCATCAATGGCTTCAAAGGAGACGCTCACGGGCTGTTGAATGAAGGGTTCTCAATTATTGCAGCATTAGGTTATGATGTGGCCAGCAATAACGCTTCCTACATCAAACCCGCGTCTCCTGACAGCACTTCTCCCACAAACATATGTGTACGTAGACGTAAGTACATATGTGAACGTAGACATATGTGTCTCGAATCTCTGCTTATGCCTGCACGTCGAAATTCTCACATTCAATGAAATGATATACACGTACGAGGAGTGTCGTTTCAAATTGTGGTACGCTCACTCATGGGCAAAAATGAGTTTGACAGCTTTTCGTTATATTTCTTACGCGATTTTTTCTATATACTGAAATTGTTTAAAATCACACTCTATCCTTGAGTCAATGATTGAAAACGTATTGTTTTCCATATCGTATTTTGTCCTTACTAATGGTTGGTGCAAATCATATTTTATCCTCGGCTCTACTTTTTATTCCGCTGTAATTTTAAACTTTTCTATTGGATATACTGATCAGCTGATCCTAGGGTTGCTGCGGCAATAACTGAATGTTTTACAATTCCTATAAGCACAACAAGAGTGTGTACTAGTCTAATAAGAATATAAATATAGTACTGCTTGTCTGCCAATTGGGAATTATTTGGCATGCAATTGTTACGGAAACTAGTGTATGAAATAATTTTCATTAGAATTATTTAACAAGTGAATGAGAGGGTTAACTGGTGTAATTACTGTATGTTTAGGTAGTAGTTTATAGTAATGAAGTTACAATAAGAGTGTAGAAAATTCAATATTATTGTGCAACTATATATTTATTGTGTCATTTATATTCATAGTTATATTTCTGTTTTAATAAACAATTTAAAAAATAAGAAATTTATAATTATAAATTATATTATTTTATTTATAATTATAAATATCTCAATCTTATGTATCACACCCCGTTGAAATGGAGAAGAAATATGTATAAAGAGGAAGACAGTCTCTGGTAACAGAAGACAAGTCACTAAAGACTTACAATAATGATTTTCTTTTTTTTTAATATTTACTTTTAAAAGGTAATGAACAATTGACAGTTGAATAATATGCATTTAGCAGAGGGTATTTATTGTGAGAAATGTTTATATAATGTTTATTTATTATAATAAATGGATACTAATTTATTTATTTATTTTACGTCAAAAAAACATTTAAAAGCTGTGTTAAGCGTGCTATGGGGAGAAGTGAGTTCTGTGCACGATTTCAAAATTCTGTGATCCCTACCCCAAGCCATATACTACATGAATTGAGAATACAGAAAGAAAATGTTGTTTTTTTCAAGGGTTGTTAACACAATATTCGCCCCAATGTAATAAAATCTATTTTGAAGGGTAAATCAGCAATAAATTTGGGCTCTTATTCCTCATCATGTCCTTCCTCAAGGAATAATACTTCCTGCAACGACATCATGGATGACGATAATTTGAATGTGCACAGATAATGAAGTTACTTTTATGTCCAGAAGCAAAACTAGGGGCTATCTCAGCGTTTGCTCAAAGGATCAGGACGAAAAGCCTGATGGAGATGTGGGTCATTGACCCGGAAGCTGCAATACAATACTTGTTACAGGTTGTTTCGAATTATACAATACAAATGGTAAATAATACATTAAATATCGCTGTTGAAATTAATAATAATAAAATTTATAATTAATAATATCATCTCAAAAGTAACACAGAAATTTGATCACATAACTTTTAAGTTGTATTTTTCTTTTGCACTTGACATTTTTAACGTCTCTTTTGCTCATACTTGTTGATAATAATAAGTTTTAATTAACTTAATAATTGTTTACAGAGTTTATTCACATTGTTCTCAATTAGTTTATAGATGAACATCATTTTTTAATTCTAATGAAAAAACGAGACATACATTATTGTACAGTGAATAGTCTCTCAACTGCGCGAGGAATGTGTATGACAAGAAACAAAACAAAAGCGAGAGAGTTGATCGGAGTAATAGTTCCATAAGTTGGGCTATTCCGACAGGAAATTGTTTATGCTGCCGTATTGCAAATCGAGTGCGGCCTAACGCGTCCTGAACTATAAGGTATATTTCGGAAATGTTAACACAAAATAATTATCACGATATTTATCACGAATTATCACGATGATTTTTAATGTAACTGCTGTTATTGAAATATATTTTTAATTTATTTGATCCCTTGTACATTAAACACTCATTTATATTTTCTAGTTCACCTCCTTTAGTATATGAAGACCAGATAGTTATTTTACTTGGGAATAATTTGTTAATAATTTGTTTTTATTGTATCTGATATTAAATACTATTCTATTTAATTAATTTATATACCTTTTGCAATTTAAATGTTAATTGAAGATGGCCTGAAAATGAGGAGAAAAAGTTCCCCGATACGTCTTATTGTGTATAGATTGATCTCATTTGATTGAATTGGCCAAGGTTTTACAGCTAATAACTAAAAACAACCACAAATTATTTTCTCTGATATTCTAGTAAAATAAATGTATAATATTCATGTATTAAAGGAAGCGTACTACAAATTATAAATGACAGTCTAATATAATAAAAGACGAAATAAATTATATTGTATATTATCACCACACCTGACAGCTGATTTGATTCAGATACTATGAAAAGACTGGATAGTGAAAAATACAAAGGATTTGAGCAAACAGTATAAAATAATGTGAAAGGGTCATGGAAATAATGCTGCGGAAGCAAAAAAGAGAAAAGGACAACCCACCGCTTCTCAAAATAGAGCCAAATTATGGAATTGATGATCCGTTTAATTCAGACATGTCAAGACCGTGTCACACGCTTACTACAGCTCGTGGTCACTGCATCCAGAAAAATTGGCGCGAGATTTAAAGGTGAGGGCAACCCCTAAGTTGTACATATTCCTCCACAGTGGCGGTACGGTACTGAATTCTTGACCCACGACAGTCTTTGGAAGAAGCTTCTTGAGAGTTCTTGTCACAAATTTTGGTATGTTAATTCCCATTTTCTCCTAATGGCAAAGAACATTAAAATGAAATAATACATCAGTCTGTACTCAAATTCTCAACTGAAAGCAAAATTTTAAAAAACGAATTAAAAGAAACTAGATTTTGTAACCTTGTTTACTTTAAGTGATATATTGTTTACTTTAAGCTAAATATAATTAATAACTGACTGATAGTTTAATACAACACAGAAAATTTTGAACATGTCCTAAGGGCTTCAGTTAAAGTAAAATTGCAAAGCTTCAACTAGAGCCAGGTGGACAGGGATTCGGAAAAAATCCTACGGATGATTTAGGCTCTAGTAGTGTTCACAGACAGACGGACAGAGACAGACAGAGACGGGCAGAGACGGGCAGATGGGCAGACGGACGTTTTGAAACAAAACACTTTTTCGGTATCAGTGGACATCAAAACGTGTATTTCCGTTGAAATCTCGAAGTCGATAATCCGCAGCATTACATAAATTTCCTTAAATTACTCAGAATACGTACGTATACGAAAAAGTAACACAGAAATTGGTGCTACAGAGTGGCATAGACTTTCTCGTAGTAATGTTTTCCAAATTCCTTGGTGCTGACTGACTATACGGTTTTGCCCCATCGTTTTGCCAGCTGCCATATATCGCCGACCAAAGTACATTTCTTTCACATTTTCTCAATTTTTCGGATTCCTAATTAGAGACCTGAAATATTACTTTAAGAATCTTAAAGAACAGGAAAACCTCGGCCTAAATGACAATTTTCATTAAAAAACTTAGAGCTGTTTAAAAATTGGCGTTTAAGCTGTAATTGTGTGCTGTAACTGTAATTGTGAAATTTAAAGTTATTTTTACTGGAATCTATTGAGTTTTCGCAAAACTTCATTTGAAGTAATTTTAAGCACATCCACTCACAATTGCAATAATGTATATAAATGGCTAAAACTGTGCGTATTAATGGCGTGAGATATACTTTAAAAAATATATTTGTGTACTTTTTGAAAATACAAGAGAATACAAAAAAATTAAGCAATTAACCGTTAAAATGTTTAAAGAATAAATTTGGAGGCGTTTTTTAGAAAAAGGTTTCTGAAAAGGCAGTATTTTGAGCTAATTTTCACTAAAAACTATTGAGTTTTCGAGAAATCTTATGACATTAACTAAACCATACCTACATATAAATAGAAGAAGGTGAACAAATTGCCAGCGCTGTCAATATGAGCGACGTGATAAACAAGACAAAAAATACCCTTTTTGTAAATTTTGAAAAGACAAAAGAAAACAGCTATATGACATTCATTTCATCTCATTATTTAGCACTATTTCTACCGATAGTTTAAATCAAGTTAGAGCCGTTTTTAAGAAAATCTTGCGGAATGGCGATTGGATGTAGTCGCATGAGACATTTCATTTCAGAAATCGTTGGCGAATTCAATATGACGACATCCACAATGTCAACAATGACCCGAGCACACCTAATTTCGTGTAATACCTCTCACTATCGACAGCACACTGGCTGACGAACTTAATTACCAAGAGCAACAGAGTTTGCGTTAAGTTGTGAGCGCTGACAGACCCGCAATACAGCGTTAAACAACCGCAGATATAAATGTGTCACGTACGACGACCGTATCTGTTAAAACAGTGCGGTAAAATGTAGCTTTAAAGGGTTATGCCAGCAGAAGAGCGGTTCGAGTGACCTTGCACACCGCCTGCAGCACCTGTCCTGGGTTAGTGATCATATCGATTGGACCCAAGACGATTGGACAACCGTGTCTTGGTCACATGAGTCCCGTTTTTAGTTGGTAAGGGCTGATTGATAGTAGGGTTCGATTGTGGCACAGGCTCCACGAAACCATGGCCTGAAGTTGTTAACTGTGAAAGCTGGTCGTGACTCCGTAATGAAGAAAACGGTTTTTGCATGGAATGGACTGAGTTCTCTGGTCTAATTGAACCGATCAATGACTGGAAAAGGATATGTTCAGCTACTTGGAGATCATTTGCGGACACTGAAGAACTTCATATTGTCATGAAACGATGGAATTTTTATGGACGGCAATGCGTCAGGTCACTGGGTCAAGATTTTTCGAGATTGATCTGAAGAACAATCCGGACAAATGAAGCGCAAAATTTGGTCACCCAGATCGCCCGACATGAATCCCATATGAACTTTATGGGACGTAATCGAGAGGTCAGTTCGTGCACAAAATCATGCAGCATCAAGTCTTTCGCAATTATGGAAGGGTATAGAGAGAGCAGTGCTACAGGGGAATTCTTGAGACCATACTACGTGGAGTTGCTGCACTTCGCTGGACAAAAGGAGGTGTGACACGATATTGGGTATCCCATTCCTTTGGTTACCTCAGCGTGTACTAAAGAACATACATATTTACGAGGAAAATAACAAATGTGGATTTTTAATGACGGCAGTTTGTGATTTTAAAAGATGGTTCACAAAATTAATTCGATGTAGTTCACAAAAAATCTGCTGTGCATTATCAAGTATTTGAAAAAAATCAGTTAAATACGGTGCAATTATAAGATTTACACACGACTTTGAAAGAGTCAATTTAAAACTGCATCATTACAAATTTAAGAAAAGAGTAAAATTATCTTTAATTAGTGTAAATAATTTAAACGTATGGGACACATTTAAAAATGTCATAACATTGTACAGACGAAGAGATTTAGCAATAGAGACTTCATCTCTCTTACTTTCTTTGATGATCACTTATGTGATCTGATATGGTGTTAATTATTTCGCGACCAGAGAACCTAAAAAATATTAACCCTTCTAAAAAAGAAAATTATTTTAAAATTTAATTATACTGAAATCCCACAACAGAAATATGAAGCAACATTTTTTTAATTTTACTTTCATTCTCTTGTCTGTAATCGCTTACCTTTTGAAACCAACGAATCTACAAAACAATCGCCCTCACCTTCATATGTAGCACCGCGGGAGCTATATTTCCTCATATTCGCGGCGTGTTCCTTTTTGGGGCGTGTATCCGCGGCGGAGATCGCCGCAATAAATCTGTTCATTTTCCCAGAAGGGTGACGCCCGCAGGGATGGGAAGCCGGAGAAGGGTGGAGAGGAGGGAGCGGGGAGGGGCGGGACGTGCTGGCGCCCCGCGGGACGTCGCCACACAAGCGGACGGCAGGGGCGAAATCCTCCGCCATGCCCACGCAGGAGACAGAGGGCCGCAACATGGATCTAAATGGGCACTCATGTTCTCCATCTTTCGCATTTTCTTCATTTTTATTATTATTATTAATTTTTATGATCTTCATTCTTTTTCCCTTATTTTTATCTTTTTTAGTTGTCTTCATCATTCTCTTCTTCTTTGTTTTCTTCTTCATTCCGTTTTACGCTATATCTTTCTTATTTTTCGACTTTCTATATACATTTTCTTATTCTTAGTCGTCTTCTAATTCTCTCTGTGTTGCTCTTCTTTTCCTTTTCGATTTTTTCAGGTACTTTCCTGAGCTTATTTATACCCCGAATTGTGATCTTAGGGAGAATAAGTTTCACACATAGGGCAATATAAATGGGTACAATGTCATTAAAACGTTTGGGTCGGTAGGTTTCTTATTTCAAAACACTTATATTAAAATCGTATTGTTATAGGAAATCTCCATATTTCCAAAACGATTTCTATTTTTTATTTCTAATTCATATCTCATTACTTTATTTTGATACATATTTTAATGAAACTGGATTCCTGACCAGGACTAAAACTTTCTTCATGCTTACCCGAAATTTGTCTAGTTTAACATTCTCTGGTGTTCGCCATCTGCAAGAGCTCGTGCGACTGTCTTCTGTGACTCCTTGTTTCTTACCGGACGCCAATATCGTTGCTTGTGAGGGACATATATTTTAAGCGTAGGCAGAAAAAGTATTTCATATACATTGGCTTCTCAAGTAAAGAATAAACAGCTATTGCAGAGACACAATTCGGACACTTGTGGCTTTTCGAAACAAAATCTTCAGATTGGTAAATAAACATAGTACATTATGTACTATTACTTCAAGCACTGAAGTCTATAAAACGTTTACTATTATGAATAACAGGAACAATGTACATCACCATTTCGTTGAGTCCAAGGCACTACATCAGAGAAGTTATTCAGATGCTTTACCTGAAACAAGGAAACACTCCGTGAAAATTCGTTTGAACTGTAATTTATGTATTAGTTTATTTAAATATTTATGGAGTCAACATATGAATATTATATATATTAATTACATATCTCATCTTGACTTTCGACAAATAGGAGAGAAATAATAGGACACGATATTAAGCAAAGTTACAAAATTATGACACAGTAAACCCTCGTTAGCACGAACTTGATTAACATGAATTTCGCTGTAACACGAATAAACCTTCCATCCCAGCTGGCGGCAATACGGACATTTATAATGCTCGAAACACACGAATTTTTATAATACGAACTCCAATTATTTCGGTCCCTTGGAATTCGTATTAATGAGGGTTTACGGTAACTACTTTCGCTGTGAAATGAATGTGTTGTGACGGACATAGTTAAATTCATAGGAACAAGAAGAAAAGGCTGGGATGAACACGTTTCATGAGCAGATAATAGTAAGCTGATTAGAATAGAAGCTAGGGCATTAAGTAGATATTTTTGCCCCAAGGGCGACTGCCAACCCAAAAAATCTAGTAACGGCCGTGGTGCATACAAAACTTGATGGATCACTAGTTCCTTACAGAAACAGATGTTTCTGTACATGTCGCAGTTTTCTAAGTGAAAAAGACGTGTCTAAGTGAAAAGACACAGTCTATATCTAATTACTATTGTATAATCGTTGTTAGACTGATTTTTTCGTACAAAATAAAACTAGTGGTGCAACAGAGCGGTATAGTTTACTTCCCCAATTTAGTTTTATTCATTCGTTGTAGATATTTGTAGGTAGTTGTTGTAGGTACGTAATATGTGATGCACATTTTTGTTCATGTTTCACGGATGATTGCAAATATCTTTTCTGCGTCTGTGATATACAAATAGTTTCTTAATTAAACGATTTCTCTCTTTTTCTGAATTCTGATTGGAAGGTGTGTTGTTTTAATTCCACGGTGGAATTTTAATTACACGCATGCTATTAACATTGATATAATCAACGATTTTTCATGGAATTAATGAGCATATTTAGCTAAATAAACGAAAAATAACTATTATTACTGTCAAAGAAGGCACTAATACTAGAAAGTTACAAACATCAAGTTATGTAGAATACACAGGAAAAACGAACGTTCCTGCATTATTGGTTTATAAGAAGATACACAAACAGTATCTGAAAACATCCATTTATGTAATACTTTTTAGTTACGTTTTGTGCTGATCAAATTCTGAATTCTACGAGTAATCAATATCCTTCACTATTTTCTTTCAACAACATGAGACAATCGCTCTTTAAAATAGTGTTGACAGATTTGGAGCCACGAGGATGTAAGAGACTGCTGCTATCGTACTTCTTGGGTTACGGAAAGCATTTGTGGTGAAAGCGTTAAGACCGATCCGCCTCGTCATAAACCGCTGTCTCTTTTCCTTCTCTGTCTCTCTTGTCCTCCCCCTTCCTTTCTTTTCCTCTATATTTTCTCCTCTCTCACTTTTTCCTCTCTATTCCTACTCTTCCCCCCTCTCTCTCTCTCTTTCCTCCTCACTCTCCCCCTTCTCTATTTTCCGGTTCTTTCTCTCCCGTTTCCCCTTCGCTCTCCCTCGTTTCCCTCTCTGTCTCTTTTCCCTCTCTGTTTCTCTTTCCCTCTTTCTCCTTTCTTCTCTCTCTTCCCTCTTTTCCCTATCTCTTTTCTTTCTCTCTCTTTCCCCCCCCTTTTTTCTCACTCTTTTCCCCTCTCTCCTCTCCCTCCCGCGAAGCCTGCTCCTCCTGTCCTCCTCGGCCTCGCTTAACACACGCGCAGCAAAAATGATGCCTAGGTTGCATCGAAAATTGCATTAAACTGAAGCGCCATCTTGTGCTGCAGCGTCATCTAATGAAATCTACAACAAAATGAACAATTAAAACCATTTCCGTGATTCCAAATCGTCATGAAAATTAAAACCATTTCCATGAAGAAGTACGAAGATCTGCCAACTTTCATGGAGATCGGTCAACCGGTGTCGGAGTTCATCAATCTGGAACATACCTACACACACACACACATACACACACACAATATATATATATATATATATATATATATATATATATATATATATATATTGCGTTTCTGGGTATACGACTGTACTTTGAATTGTGCGGTCGCCATGACCGTGGCCCGACGACTCGTTCGGAACAAGTCAGTTGAGGCAGAAAAACGAAAGCAGGCAGTTGACGCGAGAGAGGAAATGGCGGTGGAGCTCGAGTGTGGCAGTGGCAGTGAGAGACGGGAGTGACAAAGAATCCAGTCGCATCGATTTTTAAATCGGAACAAAAACGGAATGCTAATTAATAAGTGTAATTTAATGAAATGAAAAACAATATTGATTGCACAAACTGCAACTGTGTGGATCGGAGAGAAGCGGCAATACATGGACACGTGAGCGGCAGCGCATCCGCAGGTGAAAAAAACACTGCGATATAACATTGGGGCGCCTGACGAACAAATTTGTAGGTGTTGAAAATTATACCGAGAGACACTGTGTGCAGATGCAATGTCTTCAGTATTGTGCAGTGTGTGAGAAATCCGTCCTGTGATATGCGAACAGATAAACCACGTGTACAGCCTGGCAATGGAGCATAGTGCCGCAGACTGAATAGAAACGATTCGTGTGCAGAAGGTTAACATCATAAAACGGACAGAAACCATTCCATGTGAAATATCCGCTGTTGAATCGGCGGCAAGAACATCGCCTTGCAAGTCGAGGCACAGTGGGAATCTAGCAGGCGACCAGAGCGTGGCCGCAGGCGCTGAAAGCAAGGCCACGAGGCGGAGCGAAGCGAAGCCGATGCGTCCCATCACGCTGGCCAGCCGGGAGCCGATGAACGGGAAATATCTGGTTTGCAACGAAATCGTAAGACTGTTCCCAAACGGGAATTATTATTACGCAATTGACTGGGGGGGGAGTAAACGAATATGTAAGGAATATAATGTATTTTTTTGAAGGAATAGATAAGGCAAATTCATATGGAGAAGCAGAAGGTGTGTGTTAAAAGGGTGTATTGTTATCTTGTGAAAATAATAAGTAAACGTTACATTTACAAGGATGGATACGATTCAGTACATAAAAAGGGACCTCCCGTAAGACATAAAAGAGACCGATGTCAAGATATAACGTATTGACATTCTTGAAAGTTAATAGTGAATTTACCAAGGTTTGTAATATTTCAAAGATTATCAACACTAGTATTTCATTTTTTACATTTTTTGTTAAAATAATTGAAAATATTATAATATATATATATATATATATATATATATATATATATATATATATATATATATATATATACTCAGAACGGTTTACGGGAACTTGAAAATACCCAGAACGGTTTATTACGATAACCTTCATTATTTCCATTGTACATCACTCGAAAAATGGAAACATGTGGCGGCAGTGTGCCCGTCCAAAAGGCCATTCTCGGTCACTGTGAGCTCCCGCGGGAGGTCGCGACGAAGGCAAAGGCGGACGGGCGCGGAGGGGCGGGCCGGGTGAGGGCGGGGCGAGGCTATGCAAACGTGCGGGTGGCCGCTATCACGGGCACCAGACGGGGAGGGGCGGGGCGGGGCGCACAAAGGAAGGTTAATTAGAAGGTGGGGCGGGATCAAAGGGCGCGTGTCGCCTGGCGCTGCCGCGGCCGCCGCTGATTCTGCGGTCGCGCGGATCCGCCCCGCCCATCACTGCCTCGCCCGCGCCCTATCTCCCTCTCCCGACCGCGCTCCGCCCCCCCTCCCTCACGCTCCCCCCCCCCCCCCCGCCCCCCAAGTCTCCCTCGCCTCCGAGTCGTCACCTTCACTGACGTCGTCTCTCCTTCACTCTCTTTGTATTTCTTTGCTTTTTTTCGTTATAATCCTTTCCCCCTTCTTCATATTCCGATTCTGCCCGATCCGACTCGACCAGGTTCGACACGCCCCCGACTCGCCCCCCCCCCACTCGATACGCACGTCTTCACCGCACCTCAGCTCTCCTCGCCCCGCCCCATCCCCCCGAATATATCGGGTATGTCACCATTTCTTTGTGACATAACCTCAGTGATCTCGTGTCTCTCTCTTCGCAATTGGCAAGGACTCAACCCCACATCACCTTCCACCCGGGTTTCAACCGCAGTGGACCCGCCCTGGTGTTGTTGAACCTCTCCTCGATCCCTGCTTCGTCTCACAATGACCCACACCCCGCGGCGCTTGGGCCTCCCCCGCCGACCCCACCCGCACCGCGCGGCCCCGCCCCTCCCCATGCGTTTCCATCACTTGCCTTGTGATTGGTCCTTGGTCCCGTAAGTGTAGTTTATGTTTTACGCAGGAGGAGAAGGTGATATTCCCCTGCTGGATGGCAAGATCTGGCGCCGATCTGCTCGAAGGCTTGCGGTATTTACCCGATATCAGATATCTTACTCCAGCCAGCGAGGCGCCTCTCCAGCCGGGACAAGCTCTACGCTCCCAGCTGGTCTCCCGACGAGTGTGGCATGTGAGAATAGGCCGAGGAAGGAAACAGCCGCTCTCAGCCCAATTTACTCCATGCCCATCACGCATTTATTATGTAATTTTTAATTTTTATAACTCTAAATTCATTTATTTATCACATTTCTAAATTTCTTTTCGTGTCTCAAATCGAGATTTACGTTACTTATACTTTTTATTTCCTAGAAATCAGAGCCGTTCTTTGCTCTCGCTCCATCCTCAATGTATATTTAAAATCAAGATGATTTAAAAGTGGGAAATGGTTTTTATTTTTTAACTACAGCCCAGCTGTCGAAAAGAATCTAGAAAATAATTCACAACAATTTGTGTTTTAAGAGGAACTTATAAAATTTTTTGAAGCCCGTTCCAGGGTTCTAAGACAGTAAAAGTAGTTTGTAATGTTTTTTACAAAAATATATTTTGGGTTTGAATTTGGCTCTGAAAAATATAGAAAAATAGTTTTTTCTGATAGTAAAAATTGTTTTATTTAGCATATTTTTTTCATTCAGGTAAAGTAGTGTTAAGTGGAGGAAAAAAATAAAATTAAAAACACGTTTGGACTGTAGAGGGTGTGGTTGGTGGGTTGGAGGCTAAGAAACCTTTCAAAAATATTATTTATATGTTACAATAAAGTGTTACTACTCATTTGTGATTTGGTTTAGGGGACCTTTTTACCTTCTTATCCGGAGGTACCCTTTGTAATACAATTCACTGATTCTGAACACAATCATTTTGAAACGTTTTTATAATTGATGGATAATATATTTAGATTGATAGATTGGCGCGTCCGTGCGCGTCACCTTACAAGGGCATTACTTTCGTGAGTGAAGTGCATGTTATATTTCCGGAAGTTCGGAGCGATGTTCCTCGTCCGTCAGTTCCAGCACCGACCTACGCGGCCCCGCCAGCAACATCCGTGTGCGGGGCACCTCCCAGCCGGGACCACTCTTAGCTCCGGATGCGCCTCCCGTGTGCTGCGGCGTGTCTGTGAGTGTACAGGAAGATTAAGGGATAAGGATTAAAAAGGAAAGATCGAAGGTGGTCCATTTGGGAAGGTACTGCTCCGGTATTGTCCTAGTAGTGATAGGAGTAACTACAGAAAACTATCGAACAGAGCAGTCAGGTGCTAGAATTCTCCTTTAGCTAGAATCAATAATTTGCATCCGTCGGGACTTGAATCCTATGCAGGTCAGAGTAGCTTCAGAGATAACGGTAAAGCTACCTTTGAGTCAACTCAACTGTACATGTTTACACAATTATTAGTCGGTTCACTTCACAAGAGCATTCTTTTAGTTACAGAAGCATTTTTTGATAGCTAAAAAAATATCCTTCTCGAATAATTCTTTTAGAAAAATTTCCATTTGAGGAAAATACTCTCGATATTTCCGATAACTCTGGCTAGTTGCTTCGCTCGAGAGCTCCCCCCCACCTTCTTGTGGAAATGGCGCCGCCGCCACCAGCGCGTTTCCAGTTTCCGCTGTGACCTGGCCACTTCTGAGAAGCAGCTGACCAACGGCCGCACAGCACTTGTTCTTTGTCAGCTCTTTGGCGCTCCCAGTTACTCTTTGTCAGCGCCAGCCGCCCGCTACGCCTAATCATCGCTCCTCTCAGAGCTCAGAAACTGCACCACTCAGCTACGTCACGTGCTGAGTCAGTTAGCAAAACTGATGTGGTGGTTATCTAATATATGTTAACGTTCATTTTGATCACAATGTTTCGATATTAGTAATACACGTTTCTAATAAAATATAATAACAAAACTTATAATGAAATATTTGAAATTTACAACGGCATTACAAATGAATAGCAACATATAAGGAAAGATACAATGAAATCCATAAGTTTATTGAAGTGTAAAAACGTATTTTCCTATTGTGTCTATTTAAGGAAATACCAGATTAAGAGTAATGAAATTCAAATTATAAACGACTCATCAAATGTATGATTGTTGTTAATTAAACATTAACAAGTAAACACAATGGTATCATTGTTTTCTATAAAGATACAGTACCATTTATTGTATGCATAAATATATTCCCATGGAGTAAAATTTAACTTCTCATTTGAAAAAATTACTTTTCTTTCATATTTCTATTCAACATATTTATTATAAGTAATTTTTACTTTCTCGTATACGTACTATATACGCAATAATATAAGTAGTATAGAGAAAGTTATGTAATGTTGCGGAAAACCAATTTCGAGATTTTGACGGAAATACACGTTTTGGGGTACCCTGATACCAAAAAAGCTTTTTTTCAAAAAGTCCGTCTGTCTGTCCGTCCATCCGTCCCTCCGTCCGTCCGTCCGCCTGTCCGCCCCTCCCCCCCCCCCCGTCCGTCGTCGTCCGTCCTCCGTCCCTCCGTCCGTCCGTCCGCCGTCCGCCCCTCCGTCTCCGTCCGCCGCCGTCCGTCCGTCCGTCCGTCCGTCCGTCCGTCCGTCCGTCCGTCCGTCGTCCGTCCGTCCAGTCCGTCTCGTCCGTGTCGTCCGTCCGTGTCGTCCGTCCGTGTCCGTCCGTCCGTCCGTGTCGTCCGTCCGTCCGTCCGTCGTCGTCCGTCCGTCCGTCCGTCCGTCCGTCCGTCGTCCGTCCGTCCGTCCGTCTCGTCCGTCCGTCCGTCCGTCGTCCGTCCGTCCGTCCGTCCGTCTCGTCGTCGTCCGTGTCCTCGTCTTCCTTCCGTCCGTCCGTCCGTCCGTCCGTCCGTCCGTCCGTCCGTCCGTCCGTCCGTCTGTCTGTGTCCGTCTGCCTGTCCGTCTGTCTGTCCGTCCGTCTGTCCGTCTGTCTGTCCGTCTGTCTGTTTGTCTGTGAACAATAATTCCGCCTAAACCACACATACGATCTTTTCCAAATTGAAGAATCCCCTGCCTATCTGGCTCTAGTTGAAGCTTGGAAATTTTGAAAATCATTCTTTAAATTTTGGGGACATGAAATCCCCCTGACATTTGCAAAATTTTCTCCTCCAAAAGGACTCCAAAATTTATCCTGTAAATATTTGCTAGGGACACTGCCAAATGTGCCCTTCACGATCACATAAACGACATATTGCTGTATTATTTTGTTTTTTCAAAAATTACAAAAATTAATTTTTCTGACTTGTCTCTCCCGTCGGTAATACATTAGGAACGATGTCTTCACATTACTATATTAATGATTACAGGTACTTTAAATGTCATGTAAAGTTTCTCGAAAACTCAACAGTTTTCAGTGAAAACGACCTCAATTTCGCATTTTCAGAAACGCTACAACGCAATTTTATCAAAAATTTCTCCAAATTTTTTTCTTTAAAATTTTCCAATGGATAGTGCTAATTGCATTATTTAATAATAGGATATGGATCACGGGATCGGTCAATTAATGAAACACATTAGTTAGTGCATACAGTATATAATTAATTTATTTATTTACTTATTTTTCTTTATGCATTATTCTTCATTCAATTCATGGCATATTTTGTGTGATTTATAATGTTGTAGTTCAGAAAAGTTGTCTTTATTCCATGTGATTGTGTTTTTGTAGCCCTGATGAAGGAATTAAGTATTCCGAAACGTTGGCAAACTAATGTGTTTCATTAATTGACCGATCCCGTGACCCATATGCTACTACTTATTAACGGTCATGATTTTTACAATGGGCACTATTTAATATGACGTAAAATTTATTTTGGTGTATTCTTCCTTTGTTCATAAATTACACAAATGTAATTTCTTTGAAATGTCTCTTACTCCGTTAATATGCACATTTCCATCAATTTCTATACATTATTTCATTTGTGGGTAGAAGAGCTGCAAATTACTTGAAATGAAGTTTTTCGAAAACTCATTATTCTCCTGTCAAAAAGAGCTTAAATTTTTGAAAATATTATTTACAAAAATTTTTTTTTTTTAAGGTTCGTTTACAAAGTGAAACTAATGTGATAGCAAAATATTGTTAACAGTGAAAAGTGCTACAAGAAAAATCAAAGGTTGTGTTAAGAACTGGTGGACAATATATCTATACCATTTCTAATAACATAATTGTAAATGTTAAATTGGCAAACATTTAACTTCCCAGGTTTTAACTCACTTAGTAAGTTCTTCTTTGTGAGCTACCCCACCCGAAAATGGGAGGCTTTGGCTCAGGATAGGGATGTTATAGCTTTAATAATAATAATAATAGTAATAATAATAATAACAATAATAATAATAACAATAATAATAATATCAATTAGCAAACCAAAAAGTTGAGAAAATGTCAAAAAATGTACATTTTGGTGACGATAGATAGCAGATGGCCAGGGAATGGAGAAAGACCTTAAAGCCAACCACACCAAGGAAATTAGAAAAATACAACGAGAAAGTGTGTGCCATTCTGTAGCACCTCTAGTTTCGTGATCATAAAGGCAGTTGACCTTATTGGCCCAACGATCCGCTTCTCGTGAACCCCACAACACAAAGATCTTTAAGAAAATGTATTCCTCGCGCCCTTGCAAAAAACGGCCGCGAGGAAGTGAGCAATTGCAGGGTGGGGCGGATCATCTCCTAGCGGAGTCGCCCTGCCGCGGCGGCTGCTAATGAACCCGGGTCACGAGAGGCGGCTCTGGCGTGACCTCGCATCATAACGGGGATCGCTCAGCGCAAGGAAGACGGAGAGAAGGGCGAAAGGGAGAGGCGCGAGGAGGCGGGGCGAGCAGCTTGAGGGTGCTGATGAGGGGAAAAACACTGCTCTGGCGTGACGTCATTCGGTCCTGCTGCGAGACCCCGTTTTTCTGCCGTCTCGTAGCAGGAAGAACGCCCTTTTCCCCGATACTCCCCTGCGAACTTCTGGCTGGCTCGCTCGCTCGCTCGCGCGCGCGCCGTGGTGTTAAGTGCATGTAGCCTGTGGGTTGGCGATGTTGGAGCTGCGTTATTTGCTCGAGTTAGGGGTAGTTTCCTCTTTCGTTGCCCCTTTCCAACTCTGCGCAGCTTTTTATTTTCGCTTGCAGTGTTAATCAGTGTTATTACAAGGCCTGCGAGCGTGCTCAATACACCCTTGTTATAAAAAGCTTTGCGAAAAATTTACATTTGTTCCTCGCTGCTACCAAAGAATTGAGTAATTGCATGACTGGGCATTTCTCATGTATACGTAGTTGATAAAACGTTTCGGTAAGCTACTTGTAATCATTTGATCGTTATTTTCACACATCGTTCGACCGAACTCGAAAAATCGTCCGTCCGTCCATTGGAAGCCATTACTTGTTTCTAATTCGTTATTGAATATCTGCAAATGAGTAAATAGTGTTTATGTTTCACTCGCAGTCGTGGTAGGTCATTTGTAATGGATGAATGAGACTCTTGTTTTGGTACGCTTGGTTTCGTTTGTTTTAAAGCCTTATCCTACGTTATGCGTTTGTAGATTAAATTTACAATACTTTTTTCTGGTTTAACATTCAATATCATTGTTTTTATTAAAAAAATTTGTTCTGAAGAATATTTTTTAGTAATTAGCATGTTATATAGTGAAATCAGAAAATATGAAAAAGAATTTAATAACGGCTGTTCAACAATAAAGTTTTAATCAAGAGTTGAGGGAATTCTGATGTGGTATTGACGTTCTTATCAGAAGAAATAAAAGACGTCATCTTCGTCAACATATTAGTTTTATTAAGATAGTCGGCTTTCGACCGCTTTGCCGTCATTGCCAGTCTACAAGATACAGAAAAATATAACAAAATTATAAATAAACATGAGGTTTTAAGAACAAGAAAATATTTCATGAACTATTTTTTAAGTAGTTATATTTGTCATTTAGTTTTCATGTTCTTTGTATATCGCTGTTCTCAAATCTACTTATTGTGTTCTAAAGTTGTAATTCTTTTGCGCTTGAGAATATGAACATTTCACTTAGTTTGAAGTAAATAACTGGAAGATATTGTAATAACCGAACTGCAATACTTCAAGATGAATTTTCTACGGCAATAAACTGAAATTGTTATTCAGATGCTACTGGGAGCTATGGAGAAATACTATTGAATGTGTAAGTTCCTAAATCAATTTTGGAAAATATTTGCATACTTTTTTCAGAAGCATTGTGATAGGCCTGGGTTTAGTTTAAATGATCCAATCAGTATACAGCGTAGTAATATCAGCATTGCACCTCGGAAGTCAAAGAATACGCGTTGTTAGGACAACGGATCAGCAAAGTTTAATATTCCATGTTCGGTGTCATAACGTTGTGCAAATGGACACGGTCCCGAACACATGTGCAGAAGGCGTGAAGAGGGCGTTGGATGGCCGTGATATTTTTATAAAGGACGCATGGGATCATTCTCTAGAAGACTTTTGAAGCGAGCACGCGTAACCGGTTGGTGAGGTGCGACCAGATTTTCAGCATAGGCTAGGTATTAGGTAAAAGATAGTGAGGCAGGAACTTTTGATCGGTTCAAGGTTTGAGAGCTTGGTAGTGTTTAAATTGTAGTATTAAATTGTAATTGAGAATTGTATTAATGTAATAGTTGGAAGTGTGAATTAAATAGACTCCATGCATCGAGGAGATGCATATAAGTGTAGCTCCGTAGATGGAAGGACTTTTTTAATAAGTTGCTGGATATAGACAGTCGCGAGTAGGTGTTCACATGAAACAGAGATAGGGAAAGTCGCGACCGCGTCTTAATTTGTGGGAATATAATCAAATCTGTACGGTGTTATAATATTTGTAGTGGAAAGTAATTCACATGAAATTAATGGAATTGTAATGGATATATTATAGGAATACATTTTAAATTTTTATTGTTGAAAAAGGCTCATAATTCATTATAATTGCCATCAACCTAATAATTGCTTTCAAACAATAGAATCTCCAGGAATCGTGATTTTGTATAGAATTACATATCCATTAGCAACAGGTAATGAGTAATATGTGGTATGTCGAACCCATGCTTACATTGGAAGTAGAGTTAATAATTTAGTGTTATAAAATTTCACAAATAGTTAGCCTATCCCGGAGCTCGACAAGAAAGGATTATCACAGTATACGAAATAGAATTTGTAGGTAACCTCAGTCAAATATATCATTCAACAATTTAATATCAGGTAAACAACCTTCAACAAACTTCAATCGTAAGGAGAAAAGAAAATTTGCTATTCGCGATAGATAGGTAGACTTCATCAAAAACAGAAAAACCAGTAATATAAAAGTTATTGAGGCATTAGTCAATGCGCCTATGTATCATAAAAATCATAAAATGTTGGCATCTTTGATAGCGTTTATTATCAAAATCATTACCGTCGGAATTTATTCTTCTCGGTTACTAGGGAATTTTTATTTACTTGAGAAGCGTTCTGATGTTAACCAGTCTACTGTGAGAGAAAGTTAGGAATTTCCCAAATTTATTTTTTTCTATTGAAACTCTGTCTGTACTTTATTTTAAGCGATTCCCGATTTTATTGATTTTATTTTTTTCGTGCCTCACAACGCGAAATGTCTTATCTTCCAATATTCTCTCTTTACCCACGGTTATTTTAGCACCCACATGTAACACCCCTCCTCCAGGAGACACCGCCTTACTGCAGCACTTTCAGTGCGAGCGAGGTTTGCGTCCTCCAATGAAGTCGAGAGCATTTCGGCGGTAGAGGTGCCGGCTGGTTCGTAAACTTAACAGTACTGCTACCGGTATGGTCACCCATGCTGTACAGGTCTCGGCGGAGGAGTCAGACAAAGGGTTGTCTCTCAACGTCCCGGTAATCACTTATCCTAATTTCCAGACTCCGCTTCCTACCCCTACCTCACCTGCGACACTATCGTTAGAATGGTATCCCTGTCTAATGTGGTATTATTTCCACTTACTTGATCCATATTTCTGGTGTCTTTACTATCAGGCCTCTCTTACCCCCTTGTGGTATTTCGACCCCGACGCTATTAGGTTCCGAGGGCTAGGGTGTGTTTCATTTTCTTTTCTTCCCCTTTTCTCATGTATTAAATACTTCTTTCTTCTTCTTCTTCTTCTTCTTCTTCTTCTTCTTCTTCTTCTTCTCTCACGCTCTACTTTCTTGATTTTCCTACCGGGGAAGGGAAGACACGGCGCTGAGGCGAGAGGGAAGTGTCCAGGGGAAAGTTACTTCAAAAATAAATCTCTGGTCCTCCAGGATGGGTGTTAAGGCGTAGTGCCAGGCCCCCTAAAAATACAAACGCCCATACGTAAAAAATACGAAGGTTGAATATCCCAGTAATGAAGTAGGATTGTCCAGAAAACGACTTGGCAAACAAAAACGGTATAATAGTACAGGCACATGGAATGTACAGGGTCTCAATATGAAAAAAAAGGAAATGTTCGAAGAAATTAAACATATGGGAATAGAAATTGCTGTGTTGTCAGAAACAAAGAAAAAATCACATGGAGTAGAAGAAATAAAAGATTACATCCACATATATAGTGTGTCAATAAAGAATTTAGAACTAAGAAAGGAATTTCCATTACTGTGGTAAAGAAATGTAAGCGTTACATTAAGAGTTGGTCATGTGTAAGTGAGAATATTTTAAAAGTTTATTTCAAAATTAAAGGTATTCAGATGGTTGTTATAGGTATATATTCTCCTAATGGCAAAGCTACCGAATTGGATAAAGGTAAGTTTTTTAATCAACTGACGCCAATCTTGGAAGAGATACCAAACCGGAAGAACATATTTTTAGTGGGGGATTTTAACAGTAGAGTGGAAACGCTTGCACAAGGCGAAGTTGTAGGAAGATATGAAGAAGAAGTGATAAATAGAAATGCTGAATGACTAATAGAAGTATGCGACCAGTATAGTTTAAAAGAATGGAAAAGGTTTTTTAAACAAAGTCGTTCACAAATTCACTTGGTCTAGAGGAACTAGTAAAACCGTAATAGATTACGTTATCGGCAAATGCAATAAAAGAATGATGGTGGAAAATGTTCGAGACCATAGAGGAGCCGAGTGCAAGTCAGATCATTATTTATTGAAATCAAAATTGTGTGTTCCCTATGTAAACAAGACACGGCAATCCGAAATTCATGTCACATTCAGTACCATAGAAAAAGAAGAATACAAAATGTGTTTGCTTGAAGATCCATCAATATTCTTCCTATACAATCTCAGATTAAGTAAGAAACTGTTAAAAAGTGTACCAAACAACTACTCAAACATTCTACGATGGAATTGTAGATGCCGTACATCAAGCAGCTTATGAGAGCCGCGGAGAAATAGAATATATTGGTAGGAAAGGAATAGATAACTCATGGTGGAATAATTATTTGGCAGAGAAAGTGAGAGACAAGAAAATTTCTTATAATACATGGTTAAACACCCAAGATATTGAAGACAGAAAACGGTATCGTAAAATTAGTAGAGAAGTTAAACAGGAAGTATGAAAAAAAGCAAAAAATGAAGTATGGGAAAGAGAATGTCAAGATGTAGAACAGAGTTTAGGCAATGCCAGAAACCTTGGAAAATAATAAAGAACCTCAGACAAAATTAAAAGCAAAATTCAGCACTAGAACCTATAAGCATAGATCAATTTAAAATATATTATGAAGAAACAAAATAGGCCCGCATTTAGTAACACGTATAACATAGAGCTCGAGGAATCGCATAATATGGAATATATTACAGTGAGAGACAGAAAAAAAAAACAATACAGATTTAAAAATGGAAAAGTACCCGGTCCGGGATTGGTAAACACTGCATTGCTGAAGCATGACTCCAGTTTATTATTATATCTTCTTACCCGACTGTACAATGGATGAACTATGACTATTTTAAGTTGCACCTCTTGGTTACTAGATCAACTTCTAGGGTAGTTCCTTCAGTTCCCTCATTCCAAGGTCTTTTCTATTGAAACCTTCCAACTCTTCCCTCCTAACGTTTCTTTGTTCTCTAGCGTTTACTTACTGTTTTTTCATGAATCGTGTAAGTAGAATCAATTTTGTCATTAACCATTTTTGACAACGAAGTAAAATTCTTCTTCTTTTGTAACCTTTTCTTTGCGAGTCATTTTCAAGATAAAGGTTTCTCACACTGTTGTGGTGATAAAGGAGGACATTTTCTTCAGTTCCAGAAGTGAAAGTTTTGCAAAAGGTCAGGAAGGTGAAAAGAAGCCGATTACACTCATGTATGAAACTGCTTAGGTCAGGTTTCTCTTGCGCATCAAGGCAAGGTCAACGCTTTTCCTGTCGGAAGTATACGTGACTAAAAATCATAAAACAACGTATTATATCCTTTGTGGCGAATGAGCAACAGCAATAAAACTTGAACTAGTTAATATTTCAGGCTAATCTTTATTTTCTGATTGCAGTTATTATTAAAGGAAAATTTCTACGGTATAGCTGTTTACAATTTAGGAGAATACAGAGAACATAAGCGCATTATAAGCATTATTTTCCATCTCAATTCATCCCACCATGCTGACTTCCAAAAATATGAGTGGAGAATTTTCTTTGACTAAACTTGACTAACTTGGTTTACGAGAACAATTTTTCACAAAACCCACCAAACCACACCAAAAATGATTAAACTACGATTACCTTCAGGCAGACGCATAAAATTAAAAAATATATTTATTATAATGAAGTATATTACAAAATAGTTTTCAAAATTCACATTCCAAAAGAAATTTCTTATCTTGAACAATCAATATCATTACTAAGGGTTTAAGCGAAGAATAAACTGTTACTCTACTTCGAGAGATGGTTAAATTATGATGTAATAACCTCGCTGTCAACGTTGGGAAGAATCTCTACATTTCTTTCATTCGTTCCGGGACCTAAAAGTTTATAATTCAAACACTACTTTTTGACTGTATGAATTATCGCAGGTATCCACATTTGCCCTTACAATTTTTTGAAATAGTTTTCTTTACATAACACAATTAATTGCTGTAAATTAACAAAATGTTCAAGTACATTCACCGGGAGAGTTAGTTGGCTCAGGGGATCAACTGATATCACTGCAGTGCCTCTCCCCGAGAGGCAATATGTGCTACATCATTTAATTCTTTTTACTCTCGTAAAACTAGTCTGAAAAAATATGTGTAATGCCATTTGAAAAAAACAAGTTACCTCAAATATCTCGTATAATGCAAGTGATAAAATATAAATGAACACACGTATCAATTATTCCCATTCCTTAGTGCACTTTCGTGAAAACTGTATTGAAAAAACGTAAAGCGTTCAAAAGCTACAGAAGGTGCTAAAGTTACGTGACACTCTGTGTAGTAAATTTCTTCCTCTAGCATGTTAGCTAGTCAGATTACACGAATAGTGAGACCTTGATGCAGCACGTCAGCCAGTCGGTCTGTCTGTCCGTCTGTCCTCCGTCCGACCGTCTGTCGCCTCTCAACAGCACTAGTGCCCAAATTATGCGTAGGATGTGGAAAGTCAATAATCCCCGTCAATAATCCCAGTCAATATGACCTCACTCGAAGCTCTGAGGTATTGAAAAACATTAATTAATTTTGTAGGAACTTAACAAAAAACCCTTGGGACATATTCATATTTTTTTTCAATATCGTGTAAGTGTAGAGTGAAACACACTTATTGAGAAGGTATGGGTCCGATTTTCACTGTTAACACTGAATTTTCGAAAATTGCAAAAGTTCTAAATATTTTCGGCATCTTCTACAACTACAAAATTGAAAATAAGAGATTCATCCTTCAAACGAAAATTGTTCTTCATAATTAATTTTTTCATTAAGATCATGTCCTTTATTTTTTTTTAATTTTTAGTAGTTTCCACGCATTTTTCTGTGAAATATGAGCAAGATAATAAAAAATCAGAAACAATAATTGTTCAAAAACATCTCCTACTATTTTATTTACAGATTTTGTAGCAACAATGCTCAATGCATTGAATAAGATGACATAAACGCCATTTTGCTTGATTTATTGCTTTTTTCTAAAATTACAAACATTTTATTGCTTTTATGTTTCTTGTCTCTCATAACGTTAATCTTTACTTTATCTCCGATTTGTATATATTCTTAAATTGGTAAAACAAGAGCTTTAAGTGATGTCTGATAAACGTTTTCGAAAACTCAAAAGTTTTCTGACAAAATCAGCTCAAATTTCCTGATTCTCAGAATCGCTTAAACGCCATTTTCTCAAAATAGGCTCCAAATGTTTCTTCAAATACTTTGTACGAATAGTGATAAAGCCACGGTTTAAGATGATATAAAAGTAATTTTATTGTATTAATTTGTTTCTTAAAAAATACCCAATTGTAATTTTTAGTACCTCCAGAGAAAGTTATGTATTATTGCCCGAAAAACGGCGATTTTTCGGCTCAAAACTCTTATTGCCGGGACCTGATAACGAAAGAGTGGTTAAATCCTCATCCTAAATTAAAAAGAAGTCCTCTTACACGTAGTAGACCCATATTCCATGTTTAGTGGATCCTGGATACCGAAAAATAGATTGACGACAAAACATACGTCCATCTCTCAATCTGTGAACACTACCAGCGCCTAAACCATACCAACGATTTTTTTCCGTAATGGATATTCACGTGTCAATCTCGCTCAACTCAAAGCGCTGAGATTTTGAAAAACATTCTTATAAATTTTGGGAGTACTTTCCATGAAACCCCTGAGATATTTTCATAATTTTCTCAAAAATGTCTCAAAATATTTTCTTTAAATTTTTGAAGAGTAGACTAAAATACACTGATAAAAGGCATATATTCCACATCTTCAGAAACGCTGAAAAGACAATTCTCAAAGAAAAGCATCAAATTGTTTTCTCAAACTTTTCCTACGGGTAGTCCAAATTGCACTGTTTAATATGACATAAAGTTCATTTTGGTGAATTCTTTTGTTTTCTAAAAATTACACAAATGTAGTGTTTTGAAATATCTTTCAGGGCATTGATACTGACATTTCCAGAGATTTGTATACATTATTGCATTTGGGAAAGGAAGTGTTTTAAATTACTTCCATCTAATTGAAATGATTGAAGGCATTGTCATTGTCAACAATAGTATTTATTTCACAAATAGCAGCTTTCGATGGCTTAGCCATCATCATCAGTTTTCTACTGTCTGGGAGCCACAAAAACGGTCCGTTGAATGGTTGAATTCGACCTAGCTACCAAGTTAATGTCAAAAATTCTGCAACTGTTGGGACTCCAGCCCTAAGGGTCTCCCGGTCAGAGGCACTGCAGTGACAATGCTCCATCCAGAAATGAGGTACAAAGCCAAACGGACGAAATCTTTGCTTCTTCTCGCGTGGCGCGCAAATAAGATTCCAGCCTTCTCCTGGCGAAAGTCCGACAAAGGCCAGCAAGGCGGAAACAGCTGAGACAGCGCGCATTTCTCACTCGTCCACTTAACAAGCGTGTGCCTGGGGCGGGGGGAAGGGGCCAGGGGGAGAGGGGGTGTCTGGCCGTGCGATGCACACACCGCGTAACGAGATGGTTTGCGCGATAGTGGCGCGGCGCGACGCGGCGTGGCGCAGCAGCCGACTAACGAGCCAAGCGGGTAGGAGGCAAGTATTGCAGGCCTAAAAATTTATGTCGTATATTCTTTGCAAGTGCAAAATTGTATAATATTCCGAGTAATGAGGTTAGAATAGTAACGAGGAAGTTCATACAGACTTTTTATTAGTAAAGCCATATTTTAACCTCCTTGGTCCTCTCAACTGCAAACTTGCTGAAATAAAATATTGTAATGTAATGACAAATAATTTTTTTTGGTTAAGCTATACATGTCATGAAGAAAGGAAAATATATTTATTAATATTATTTATTATTATTATATATTATTTGCTAAAATAAACCTCAATTTAAAAAAATAATTTCCTATTTTAATTTCCAACAAGTGAAATATTATATTTGTCCCATATGAACTATTAATAAAATGTTTATTTGTAAAATAAATATTATTTTGAATTAAAAATACAACTAAAATGTAAACTTCTTCTCAAGTCAACTTTTCTTCCATCAGAGAAATAATGTTTTTAAAAACAGCTATTATGACTATAAATGCAATAATGGAAGCAGCTTCTTTATGGGACTTTGCCAAGTCCGATTGTTTTTTCCAGTTGTTTTTGAAAACGTATTTGAGGAATATAGTACATTCAGAAGATAAGAAATCTTTGTGTTATTAAAAACATACAAACACAATTTTACGTACATTACATACTATACTTACATACTATACGTTTCAAGCGACTCAAAATAACACTCAGAATTTAAAAAATAAATTGAGAACACCTTACACACAACAACATAAGTGGAGGTAACTACACATGTTGATTGGTAAGCTGACGTAGCCCATTGACGTGGCACACCTCACAACACCTCGCCATATTTACGATTAGCTGAACGTTGAAAAGAAAAGGAAGCTAGCCAAGCACGTACTATGTAAAAGACATTTCTGGTAACAAAGACTCTAAAGGTGAAAACTCCAATTACTATGATAAATAAAACAATGTTCAGACATTATTAAAATTAATATTGAAACTATGATTACAGTTATTAAGTTCAATGTTAAACACCTGATTTATTGTCACACTCATCAATATTTTTATTGCATGGCATTATAACAAAATTTTATTCAAAATTCATTATAACAAAATTTTATTTATATAATGGGGTTTTTCTTTTCTTCTCTTCCATTTGTAGCTGTATTCCGATTGACATAAATGCAAGTACATGATTAGTGACAACTGGGTACTAGTTTATACTTTATACTCTCTTTTCACTTAAGAATCCAATATTAGGATAAACTCTTGTATATATAGGTTTGAATCTAGTATATACTGCAATGTATATAATTTACATGTATTATTTTCATGTATGTAGGTAGGTACATTTTATTAATATTCTTATGCATCTTCTCAGTTTTCTTTTATTTATAATTTACTCGCTATTAAAACATGTTTTTTACTTTTTCGTATACGGAGTAATATATGTTATAGAGAGAAAGATATGTAATGCTGCGCGAAAAACTGGACATTTTCGGTATAAAAAATACATTGCTGGGCCCTGCTAACGAAAAAGTGGATAAATCAGGTTGCTAAATTTAGAAAAAACCCTCTACCACGTGGTGTAGCCAGAATCTCACTCATAGCGACTAAACAATACGTAGGATTTTTTTCCCAATTGAAGGAACTCCTGTCCATCAGGCTCTAGTTAAAGCTTTGAAATCATGAAACAATTTTTAAAAATTTGACGGTACAATACATAAAGCTCCTGGGACATTTTCAAAATTTTCTCAAAAACGACTTCAAAATTTTCTTTAAACTTTTGGTAAGGATAGTGCCAAATGCACACTATACGATGATATGAACGCCATATTGTTCCCTGTGTATGTTTTTCCAAAAATTAAAAATGTAATTTTTTTCACTTGTCTCTCACATCGTTAATGTTTACATAAGCAGCAATTTGTTCACAATATTGTATTTACGAATACATGTGCTTTGCATAGGATCATATACATTTTTAAAATTTTGGGGTATTTTACATGAAGCCCCCTGCATATTTTAAAAATTTTCTGAAAAACCGCTCCAAATTTTTTCTTTAAAATTGTTCTAAGAATTAAACAAAACACGCTTGTAATAATTGGTAGGTCCGATTTACACGGTTAACCATAAATTTTGGAGAATTTTGAAGGTTTGAATTTTTCCGGCGTCTTTCTACAAGTACAAAATTGAATGCAAAGATATTACCTTCAAGTAAAATTTATTCTCCATGTTTAGGTTCTTTTGTGACCATTCGAATGATCAACAAACAAATTTGGAGCCGCCGCCGCCGCTATGACGACACCAGTTTATTCCAAGAAGGAGGGGTGTATCGGAGGTAGGGAGGGGGTTCTCTCCATTCGTCCGTTGAGACGTCACTAGGCAAGAGGACGAGAGAGAAAACGTTCTTGTTGTATTCCAGACGGCGTAGAATGAGGTTATCTTAAGAAAAAAAGGTATTAGTACTCCACATTTTGTTAATACAGAATAGATTGTGATCAGTGCTTCGGTTGATAGAATGCATTGTGTTAGAAAAATACAGTTTCTGTTAAATTGAATCATAAACATTCAATAGACAGGTTCTACGAAGAAGACGGATTGTAAGGTATTTGTACTGTACATTTTGTTAATTCAATAGAGATTGTGATCAGTGCTTCGGTTGATAGAATGCATTGTGTTTGAAAATACAGTTTCTGTTAAATAGAATCATAAACATTCAATAGACTCGTTTATAAGAAGACATATTGTAAGAAGTTTTGTAAATAGAGGATAACATTTACAAACTGTTTCCGCTTGTGCAATTGCACGTAGAACAAGTGGTCTGTAATAACGAATCACAGTTCCTTCTGAACAAAACGAGAGTATTATAGAATGTTATTGAATTTACTATGTGACTATTAAGTATTGCAAATTAAGCATTGAGTAAAATTCAGAGTATTATGGAGTGAGACATTAATATTTATGCTTCATCTTTGCTTGTGTAATTCTCTTAAAGAGTGCAAGACTAGATAATTTATCCTATTATACTGATTATTAAAAGTTTAATATGACAGAAGAGTCATTATGGGTTACATTTCTATATGTATTTCAACCTAACATTTAAATACTTTTAAATTTTCAAGAATGTGTTCATGTTGATCTCAGAGGGGATAACATGTGTTTGTCATGTGGAATTTATTTTATGATTTAAAAGTCTTTGTGGTGTTAAAATTGAAACAGAACAGTATTCTGAAGAGGCATTCACTTGTTCCATTTAGGTCTTCAAGGTGGGAGGTATTTTAAGAGTCAGTTAAGAAAAATAACCTGCAATCAATTTTGCCCCTAAAGAAAATAATAATTCAGTTAGTGTTTTTTATACTTATACACCAGTTTGATAGAGCAATTAGGAATGTGATAATATTGAGTGAATATTACTTTACTATCATATCATTCTTTATTTTCTTTTGAAATCTGATTAGTGCTAGTGTTCAATTCTTGCTTTAGTCATAAAGAAACTAGCAAATGGACAAATGATTGTCTCCAGAAGCAAAGAAAGCTTTGTTTAAATTTGAGTGAAACTTGTTTGTGTTGTTTTGGGGATATGTGTTTTTTTATTGTGTAATGTTTGTGTTTTTTATCATTGTCTGTGGATTGACATTCTGTATTTTGGTAAATGTAAAAGAAAAGTCCAATTATAAATGTTCTATGACTATGTGTTTGTGTTTGTTTTTTTTTCAAAATCTTCATTGATAAAGAGCCCCGAATCCATGAATATTTAAAAGACAACCTGAGGAGAGGTTACACGCTAGTATGGTCATGTTCATTTTTTGAAACTTTTAGAAGTTTTCGCGCAAAATTGCGTGCAATATGAGCAATTTAAAAAACAAAAAACATTTTTTTCTGGGAAATGGCTCCATATTTTGTCTTTAAACTTTTAGCAGGGATAGTGTTAAATGCATTCTATAAAATAACATAATCGCCATATTACTCTATTATCTTCTTTTTCAAAATTAACAAAAATGTATTTTTTACTCGTCTCCCGTCGTTAATACCGGTATTTGGTTCTCATTATTGTATTTATAAGTACATGTGCTTTAGGTAATGTCAGATATAGTTTCTCAACTATAAAAATTAACAGTTTGTTGTGAAAATGAGCTCAAATTTCCGTATTTTCGGAAACGCTCAAACGCCATTTTCTAAAAAAAACTGTTCCAAATATTTCTTGAAATATTTTGAACCAAAATTAATTTTGCTGCATTCATTATTTTTTAAAAAAGTTCACAAATGTAATTTTTTTGAAAAATCTCTCAAGAGGTTTATATGCACATTTCCGGTAATTTGTATACATTATCGCATTTGAGAGCAGAAGTACTTTAAATGACTTCCATTTAAGTTTTTTCAAAACGCAATAGATTTCTGTGAAAAAGAGCTTAAAATTCGCATTTAATCGAAAAATTGACAAAAATTTTTTAAAAAATTATTTAGGACAGCTATAGACGACAGCCACCAAGAAGATGGAAACAAGACCGTAATGCTAGCCCACACAAAGGAAATTTGATAATTTTACTACAAGAAAGTCTTTGCCATTCTGTAGACCCATTATTTGATTTTATATGTACTATATGACGAAATATTACTATGGATGAATTTTATAGTACCATATGATGGAAATATATTTTAAGAAATGTGGACAAACAAATAATTAACACTATATTTTCTTAATTAAGAAGCATTATCCTGCTGCTACCGTTCTACTATAATACTGTGTTTAAATAACCTGAAACTCCATGGGCCAGTATTTTTCAAAATGACCAAGACCAGTGATCAAATCTAGGCCCACAAATGTTCAAAATATCAGGTTTTGCTCAAGATCGTTGTTATTCAGCATTTTGCATTTGACAGTCTAAACATTTTATTGTAATAAAACGAGACCATAATGTGTCGAAACGAGAATGGATAGCTGAGAATTGCGATTATCTGCGCTAAATGTCGGATCTGGGGAATTGAACTCCATGTGAGTTTAACTTCCAGTAACCGCGTTTAAATAACATGGTGAAACTAAGGAGAATTTTAACGCGATTAAACTCCAAGGTAAAATAAATAATAATCGAAGTAAAAACACATGATCGAAGGTGGTGAAACCGGCCCTAAATGCTCTATTTCGCACATCCACAAATGAACGTATCTCTGAAATTTCCGCTTAACAAAGCTTGTTGCACGGTACACTAAGAAATGAAATTGTTTAAATATAATGTTACGGCATCATCGTTTGAAGACAACTTGTACTCTCGAATATGCTTTTCATGTTAATTTTTTAAACAATATTGAGGTGTTTCTGCAACTAAATAGTTTGCACAAATTGCAGAAACAATTTCACCAGCTTTTCATGTTCCAATTCGGAACATGATGACAACAGAGCAGTTTCAGCCAGAGGCAAGTTCCCTATTTGTCTCCTTGCTGGATCGCTTACGACCGGAAGTTGACATGATCCAACGCAGGTCGGCCTCCCATGAAAGGAAACTCAGACCTCATCACTATTTAATGACAGCCTCCGCCGTCTATGTTCACGACCAGTTTAATCTCCCATCAATTTTATCGGTCCCGTCAAATGGACGTCTGAATACCCCGTGTTAGGACAAAGATGGGTCATAAAGTGCCTGCATCTCCCCTTTATTGCATTCTTACTGTCCTTAGCGTCTTCACACAACGTTACCTTTGTTTTTAATGCCCAGATCAGCCATTTTAGAAATTGGGTTACTACATCTTTTTGTCGAAAGTTACAGTTGAAATACACTGAAGAATGGAAGCTGAGATAACACTACTATTAACACATTTAAGGATGTGTTTTAATCCATAAACCGAAAATACCATTAAGATATAGAAAAATTGAAATATACATGACGTATTCGTAGAGGAATAATAACAGAAGAGAACGGAATTCCTTTATCTCTGAAAATAATTCAAGATTAAAAAATTTGAAAATATATTTTACAATGAGAAGGTACGGATATTAATTTGCAAATAAAAACTTCACTTCTGAAAATTCGAAACCCTTCGAATGCTCGACTTTTTAATGCGGAAAAATAAAGAACAGAAAATTGAAAATATTCATTTTTTAGAATTTAGTTCTATAGAGATGAATTTATAATGCGCATAATTAACATGTACAAGATTACCGCTCTATTAAACAACAAAATAAACGACTCCTTTTAGGATGGTTATCATTGACAATATGATCGGTTTTGAGTATGGTGAGTTAATGTTTTAAGATTGTACACGTACAGATGCTGCACCATATGGACTTTAATGGATTAATGATAACACTCCTTTTCATACACACATAAAAATTCAAATAAGCATTTTCTTCAGTGTTGGAATCTACGCGTCAAAAAACTGATGTTTTAAATTGTTTAAAAAATGCCAACCGGCTAAAGAAAGCATTCCTTCGTTGTGCTGGCCATATACATTTTAAAAAACTTTATTCAGACACAATCATTACTTTATTGGAAACTGTTTTTAATTTTCAATAATCAAAATCCTACGATTGAAAAGTTTGAGAGCGAAAAGAAATGCACGGCGTCAGCGGAGAAAAACATGACCCTCCCTTCTTTGCACAGTAAGACAATAATTTCATCACGACGGTGACTTAAGTTATAGAGAACTGTGTAAACAAGAATGCATTACATGACAATCATTTTATAGCATTATCGATGTAGAGATACGCAGAAGTAAAACTCTTTGCACGTGCAACCGCATCAATTTCCGTGAGTAACTTTCCACGCTGGTGAGTATCAAGATGCACGTGGTACGAGATGGCTCATTAAAATGTACGTGCTTTCGCGTACTCCTTCACCACATCACATGATTCTTATCATAGCATTATATCTGATTTGTCAATACAATACTTGCAATTAACGCGTTTCAATAGTACTTACACATATAGCAACCTGACGACAAACAATCCATGACACACGAAATGTGACTTAATTAGAAAAGCAGTAGTTTCAAACTTAAATCATAAGTTTGTTATTTATAACTCTTAAACATTTTTTTTCTTTACCATAATAAAAATTATTAATAATTATTCAACATTGTTTAATTAAACTAGTTGTGCTAAAACAACTCATATATCTCGCCCTTAAAAACGGATACGTAATATTATTAAACGGCAGTATCACCCAATTAACATATTTAAGTCATTTTTTTGTAAAACTCATTTCGTAGAACGCTAGGTGCGAAAACAAATTATTTTCAAGAAAATATCAACAAATATTTACCAATTAAAATTGATTTTGATATACCTCTGTCATGTCAACAATGAGACGGAATTCTTAGAAAATGCAACTGTGGACTGGCAGTCCTGAATGCCATTGTCGCATTCCCCTCAGAAATTTCCTGAAGGGTAGCAAATGATGCACAGAAATTTAGAATTTGGAATATTCCGCTAAACTACTCATTTTTTAAAAAAAAGGACATCACCTTTAAAGAACGGATTTTTACTTTCTCGTATACATACGAATATACGGAGTAATTATACGTAGTATAGAGAAAGTTATGTAAAGCTGCGGAAAATCGATCTCGAGATTTCAACGGAAATACATATTTTGGGGTCCTGTGATACCGAAAAAGCGTTTTTCTCAAAACGTCCGTCCGTCCGTCTGTCCGTTTCTCTGTACATCTGTTCATCCATCCGTCAGTGAACACTACTAGCGCCTAAACATGGGTACCACGGGTACGATCTTTTTCAAATTGAGCAACCCCTGTCCATCTGGCTTTAGTGGATGCTTTGAAGTTTTGAAAAACATTCCTTAAAATTTGGGGGTACTTTACATGAAGCCCCCGGACATTTTCAAAATTTTCTCAAAAAACAGTTTCAAATTTTATCTTTAAATTTCTTGGAAGAGCTGAGTATAATACACTTATAAAGGTGGCACAGGTCCGATTATTGCGGTTAACTCTAAATTATCGAAAATTGTGAAAGTTTGAAATTTTTTCGGCGTCTTCCTACAACTACAAAATTGAAGATAGAGATTTTTCCTCTCAATGATATTTGTGGTTTATAATAAGCTCATATACAATTTTTTAAAACTTTTAATAGTTATCGCGCAAAATTGCACGCAATATTTAAAAAAATAATTAAACTTTGTAAGATTTTCTCAAAAGACCCTCCAAATTTTTACTTTAAATTTTTGGTACGGTTAGTACCAAACAAATCCTACACGATGACATAAACGCGATATTGCTCTACTTTTTATTTTTTTCAAAAATTACAAAAATTAAATTTTTTCGACTTGTTCCTCACGTTCGTAACATTTACATTACAGTCGATTTCTTCACCTAATTATATTTATAAGTACATGTGCTTTAAATAACGTTAGGTAAATTTTTTCGAAAAGTCAACAGTTTTCTGTAAAAATGAGCTTAAATTTTCAGAAACGCTCAAACGCCATTTCCTCAAAAATGTCTCCCAATTTTTTATTCAAACTTCACCAAGTGATAGTGCTTATTACACTCTTTTAATATGACGAAAAGTTAATTTTCGTGTATTCTTTTGATTTTTCAAAAATTCCGCAAATATAATTTTTTGAAATATGTGTCACGTCGTTTAGCTCATTTCCATCGATTTGTATAAATTATTGCCTTAGTGAGAGGATGTGTTTCAAATGATTCTAAATGAAGTTTTTCGAAAACTCAATAGATCTCTGTGAAAAAGGGCTTCACATTTTGTATTTACAGTAATGCTTAATTGCCATTTTCTTAAAAACAGCTTCAATTTTTTCAATGAAAATGGACGAAGATTTACTTTTCTTTAATATTCGTGACGTAATATTTCAGATTTAGTATTAGGAAAGTGAAAAGTTAAGAAAATGTCAAAACTGTACTTTGAGCGAAGATGGATGGCCTTGGAGCCAGTTTACACCAGTTTTTTCTGTCGAAAGCTTGCCTTTTCCCGGCAGCATAACGTAACTTTCACTTTACTGCGTAAACCGTAGCAAGAACGTAAAAAAGTCATTAACGTTTTTTATTCTCTCGTATATGTACGTATATACGGAGTAATATATGTTGTATAGAGAAAGTTATGTAATGCTGCGCGAAAAACAGGCGGAATATTGGCAGAAAAAATACATTACCGGGCCCTGATAACGAAAAAGTAAATAAATCCAGTTGCTAAATTAAGAAAAAAAATCCTGTAACACGTGCTGTAGCTAGAACCCCTTTTTTGGGGGTCCTTGATGCCGAGAAAACCAATTGAAAGCAAATCGTCCGACCGTCCGTCCGTCGTATGTGAACAAACTAGCGCTTAAACCGTGCGTATGATTTTTTTCCAAATTTCCAAAACTCTTGTCATTTTTGCGTGAGCTGTAGCTCCACTCTTTTCAAAATTATTCATTAATTGTAGGGGGAACTTTATCTCACCACCTATGAACATTTTCAAAATTTTCTCAAAAACAGCTCCAAATATTTTCTTTAATTTTCTTGCACTTACTTAAGGTGGCAATTGTCCGATTTTCGGGATTAACCTTGAATTTTCGGAAATTGTAACAGTATTCATTTTTTTCGGCAACTTCTTACAACTACAATATTGAAGATAATGACTTTTCCTTTAGATGCAATTTGTTGCCCATAAATATTTCTTTTATTATGATCATAAATTTTTTTTCAAATTTTGTAGTTTTCGTGCAAAAGTGCGTTCAATATTTGCGATTTTGAAATATTACTAAAATAAGATTTTCTCAAAAAAGGCTCCAAATTTTTTTTAAAATCTTTGGTACGTTTAGTACCAAACAAATCCTGTTCGATGACATAAACGCGATATTGCTCTATTTTGTTGTTGTTTTTTATTACAAAAATGTAATTTTTTTGACTTGTCTCTCATGTCGGTAATACTCACTTCAGTGGAGATTTCTTCTCAGTAATATATTTATGAGTAAATGTGCTTTAAATAATGTCAAATAAAATTTCTAAAAATCACAACAGTTTTTTGAGAAAATGACCAAAAATCCCGCATTTTCAGAAACGCTCAAACGCCATTTTGTAAAATATTTCACCAAATTTTATCTTGAAAATTTTCCAATTTTACACTGTTCTTATTACACTGTTTAATATCATGTTAATTTTATTTTGGTGTATCATTTTCTTTTTTCAAAAATTACAAAAAATATTTTTTGTTTCTTGTCTTTCCCGTCGATAACATTTACATTAGAGGCTTCTGTACGTTATTGTATTTATGAGTACATGTGCTATAAATAATGTTAATAATAACGAAATAAATAATGTAAAAAAACGAAAATTCAACAGTTTTTGTTTGTTACAATGAGCTCTATATTCCGCATTTTCAGAAACGCTCAAACACTATTTTCTCAAAAATTGCTCCACATTTTTTCTTCAAACTTTTCCAACGGATAGTGGTCATGTCACTATTTAATATGACGTGAAGTTCACTTTGGGGTATTCTTTTCTTTGTTCAAAAATTTCACAAATGTAATTGTTTTCACTATTTCTCACGCCGTTACTATGCACATTTCAATGGATTTGTATACATGATTGGATTTGTGATTCTTACTATTACTTCAAATGAAGTATCTCGAAAACTCAGTAAATTCCTGTAAAAAAGCGGCTTCAAATTCATTTTCAGTAACGCTGAAAGTCAATTTCTTAAATACTGTTCCAAATTTTTCACCGAAAATTGCTATTTAGGGCAAGGTTTTGTCCTTCTTTAATATTATTAAAATAATATTACGGTTCTACTCCTTTAACACTGAAAAGTTGAGAAAATGTCACAAAATTGTATTTTGGACGGAGAGAATTGCAGTTGGCAAGTTGATGAGGCAAGACCGAAAAGCCAGTCCACACCAAAGAAATTAGAAAACTTTACTACGAGAAAGCCTTTGCCATTTTGTAGCACCTCTAGTTTATTCATTGCAAAAACTAATTAGAGATTGAAAATTCTTAGTAGCTTATCCTAATCCATAAAAATCATTAAGTGTATATTGGAGACGGTTCAATTATTAACCTGTGAAATGTTGATTTCATATTTTTCATTATTTCGCTTGCCAGAAAACAGCAGGTGAAAAGTCATTTTAACAAACTACAAGGAGCGGATTAACAAATTCATTTCCATTCTTTTCTCTCGCAATGAGTTTGCGCCTAACGTAGAAAACTTTCAGTCAGAGAGAAATTATTTTCTCCATCACGTGGTTTGGCATGCCACTAAACATTAAAAAATGCACAAGTTTTAGATTTCGTTGGTTGGTAATTCCGGGCGCGTCATTAGCTTAGGTCATTAGTCCCGCAAGTGTAGTGGATGTTTTTCCACGGGAGATGGCGGTGTCCTCAGCTGGGACAAGCTCTAAGCTTCCGTCCGATCTCCCGGAATATGTAGTAGTGCAGTGCATGATAGTGTAAGTGTGTGTGCGTGTGTGTATGTGTGTAAGGGGAGAGGATAGGTCAAGGAAGAGGAAGGAAAGATTGCGCGCGATCCGTGGCCCGTGGCCCGTTTGTTAGGGTAGTTGTCGGGCATTCGCCTGTGTTGATCGGACAAACCATGGAAAACTACCGATCATAGCAGCCGGCCGCTAGAATTTTTCTCCAGACAACTGAATTCGACCTAGCTTAAAAGCTAATGTCGAAATGTCTGCCACCGTCAGAACTCGAACCTAGTGCCTCCTCGTCAGAGGACGTGCCGTGGCGTTAGTTGATGCACTGAGATACCACTCAGGTCAAGTTTTAGAGAAAGATGAAAATGAGAATTAAATCAGGCATTCTTAATGCCTATATTGAATTAGTAGAAGCATTATCGAAAATGGGAATTTTGACGTTCTAGTAAATTCCTTCAACACATTTCGCAATAAATCAAGGGGATTCTCTGTCTACCTCTATGAAAGAAACGATCTGACTGGAAGTGACTTTATCCTCCTGTAAACTTTCAAACGAGCCACATTGCTAGACTCACAAAGCACAGCCGCAAACCCTACAAATCTCATTACGAGTATATTGCAATAAACGTTCATAAATATCTCATGTACTGCTGTGTATTTCAGCTCTTGAATTTGAGCCCTGAGCTCTTTTTTTTTTTCAGAGAGTCTGTTTCAATCTTGTAAACAATAATTCTGAACTTGAAATGGACGTACTAAGACAGAAACACAAGGTATGCAATAATGTGTTGTGCAATGCCCGCCGGAGTTTGCACTTCGACTCTTGTCATTACTATTCTCTCTGAGTTGTTTCATCTGTGCCTGTGCCTCTCTCTGAAATTGGATTGGGATCGTGTGATGTGATCATCTTCGTACCACATCCACTAACTCTGCCACCCCTGATTCGACACCGAAAGCTGATGGTGTGTCGTGAGTTGGTAGCGCAGCCTCAATTAAAGAAGCCTTCAGATTAAAATAATTACTATTACCTGCCACAGATCCAATTATGACCCAAATAACAGCATTATTATGTGAAAACACTGTTATTTTGTTGTTTATTAGAAGTTTTAACTAATTTAAAATTTCTGGGTTTTGAAGATGGCTAACGGAACTAACCCAAGGGAGTCAATGTCAAAAAATTGTCTAATGCTTGGTGATTTTGAGATATGTTTACTCACATATGAAATGAGTTATTCTCACATTCAAAACCTAATTTCCTTTCAATTTCAACAGATAATTATCCACCTTTGTATCGCGCCAACAACGTTGTACTTACCTAACTTGTATAAAACTGCAATTGAATAATGCAACTTTTCTTATTATTCACACACCTAATTCATCATTTTATTACACTATGTCTTTCAAATGATTATTCCCTGCATCATACTCTCTTTCTTCATTCATAAATACTATTAGTCATAATATTATAAAATTATCTCATTTTTTCAGATAGTTAATTATGACAATGTTTTTATTTTCAATTGTTCAATTCCTCATTTTGTACTACGTTTCGACGGATTTTTTCGTTATTTTCAGGTACTGAAAAATATTTTGGTAAACATTTATGTGTTACATTATAATTTTCTAGGTAATGTCTCCCTTAAATAATTATTTTAAGTTCTTCTGGATGAAAAGGAAATACAGTTCACCACTATACGGGAGAATGTAATTTCGTTTGATTGTTCTTTTAGTTGCAACTGTCTGTTGTTGTTTTTTTAATAATATAAGTTTTTTAATAATTTTTTAGACAATTATGAAAATGTGTTGTTGTTTATTTTCAATTGCTCAATTCCTCATTTTGTACTACGTTTCGACGTATTTTTCGTAATTTTCAAGTACTGAAAAATATTTTTGTAAACATTTGTTACATTATAATTTTCTAGGTAAAGTCTCAGTTAAATTATTTGAAGACGAGACTTTACTTACAAAATTATAATGTAACATAAATGTTTACAAAAAAATCACCTACTCGTCATGTATTTCTCTATTTTCCCAATGACCTGCATAACCACATATTCATCTTATATTAAGAAACATTTTAATTCACCATACATTTATCAATCATTTATTTATCCAATTTTCATGTAGCAATTCTCTCCTTTTCCCTTACTCAATCACGTGCTCCCAATTTGACTCACTCATCCACTCTCGCTTTCCTCGCTCTTCACTCGCCCTTCGCTCGCCCACTTCTTGCTCATTCACGCACATCCCAACACTCGCCCAATCACTCGCCTAATGACTCGCCCACTCGCTCGCCCACTCGCTCGCCCACTCACTCGCTGACTTACTCGTCCACGCACTCCCTCAATCACTGGCATTGTTCCTCTAACAACCACGAATCACGTCCAGAGAGAAGCAAAATTGCACACTCCGACCAAACACCGCGTACACTTCACCTCAGCGCGCTCGCAATTCGCCGGACCGAGCGTTCGGACGCTCCCCTCGCGGCGAAAGAAACACCAAGAGCGTGCCGCCCGGGGGCCTTGCGCAACCATGGCCGCCGCCGGCGTCCCCCCCGTGCCCCGTGGGTGCTGCACGACCGCGCTGTGCTGGGCGCCCCACTGTGAGTACTCGCTTTGCATGTTCTCTAGAGCCGACACGGAATTTTGCTTTCGGGAGGAGCTTCACGTGTGTTATAGTTATTGGTGTCCTGTAGATCTCCGAATAAATGTCATCAATTTGTACCCCATGAGGAGGAGTTGATAATAAATATTTCTTGGCAACGAACATGAAGTGGAAAATATGTTGTTTTTGTGACGGTGTTCCTTTAATGTCAGGCAACTCCTCATTTTTTTAGTGCGTTTGGCATACAAGTCTTAAATCTTTTTAAGGCTCTTCTTAAATAAACTTAGCTGTCACGAGGTCTCATAAAGAGGTCTTCCTCAGTTTCAATTTTATTTCTTAATACTGTACTGTTAAATTGACGTAATGCGACCAAACAGATGAACAACAAGCATTCTTAATACTCGTAGCAGACGTCCGTTAAGTATTTCACAGTCCCGGGTCCATTCAGATCAATCAATATAAATAATTGGAAGCTAAAGATGGCGTAAAAGTACACTTAATATATTAAATAATATTTCTTGTAATTTTTCCTAAGGCGGGGGTATTACGGAACGTATTCAACTACACAAAGGTGATAACATGTATAAAACTGGGTTAGTTATTTTGATAATTGTAGGTGTTATTACAATAGTAACTATACCAATCATAAAGCTCCTTTCGAAAAACAATTCTGGCACCGGCGTTACCTGTTCAGGGTGTCACAGAATAAATGTTACAAACATCTAGAGGGTGAAAATGAATTGATGATAAACAATTTTTGCCAATGAACATGAAGTGGGAAATGAAGTTGCTTTTGAAACTTAGTTCCTCTAGTGTCAGGCAACTCCTCAAACACAGGTATTTGTCATGTACACGATATCTCTTCGATTGCATATATTTCTATAAAAAAACTTATTTAGAAAGTTTCATGACATAATATTGCATCGAATATCACGCTATTTACTCATACATTTACTGTAAAGGGAAGGTGAGTAGATAGTACTAGAATATACTACCTTATGCTGGTGTATCTGAAATAGCATGTCGTATCTGTTGGCACCGCAGATAGTTTTAAAAGTAGAGTTACGATGATTTTTGAGATAGTTTGAGAAGTTGGCAGCAGGGGAAAATAGAATTTGATGCCTGCCGAAGCAACATCCTAGACGTACACGTTTTTCTAAGTACCTATCTTAGGGGCACGCTCATAATTTTTTTCTGTACTAGTGGTGTTGTTTACTTAGAATGAATCTCAATTGTAGTGATTAAAGCTCAGCCATTAATTTTTCGCTTGATGGTTACTCTCTATTTTACACGTCTATTTCCATCAAGATATTTCGTGTATCTTTGGTTCTCTAATTTAAATGAGTTGAAAGTTAGATTCCCCCAGATAACTAAACAAGGAAACTTGCACTCCGGGTATACCACATAAAACAAGGGGAACTCAACATATCTTTCGGATATATCGCCTGCAATTTCATTCATTACTTTCCCTTCACATTTCTTTATGACAAAATTGATAAAAAATGTATTCGTTAAATTATTCTGATTCATGAGTAATTAGGTCTTAAAATGTTTACTTTTCAAAACTCTCGGAATTTTTGTCCTCAACAAATTACTTTATGGGATTACAATCATCCATGCAATACAGATATATTTTTAGTGAAACGCTTTCGACTACAATGTGTTAAGTATCGTATGAAGCATAGCCATCTAAAACAGCCCAGAAAATCTTTAATTTAAATAATTGCTTAAGTGTCCCAGCAGGAAAGAGTGAAAGTAGAAACAGTGAAAGTGTGAAAAGGACGGGATTCCTGTCTTCTGCAGTCCCGGAACGTCACATATTAAAGGTGTTTTTTTTTCAAGTCAAAAATATCTAACGTTCGTTCAGGTGTAAATTCCTCAAAGACCTTGAACGAAATTCGTCATTCAATGGTAGAAACTCTAAACTTTTGTATTCTAGACCTCTCATAGAAACAATGTATTTTAGAGTCTTATGATTATGTCACTTTCACTTCGCATTTACAAAATAATATGAACATGTGATATTTTTTTTTTCCTTAAAAAATTTTTCACCAATTAATTTAAAAAAAAAAAACAATGATGTTCATTTGAAAAGGTTTTGTTAGTTTTTCTATAAAATAATACATTCTACATTGTTTTATATTCAACCGAAAAAATTTCCTGCAATGAACTGAGAATCCCTAGCAACTGTCGTCTTTGAGGAAGGTGGCCTTCGCGCTGCTGTAATTGTTACAGGGGGGGATACTGAGACACAATGAGGGTACAAGCGCCTTTGGAGCAATACGTGGTCTTGACAAGGACACATAGAAAGAATGGAAGATTTTTCCATTAATTCAGGAGAAATTAACTTTTCTTCCACTGCTTGAAATTCCACATCATCGATCATTGAAATATACTATGTAAAGAGTGTATTAAGTGTAAGAAATATATTAACAAAGGAACTTTCAAACTTAACAAGAATCCAATGCCTAATGGCTGCAAGAAGAAGCCAGAATTTTAAAACATTTTAAATAGAAGATACGGGAATGAATAGTTAAAGATTGTCACGAGAATATCTCCTGATAATTCATCACATTTTATATAGATAGAAATTCGTTATTATGTATTGTTATTCAACTTCTCAATTTTACAAAAATAAGATAGGTCGTTGATAACAATTAAAAACAAAATTCGTATGTATTTGGCATTTAGAGTCGAATTATCCGACTTTTCCCGGTTAGTAGTGTTCCCAGGCTTGGACTTTGTTTTTATCCACACCTGAGGGTAAGGGAGACGTGGCGTATTGACATCACCGTACCTAGCTCATTTGACCTCCCCGAGCTTTTTCTGTCGTCACACTGCTATTGAAACTGAGACGATTACAGTACACAAATACGAATGTACATACATTTTTTCCACTTATATTCTGCCTCCCCTATAGGCAGCAATGCAGATCTGCAATCGTGTGTGCAAATTCCCGGCGAACTGATTGCAATGTTTGTGGCGCTATGAATCAATGCTTCGGAATTCCCACCATCAGCAGTATAGTTCAATTCTGAAACAATAGGAACCAATCTTCCATTTTCATTGTTAAAAGTGATGTTTGTTCCTATGTTAGTCGTGACAAGATCATGGATTACTGTAATTACACCTGTACACTCACTGCACTCTCAATCCCCCTCTCTCTGCGAGTCTCGACCACGCGAAGGCCACCCTCCCCAAAGGCGACAGTTGCAAGGATTACTGCGAAAAATTTGGTCGGTGTAATGTAAAATTTCATATAAACGTAATGTTCTACGAAATATGTTCTCATATAAATATAATTAAAGGTTACATTTATAGTCCAAATACTATCGAAACGTTAAGAAATGATAAATAATTGTATTTCTCTTTTTCACAATATATTCATAGCTGAAGAGAAATATATATTTATATGTGAAAATCAAACATTAATAAATTTCCCTAAACTTAAAAACATTCCTAACAACACTTCTACAGCATACTTCGTCTTGCCCCAGGATCCCGCTTTGTTAAGCGAATATATATATATATATATATATATATATATATATATATATATATATATATATATATTGCAACATGTAAGGCAAAAATATTATCTTGGGATGCTGTCGCGTAAAGGGAATCCAGAATTTATCGACAATCTGTCGCATTAAAAGTTGTCTTCATAACACTGAATGGTTGATTGCTTTCCATTTCCGGGCACTACAACGGTTGAGTCATTAGTCTCGTGAATGTACAGCACGATTGTCCCAGGAGGTGAAGGATATCCTCATACGCTGAAATATAAGATACCTTCGGCTTCCAGGCGCTTTCCCTGCAGGTTTCTCTCCCAGCGGGGCACCGCCCAAGCAGGACAAGCTCCTCACTGATCTCCAGATGTGTGTGATAGTGTAGTGCATGTAAGAGTAAGACGAGAGAAAGGGAAGAGGGTGAGGAAGAAAATGTCAGAGCGAAGGTATTACTTCAGTATTTGACCGGCATTCCGTGGTTTCTTCGGAAACCACGGAAAACTACTGATCAGATTCGCCTCCAGATAGTAATCCCATCCAAATAGCGGCTGCATTCGACCTAGTGCTTTATTTTGTATCGAAAATCGGCCATCGTCGCAATGCGCTCCCTAGAACCTCCCGGTCAGACACGCTCCAGCATCAATTTTTGTTGCCATCTCAGCCTCTGCGTCTCAGTGGCGAAAGCACGTGAGAACGAGGAAGAAGGGGAAGGGAATGTACGGACGCCGCAACGGCAAGTCGTGGGCAAGACGGTAGGGAAAAGGAGGGCAAGGACGAATGGTGAAGGAGTCGTAATGAACTGAGAACCAGATGGGAACTAGGAGGAGACGTGTTTGCTGGATGAGAGCGAAGTGGAGTGGCTAGTGACGGCGAGGTAAGATGTGGCGAAGCACGATGTGAGGAATGGCACAGCATGTCATGTTTTTGTTCCAACAATCCTTAATACCTACAATAAAAACATTTTTTCACAATAAAACTGCTTTCATTCACTAAGCCATTGCTTCTTTATCCGTCAAGACTAGGTGAATAATACAGTTTTATTATAGCGCTAGTACTTTTGCGATGTGGAGTGCGTGGCGTATCAAGGAGGGGCGTGAAAGGGCGAGGAGGAGCAGGGTGTGGTGGGGTTTGATAAGGGGGAGGGAGATGTGAAGAGATTCTGCGCAAGGAAGGTCTAAGCAAGACGTGGTATTGTGGCACGAGATGTGGCGAGGTGCTGTAAGGTGGGGCGAGGGGGAGGGAGGTGGTACGAGGTTAGGCGATTTGATAGATTATTTCGTGTTTCCGAGGGTGTCAGCTGCTTTGATCGTTAGTTCCGTAAGCATTGCGAATGTTTTTTCTCCCGGGAGATGGCAATGTTCTTCTCCCGCTGGATGGTGAGATCCGGTGTCGCCTTGCGGGATTTTCCCCTTTCAGCAATCTCCCTTTGGCGGGGCACTGCCCCAGCCAGTACAAACTCCCGACTGGTCTCCCGAAATGCGTGGTAGTGTAGAACATGTAAATGTAAGTGTGTATAAGGGCTGAGGATAGGGCAAGGAAAAGGAAGGAAAGATCTCGCACTGTCCGTGGCCTACTTTTGATCAGGTGAGCCAGTCGCTAGAATTCTTGTCGAGATCTAAATATCAAGCTAGTGTAGAAATCGTGCCATCGTCAGCACGTGAACCCTCGGACCTCCCGGTCACAAGTAGTTCAGTGACATCAGGTGATGCCGCGAGGCTCCTCAGCCCGGTGAGGTTAGGCAGACGGCGCGAGTTGAAGCAAGGGGAGGCAGGCTCTTGCCGGGCGCTTGAGGCGATGTATTGTACAAAGAGGCGTGGCTCAGCGCTGAGCAGCGGAGAGGGGCATGGCGGAGCGCGGCGGGGCGAACGGGAAGAGACAAGTCGAAACGAGGGCGTATTTCTCGCGTGGGCTACAACCCTCACTATTTCTTGCTATACGAGAATTGGCCCCCGGGGTGGAACAATCGGTGGCCTTTAACCACCACCCCTTTTATTGCCAAGTACCTGGCCTCAACCTGGTACCCGGATCCTACCGGAACCTGCCGGATCCTTCACGGAAACCTACTCAATGTAGTCAGAGTCGGGCGAATCTGCCACTTGGAGGTGGGTTGGGTGTTAGTGATTCCGGGCGCGTCAGTTATTGAGGTCATTAGTCACGTAAATGTAGTGCATGTTTTTATCTCGGGAGGTGACGGTGATCTTCCCCCGCCGGATGGAGATCCGGTGCTGACCTACCGTCAGCTAGCGAGGTTTTCCTCAACCAGGTATCTTCCCACCGGCGGGACACCGCCGCAGTCACGACAATCGCTAAGTTCCCGACCGGTCTCCCGGCATGTGTGAAAGTGTTGTGCATGTTAGTATAATTGTGTGTATATGGTGAGGATATGGGAAGCAAAGATCTCGCGTGCTCCTTGGTCCATTTCTTAGGGGAATGCTCCGGTAGTCGCCTTGTGTTGATCGGAGAAACCACCGAAAAATACCCGGCAGCCGGCCTTAAAACCCAGACAGCGACTGATTTCGACATATCTGACAAGCTAGTGTCGAAAATCTTGCACCTGTCGGGACTCAAACCAAGGAGGACCTCCCGCTCAGAGGCATTGCAGTGGCATCAGTTGGTGCACCGAGCCACCTCTCCAGGTGCCAGCTCAGAGCTACTACCTTCCCAGGCTAGCACCGGGGTCAAATTAAGCGCCACTCACCATGTATCGGGAGAAGACCCTCCTCAATTATCCATGAGTATCGGGCTCTGCCACGACGAATCCAAGTGCCCAACTGAGTGCCGCCGGAACTGAGGGTCGGGTGGCTCAGAAACCCTACCGTCGTCTTAACGCTTCCACCTTGAAGCTGTCGACGTGGCTATTCCCGTAACTTAATCAACGTGACGGAAGATTCATGTTCTCCGAAGGACTTCTATATGTGGGTTTGGGAGCAAGTCTCTCACCCAATTCTTCCCAAAGGTCGGAGGGTTGAGGCCCACCGAGTGAACCCAGAACGTAGCACCACCTTCTCACTGCGTCCGCCTTGGAACTTCCGACGTGAGTGCCTTGGGCCTGAGTGGACGTTCCCTCCTCCACTAAGAGCCTGAGGCCTTGCGACCTTTCTGCCCCTCCCCCGCGGGGCGACACGAGGACGTTCTGGAAAATGCCTGCGCGGGAGCGAGAGCGGGTGAAGTGGAGGAGGTGAAAACGCGGCGCGCAATTCGTTTGAAGCGGCCGACACGCGCGGCATCCGTTGTAATTAAAACGCCAGCAGCGATTCCTCGTAAAGGCTTGCGGAATTTGATGTGCGCGACAGCTCAGCGCAAATTCTGCGGAGCTTAATGGCGACGGGCTTGGGGGAGGCTAGTGGCTCAAAATGGGCCTAAACAATTGCATAGGGGAAACAATAAGAACTTGTCATCAGAATACTCACACTCTTTAAGAAACATTGTGAGTAAATTAATGTAAAAAGTATAGTTGCACTGAATTATTCTGAGTAATAAAATAGTACAATATAGCGTCAAGGTAGAACATGAAATGTCAGGAGAAAAACGACAACTCCATTAAATAAGAATAGTGTTTTTTTCATTAAATAATCGGAAACAATACATTGAAGAGGGTCACATTCTGTTGTCATTGGTGGTCGCTCACGTACCGCTTAAAGCCGCACAATCGAACCTCGCAGTTTTTCCCACGACACCTACAAATTATTCTCTAATATGCTTTTTATATGCTATATATGCTATTTATGCTGCTAATATGCTATAAGTTCTCTATTCATGTTGCTTATACTTTTATCATTTTTTGTTAATACGTTAATCATTTTTTGCAGCGGCCGCCATTTTCACAAACTTAATAACTCTCCTGGATCTGCACATAGTATGTTTTCGGCATATATTTTTGTATTTATGGAAACGTGTACCTTACCGCTTTGTGACCTTCCTGCGTTTTATTATTCCGCGTTTTTAAGGCATTTCATTCCGTATGTAATACATACTTTTTACGTTGTTTTCACTTTCGCTAAGCATCCACCTATCACTTTCAATCACGGTGCAACCTCTCTTACATTTCCTGGCTCTGCATTTTCTCAGTTTTCATTTTATCATGTTCTTTTCCAATGTTTAAGACGTTTTTTTATTTCAGTCTACTCCAATGCAGCACTTTTTACCATTTTCCTACTGCATCTTGACGTACGCTGCGTCATTGTTCCACAGCATACACTCACACAATCACACACACACACACACACCACTCAGTTTCTTGCCTCACATTTGTTTTTCCGCGTCATGTTCATGCATATGTTACATATGGCTAATGTTACAAGTATCTAGTTAAAGAGGAAATAAGCCTTTTCATTGAGTAATTTTTAGAATTTTTCCCAGCAACAAACTTGCTTCAGCATATCCCTGTCGTCATTTCCTCTTTCCCGATCGCATTATGCTTCTGCCATTCCCGACACGCTCTCTTCACACTGGCTAGTGTTTGCAATTGTCCACATACACGATTGCCACTGAGTGGTCCTGGACTGATTCATTACTGACTCTGGGCGCGTCAACTGCTTAAGTCATTAGTCCCGTAACTGAGGTGATGTTTTATCGTGGGAGATGGGGGTGATCTTCCCTCCGCTGGATGACGAGATCCGACACCGTCTTACACGGCTCAGGCGCTTTTCCTCAACCAGGTATCTCCTATTAGCGAGGCACCGGTCTAGCAGGTACAAACTGTAATCCCCATCCACATGTGTGGTAGCGTAGTGAACGTAAGTATAAGGGATGATAAACGGTCAAAGAAGAGTAAGAAAATATCGCACACAGTCCATGGCACGTATATTATGGTACTGTTTCAGCATTCCCCTTGAGTAAGTCGGAGAAACCACAGAAAACTATCAATCAGAGCAGTTGGCCGATTGAATTCTTCTTAATGCTGCACTCGGCCTAGCTGGTGTCGAAAAGCTTCCCACTGATGGGACTCGAACCCCAGGTCCTCCGGTCAGAGGCACTGCAGTGAGGTTAGTTGATGCTCTGAGCCATCTTAGGTCCTCGATCCCGTCATCGATCATGACGAAGACATAGGGAACCACTGAAGACGTTCCATGGACATTCATTAAAAATGATGTATTAATCATGTATGGTAGCCATTCAAATTTGTTTCGAATGGATGTTCGCCACTGGATGGCAGGGACTTGTTCGACGCAAGAGGTTGACCAGCGAGGCGTTTACCTGCAGCAAGGACCGAACGAGAAATTTACAATGAGGTTGACCACCTAAGGCGAAATTTATTTCACAATTTAAAAAATGTATTATACGTCCACCTCTGTCAAACTTATCCGTGGATTCCAAAATGTTAGACATAACATTTACTGCACATACAATAACTGATAATTCTTAAAAAATATTGTATTTTTTCGAAATATGGTGGAACTGGTAATATGGAATCTAGCAACCGGATTACTCATCACAACTGTCTAATAATCAATGAGTATGTGTAAGTACCCACATTTCAATGACATACGAGATTAACCAGTGACTGTTGGTTTTACGAGGAATGAAATAATAGCCACCTTTCCCGAGAATTAATATTTGCATTACACTGCATGATGTTTCAGTGTTTCTCGCGCTCGCATAGTTCGAATACTTTGTTGTGTATGTTTATGATACATTTTCGAGAACAGCTCGCGACGACTTCTCGGACTTTCTTATAAATGAGCTTACGTATGCGATTAACGACAAGAAAATATTAAATTTAACGATTTCTGAAAGAACAGAGTGCGGCTTGATGAAATTGTTTTTATTGTCTTTGCCGTGCTGTTTTGTCAATTTTTAACATTCATTCCACGAATCAAAACCTTTCTATTTACTTAAATTTTATTAAATGTAAATAATAGAAATTACCATGCCTAATTATATCTCCCATAATAGCCAAACTCTCCAGTTACTAGTTAATTCCTTCCCTTCAGAGTAATCTGGATTCAGTTCTAAATCTTAAACGTCTGTGAGACTCCTATACAACCCCGTATCATCTTCATTGTGTACACACACACACACACACACACACACACACACACTTATACACTCTAGCGTACCCGTGCGAGAACTATCGCATGTTAGATCCCACCCGATGTTTTGCTTAGGGTGTAGTAAAACTGAAACTTGGGAATATGTAGTCCGTTTCCATCGTAAATATTTCCACAATTAGGTACGCAGCACCCGTAGGCCTCGGCAAAACGGTAAACGAATTGTTGCACTACATGCATGAAAAATAATCTTCACCTAAATCAAGCGACCATAACTTCTAATTGTTGCAAGAGCGAATCTTGAATTAATAATTATGCAAATAAATCTCATCAGTCTGCGCACACAACGGTGTACACAGAAAGCGTAAATAGTACAAGATTGATGAATTATAAGCGTGGCATCACGAAGATAGCCACCAACACAAAGGGCTGAAATATAAGTCATATTACGTATTCCTACATATATAGGTGGTACTAGTAGTATCAATAAGCACCGAACCGGCAAAAATTTCATGACATCTAGTAAGATCTCATATTGTAGATTACGGTGTGAGAAACGTTTCTTTGAGACTTCTGACCTCAAAACTTTAGTATTCAAGGCCTAAAACACTTTTTAGGTAGATATGTGTAATGATATAGTTGACAGTGTTACGGGTTGCATTTGACATACATACTGAAATGCGTTTTTAAAGAAATCTTCCGTATTTTTAATGTCAAGTCCATCACGTTTCCGTGAAATAATCTTTCTTTAGAGACCTCATTTATTGAGATCGGTTTTGTGTGAGAGCCACAAAAGGTATGTACACTACTGAAATAATATAGGAGACGATATACGGACATACGTATATGTATTTTGTGGCATACCAACATGCCACGCATTTATTTACTAATATTTGTCGTAAATGGGGTAAATATACAAGGATAAACAAATAGAAATATGGCGCCCTAGCAACGGCAGCCGAGTTGTTGTCAAGGTCAATAAACTTCATTCTGGCATTGAACCTGAGGGCACGGCTAGCTGATCAAGTAAACAATTTAGGGATTGGTTGAGAAAGCAATGACAGTGAAGGGCATAGCTAGTTGATTATGTAATCAATTTAGGGATTGGCCAGGAGAACAATGACAGTTTATTCACGACGGAAGTGCGTCGAATGTTTCTGGTGAAAAACAGTAGAACGAAATAGGCCGAGTCTTGAAGGGCTGATCATAAAGATTATTTTCACATTCTGACATATGTCGTGGTGCTGTGCGGGTCGCTTGCGGATGATTAAATTTGTGAGATTCGGACTTGTAAATTTTTCTTGAGAGTGAATAGTTATCGGACTGAAGTAATTCTTGAGTGCGACGAACGGAAATTAGAATCTTCTTGGGGTAAAATAACGTGATGGACTTCGAATAATTTGCTGTGTAAAAATGTGTAACTCGTAATTTTCGTGTGTGAGCTAATAATTTCAGACATAAAATTTATAAGATCTACAAGAAGTTGGGACTGAATATTTTTGCGATGTTCGGAAATTAGAATTTGAATGAATTTGTACGCAACAGGACTTGGAATAATTCTGAATTTAATTAATAAAAACTGGGAACTTTCGCGAAGTAAATTAAATTAGAACTACAAGTATTTGAGGCGGCGAGGATCAGTGACTCGACAACATTTGTGCAAGAGCAGGAGAGAAGAATCTGGTACTCGGACTTTGGAATTCTCGTCACCGAGAAGAAGAGGAAAATGGTTCTTCGTGGCTCCCTCGTTCAAGTGCGCGCGAAGACGGGTACTGCAGGATAAGGTTCGAAAGAGCTCATGACCAAAAGAACATTCTTTATTTGTTACAAATTTTTCAAGTCAAATTTTGCCTGGCATTGAGAATAAACCTTAAGTTTCTTTTGAAATAGAACAAACGATTTTCATTTGGCCAATTCCAGCTAATATATAGCTAAACAATACATATTTGTTTTCAGATTCCTCGCCACTTTGTATAGATGGCAGATCGGATAATCGGCTATTAGTAGGTAATAGCGATTATTTCTAACGAAACCCATCGACCGAGCTAGCGGGATATTGATTTTATTTAGATAACGGTTGAAGCATTAATTTTAATAATATTAACGTAACCTTTTTCTGGCACCCATGTTTAAAACATAAATTCGGACCGGGTTACATCGAAACGCCCAATAATTTTATAAGCAGTTTGTGTGTGGCATTGTTTCAATATATATACATACACATATATACTTATATATACATGCATATATGTATATATACACACTTATTCCGCGGCTCTGTACACGATGACTGTAGTTTCAGATGACAAAAAATAACATCAGTGTCTGTCTCTTAAGGGGAGGAGTGGGTGAAAATTTGAAAATTTACATCTTACATTCAAATAACTTCAAATTTTACCAGAAGAAGTAATACATTATACTTATGTACCCTACAAAGTTTTGTTACTCTGCTGTTTTTAGTTTTGAAGAAAAAAAAACTTTTTTGAATTTTTAAAAATTTCTTATTATTTTATAAAATGCTCTACGTTCCACATGAAGCAACATTCATCACTGAATTTTTTATGAATTACTCATAAAAGGTATATAATTACATTCATGGAATATAAATAAAATAAATGAGAGCGTTTCTGAGAAAAAAATAATAAAATATACAGTTATTACCTGATGGCTATAAAAAACACACATAAAAAAATAAATATTTTGAATTCCATAAAAGGTCAGGAAAGTGAAATGCGGAAATTGAAAATGAAAATTTAACTTTATACAAATGCATTTTACTTTATCAACTTACATTTAAAATTCTCCAGAGCCATACATAGTACCTTCAACAACTTTTCTCTTTTCTTCTATAACTGTATTTGTAATTTGACTTGCTTTTTGACATTTTGAAAACCTGGTTGTGCAGCTACTTAACTTTTCTGAAGACGGCGTTTATCCCTCATTGCCATTATTTTCTTCCCTTGAGGTGTCATGTTAATGCCAGTTATATTTGATCTTATCTTTTCACTTGCTTCACACCCCGTATTATATTGAGAAACTGCTGATGTGACAGCAATTTCTATTTTCTTCTTCGAAAAAAATATTTCTTTGGGGCACTTACTCCAAATCAGGCTATGCAAACTTTTGTTGGCATTTTGTGTTTTTCTGTAGCTCATTTGTTCCAGAGAACATCTATATAAAGTTCATGCCGGGAAATTCAAAAAGCAAATACATTCAAAACTTCTATGAGATGAAAACGTTTGGAAACTGAAAAAGGGGGCGTGGCCATCGACGCATTGAGATCTTTAAATGCTCGCAGAAGCCATTTAAATCGCGATAACGAAAAAATAAAAACACCAAAATTAACCACACATTCCAAACAAAATTATCACATCAAAAATTAAAAATCGTATTTTTCAAATTTTTTTGCCAATTTTCACCCACTCCTCCCCTTAATATAAACAATAAGTAATTCATCTGCCTTTCGTCATTAGAGGAATGATATATAGAACGTGTTTTGCGTTGTTTTCAGACGTCGTCGCAAGCGGTACACATTTCACATTCGTCGTGGCAAGCAGTTCACATTTTTGCTAACCGAAGTGCTCGTGACTCGAGAGGTTGTTTGAGGTTAATAACGCGCACAACACAGATCCCTGTAGATGTTGACAGAACCGCAATGGACTCCAATTCGAAACATGAAAGTCGTCATTTCCAACTTCTCAGATATAGGCGCTTAAGCACGGTTGTACCCGAACTAAGATGACATTCGTTTCGACATGTGTATCTGCATTCCAACCGATTTGACTCACTATAAGCACAAACGTATTAAAATTTTCGAACAACATAATTTGTCATTAAGTTCTATTGCAGCAAAATAACATTTTGACATTTGATCATTCTAAACAGCAGATCCCACTGTTGTTTACATTTTACGTATTGTTTGAATCGATTGTCTCTGTACTGAATATTCAGACGTCGAAGAGTTCTGGAACAACATCGGATTATTCGGATCCGAGTCTTAAAAGATTGGTGTTTTCTCGGTGTTGCGTAACACAGGTTTCTGAACGTCATGTCACCTCAGGAATTTATCAAGTCTTCCATATGGTGATAACTCTACCTTCAGACAAACAGTGGCACGCAAAGGCGAACCACCATAGCCATCGCCTGTACGGGACAATAAAATACATAACGGTGTAAATCTCATCCCTTGCCCCAAAGCCCCGCAAGCCAACGTTTAGGTCTTCGCCGGATCTTGCCATTCTGTGAGGGAAATATCACCACCCCTCCCGCGATAAAACATGCACTGCACTTACATGAATAATGACATTAGTAGTTGACGGGTCTGGAAACACCAATCAATCAATCATCTCTCCTCACGGTCAGAAACAAGCAAATCCCCATCACACATTACTCGGAAAGTGTTTATCACATTCAGCAAGAGAAGCACCGGAGGCAGCACATTAGGCAACGCGAAAGAGGAAGCGGGCCCAACCATTCGCAGCAGTGGCTGCGAAATATCGCACGCACTACCCTCGGAAACGCACTACCGTACACAGGGCTGCACCTGCTGCTTGCATGTTATTAATTCCCGGTCGCGAAAATAAATGCACGATAAACGCCCCCGAGTTAGCACAGAGGCTGTGCAATTTAAACGGTAAACTTATCACCGGCCGCATGCATGTACTGCATATTTAACGAACGAGTGTTAGTTGCGGAATGAGAATACTGTTAGGCGGGGAGGGAAGGGAATGCGGCGGTGAGTGGTGGAAAAACAGCGCTTGCGTTTCAGGCTGAATGATCCTCCACTGTGAATAAGGAATGTTGCGGTTCACTCGTAGGTTTGTGGTTTGGTCAACGGCTCTCATGAGAGTTGTTGAAACAAAATTAACTCTGTTACTATTTTCAAATGGGTTGAACTAAATCTCTTTGTGTTCTCTGCATCTCCAAATATAAATTATCACAATTCGTTGTACGTGAAAAGTGCTGCAATATACAAAGTTCAGAAACAAATAAGCTACTCCGTGTAAAACATAATAAAACGAATAAAAATTACATTAAAACATTCTTGTGAGTTGTGATGTTTTATCATATCATTCATCTATTCTAAATGTTTATATATGTACCCTGGCATAATACTTTTTACCGATTCTATCAATATTTTCATGATCATGAAACGGTGCATTCGAATATTTGATACCTGTGATGCATATTACCAGTAAGTTACACTGACACACAAGTGACACATTACAAGTAAGATACACTGACACACACTCTAATATTAGGAATTATTAGCAAGTCGAAGAATTACAAACAAAATCACACAAATATACTGTGCTAATTAAAAAAATAAGAATGCATAATCACCACGGAAATAGTCGTTTAAGGGGCAAATATAGTAAATTGCCAAATTATTTTTGATGACATTGACCGATAATTTTCCCATTTTTTATTGCGTAATATAATGAGAAATCAGAGTCAAAAAGGAAAACTAATGCCGAGGAAATAACACATTAGTAAATTAATCGACGAATTTTGCAATTCAAAAGAGACACACGACGATATCTCGTACGTGAAATTGGTAGCCATGTACGAGAATCTAGGAACGAGTTTCTTCTGATGGCTCCTCATGATAGCAGGACAAGCAAGGCTTTCTATCGAATTAGCATAGAATCTGCAATCCTCCCCGTGGATTTAGATAAGTGAGAGAGGATGGTGTTTCGGAACCATAAGTGACCCTGCTGCACATTCTGTGAGTTTAATGTTTTCGCTTTGCGGTGCACACGCGCTGTGTGGAGTGAATGAGTCGCGAGGAGTGTGGAGTGAGTTGTGGCAATTCACTGTGGTGTGTGCGCATGCGCTAAGAGAAGTAAGAAAGAGAGAGTCGTTTTTGATATCTGGCGCGTAAATTACTCAAGATATTACTCCTGTACGTGTAGTGCAAGTTGTATGTCGGCAGATGGCGGTGTTCCTACTTTTTCTAAACAAAGATATAAAACTATTAGACCTGAGCCGCACTGCGCCCCGTCAACTTCAGTCACGGCCGCGACACCGTTTGCTTTATCAGCCTTTCTCTGCTGCCTCCCCCGCCAATGCAACCTCGAGGCTGTCAGCTAGGCACGGGTTCAGGAGATTCAAGTCATGTTTACGCCCTGGTGAAGAACATACCACTTTTGTGATCTCCACCGCTGCTCTCCCAATGATTTCGGGAACGTCAAATACTCTCATTAGTCCTGAACATGTATTTTATGGTTTTTGTATTGCTGGAGGGGGCAGTCATCTTCCCCCAAAGGCTGGCGTGATTCGGCGCCGACATACGTCCGCTTCTAAAGATTTCCACAACTAGGTATCTCCTACTGTGCGGCACCGCCCCAGCCGGGACGAACTCTAAGCTCCCGACTAGCCCCCCGACAAGTGTTGTAGTGTAGTGCATGTGAGTGAGTGTGTTAGTAAGGCATGAGGTTAGGACAAGGATGACGAAGGCATGATCGCACACGGTCCGTGGCCCTTTTGTTAGGGCACTCCTTCGGTATTCGCCTGGTGTTGGTCGAAGAAATCACGGAAAACGACCGATCAGAGCAGCGGACTCCCTAGTATTCTCCTCTAGACTGCGGCTGAATTCGACATAGCTATCTACAAACCCCCTTACCTCGTCGGGATTCGAAAGCTAGAATCTCCCAGACAGAGTCACTGCATTGACATCAGTTGATGTGATGCGCCAGCAGAGCCGATATCCAAATGGCATGTGTGTGTGTGTGCGTGCGCAGCTGTTGGCGCTGAGCGCCTGCCTGGCGGCGGCGGCGGCCACGCAGATCCCTTGGCCGGAGGACGTGCAGCTGCAGGCGGCGGCGGCCACTCTGCAGAGCAAGCGGCACATCGAGCACGGCGGCGGCGCCGTCAGCTACTCCAACACGCACACGGGCCACGCCCACCACGGCACGCACGTGCACCACGGCCACGCCCACGCGCAGGCGGACGCGCTCGCCGACTACCCGCACGAGCCCACGGACGTCCACCTGCACGCCGGCGCAGGAGGTACGCAAGCTTCTTCTATGCCTTCTCCAGCCTCACATTCGGCTCACAATTCGTGCTTCTTTTCTTTCAAAATACTCGTACGTCATATACAGTTCATTTTCCTCCTCTCTATCAAATTAAATGCTTTTGCTCCCTTATGTTTGTAAATCCATCCTCCATATTCGTCTTTGTAACTAATTTGGGTCCAGATTCACTATGCATACATGTAAAATGTTCCCAGGAGCTTTATAGGAGGAGTGCCACCTCCGCCGAAAGCACGCAGCATTCCTTTCTCGGCTTTCTGCTTTTGGAGCAGGTCAATACCTTCCCTATTCCAATGTCCACTGGGGTTTATTTTGAGGTTCACTTTAGCTCTTATGTTCTATTGTCTTTTCTAATATTTGATTTGTCTTTTGTCTAGCATTATATCCCCCGGTACATTCATTTCTAAATACTTTCGTTTCTCTCAAATTACTCGTATATACTATACAATTCGTTTTCCTCTGTTCCGTCTATACAAATAACTGCTTCTGCTTCCTTATTCCTCAGAATTCATCTTCCCTCTTTTTAACTACTTTGAGCCTACTTTCATCGTGATCAAATGCGAAATGCTTCCCGACGTCCATAAAGTCCATGTTTTTGCATCAGCGCGCATACACATCCACGCCAGCGGAGGAGCAAATTTGACGTTTATTGTAGCCGAATTTATATTGCTAGTTTTTCTATTGCAGGTCAATTCCTTGTCCATTCACTCATGTCCAAAGCTTCAATCTGCAACTTCCTAGCTCTTCTCTTCTATCTTCTTATTTAATATTTGGATACTCTTACAATAATTTTGATATCAATATATAAAAATCCTTCACTGCATTAATGCAGTCATGAATACATACATTCATACACAATAAAACATTCATTAATGTAATACATTCGTGGGAAAGTAATTTTCTTTGAAGTATGGTGGTCTAAAAACTTTATTGAGTTTTATTTTAAATTTTATTAACTAACAACAATAATAAAAATATTACGTGAACCGCTTTCAATTAAATTAATTTTAGGATATTACTGTGGAATACAATCTTCACACAAAAACTGTGCGTGTAAACGTGTAATGTGTGAAAATTATAATCTCCTGAATCTAAATTCAATAATGTAAACGTCTTAGGACTTTTCACCTTCGTTATCCAATACAGTACCTTCAGCAACATGGCATGTGGTTTTCTAATTTTCACGATATCTTCTGCTTGTAGATTTAATTTATGGTTTTACTGTTGTTTAGTGATAATGGCGAATTATTACATTTTAGCCATTTCAAGGAGCATGTAGTGATTTTGCCATATTTAAGCCGGCCTCCTGAAGGCATTTGAATGTCTAAATTGGTGATTGGTGGCGTGCGCAGGCGGAGGAGGCTTCGAGGAGGAGGAGGGGCGCGCGTTGGCCTTCGGGCAGAGCCACGCGCCGGCGCACTACCCTGCGCTCGCGCCCCAGCAGCCGCACCCGGTGCAGGAGCAGCACGCCGAGCACGCGCCGCCCGCCCACCACCACGTGCCCACCAAGCACATAGAGCACGTCAAGCACGTGCCGGTGCCCATTCTGAAGGTAAGGTAGAACGCTCAGTTGGGAACAGGAAAGGGGCAGAGGCAGCAGTCTAGTTGTCGACGACGAACGCATACTCTTAGAAATACGACGGAAGCACATTTATGAGGACAGAATCTCAGTTAAAAAATAAAACCGGAACTAACGAATGGGACGAGAGCTTATTTAGGACTCGAATGCATGCAGAGAGCTAGAATCCTAGATGTATTACAATACTAGAATTGTGTGAACACTTAGTATGATGCATTGATTGCGGTGTATTATGATGAAAAAAGGAATTTCATTGTCAGTCACATATCACAAATACAATAATATTCGTACAATACATAATAGAGTCAGAGTGGACGTTTCCTAATTCAGCATTTTCCATGTAAATGTGTCCCACATAGAAAAATACATTCGTTTTGGTTTCACTCAAGTTAGGAGTTAGGTGGCAAATTTCTCAGAAAATTATTTCATAGCTATAAGGAATATTCATACATGGGTCCCAGCAAACGATTTTGATCAGATTTGCAGTCTCGCGAAACACTTGGTCATATTCTCAATGCCATTATAATTTTTAGAACAGTTTAACTCCTATCTCCTTAACAAGCATTGCTGAGATTACTTTTGTTATCATGTCTTTTGCAAATTACAGATTACAATTGTATGATTTTAATAAATTCTTGAAAAGAATGATCGCTTTGGTACTACAGATGTCCTATTAAAAGGAACCCACTTCTACTTTCGGGATGGTACGACGCGTCGCATAAGCTGACAATCCACTAGGTTCTGAAAAATACAATCGCGAAGAAAATTAATCTTCAAGAAAGCCTTTTCACACGGCATGCCTGGAAATGAAATACACATAATAATGATTTACAATTTATAAAAAATTCTGAACTGCTTGAAGCTCTAATGGCATTAAAACATTTGTTTATTTCGAAACACGATAATTTATCTCAAACTGCTTCACAGGCCATTTACTCGTATTAAGAACCATTTAACAGCAACGTCTCAATTGACTAAAACATCCATCTCCGACATGGCACGTTCATGAATTCGTTTGTTCACATCCTTCAGGAAAGACAGAAATCCAACGCGGCCGGTGGAAAGTAGTAGCTAGGAACAACGATCGCGGGATTGATAATTCTCATCCATTCGACGCCGCACTGCACCACCTCCTTCAACTTTCTCTCGCGGCAGAGCAACTCGCAAATCCGGAGCTGAGCGGAAAATCCAGTTCAGCCAACGGCGCAAAACGAATTGTCTTCTCTACCCCGAGAAATAAACAGGGCCATCTTTCTCCATTTTCGCTTTCACCCATTCTCGTCCCCCCCCCCCACTCGCCCGCCTGCCCATGTGAATTAAAGCCGTGAATAAAAGCTTACCGAGTGCCCCACCTCATAAAATACTACGAGCTCTTGGCGTCTTCTTGGTGTAGCAGCAACGTTAAATAGGCAACGGTAATTCATATCCAAATGTTGGGTTTCTATAAATAATGTACGAAAATAGTGAGTTCCCCAATATGATGCAATATTTCAGAAGGTATTGTTTAATAATTTTCACTGAAAGGCAATGCTCTACAGAGGAGAACAAATTGTTGTAGCAAACACATACATTCTTTACTTTTGTAATAATAAAAACGACTATCATATTGACGATTCATGAAAGTGTCAGTTATTTTTGCGTAAATGACAATGACAATTACTTAAATCTTATGTGCTGATCGTGATTAATAAGTTGATGAGGTTAATGTTATTTTCAATATTACCATAAGAAGTAACTGTTATAATGGCAATGTTACAAATACTGTCATATCGAAATGGAGATTACGTGCACTATAAGAAAACGTACTTGAAAGGAAACTCAGTAAACCCATTTACACAAAACAACAAGCGACATTTATGACGCTAGATGATGCCCACACACAATTCTGAAAGCGTGGAAAGCAAAGCATGTGTGCTGGTTTATAAATAATAACGACTACAGTGAAAATTACGATTATTCAGGCGTCTCAGAAAAAATGCTACAAACTTCTGAGAAATGTAAAGGGATCGAAAATTACCACTTTTTGCTAATCAACATAGGAGTACAGTGGGAATTTCAATAAAACAGAATTACACGGTTTTATACACGTGATATTTGCTCCTCATTTTTAAGCCATATTACCAATTTCCGACGTCATAAACTGTTAAGGTGGGGGCCCAACACTAACTGTAGGGCATTTTTAGTATTGTGAGAGGCGGTGGTGATCCGGTCCCCACCTATAGGACGATATATTCCCTAAACAGCGCGCTCACTGTGTGCAGGTGGTGAACATCCCGGTGCCGAAGCCCGTGCCGGTGCCCGTGCCGCAGCCCGTGGCCGTGGCCGTGCCGCAGCCCGTGCCGGTGCACGTGAAGGTGCCGCACCCGGTGCCGGTGCCCGTGCTGCGCACCGTGCAGGTGGAGGTGGAGAAGCCCGTGCCCGTCACCGTGGAGAAGCACGTGCCGTACCCGGTGGACAAGCCCTACCCGGTGCACGTCACCAAGCACGTGCCCGTGCCCGTGCCCAAGCCCTACCCGGTGCACGTGCCCGTCTACAAGCACATCTACCACCACAAGACCATCAAGCACCACTAACAGACACTTTTCATGCTTTCAAAAACATACACGATATCTCAGAATAAATGTTACAAACTTCTAGGGCGCATACAGGGAGTTTAAAAAATGACTGTCCCAATCCAATGAATTATGAGGAAAGTAAGAAGCTGGAGATTTCACCCTGATTAGTAGGCAACCCACCAAGCGGCGGTGTTCTGCAGATTACATTCTGATGCAGGCAAGGGAAATTTGTTTACCGCCACACTGTAATATCTGATTGGTGAGGGGAAAATTCTACATGTGTAATTCCGGAATGTATTTTCCACCAAGTGATTATTGTTGTCACTTTAGACGTCAGAAAAACGTTTTCATTTTAGATCTCTCTACGTGCCCTCGAAGTTAGTATTATTTACCCTGAGACTCCCTGAACCCGCTTTAACTACCAGTTCCAATCCTAATCATTCAATACGTAACGATTCATAATTCGTTCCTAGTCCTTGCCCAAATTCTGTGGCGATTCTATTGTCGCAAAACTATCACGTACCGTGACTGAGGGGGGCTCCCCCCGATTAGTTTCGTGATCATTTCCGCCATCGAGTCCTATTTGAGTCATTGTTAGTCCTATAAATATTATCGAGTCCTTATGAACCTGCATCAGCAGTCACATAAAATATCTACCTATATTGTCAGGTGTCCATTCTGGATTTCACTCCAATTTACCCTAAATGTATCGTTCTGGATTCTAGGATGAAAATATTCAAGATTAAAACTTGAAACACATGCAGTAGTTCTCCGTAAAAACGAATGGTAGCTTTCTTTACAGATGATAGAAGCCGCGAAGAAAGGTGGGTGAAAGAAAGTTCAAAGATCGTCACTTACGTTTACTCTAATACATATTTTCTGCAATCGTACTGTCGTCACACTTGACTGTTAATACATTTGACGTAACTAAAGATAACGAAAAGATAGTTAATATTGAGAAGTATTTATGTGATACAATATTGGTCATGAGTTTGTTTTCCATTTTAACCTAGATATTACTAATTATTTCATGAAATTGATAGCTTGGCTTAGTTCATTCATCAGCTTGGCGTAGTTCATACCACCGTAAAATAAAACTCACCATTCTCTTCAAACTCTACCATAAAAAACACTTAAATATGAGAGAAAATAAGAAAATATGAGGACAAATAGGAACACTTAAAGAAAATAGGAATGAAGATTTTTTCACAATAGATATTTAATGAGGTAAAAACACCGACACAGCAGTATATTAAAAATACGCTCAACTTTGTTTTGAGAATAAACAATTAATTCCAATTTAAAAATTAGTCAATTTAATTGTACATTTTAAATATTTTCTGCCTATCTTCCGTTATTTGGAAGTTGTGTAATTTTTTAGATTTGTCAATCCACGATTAAATTCAAATTTCTTTCCTTTTCAATGTTCAATGATAAAAAATTACACAAAAAATGGAATACTTAATGAACTTAAATTAGAAATGAACTTAATCAATTTCTAGACACTATTTTCAAAATCTGTGAAAAAAAATTATAAATTTTTCTGCAGATAAAACAAAACTGATGTTTGCGTAACACAATCATACCTAAAGCGACTTCCCAGAATGGTATTTTAATTCTCAGTGAGAATTCAAAAATTATTTTCCACCTAAAATCGATAATATTAATTCGAAGCGACTGCATGAATCATTCAATTATTACATGAGACACTGAAACAATGATTCATATTGACTCCAATCACATTAAGATCATTTGCTCATTCATTTCATTTGTTTTTAATGTTTTTTGTTGTTATTATTGTAAAAACTGTTAATTGTATTTGTTAATAAATTTTTTTAAAAAATATTTTTTCTTTTCACCTTTTCAGAACAGTACTGATGTGTTTTAGAAAATATTTATTCCGCTGATTCAATGTCACTATTAAGAGTCCATCAAGAATGTTGGAGAAAGAAAGGTTACATTTACAATACTTCATTACTCATTTCAGCAGGCGATTTCATTTCAACCCGCGCAGAGTCGGCAACGCTACCAGCGGAGTGGAAATGAACTTTTTCAATGCAGAGCGAATCGGTCAATAGGAAATTGATAAACAATAAAACACGCATGCAGCAAAAGGGGAAAACAGTGATCTCGCAAATAGATTTAATTTAATTACGGTAAATATATTACCATAATTCAACGGGCAAGCGATTTGGTCCGTCGAGTTTTACACTAACTGACGCTTTTTTAAAGCAATTAGCGCCTTACTATTTCAAATCTAAAGCTTTTTATGTAAAATTAATTATGCGAAATAAACATTTGTGGCCTGGTTAACACGATCCGAAGCAGAGCTTTCGTTTTATTGGCAATGGACTCGCCGCAAAACGCATGTGGCATTGAGTATTGGGAAATTGAAGCGCGCGGTCTGGCGATGAAAGGTTTGTTCAAACGCTTTGCACTCTACCATCATACGTTGTCCTTATTTCGCTCTAGTTTATTTGGTATTTACGATTAGCAAAAACTACTTTTTATCGAACTTTTGATGTGAGAATGAGAATTCCTTGGTTTTGCAAAAATAATTTTGTTGTCATCTGTATCAACATTTTTATTCGTAATTTGATACGTAGTTTTCAACGGATTCGTCATCATTGAATCTCCAGTTTGCAAGTCAAGAATGAAAAACTGATAATGTGCGTGCTCTTGTAAGTTTTTTATAATGAAAAATAATATTTTTCATTATATATATATATATATATATATATATATATATATATATATATATATATATATATATAATTTGAAATTTTTGATTGAATTTCTATGTTTCTTTTGGAGAGTTCCTATGCAATTACATCATGTGGTATTATGGGGCAGACATTTGAGATGATAACCCTTTTGAGTTTATTAATAAGGGGTCTTATGCTTACTACGCGATCTTTAATGTTTACCGTACTGTGATTTGCTGTTAGGTTTTCTGCCACTTGTGTACTACTTAAAAACACACATATTCTACTGTTAGATATTCGTGAAACAAACCTTATGTCACTGACGTTTATAATGGTTGCAAGTTTAGTAATGTATCTTTGAGAGTTAATCCATCTTGGGACTCGAACACAACAGCTTGTTCTTTGCTGGGGAAGACATCGGTGGATGTAACGTTGGCGTAAGACATCTTTTCATCAGTTTCAGGTTGAACATTCGAAGGAACTGGGGTTATGTTTCCCCTGTACTCAGAAGAACTCATAACGCCAGCTTAACAGCTGCGGAAGCAGGTGGGTTAACACACGGAATTGTCTTAAAATAGTTCTAATCAGATTTCAACTCGCGGCACAGGATAAATAAACTTTTCACAAACAGACAGCACAGGGACGGAGACGACAAGACGACTGTCCGGTTGCCAACCTCGCAACAAACCATGAACTATATGAAGGTTATATTTGTTTGCCTAGTAGTGATTCTTAATTAGTTGAACAAAAGGATCAGAGTATTTGCATTAAATTTTGCTATAAGAATGGAATAAAATGTAACAAAGTTGTCTGTGTCTAGTCAAATAGGAATTAGTTAAAGTAATGCTCTGAAAACTGTAACGCTAAACCGCATAGACTCACAGAAAAACGTCTCCTGGTAATGACACGATTCGAAATAATAAAATCGAAGAAAATAAATTGTTAGTCTGATCAGGTTTTATCTGACTGTCAGGTTTTATTGTGCTACAAGTAGAATATACTTCTGTTGCAATCTATGGACAGTTTTCTCCTGGAAATAATTTCTACACTAGGTTGAGGAGATGACTGAATAATGAGTTAAGGAAACTTTGACATCAATTTACTAGAAATATCTTAAATGTTAGTTGGAACCTTTTCAATACACAGGGTCAAAGTATTTTCTTTCCTGTTTGTTTTCCTTTGTACTTTTTGATTGAAGAAGGAAATTAAATTATTGTTTTAGAGTATAATCTATTGTTCTCCACCTTCATGTGTAACAATGTGAACATTTTCCTTCAAAACGTATTATAGTTGAATTTATGTTACTCTCTCCTTTGTATATTTTTGAAGCACTGATGATAATAATAGTTCCATTGTTTGAAAAAATATTTTTTAATTATGTTTAAATGACTACATCATTACTTTTTTTGCATTATATTTCATACAAACATCTTTCATTTTGTAAATGATATAAAATATGTTCTTCCTACTTTTAACAATATTCTTCAGTCAAAAATGTTTAGCAATGTTCCTTAATGCAATGTGGTCAGTAGTTGTAAAAAGATAAATCATTTTTATTTCAAAACCCAAATCAAACTGGTGAATAAATTTCATATGTAAACGTTTGTACTATCCACAAATATAAGTATTTGCTCTGGCAGAAAAATAATTACATAACTGGCTAAATATCGCAGCTTTCATTAATCTACCATTCGACTTAAAAAATATAATCACACAAGTATCTGTAATGTATAAGGAATCAATTAATTGAGAAATCAAACAATAGTTTCAATTAAAATTAAAACATTTCAATTCACAGAGCTGTGTTTTAATTCCATAATTTTACAATTCTTACAACAAATCTGCTTACATTTACAAGTAAAAGATATTGCGAGGTATTTTACAACAATCTAAAATTTGAAAGAAAATGCCTCATCTACGATTTACTGGGTCACTACGTTGATCAGAATGCTGTCAGTGGCGCGCTCTTTCAGACAAAGCGTCAGTTTCACTTGTGAGTCGTGAAGGCCACCGCTATCTGGAGGGGAATGCAAGGAGACAGAATGTACTACAATGGAATAAAGAAAACCCAAAAAACATTTATGGAATGTTTAAGTAATATATGTTTCAACATATCATTACTGACGTGTTGTTAATAAAATAATTAGAAGTTAATGTAGATATCGACTAGATATAAATGAAATATCAACAACTCCTCTGCAAATACTACTTTAAGACACGCCTTTAATCGAAGATACACAAGAACTGGAAGGCAGCAAAAACTGTCAGTGAAAGGATAAAATCTTCGTTATATTTTGGTGGTTACATTACACATAATTTGTATCATTTTTTACAAATTACATGCCACGTATTACAATTATTAAACTTCTTGAGTATTTTAGATTTCTAAACCATTTTTCATTAGAGAATATTGTGCAGCATTAATAGATTTTTTTATCGAACGAGGGAAAAAGTAACTCACTGAAATAAAGTCCGTAATTAGCGTTTTAGTGATTATCTCCACTCATTAGTATTCGTTCTCCTCTAAATTGGAAATGTTCGAGATAATGTAATAAACTGTGTCATACTCTAATTCACACCTAATAATTTCCTTGTTAAGTTTGGTTTGTTTTTTTCGTGTTTCCGGGCGCGTCAACTGCTTTGGTCATTAGTCCCGTTAGTGCAGTGCATGTTTTTTCTCGGGAGATGGCGGTGGCCTTCTTCCGCTGGATGGCGAGATCCGGCGCCGACCTACCGTCGGCTAGTGGGGTTTCCCCTTAACCAAAACTCTCCCATCAGCGGGGCACCGCCACAGTCGGGACAAGCTCTAAGCTCCCGACCGGTCTTCCGGAATATGTGGTAGTGTAGTGCATGTTAGTGTAAGTGTGTGTGTAAGGGGAGAGGATAGGACAAGGAAGAGGAAGGACAGATCACGCGCGGTCCGTTTGTTAGGGTACTGCTCCTGCATTCGCCTGGTGTAGATCGCATAAACCACGGAAAACTACAGATCAGAGCAGTCGGCCACTAGAATTCTCCTCCATGCAGCGACTGAATTCGACCTAGCTGAAAAGCTAATGTCGAAAATCCTTCCGTGGTCAGGACTCGAACCTAGGATCTCTCGGTCAGAGGCGCTACAGTAACATCAGTTGATGCACTGAGCTACCGCTCCCGGTTTCGTTGTTAAGTTAAGCGGGAACTTGACGAATGCTTCTTACATTATTTAAAGTCACTATTACTTTTCTTCGAATGGCAAAATGCCTTATATCCATGATCGGGAAAACAATGTCAGCTAATACTTTGAATGACAATCTACAAACTACGTTATATTGAAATATATACTACAATAAAGAATTGGCAGGTTTTGTAAAACATTTATCTATATCCAAGAAATTGAATAGATGTGTGAATACCCGTGTTTTTTTCTAGCACAACTTTGGAACTCGTTAAGCAATTTCAACCAAAATTTGCCCTAATACATTAAAGCTTTCAAGAGAGGTTTCAACATTCAAAAACATAGATAGATTTGCAGTTGAAAATGTGACCCCCAAAATTGTTTCATTTTTACCGGACTTGTTCACCACAACTCTGTAATGCTTTTAGATATTTTACGATTGCGGAGCAGTGATGTGGGCAGGGGGAATGGTTAGTGCGGGACAAGGAATGGCATGGCAGGGCTGACGAGGCAGGATGGGGTGGTCATGGCGGGGAAGGGCGTGGAGGGGCGTGGCGGAGTGGAGCAGGGCGGGGCATGGCGAGGTGGGAGGAGTTGGCGTGGAGGGGTGAGGCAGGGCGGGACGGGGAAGGGTGGAGATGGTATGGTCGGACTGGCGTGGCCAGACGGAAGAGCCTTGTGGGAGTAAACGTTTAGAGGGAGGAAGTGGGGACGGAGCTGCAGGGGCGGAGTTTGTGCGAAGAATGGGGGGCGTGGCGGGATATAAATAAACTCTCACACACTGCGTTAGTCCCATTTTACTTCAAAAATTGAATTAATTCCTTTTCATGTGAAATTTGTGATTGTGATAAATAAATAACTGGGCAACGCCAATGTACTTTAGCTTGTGAAATATAATATATGATAAATACAACAGTTTGACTTTTATTTTATGAAAGCCTTTTAAGTCAGTTTTTGTGTTTATTTACCAAGAATAACAATATTTGTCTAATAACTCAAATCAAGTTGTTGACATAAGTTACTTTACAAATTATTTATAATTAAGAATAAAACTCTATTTCGATAGATTGAATGATTAGGGGACGAATTATATTTTTTCGAAATTACAAATGGTTTGGGGAAATGCTCCTTTCAATTTATTGATTTATTTAATACCATCATATAATTTTATTTCCATCGGATGTTCGCGGAGAGTGCCCGTTCAACAATGTCCGTTACACTCACTTGGCGGCGGTCATGAAATACTAACAAAGGATTACGTCTACAAAACGTGTTTCAAATAATGTATTTGTTTATCTAGAAGCAGAAAAAAAGTAAATAAGCCGGTTATGTATCAACACACGTTCTGTAACATTGAAATATTCCTTCAATAAACATAAATACAGTTTCGGTATTACACAAGTTTTTTTTGGGTTCTTATTTTTCTAAATGCGTGAGAAATGGGGGGTTTGGTTCTTTAGACGACAGGTCTACAATGTTGCTGATACTGCTACAATCACTGACACTCTTCTGCTCGTCGTTTGGAGAAACATTTGAAACTGAGGTCATCATTGTTGAACAAGTTTCCTCTTGATAACTAGGAATGCGTTCAGGTGGCGTGACTTGAGCTCCGCCAGTCTTTGGCATTGAATTGCGTCTCGATGTTGTAATTATCTCTTCGTCGGTTGTAAATCCGTTTTAAAGCATTTCTGTATGAAACATTTTCTTCAGTCGTGGGAAAGTCGTCCGTTACTCCTATGGGGACTCCAAATATTTTCCTTCGGGCTTCTGAATATGAAATATTTTCTAATGCTATTTTTTCATACACTGATTTTATTTTTGAAAAACTCGACTATCACGGATTATAGATTGGTGGTTCCCCTCGCAGCTCGCACACTTTGGACTCGCCCTTTTGCACGCTCCACCATAATCTTTCTAGCCGCAAGTCACACAATGCTTCTTACCACGGCAACCTTTCGCCATATGATCAAATTTGTTGCAATTGAAACTATGCATTGGACGACGAACGTAGAGGTCTACTTTAGATTTCACCGAATAAAGTAAAACTTCTTCATGTAAAACCTCACCTTCAATCACGATCAGCACGGAAGTGGTCAGGATCCACTTCTTTTCTATGTCGATGGATCTTTTCTATTTAATCTTGTTACCGTCACTATTTCAGCTGTCGAGACTAAATCATTGAGAAGGTCGAGATTAACTGGAATACCTCTAATATCTCTCTTTCCCACCTTCCTGAAGTCTGGAATAAATGTCTTGAAGCTATTGTTTTGAAATTCCTCGTCACCCAGTGCTTGGTTGGCCTCTTCCCTTTTACTGAAGATCATAACGGCTTTATTACGTCCTTCCTTCTTAATTTCGGTAATGGGCTGATACTTCATAACAATCCTACCGATCATGTAAATATAGAAGTTATTCGAACTTCGATTTTGGTTGCCGATCCATACGCCGTATGGACCGATACTTCTCTCCGAATAACCCTCCGAACTAATTTCCCATCCTGGTGAACTGTCAATTTCGTTATCGGGAGAATCAGTCTTGTTTTAAATGTCAGAGAGCATTTTCTTCCCCCGTCTCATCTTTCTTCTTCCTTTTTTTGTGTAGTTCTTTTATTCACAATCGCGTTCCATTCCGTCTCTTTTACCTCCATTGTGAAGTATCAAATCCGCTCGGTAAAAACTGAGGGGATTATGATATGTGCCTGACTTCAAAGGTTAGGTCTGTACTGAACACTGTTTCTTGAAATAACTGTGTAAATTAGTTCGGAGATTTCAGTAACTTAGAGTCAAACGAAAACGACAATATTCACTTGGTCACGTTACACTCGCTAAACTCACAGAGATGTTTACTCGATCACGTCACCCTCGTGACCCGCTCGGCCGAATTCAGAAAGCCGCGAGTGGCGCGCTCTGTCCTCGGCGCGAGGAGGCAGGGTTGCGCGGGGCGCGGGCGGCGCGGCCTGGCGGGGAAGGCGCGAGGCGAGGAGCGGCCGGTTCGCAGCACCTCCGTGGAGCCAAGTGGTATTGTACTCGCCCTCTTCTTGAATACCTTCCCCACGTGTTCACAAACATTTGTCGAATTCTGGTACATTCTAACAACGAGCGTTGTTGACAAAATCGCATGACTAGAAATGTTCGCTCCCGTGAAATAGAACATTTTCTTTCATCAAAAAACGAGCTACAGATTTGATGTAATGTTCATGTCGTGAAAATAACCAACCCCTCTTCTCTCGGCAAGCGAAACGAGGGCTCAGGAAATCTACGCGGATAATAGCAGAGCCTCCGACGACGGTGACGCGACGCGACGCGACGCCAGGGCAGCGACGAGCAGAACGCTGCATCGGGAGAGAAGTGCTCCATTGTGCGGTGGAAGCTACAGAAAGAACGTCGCCGTTCAGAGGAGAAGGAGGGGATGAACATAAACGTATTTTTGCTATTTGGTGTGCCAGATAGCATCGTTCAAAATAATATATTATTTCAGATTTCGTTTTTCGACGTACTATCTTTATAGATACAATTGAATCAAATAAACTTAATTAAGCCTATATTGATAAGTTGTACTAAAGTATTTATCCGATGCATTCGAAATGGTATCAACTTTAAAATAGCACGTCACGCACGGTCTCGATTCCAAATTTCTCAAAACCTCGGACACTAACGCCATGTTTTGCAAAAAGGGGAAGAACACAAATATTACGAACAAGTACAGTTTTACTTACCATGTAGTTCGAATTAAGTTAAAAATATGGTTTTTAATGATATTTATGGTATTTATATGAAGAGAAAGAGAGATACCTGCTGAAATATCTTTAGTACTACTAGGTCAACATCTTATATAGTAGCCTAGGAATGGAATTCCGTAATTTCAAAATCAGTTGAGACTTTTTTAAATTTTGGAAAATATCAATTAAAAAGTTGTAATAAACCGCAAAATAATTCAATAAAATAAGTAATTTTATTACCATTTTTAAACATGACACCGTTATTATATCACATGAAATTATGTCACTTAGAAGCGCATGTTGTTTGAAAGCAGTAATTTGGTTCATCATTCTTTGCGAAATAAATTCTGAAACTTTCAGTTTATTACTATAATTATATGTCTATGTGAAGTCGGGAACAATATGGTAAGGGAAGTGAAATGTAGAGAAAGTGAAATTAATGTTATTATAGCAAGACCAAGGGATTGAATTTAATCTATAAAAGAGCTAGGTAGTCTGAAGTATCCCTTTACATTTCTCTCAATATTTTCCTCTAACTTTCTCCACACACACACACATGTCCCTGTAATGGAACACCTGTACGTATAATACGTTTCTCTTTAGCAACGATACAGATCGTTATTACATTCATAAAAAACTGCTTTAAGATTGTTTACTAGTCTGTTCTTTGCAAAATTGACTAGTAGTAGGTAGAGGGACATTTAAAACAATTTAACTGACACCCATACTTCGTGCAATTTTAAAACTTTTCTTGCACCAATATTTTATACAACGAACTGCCACGCAAATTTTATGCTTTTGTTCGAGGAAACAGATATTAATGTATTTACCTTGTAAACAAAAATTGTTTTTCCCCGCTGTTCCTCGCTGACTAATGCTGTGTGCGAATTATTGTATGAGAATTATTCGAGTGAGCTGGATGATGAAAATTTCGAGATTGCTTAATTCCTGCAAAATTACTTGATACTACTACTTATCAGAAAATAGTTATTACCGAGAAAAATGAAGAATTCTTGAATTCTTTCCATTAGCATATCTGTACATTGCAAATTTATCGTGAGAGGGCAGTAGTATTCATATTGAATTGTATCGATATTGAAACGCGTTGTTTAAAATGTAAAATAGATCATTCAAACGCGTCTGTTGAGAAAAAAATAATTTTGAGTTATGTAACATTTATAGAAAATCATCGTGGATTCAAAAAGAATTAAAATAATAATTACAATGTTTTCGTTTAAAAAAGGAAGAAGGACTATCATAATGTAATGCGTTAATTCAAAGAAAATGAATCGTACATAGAATTTAATACAGAGATAGAAGGTAACACAGTGATAAAGAGATATTGAGTCAATAAACAAAAAATTTATTATGAGCTTGAGCGTTTCCATTTAATTAACACTACACACATTTGAGCAATTTCTTGGTAAAAACCCATCTATGCTTGTCACGCATGTCATCCAAATTATTAGGAAAAATCATCCAAAATGAAATATTGGAAACGCAACTTCAGCGAAATGCGTTAGCCAAGAGTATGATATGCTGGAAATAAATCACGAATCAATTCCTCGCAATTTGGATTTTTAGTTCCCCGGAAACCTTTATACACAGCTGAAAGTTATTTTCACGCTGTTATTTCTACATTGTTCATTCTGATTTCAAAAGATGAAACCTAGAAAGAAGTCTTTCTTTTTTTATCACTTACATACTGACAGCAATTTGAATTGGAAATTCAAAGTCGAGCATTTAGGTAAAGAGTAAGATACTTAATTTTATATTTTCAATAAATTAAGATTAATGTTAAGTGCCGAGCAACTGATTATAGTATACTATACGTTATTCTGGTCCATAGTAACCTATGGCATAATTGCGTGGGGTGGTGCCTATTATAATACTATGATATACTAATGAATGCCCTATTTGTTTGATGCCAAGTGTACACTGAGAAAAAAGCGTATATGTTATCTCAACTGAAAATTTTCTGTTACATTCAATGTTATATTGATTAATTTTTTCGTATTTCAGGGCGCATCAACTGCTTTGGTCATTAGTTCCGTTAGTGCAGTGCATGTTTTTTCTCGGGAGATGGCGGTGATCTTCCCTCGCTGAATGGCGAGATCCGACGACGACCTACCGTCGGCTAATGGGGTTTCCCCCTAACCAGAACTCTCCCACCAGCGTTGCACCGCTCTAGCCGGAACAAGCCGGAATATGTGGTAGTGTAGTGCATTTTAGTGTAAGTGTGTGTGTAAGGAGAGAGGATAGGACAAGGAAGAGGAAGGAAAGATCGCGTGCGGTCCGTGGCCTGTTTTGTAGTGTACTGCTCCGGCATTCGCCTGGTATTGATCGGAGAAACCACGGAAAACTACCGATCAGAGCAGCCGGCCGCTAGAAATCTCCTCCAGACCGACTGAATTCGAACTACCTGAAAAGCTATTGTCGAAAATCTTGCCGCCATCAGGACTCAAACCTAGGACCTCCCAGTCAGAGGCGCTGCAGTGACATCAGTTGATGCACTGAGCTACCGCTCTAGGTTTCAATGTTATAATAATTGAACTTTTCTGTTATTATAAATGCCACTCTGGTGTTTTTATTATGTCGGTTCCATTATTGTAACAAAAACCATTGCTCCATTCTCTGGCCAGCTGCCATCTATCGTCGCCTAAATACTTTTTTGACATTATCTCTACTTTTTGCTTTCCTAGTAGTACAACCGAAATATTACTTCAAGAATATTGAAGAAGAGTAAAAGCTCGTTCTATATAGAAATTTTTACTGAAAAATTTGAAGCGGTTTTTTAAGAAAATGGCAATTAAGCATTACTGTAAATGAGACATTTGAAGCTCTTATTCACAGGATTGTATTGAGTTTTCGAGAAAGGTCATTTGAGGCACTTCCACTCACAATTCTAATACTACATACCAATCGGTGAAAATGTCCATATTAACGGAGTGAGGTATTTAAAAAAAATTACATTTGTGCAACAAACGAATACACCAAAATGAACGCATATTTAACAGCGCACATAGCACAATCTATTAGAAAAATTCGAAGAAAAAAATTGGAGCCTTTTTTGAGAAAATTTCGTTTGAGCGTTTCTGAAAATGCGGTATTTTGAGCTCATTTGCACAGAAAACGTTTGAGATTTCGAGAAACTTTATTTGTCATTATTTAAAGCACATGTACTCATAAATATAATACTGTGAAGAAATTTCCTGTAAAGTAAGTATTACCGACGTCAGCAACAAGTCAAAGCAATTACATTTTTGTAATATTTGTAAATATTAAATAATAATGTAAATAATATCGATAACATTTATATTCATTTTTCTAGTTTCCCGTTTTTAGTGAACAAATTGGAAGAGGCCAGATGATGGAGGCACATTTGTCCTCCGAAACGTTGCCACGCCAATATGAAATACTGGTGTGGAATATAACAATGATTGTTGTGTTTTGAATAAAAGAAATTTTGACTGTCTATAAAAAAGTATTGAAACCTTATATTAAAAATAAACTTAAAAGCAGACTGTGTTTATCTCAAGTTTATAACTTATTATTGCACTTCGATGTAGACTTGAAGTGAAATCTCCGTTCACGTCCCACGTTAGATCCATTAACGATGTGAAAAACGAAGAGTTAAGATCTCACAATTACCTGAGGAGCGTAAAAATAATAATATTAATTATTGCTTTTAATGTAATTATCACGATCGTTACATTCAAAAGTATATAAAATTCATACGATAAGTTCCAAAGCTAACTTTCGTAATGAAGTGCAAGCCAATATTTCTGGAACAAATGTTTTCATAGAATATTGGGGAAAATAACTAGAAAAAGTTGAGAGAAAATCGAGGTGAAAGAAAGATGTCCACTAGTTAATAACGGAGAACACATTCACAGTAGTGCAAATCATTCATCTAAAGAGAAGCCTTTTTTTGTTTTTTACTTTCTTGTTTACCTGTTTTACTAGTAGCTCTTTTAAACACAAATGCTTTCACTTTTTCATTAAAGGTTTTGCAACATTAGCCTCGGCACCTTTCGATTCGGAAGGAGAGAAGTGAATTCCAGGCTTCGGTCTGGCGAACTCAACACTGGCAAGTTCAATGTCTCAGGCTAACATCTACCTGCAGGTGCGAAATGAAAGTTTTCTTGTTCCCGAGTGGTCCTTCTTCGTCCATGGATTGATTTTAGTATTTCTACACTATTTCCTGCGCTCCGTGAATCGTTTCTCTTTCTTATATGTGTCAGATGTACTTTGCTCTCAACAAAACGGCATCATTTAACATTCCTAACATTCCTTTAAAAAGAGTTTGAAGCATTTTTCATATCTAATGTGATCAACATATCTGAATATCTTATTTGTTCTTTATACTGTCAGTTTTCCTTCAATTCTGTGTATTTCTCTGCTTATGTATATTATTATAGATAAATAGTCAATAGAAACGTCCTCCTCGAATATTCTCTACGATCCAAGATATTGAGATCAAATTGTCACTACACGATACAGGACAGTTTTACACAAGTAGAGAGATTTCGAGGAGACAAATTCAACTCGTGGTGGTACAGATTTTCCCGCACTAGTTAGTTTTCTAATTTCTTTGGTCTGGGATAGCTTTTCGGTCTTCTCCATCATTTTTAAAAAATATTTCTCAATTTCTTGGTTTTGTAATGGTAGAACTGAAATATTACTTTAAGAATATGAAAGAACAGTAAAAGCTCAAATTTTTTAAAATAAAACGTTTAAGCGTTAGTGTAAATGCGAAATTACACTCTTATACACAGAAATCGTTCGAGTTTTAGAGAAACTTCATTGAAAGTCTTTTTTTCCAAAGCAATAATGTATACAAATTGTGAAATAGAAATTAACGACATCGTTACACATGAGAGGTATTTAAAAAAATTCTCTCACATGAGAAGACATCTTTCTGACTATTCGTCTCTCTGCCGGTCTGTCGTGAACGCTATCGCTTTGACCGTTCAGCCGATTTTTTCAAAACTGATTTTCGCAATTGATATAAACGAACTCCAGGCATTGGGAGTTTGAAATGAATATTTTGATATTAGAGGTTACTTGATTAACGTTACTGTACATGAAGGAAACATTTACATTTTTAAACATCGGCCCGCGTTGGGTCCATACAGCGCTACTATGGCGTAGTAGTAGGGGTTACGGCGAGTCAACTCTGAGGATCTGAGTTCGGGTCTCGTGACGAAAAAACTTTTTGCTGGTTGAAAACAGTATTGCACGTTTATGCAGTAGCCTTCTATCTTTTTCTCTCTCTATTTCCCACACCTTCTTTCTCTCTTCCCCTCCCTTCTAACCATCTTGCATTGCTGATTCCTCCTGGCTTCCACGGCCTCGCCCCACATCACACGGCAACGCCTAGCAATAATGAAGCTGGGTTCCCGTGATTAGGACTTGCATTTAAATGAAGCGCCATCTTGTGCTGCAGCGTCTTCTAATGGTGTTACAAAAAATGAACAGCATAAAAATCTCCATTAAAAACACATAATATGCCAACTTTTATGGAGATCGGTAACACGGCCATCCCCCTATGCTTACTCTGCGATTCTACCGCACCGCTGCTGGCGTCTGGCGGAAAAGAATCAGGAACTCGTCTCTTAGCGACAGGCGAAAAATAACGACCGTGGTGCATCTACCAGCATATTATTTAAATTAGTTATTTTCCACATTTGTGTTGTATTAATCTTTACCAAATTTTGCAAGGACATTGCGTGAAATTCTGAAGAGGAGCCTGTAAATATTTCCTATCTTTTCATACACTAATTTTTGTGGATTCGATGTCGATTACATGTCGTTGAATTCACTTTTATTACCTTGCATTGTGATGTACATTTTATACACTTCTATTGTGACATACCAGATAGTCGCCAAAATGAAATTCAGCGAATTGCATTAAAAATAACACGTTATTAGCAAAAAGACGCTGGTTGCCATGGTACAGGAGTGAAATATATAAACAATATTGTGACATACCAATATGTGGGACATTTTATGGCGTAACAGTTAGTGTTAACAGAGTGAATGGTAAGGATAGACATATGCAAATATGGCGGCATAGCAACGGCAGACGAGTTGCCGTCAAGGTCAACAAACTTCATTGCTTTGAACCACGGGGCGCGGATAGTTGATAAAGTAAACTGTTTGGGGATTGGCCGAGACAGCAATGATAGTCTGGGGCGCGACTTGTTGAATTTGTAAGTAATTGAGGGATTGGCTAGGCATGAAATTTTTTCTGACAAGAAACAGTAGAAAAATGGACCGAGTATTGAAAGACTGAAAGAGGGGAATATATATATATATGCATTCCGACTTATGCTGTGGTGCTGTGCGGATCGTGTGTAGACAATTGATGTTGGGAGTTTGGGAATTGTGAACATCTACTTTGGAGCGTATGGTTGTCGGACTTAGAATATTGATGCAATGTGCGGAAAATGAAACTTGGAAATATTTCGAGTGCAGCAGCAAGAATTGTGAACTTAGGTGAATTTGTCGGCAACAGGACTGGGAGTATTTGATGCAGATAATAGTTTGCTGAACTTTAATATTTTAAGTATACGCGTAGAGAGAACTGGGAACTTTTAAAAAGAAAATTAATTAAGTCTTATCAACTTATGAGGTGGTGAGGATCAGTGACTTGAGTACACTTGTGCCAGAACGGAAGAAAAGAAGATGGTATTTGGACCTGGAGCCATCGACACCGGGGAAGATTGAAAATGGTTCTACGCGGCGACATCGTTCAAGAGCATGCAGAGACGGGTACTGCAATATAAGGTTTGAGACTGGTCATGACCAAAAGTTTCATATTGTTAACAAGGGACATTGAATAAACTTACAAGTTTTTGTGAATAGAAAAGATGATTTTCATTTAGCCAATTCCAGCAAATGAGTAGCTAGAAATGTATATTTGCTTTTCAGATTCCTTGGCCACTCTGTACAGATGGCAGATCGAATAATCGGCTATTAGTAGGCAATAGCGATTATTTCTTATAAGACCCATCGACCCAGTCAGCCGGATATTAATTTAATGGAAATAGCAGTTGAAGATTAATTTTAATAATATGGAGGGGGGCAATTAATTAATCGTAAGTATTCACGAATATTTCGGTAAAAAACTCGCCGACTGAGCAACGGTATTATGATTAAATATAATTTGGGAGCTCATTCTCGTAACCATTTCCTGGCGCCAAGTTGATGATGTCACACGCCACTTTATATAAATCGTATAAAGCTCAAGGGCGTTTTGAAACCGCGAACGATAGACGCTGTGAAACAGTTAAGAAATACAACCGCGACGCGAACTTCCGAACCTGCTGTAACACTGAATTTTATAACTCGTTGAATAATACGTAATAATATTTATCATATACTAACTATGTAGGATTGCTGAATTTGTCTTTTCAAGATCTATTCATTCGCGTGAAAATGTTTAGTGTACCTAAACGAACTTAGTCCAATATCTTTGAAATAAAAAATGCTGATAACTACAACATATAAACCTTCATATTCTGAATCATTTAGTGAAAATTCCATCTCAATATTTTAACAGGTTTAGGAAATACTTGAAGAGGACGATTTTACAATGTTTACATTTTTTTACAACAATTTTACAACGTTGTATAATCTACTTCGTTATATTTTGATAAATTACAATTTTTTCCTTCACTTAAATATCACATTTGGTAAATGATATCGTAGGCTTCCGCGGCCAGTCATAATCTGGGCTGTCCGGGTGACGTCGCGTCAAAGGCTGGGGTGCGGACGTTTTGACCGACATATCGTGGTCCTCTTCAGGGCTGTACTGCCATGAGCAGCCATGCGGTACCCCAGCCTTCGACGCGGCGTTACCCGGACAGCCCAGATCATCACATTCGGTGTTATATTTTTTAATTCAGTTTTCCCTTTGAAGAAACAATAAGTTAATTTACTAAAATATACATTATATAATCTTTGCACGTTCGTAGGAATCTTTAAATTCACTGTAGGGAAAAGAAAACTCAATTGATTTCTTTGTTTCACCAGCAATATAACAGTTATTTTTATTACTAGCTTGTTAATTAATTCACTGAACTAAATACATTTACTAACGAAAAACACTTCACACAGGAACGACATATTTTTTTACTATTAATTATTATCAGTGAGCATTGGCTCAACATTCGTCGCTCAACATTGTTACCTCAGGTACTACACCCGAACATTGAGTGCATAGTTTCTAGACATTGTGAAACAATTATCTGAAATCTAAAGTAATAAATAACACTGCTTTGTAATGCGCGAAGAAACTTAAAGAACACATTGCAGCCTTCTGCCATGTGAGAGGTATCTATGTTATATATCTTCGTTATCCAGAAATTCGGAAAGATAAAGGAATAGTTTCGATTTTGACTGAAAATGCAAATATTCGATTGTTCTGTAGTGGCAGCGGAGATATTGTGGTACTCCATGATCATAATTTCAGGATATCAGAGGTACAACCACAAGTAGTAGACAAAATAAATTTACCATGCAGAAAATTCAGCCATACACATGTTTTGGGAATTTTTTCCCATCTTCAGTAGCTCCATGTAAGATAAGTCCTACATTAAGTAAACATAGTGATAGGTCACTATGTTTACTTTAAACAAAAAGTATTTTTTGTTAAAATATTTAATGTATTGCAATAATTGTTTAGTAATTTAGTAACATATTGTGTGTAATAAATATTAAAATTTTACATAATTTATTATGTTAATAGCGTTGCTGTGGTTAAATATTGTACATCTTTTTTCAAATTCCTTAATAATACTATTTTCATAAACACATACAATACAAACAAAACGAAAGAGAAAAAAATGTTAATATAATATTTTTAAGGAATTCGAATATTATAAGTTTATAAACTTAATTCACATCTCAACTTATCACAATTTTAAATCATTTAATGTCTTATTGATAAGAGTTTTCTTTGACTTATCAAGCATTTTCTCAATATTTTTTTTATTCTGTGGTTTCTGAATATTGACCTTTCTTAAATTGCCGTATACAATATTAAATAATCGAACATATATTACATTGTCCCTAGTTTTGCACTCCCAGACGTAAATGTACAGATTTCTCTCCCCTCTTATATGTTACTACTCTGTATAAATGTAAACTCAGTGGTTAGGCGGAAGAGCAGGCCCTATGGCCTGAGCCTCGCCATTAATAAAAACATGATTATTATTATTATTATTATTATTATTATTATTATTATTATTATTATTATTATTATTATTATTATTGTATGGTCTCTTACTACTTAATTAACTTGTTTCTGTTAGTCAGAATTCGAAGATCTGTGTAGTTAGTACTCCAAGGTCTGTTTAATTAAATTAATAGTTTTTTTTTTCAAATAAAACGTTATGTCAGTAATATATATTTTCTTGTGTTGTATGTCAAACAGAAATTATACATATTTGTATCCAATCATTTTCTTTTGTATGCTTAATAGTGATTTAACAATTTCGTTGTATACCCCTCCCCATGCCATCATTCCATAAATTGCCACTGATCAGAATAACCCAAAATAAAACATTAATAACTTTTTCGCTCAACAATGTTCTAATTTTATAAAATATAAAAATCAAATGCCTTAATTTAGTGGTCAATTTTGTTGTATGAATGTTTTATTTTAAATTTTGATATATTTACTCCCAAATACTTCCACGCTTTTAAACATCCCACAACTACATTTACATCTCAAGTAGTCAATTGTATGTATTTCCTTCCAAAAGTACACAGTTTTAGCAGTATTAAAGCTTAAATAATTTTAGTTCAGCCAATTTGCAATCAATTTCAATGCATTTTCAGCTTTTGTACATACATCACTTATTGTGATGCGTTACTACCTGTTACGATTTCATTCCTAACATCACCGCAATTTAACCTTAGGACAAAATATTGAAAATATCATTTGAAGGTTACGCGGGTGTTACGTGAGTGCTCAGAGCGGGCGGTTCACGCGCGAGTTATGGGTGCGTTCCGAAGGGTAGAGGGAGTGTTCAAAGTACTCTAAGTTCGTTACGTAGTTTGAAGTGCTCCCTATTTCAATTCCCTTCTAAAATAATATTATTTTCATTTAATTCACAAAGTTATTGTTGACAGCATCACGAAAATAAGGCTTACGATTACAATAAGTTTTCATCCATTATGATAATATTGTTGCACATAAAATCACTTACTGGTAAATTGTGTAGAGCATAATAGAAGTTGAGGTAAAATACTCAGATGTGCAAGTATACGTAGAAAAGAAAGAAATGGAAGAAAGAATGAAATAAATATTTCTAGTATTTTAACAGTGTACAAGATTGTATTCTGAACTGGTTATTAATTATTGCGACTTCTATAAGATAGGATAGATTTGATTGACTACAAAGTCGGTAATAATTATTGCACGAAGAAGCTCGAAGACCTGTAAATTCACAGGACTTGAAACATGAAAAGAGTTGGTTCTAAAACGCTATTCTTTTCTTAAGTAAAACTTTATGTCAAACACAACTGACAACTTTCTCACAATGCAATATAAGACCCGACGACATTTTCAGTCAAAGATGAGAGTAATGAGAATCGTGTTACACCTAGAAAGGAAACTAGAAAGTAGAAATTGCAAGAGCGTGACTTGAAAAAACGGCGATACGTTTCAACATATGGTGTAGAAAAGTTTCAATTGAGTGAAGCGAGTTGATGTCGTCTGACCGTATTAATCATTACAAGTTATTACAGACAAGTTTTGCGGAGCTGCAGGGGCTCAGTGGTAGGACGCTGACGTCCTGACTTTGAGGACGCAGGTTCTAATCCTGAAATGGTGAAATAGGCCAAGATTTCTATTGGCTGATTTTCATTCGTGACTGTAGGGTCGACTCAGATTCCTTTCCAAATGACTTCTGAAATATTTACTAGGGATAAAGGCAGCCGAAGCCGGAAACCATTCATTCTTTCTCACAAGGAGATTTTCTGGATTCCGTGCTTGACCGTCGAGCTGTGCACACCTCTCTCTCTCTAGTTGTCGCTGTGACCAAAGATAAGCCCCGTGCCGGGGTCGAAGCGCTATAGTTCAGTGTCAAGAGTATTTCTTAGTGTCTTTCTTAGTGTGAAGAGTACTTACGAAATATATACCTTTTTTAAAAAGTCTGCGAACGTGTTAATTGTGTCTACTTCAAGTTCTGTTTTGTGTGGAAAACCACGTGAAAAAACGTTCCGCGTCGACTTTTCTGCAAGGCTTCTTCAGCACCGGCCATGGAAGAACCAAGAGACCCGAACTCCGATGCTGTGTTCTCAGCACTGCATACGCTACTATCCAAATCCACCTCATCTATTGCACTATCCACACCTCATGCAACCGTTAGCAGAGAGCCAGCCCGCATTTTCATCAAATGCCATACAACAGTCATCCCTCGAGAGGCAGCCGCCATCACATCAGATAAGTTCAACAGAATGGCCTTCACCGGGAGCGGTAGCTCAGTGCATTAACTGATGTCACTGCGGCACCTCTGACCGGGAGGTCCTAGGTTCAAGTCCTGACGGCGGCAGGATTTTCGACACTAGCTTTTCAGCTAGGTCGAATTCGCTGTCTGGAGGAGAATTCTAGTGGCCGGCTGCTCTGATCGGTAGTTTTCCGTGGTTTCTCCTATCAACACCAGGCGAATGCCGGAGCAGTACCCTACCAAACGGGCTACGGACCGCGCGCGATCTGTCCTTCCTCTTCCTTGTCCTATCCTGTCCCTACACACACACACAAACACACACACACACATACACTACACTACACTACTACATATTCCGGGAGAACCGGTCGGCAGCTTAGGGCTTGTCCCGGCTGGGGCGGTGCCCTGCTGGTGAGAGAGTCCTGGTTAGGGGGAAACCGACGGTAGGTCGGCGCCGGATCTCGCCATCCGCCAGCGGGGAAGTTCACCGCCATCTCCCGCGAAAAAAAAACATGCACTACACTAACGGGACCAATTACCAAAGCAGTTGACGCGCCCGGAAACACGAAAAAAATAAATCAATCAATCAGAATTGCCTTCAGTTAAGCTCGAGACTACAGCCCGAGCAGCCTGCCTACTCCTGGAACTTCCCCATTAAAACTGACAATAGATTTACTCCACTTGATCAAACTAATAGTATTCCTCAAGATACTTTCGATTTTAATCCTTCTCCTTCACAAATCGACAAAATTCTCCCTATTTTCATTCATAACCCACTTCCTCCCGCGGAACTACTCAAAATAAACAAAAACCTACTAAAACATGAAAAATTTACCACTAGAGTGAAAGGACCTTATACGGATATGGAAGTAATTCCGTTGATGATCGCACCTTCCTCCGAAAAAATCTATCAACTCTATTTTATCACACCTACAGACATCCAACCAAAGCTACCATCTCAGTAGTGCTCCAAAATGTGCCAACATCTTACTCTGAAGAAGAAATTATCCAAGAATTAGTGGCAAAAAACTTACCTGTAATAACAGTTATACGATGAACCAACAGCGAACGCACACCATGGCCATTACGAGCAGTAAGTCTCTCTAACACTAACGAAGCGCAATCTACAATCTAAAGAAACTTTTAGCGCTACTATAACAATAGAAGAACGTTGTCATAGACCTGGTCCAGTTCAGTGTCGCCAATGTCAGGCCTACGTGCATTCCAAAAAAACTGTGGTTTTCTGCCGCGCTGTGGAAAATGTGCGGATCAACACGCTACTGTCGAGTGCACCAATGAAGTAACCAAATGTGGAAATTGAAAAGCCACATCGAGCCTTCAGCCCAGATTGTCAGGTATGCCAGAATATTCTACTCAGAAAAGTTATTCCCTCCCAGCAACCAGCCTCCAACCGTCCTGTCCACACAACCTTTCACTCCCCCAAACCTATTCACCGCCGCTGCTTCCCTCGTCACCCCTTTAACACCTCAGAGAATGGCCCCCGAACACATCTCCTCTCGCCACACTACTTCCAGACCGCCGAACCGAGGCCACCGTCGTCATATCACCCGCCCTTGCACTCAGATTTCCTAAAACATTCAACATTCCCAATTCATTCTCAATCTCAAATTATAACACAAATTGAAAATTTCAATTTTTTTAAATAAATAATCCCCGTTCCTATCAACACAATTCTCCAAACTCTAAAGTTCATCATCCACAGCTTTATGTCTAAAAATAAACCCCGTCGTTCAGTTCGCCTTATATCGTGGAATGCAAATAGCATACGAATCAATATTCACATTCTTGCTCATTTTCTGCACAGTAATAATATTGATATAGCTTGCAACCAAGAAACCCACTTGAGTCCCTCTGTTAAAATTTTCATCCCTGGATATACGATGTATCGATACGATCGTCCACGAAAGCGCAGCAGCGGTGGTGTCACTATTTTTACAAAAAATAATATCTCACATTACACACGTCAACTGTGATTTTGCTGTTTTAGGTTTTGATATCTTTTTATAGTAAATTCAATGTTCTGATTCCAAAAACGACGTCCATTTAGTCCTATCACATACCGGTTTCTTGCAAAATTACAATCTTCATTTTTTATTTATTTGGCTATTGTTTTGTGATCATAACCCATTACACCATGAAAATAATGACATCTATTGGAATAAATCTACTTAAATGAACAAGTTGACTGTTTTGGAGGTGGATGGCAGCACATCCTAAGCTGCTTCTACCTTTTTTGTGTTGTGAATTCATCTGTACAGGCCATAATAGTTGTTCTGTAAGGCAAAAAATTAACATTTAAGAGCTACCATTTTCTTGTTTGTAACATATGTAATTTCGTACAGAATAATGGAAAGGAGGTGTTTTGTAAATAATCCAAATTCATTTTGCTATATTTGTGGTAGTTTTATTGTGAAGAAGCAGAGAAGAAATATAACCTCATTTGTAACAAACACTTACAAGGCATACTTCGGAATCCATCTAGGGGATCAGTTAAGGCCTTGGGCTCCTCATACTGTGTGCAGTGTTTGTGTTGAAGACTTACAAAATTGGATAAATGGAAAGAAACTATCACTACATTTGGGAATACCAATGGTCTGGCGTGAACCTCAGAATCACAGCACTGACTGTTACTTCTGTACTTGCAATGTGAAGGGTTTTAATGCAAAGAACAAAAAAGGAATTGTATACCCAAACTTGCCATCTGCTATGAGACCAGTTGCTCATGGGCCTGGTATTCCGATACCTAAGCCACCTACAGACACTATAGAACTTATTTCACACACAGGAAGTAATAGTTATTCATCATCATCACTTGTATCCGACGAGTTCGTTCCTGAAACGTCAAATGCGCCACAACCATTATCACAAGCCAAGCTAAATGATACAGTAGGGGATTTAAACCTTCCCAAGGATGCAGCTGAGCTGTTAGGTTCCAGACTAAAGGAAAACAACTTGCTGGCAGTTGGTACATCGGTGAATTTCTACAGGAACAGAGAAAAAGATCTCTTGAAGTACTTCAGTGATGAAGAAAATCTAGCTTACTGTAATAACATTCCAGTATCTTGATGAGAACCACTCTATTCTGAGCATTATCCAACACTCATTTGAAAATGTTCTGCTACAACAAAGCCAGCAAATAAATGCTCTCCTAAATCTAGTATGAATATTAGTGACTAAATTATCCAATGTGTATTTTTTTTTCGAATTGCAGCATGGAATGCACACGGCTTGGTGCAACATCGCCAAGAACTCGAAATATTTCTTTCACAGAACAAAATTGACATCATACTAATATCAGAAACACATTTTACAGTCAAGAATTACTTCAAAGTAAAAACTATATAATATATGATACCAAACATCCTGACGGTCATGCTCACGGAGGCACTGCTATCCTCGTTAGAAAAAATATAAAACATCACGAAGAAAAAGAGTTTCAAGACATCGATATGCAAGTCACTACTATAACAATCATTGACTGGCGTGGGCCTCTTGCAGTAAGCGCTCTCTATTGTCCACCAAGATTCAATATTAATAAAGCAAGCTTTGAAACCTTCTTTAACAACTTAGGCTCAAGATGTATAACAGGAGGAGATTTTAATGCAAAGCATACACAGTGGGGATGAAGACACATCACTACGAGAGGACGGGAACTCCAGAAAGCAGTAACATCACTTCAGCTTGAAACCATCTCTACAGGAGAACCAACGTATTGGCCTACAGATCCAAACTAAATTCCAGACTTACTCGATTTTTTCGTCGCCAATATCAACTGTTTACTACTCCATAGAAGCATCTCATGAAATATCATGTCACCATACTCCTGTTACTGTCACTATTAGGAATATAATAATACTCCGACCCGCTCCCGTCATACTTGTAAATAGAAATACCAATTGGAATGTGTACCGAAACTGGATCTCCCACAACGCCCAAATTTGCATGCCATTAAAATCTGCTGATGACATCGATGAAGCAACTGAGTATGTCACGCAAAGCATACAAACTACAGCGTGACATGCAACACCTCAACAGACTTCCATTAAAAATTGCACGATGTGACCTGCGGAAGTCATCAACAAAATCACTGAGAAAAGAAGGTTAAGAAGAATATAGCAAACTTCAAGATTAGCAGGAGATAAAACTAACTATAATAGAGCCACTAGACAACTCAGCAGGCTCCTAAAGAACTTCAGAAATAACAAGTTTTAAAATTACATCTCCAGCCTTTCCCCGACAGAAGCTATAGATTACTCCCTATTTGAAGTCACAAAATACTTAAAGCACCCAATCAAATCTGAACCCCCAATTCGAGACAAAAATAGTAAATGGGCCAGAAGTGCTACAGAAAAAATTCAAGTATTCACACATCATTTCGCTAACGTTTTTCAGAGCTTCCCGCCTGCCAATATGAGAGATGTAGAAGAAATCGAAGAATATCTAGATTCACCAGCACAAATGGCCCTTCCTATAAAGTTTATTACAACTAAAGAATTATGTAAAGTAATACAGAAGGACCTGCCTTGCAGAAAAGCACCGGGTATGACCTCATCACTGCACAGTTGATAAAAGAACTACCACGCAAAGGATTGCACTAATCACAGCACTCTTCAATGGGATAATTCGCACTGGACATTACCCCGCACAATGGAAGGTTGCCCAAATTCTGCTATTCCTAAAACCAGGCAAATCCTCACACGATGTGTCATCATATCGTCGTATAAGCCTACTTCCAGTTTTATCTAAGGTATTTGAGAAACTTCTCCTAGCAAGACTGCGATTTCACATCCGTAACATTGTTCCCGACCATCAGTTTGGATTTCGCCAGCAGCACTCCACTATCGAACAAATAAACAGGATTACATCATATATAGAGAAAAACTTCCAAAACAAGCATTACTGTTCTGCTGCCTTTCTTGATGTCACGCAAGCCTTCGATAAGGTATGTCATAAGGGCCTCCTGTACAAATTAAAATTCTACCTACCACATTCCTTCCTGGATATTTTCAAATTTTATCTTACGGATCGACAGTTCCAAATCAAATATCAAAACGAACTCTCAGACCTTTATCCTAATCAATCTGGGGTACCACAAGGTAGCGTACTTGGCCCAGTGCTATACCTGTTATAGTATACAGCAGATATTCCTGAAACAGAAAACACAATAATTGCGACATTTGCTGATGATACAGTCATATTAGCTTCAGACCCTGATCCTAGAGGAGCATCGGATAACCTGCAAGACCATCTCATCACACTCGAAGAATTGTTTAAGAAGTGGAGAATAAAAGTAATTGAGAACAAGTCAGCTCACATTACATTTACTCTCAGGAAAGAAACGTGCGCGCCTTTAGAAATCAACAGAAAAACAATACCGCAAACCGATTGCGTAAAATATCTAGGTCTTCACTTCGATAGACATCTCACCTGGAAAAGGCATATACAAGCCAAGAAACAACAGCTCCAACTGCAATGGTACTGGCAAATTGGTACATGTCTAATGCAGCACTCCATCGGGACCTCAATATTCAAACAATTCAAGAGAAGATACAAGAAATTAGTCTAAACTACAATAAGCGCTTGGAAACCCATCCAAACCATCTAGCCCTAAACCTTTTAGACAATAGCCAAGAAATATCTCGCCTCAATAGAATCTCCCCTTTACAACTTCCTTAGCGCTTTAGTATTTGACATACACAACACAAAAATAATTCCTCGTTTTGTGTTATTATTATTATTATTATTATTATTATTATTATTATTATTATTAATATTATTATTATTCTAATATTTGTTTCCCTTTTCTGTTATAGTCCTTGTGTATTGATCCTGGAAAGTACCAATGGGGGACTTTTCTGCAAGTTATTGTTTCTTAGATCATTGTATTTTATTTTGATATTGTATAAGCAATTAATAATCATATTTACTTATTATTTTGGAATGAAATAGATTGTAAATTTTCATTGTGTAAATAAAAAAAATGTCGCTGCAGGAAGTATTATTCCTTGATGAAGAACATGATGAGGGACTAGATCCGAAATTTATAGCTGATTTACCCTTTGTAAATATATTTTATTACATCGGAGCGAATATTTTGTTAAAATTCTTGCAAAAAACGCTCATTTTCTTTCTGTATTCAAAATTTAAGTAGTATGTGGCTTAGGGTAGGGATCATAGAATATTGAAAACGTGCACAGAATTCACTTCTCCACACACAGTTTCTCCCCACACACTACGTCACACACAGTTTTTAACGGTTTTTGATCTAAAATAAATAATAAATAAGTAACAACCTACCATAATTTTAAAGAAGAAATTTGGAGCCGTTTTGTAAAAATCGCGTTTTTGTTATTTTTTAATATTGCACATATTTTAAGCAATGTTGCGCTAAAACAAATTTTCAAAATAATGTGCATTGCCTTAAGGGGTGAAGGTCACGAAAAAATGTGGAAAAATTAATTTTTCAAAATTTGCGTCACATTATTCTCTGTCTTCTTCTGAAATTGCTAATTTATAGTTTATGGCTGTTTTACTGTGTTTTAATCGCTAAAACAAATTAATGGAACTATGCATTTGTTGGGGGATTTAAAGAGGGAGCGTAACTATTGGAGAAATGTAAAAGGGGCAAAAACAGTTTAGAAATTATTGTTCCAGATATGGTTTGCATTTAATGGTCGCACTCCTAGTTTACGTCTAGCGTGTTTCCTTTGTTTATTAAAGAACGGTTGTGAAAAAGAATAAAAGTAATTTCATTGTTGTAGTTGTAATGTAAGTTGTTATATAGAATTAAATTGTATAGAATCAGAATAGAAATAAAGTATTATTGTGAAAATAAAACTCTATTATAGTGATGAAATAATTAGGAATGTCTGTTGGAATAAATACCAAATTGATACTCGCAACGCTTTGCCAAATAATGTGTACGCAAGTGCCCAAAAATAACTTATCTAAAACAAACACACGAAAAGAATCAGGAAGCTAAAAGGATAGGAAACAATTAGGAAGTTTCACATGACCCAGAATATAGAAAAGGAATGCCCTGATTGATTGAGTACACGGAAAATTAAGCACCAAAAGTTTGAAGTCAATTTACTCAAATTCTTGTTTTTTAACTTTAAGAACATTTATCTAAGGGAAAAATACTAGATCATACTTATTTTTTACAGCATTATTTACAAAGATTGTAAAGTCGTAATCAAAAAGAAAACTACCAGAAAGGTCAGCCACATAAGTGTAAAAAATATTGTAACACAAAAGTGGTCAATTTCTTCATTATTTAATAAAATTTTCTGTACAAAAATGAATGACGTTTGGGCTAATTTGCACTGAAGAAGGTTTAAATGTTAAATATTAAAAAAATTATCAGTGTAAGTAAAATAGTTTTGGAGATATGTATACCGAAAGAACATAAAATTAATTGGCAAGGTAGGGATGTCCTTATTCCTTTAATGATAGAACAAATTATATAGAACAATTTTTTTAAAGAAAAATATCTGTCTTCAATTTTGTAGTTGTAGGAAGACCCTGAAAAAATTTCAAACCTTTGCAATTTTGCAAACTTCAGAGTTAATTAGTGAATAATGGAACTATGCTATCTTTATAAGTGTATTTTACTCTATTGTTTCAAAAAATTTGGGAACATTTTTTAGAATATTTTGAAAATGGCCTGGGGCTTTATGAAAAGAGACCCTTAATTTTAAAGAATTTTTTTGAAATTTTTGTAGTGAAGAAGATTTTTTTGTAGTCTCAAAGCATCGAGTCGAGCCAGATTGACCGGGGAATATCTCTTTCGGAAATAAAAATATTTAGGTGGTAGCGGTGATTACAGACGTACTAATGAACAGAGGACAGACAGGTAGATGGACGTCTTTTAAAAAAGAGATTTTCGGGCTGAGGGGACCCCAAAACGTGCATTTCCGTTGAAATCTCGAAATTGATTTTCCGCTGCATTACATACACTTCGTGTATTATTCTGTCTACACTTCTTATATTATTCTGTATATACTGCGTTGTACGTATGCGAGAAAGTAAAACAGATGTCAGAAAAAGAGCAGAATAAATATTCGTCAAAGCTACCGACAATACAACGATCGTTTGATAATATTTCCTGATAAAGAGTGTGCTACAAAGCGTTCGTATCAAGAGCACGATCTTCAAAACGAAAGTAAATGGAGGCAACGTTATACTCCTTGTTGAACAGAGTCCTGATTGTTCGGGAGGAAGTGAAAGTAAGAAGGGGGAGCGTGATTTAAAATGAATTTGGTTCGTTCGGAAGGGAAACACGCAAAGAAAAAGCTACTCCCTCTTTGTTCGAAAGTAATTTCATGGGAAAACGTGAACAGTAATTTCACAAACGATATTACAGTTACAACATAATATTGTGTAATTATTAAATTAAATCATCTGTTTGATTGTGGGGCTCCATCACAAGGAGTAAATCACAACTCATAAAACAATTAGTTACAATTGATTACAACTACAAACAAATTTCAATTTCGAAAAAATACATCATTTCATTAGATTCAAAAAGTTGAAGCAGAGTGAATAGGCTAAATGTTTAACAATTACATGAAGAGCCTGACAAAATGTAACGATTATTGCTCTTGAATAGCTCCTTGCTTTTATTTTTGGAAAAAGAACATTGTGTGTGTTCATTTCTAAAGCATTGGTCACGGAAAGAAATCTCTGCATTTACTTTACAACTGTATAATGGGATATATAGAATGTTTTAGTTAAAAATCAGGACTTCCATGCCCTTAACTCATGTTTAAAACAAAATGTTGCATTCTTCAACATTACGTAATTTTTTTAAACTTCTGGGCATTATTTAGCCTGAGGAAAACAAATGGAATATTTTGAAATGCTTCATATGTTGTTGACGAGTGCAAACTAAAATTAGTATATTTTGGTGCACAGGAAGAAATACAGGTTACAAAATTTAGTATCTAACAACTCTATATTGATAAGTAGCTTGGTGTTAATGAAGTGATGGTGAAGCCATTACAAACTGAATTAGTTCGACACACGAATAAAGTTTTTGTTTACCCAGCCAGCACCCCATTAACAAAGGGGAATATTTAATTCAATATTTTGCAACTAATTGCACCATGAATTGAATTGAAACCTTGCATTAACCTTAAGTAGTTGCGTGGGGTAAAGTAACTTCTAACAGTACAAAGATCAAAGACTTGTAATTGTCAGTATATTTCTAGGAAATGTACGTGGCTTGTGTATGTATGTAGCGGCGCAGTGATTTGTGCACACGCATTCCGCTTCTGGGGTCAGGGTTTAATCCCTGCACAAATCAAATGCAATTTATGGTGGACAAAGCGACCACCCAACAGGTTTAGAAGAAGGTCTACATTTAACAATTCATCAATCATCATTGTTCGTGCCCTCTACTCATTTTCCGTTGTAGCCTCAATTACCTTACCTCTAAAACATTTTCTAAACCTCCAACAAAAAAGTAAATGAAATTTTCTACTTATTATAAGACTGAAAATAACGCACAGCTAATAAAGGGCACTCTGAAATACTCGTCCGCACATTAAATGGATTCATTTCCTGCGAGTGTGACGTTTCCAGTAGAGGTCTGCATTCTCTGCGATTGTAGCAGGCCGCGCTCGCTCGCCCTCTTCCACTGGACCGCCCGTGGCAGCCGGGTACGGGCTCCCGGTCGCCGGGGACCGGCCGACACGCCGGCGCTCCGGCAATCGCCATAACCGGCGGACTCCAATCCGACGCACTGCGCCTCGCAAGACTCGGCCGACACGTCGGAGTAAATATCGGATGCTATGTTCCACGAAAAGGAAGGAGTATTGATTAATTTTTTAAATAAACGAGCAATTTTTCAAAGTTTTGCAAAATTGTAATTTATAAACAAAACATTATATATTCTATGTTTAAAATTATTTACAACTTCAAAATTCGACTTCTCAACGCAATGGAGAACTTGAAGTGGAACTACTGAAGTTCTATCTGAGAATTAAAAGAAAGGGTATTCACATGTTTAAGATACATTCTGTTCTTTGTAATGACTAGACATCGAATGTTCAGGAAGTTGCCTGCTTTATTCTGTTGAACGTTTTTGAAGTACTTTAGTATATACGTAAGGATAATGAAAAATTAACAACTCTGACTAATAGTTATTTTGAATATTGTCACGTCAATCTTATTTTAAGGGCCAAGCTTCAACTTTCTAAACGGTTTTTCTTGAAATGTATTGCTATTTCCTTCTAGTCTTGGTTAAGAATGTATCTTTAAATCATTTTCATATTTAATCATTCCAGTCGATCGAAAGTGATCCTCTTTTTTGTCTAGTTCTACACCAAGGATGTCCGTGTTTGAATTTGATATTCTGTCTTTTGAGACCTAGAGTCCGCTTTCTTCTCAGTTCTTTACATAAAGGAAAGAGGAGGTCTGTCGTAGATGACAGGTGCGTAAAGGGTGAGCACTGGGTTCAGATTCGCGCTGCAAACATACACGTATCTCTGACATCTCAGCGGACAAGTCTATAACGCAGACTTACACATCTAACTGACCCACATGTTCTTCCAGGATAGTAAGAGAAAGGGAAGGAAGGCTCTGTTAATTAAAAGAATTACATGTTAGATCTCTTTCATATGCCAGTAATGGGCATTAAAGACAATTTGAACATTTCTTTTTGTCATTTCTAGGCTTATACTAAATTATGATGTTACGCATCCTTCTATTGCTCAGCAATATTATTAATTCATTAATTTTCTCTCATTTATTATGGAGTATAATGCATCGATATGATAATGAATGATGTATTTCGAATTATTTGAAACTCTAGCCTTGTGTGGCTATAGGGCAAGGAGTTGGAAAGGCTGATCTGCTGTGGGCTCCGCTGATTAGCCGTCCATTGCGTTGACCAATTCAGAGACCATGGCGGCTTACATCAACTGTTTCACAACAAATTATGCCCAATGACAAAAATACTTTTTCATTCAAAGAACAGTACCCACCTCAATTTTTGTTTCGGATTTGTAAGAAACATAAATGGCAATGCAATCGGTATGATAAGAACTATATTTACCTTTAAGCATATTTTTGTGGTTTTACATAATTCTGGAATGTAAACTTTTTGCCTTATATAGCATTTTCTTTGCTTACTTGAAAATACACTGCAGGTCCATTTACATTGCTAGAGATTGCAATTAATGATCTTATATTTCAATATTGTGTATTAATCCACAATATAAAAAGAATTTACAAAAATTATTTTAGTTTTTATTTTTATTATATTTTATTAATATGGCTAAAAAAATTATTTCAAATTCCATTTTACACTCTTTGATTGCCTTTAATTATTTAAAAAATTGTATTGTTTTGTCACTCTAAAACTCTTTCAAGTTAATCGATTAATTGTTACTATTCAATCAATCAATAGATTAATTGAAATTGTATTTTCTTTCGATAATAATCAATCAATTACACTTAATTGAGTTTTTTGCAATTACTACGCGCGGTGACTTTAAATCCCGTAGAAGCGTCGAACGCACGGCGGCGCTCGACTGTTCTGGAGATAAAAAACATTTCAGTAGAAACCTTTTTATCCAAACATTCACTATGTTGTCCCTTATTGAAGGGTATTAAATCTCGCTACCAACAACGTGCTGAATTTCATTGTAAATGTCACAATAAAAAACATGAAGGCTTAAATATTGTGAGTCAAGACATACAAGTTTGGTCCCTAATCTCTACTGCTGGGTAGACCTTGCTTTCGTCATTGAAACCTATCTGAGAAACGCCATATTCGCACCATGCACATTCAATTGCAGCTCCGAGAACGGAAACGGCGCGCCTTGCAGGAAAATGCAAGGGACGTTGTTGGAGGAGGGGGCGACTGATCGGTCACTTGGAAGTCGATTAGTCTTCCGGAACACGCGCCGCAATCGAATCAAGTCTCGATCTGCAGCTGCGCAACTGATCGCACTGATTTCATCTCCAGCACGGGCCGGATTCTGTTTAGAAGGCAACAAAACTAGCGACTGAACGGCTGGGAAGGCAGCAAAACGGGAATGGCGGGAGTGGGAGTGGTGCGGAAGGGGCAACGGGCAGGAGTTGGTCGATTGGAAACCGAACATGATTGTGAGAGGGTGACGCAGTTGCTACGTACTCACAGTGGGATGGGTGATCTAAATGTGTGATAGAAAACATTGCCTGTTCGTTCTTTTGTGTTTCTTGTCTCGCAGCCATAAGCTTCTCGTATCTCCAATGCCAACATAATAGCTTTCAATATCATGGAGAAGAACTATATCACGCTCAAGGATCGGCATACCGCCTGACACTGGAGTGGAATAGGAGACATGATGGAGAAGAAAAGAATAATTCGCCATTGTTTATTTTAGTTCCACTGCAATTGTCTGAAAACGATTGTAGGAAACCACAGAAACGACGTATCAGAGTAGCTGTTACTTTTAAATTATTTTCCAGGCAACGATCGGCTTCCTCTCAGCTGATATGTTGGTTTAGAAAATCCGCCTCCGAATACAAGATCTCCCGACCTACGAAGCTTGCGGAACACGCTTTGCCGCACTCGGCTGGTTTTCGTTTTACGTAAGAGAAATTATAGTAGATAAGATGCTTGTTCTGATCTGAGATATATAATATTTATGAGTCGCAAAATTAGAGTTCTTCGTTGCAGCGATAAAACAGCAGCAAACCCTACAACAACATGATTTTGTTTTCTTCTGCCTCTTACCGGGTTATCTTAAAGTCAAACGGTGGCAAGATTTTCGACGCCAGCTACGTCGAATTTAGACACCGAAGGAAATTTCTACTAGTCTGTGGCTCGGATGGGTAGTTTTCAGCATTTCTGCGATCAATACAAGGTGAATGCCAAAATAATACCCAAACAAACGGGCGCGCGCGATCTTTCCTTGTCACGTCCTTGTCTTATTCTCGACTCGATCGTGCTGAGCTAGTAGAAGATCTCTGGAAGTTGAAAATCCCGCAAACCGATGTGATGGTCGGCGTTGGCTCTCACCATCCAGCGGAGGAAGAACACCATCACTTTCGCGATAAAAACATACACTATACTTGCGGGCTTAATGGCAATAGCTGCTGACGCGCCTAGAAACGTGAAATGATCAATGTGTTTCAAATCGTGTGTTCTGGAAGATTTGAACTGTTTGGTCACAGAACTCAATAACTTTTGTGAAGTGAAAAACGTGAAATTGGGCTATTTCAACATTAAATGGAAATTCTACCAAAATCAACACATGTTAAAACAAATATTTCGCCGTCTGTGCTATGCGTAAGACAGCGACAATTCATTGAGTTTTTGATTCAGTGGACAAATAATTCTCCGATAATTTCTTAACTGTTTGCCGATGATTTTCTTCTTTCTGAAAACAAATTCCAAATTTATAACAGTATTTGTCATTATAATAAACGCTTATTGTTATTTATTTATATTTTATACATTTAACCTTTTAATACTGAAGTTAAAAAATTTAATTAAGTAAATAATTGATTTGTGTTACTTATGACGTTCGAAGATAAACTTAAGGCAAAATTTACTTCATAACGATTATTTTGCACAAAATGGAAAAAATATGCAAACAATTAATAGCTCTACTCATTCTATTGCTCATGTGTAGTTCAGAAATAATATCCATGAATTAATTACATTCTAGAACGAAGAAAATAAAGTTACTTTTAGTAAACAGGCTAAACTCTCCAGGAGGCGTGTGAATTAAAAATATGCAAATCTTTTTGTTTACAAAACTCGAAATTTAGGCATTAAATATGAATAATTCTGAACAACTTGAAATGAAAACTGATTCTTCTATTCAGTTATTTTTGTTCTGAAACAATTTACTGCTCTGTGAAAGTCGTATAACTTCAGACAGAAATTACATTAAATTTAATGTAGATTTAATGTACGATTGTACATATGTATATGTAATATTACACACATTAAATGGTTATTAATGTACTTGTACATTAAATTTAATGCTTAAATTAAAATCAATGTACATTTAATGTACATCAGTACAAACTTAGTACTTTAACATTAAAGAGAGATTAATAATAGTAAATATAGCGATAGTAAATTGAGCTGGGAAAATCAGGTAAATTTCGTTGTGGGAAAAGCCTGGAGATCTCTACATTTCGTTATGCCGATCCTAAAGAAGAGTACAGTGAGAGGTAAAGAAATACGTCACTAGTCCGACCCGTATTAGAATATGGCGCGGTATGTTGGGACCCGTACAGAATATCGCAGCAAGGTAAACTAGAAAAGGTCCAGCGGAGAGCATCGAAATTTACTTTCAGAGGATCAAATAGGAGAAGTAGAAAGCACACACTCCCCTTACACATACTACACTAACATGCACTACACTATCACATATTCCAGAAGACCGGTCGGGAGCTTAGAGCTTGTCCCGGCTGGGGCGGTGCCCCGCTGGTGGGAGAGTCCTGGTTAGGGGGAAATCCCACTAGCCGACGGTAGGTCGGTGCCAGATCACGCCATCCAGCTGGACAAGACCATCGCCATCTCCCGAGAAACAAACATGCACTACACTATCGGGACTAATGACCAAAGCAGTTGACGCGCCCAGAAACACGAAAAAAACAAACCAAACCAACTTTGAACAACGTACAATATGTTTCAGAAATCTGGATTCCTTGAAGATAACATATTTCCGAATTTTATTGAAGTTTAATGTATACTAAATAAAACGTTATATGGAAAATCATGGGTTCTGTAGTAGCAGCATTAAAATTACAGGCTATTGTATACACTTGTCCATTTCGAACCACAGTGCACGGAGAGCGAGTAGGTAGGCGAGCGGAGAGGCTCAAGAAAATGGAGAACGTTTTTCGTGGGAACGTGTTAAGGGGGAGAGAACGGTGAGTGAGTGTATGCAGGTAGGGAATGTGAGAGGCGATCATGAATAAAGCATCTGAGAGAGCGCATGAGAGGGAGAGCAAGAAAGTGGCCTGGCGATCGCACAGAGTCTGACAAAGTGGTAGGTGAGGATTTTTGAGAGTTCGGTCGCAGCCTAGATCTGAGCAGAGCTTACAACTTTTCTCCTGATAAACAACTAGTAACGAGTTGGTGATTGGACAGGCAAACGAGGAGTCAAAATGCTGCATGAAGGTGTATCAATTATCGTTAACGTTGTTGAATAAAATGATTCTGTCTCGTTTCCGCGGCTTTGAGGCGATGGAGAGACCATTTGGGGTGAATACCAGAAGGCGAAAGGTTAGAATGCGGTAGAATGTAGGTATTGTAATGGCTTAAAGGCCTTCGGCCTAGCCACATTGGATCAAGTTTCTAATTTGGCTGTAATAATTACCTATTAAATAAAAAAATAAAAATAAAATGAAAAATAAAGTAAAGAGACGTGATTAAAATAATGGAAACCACGATGATGAAGATACGAGTAAGATGAAGATATTTAATTAAAACAATGTTTATAAAATTGAGGAATGTAATGTGGCCAAAATATCAGTAACTATGCCACGGTATCCATGTGATAATTGATGATAAGAGTTTTTTGCCGTGGTTCTTTTGCAGAGTGCTATTGTGTGTTGGATTTGTGTTGGGTGAATGTAGTTATTGATAAGAGATGATATGTATTTATGTGGTGTTTTGTCACTAAGGTTTGTCATCGTTTGAGAAGAGAGAAGTGTTGAATTCAGTGAGGTTATGATGTACTGATATCCGAAGTGTGATATTGGAGATGAGTAACTGCAGAGAGCGGGGCTGCATATTGTGCATAGTGTGCCGCGCTGAGCTGTTAGGCCGTGCACCGTGCGCTAAGTAGGCTGCTTCCGGCCGTGTGCGCCACGCATAACTGAGGCGCTCGGCTGGGGGCGTGGCGCGGCGCGGCGCAGGAAGCGCGAGTGCCAAGGAGGGGCGTCGTCCCGCGCCGGTGAAGGGCGCTCTCCCCTCCGCCCCCGCTCGCGGCGTGCGCTGCACTTTCCTCTCACCGTCGCCTCCTGGCGAGAGGCTCCGCTCGCCTCCTTGCGCACCTGGCGCTCCGCTCCGCTCGGCGCCTGGCGCGCGCGCGAGGGCGGGCGGGATGGGCGGAAGAGATCCCTCTCCCGCGGCAGTCCCGTCCCGTGCCGTCCCGTGCCGTCCCGTGCCGTCCCGTGCCGTCCCGTGCCGTCCGTGCCGTCCCGTGTCCGTCGTCCGTGCCGTCCCGTGCCGTCCTGCCGTCCGTGCCGTCCCGTGCCGTCCGTGCCGTCCGTGCCGTCCCGTGCCGTCCGTGCCGTCCCGTGCCGTCCCGTGCCGTCCGTGCCGTCCGTGCCGTCCCGTGCCGTCCGTGCCGTCCGTGCCGTCCCGTGCTGTCCCGTGCCGCCGTGCGTCCCGTGCCGTCCCGTGCCGTCCCGTGCCGTCCCGTGCCGTCCCGTGCCGTCCCGTGCCGTCCCGTGCCGTCCCGTGCCGTCCCGTGCCGTCCCACTTGCCACCATTGATTTCGGCGCCTCCCGGAATCTGTATTATTATTTTCCAATGTGTGCAGAAATTGAAGAAAACTACTCAGCCTCTGACTATGTAAAGGTGTCTGTTTCTTGGACACCCAGAAACTCAGAAAAAGTCGAAGACAATGCAACAGCTTCAACTGAAAAATATATTTCATTGTGCAATTCCACAGTTCTCATACTGCGCGTACTGATTCATACTGATATCATACTTAGTGCATCACTGCTTATGACACTGGTGCCGTACGACAACAAGACCCCCCCCCCCAAAAAAAAGACGTCACCCGCCATTAAATATTTGCTATTCACATATTGGGTTGAGAAACAGCAACTTTTTCATTTTCGCGTATACGTACGCTTATACAGAGTAATATGGGGAATGTCATGTAAAGATACATCAAAAACGGCGATTTTTTGAAAGAAGAACTCGTGTTGTGGGGCTTTTATAAGGAGAGAGTGGATAATTCCTGTTGTAATAAGTAGTAAAATACTTTCTCTAACCTGTAATGTAGTCAGATTTCACGAATTTGAGTACTTGATACCGAAAAAGTCCGTCCGCCCGCCGCCTACGTGTCAGTCCGTCTGGTATCTATGAAAAACATCGACGCCTAAACTATGTGTAGTATTGTTTTGCAAACTGAATACTCCTCGATCGATCTGGTCTCATTTAAAGATCTACATTTTTTAATAACATCCATTAATTTTTGGAGTACTAGGGGTTTATGCATCCCCTAGAACTTTTTCAAATCTTCTAAAAATTGTTTCAAATTTTTTCTTTAAATTTCTTATAAGGGTTTAGTGAAATATACTAATAAGGATGACATAGGTTCGATTTTCACAGATAACTTCGAATTTTCAAAAACTACAACAGTTTGAATTTTTCTGCTGCGTCTTTATACAACTGCAACATTGAAGATAGAGATTTTTCTTCGAATGAAACTTATTATCCATAATTAATTCTTTCATTAATGTCATGTCAAGTTTGAAAAATTTAGTATTTTTTGCGCCATATTGCCATAAGTATGTGTGATATTAAAAAAGAATAATTTATCAATGTAGGCTCTAATTTTTTCTTTAACCCTTTGGTAGTGTTAATGTTAAACGTACTGTAACAGATATAGCATGAACGCCATTTTGCTCTATTTTTGTTATTTTCGAAAATTACACACATGTAATTCTTTTGTCATCTCTCCTACGTTATTACCTGCTCTATGTATACAGTTTTACACTTTTCAGTACACATACTTAAAATTATGTTTTATAAAGTTTCTCGTAAACTCAAAAGTTTTCTGTGAAAATGAGCTCAAATTCCACATTTTCAGAATTGCTCAAACACCATTTTCTCAAAGACGGATCCATTTTTTCTTTTCATTTTTTAAGGGATAGTGCTGACACCAATGTGTGAAAAATATAGTGTATAACATGCCATCAATGTCACTTAGATGTATTTTCTTGTTTTATCAACAATTTCACGAATAACGTTTTTTGAAATATGTCCCATGCCCAAGTCTATTACCGGTAGTGGTAGCTCAGTGCATCAACTGATCTCACTGCAGCGCCTCTAACCGGGAGGTTCTAGGTTCGAGTCCTGGCGGCGGCAGGATTTTCGACACTAGCTTTCCAGCTAGGTCGAATTCAGCTGCTGTCTGGAGGAGAATTCTAGCGGCCGGCTGCTCTGATCGGTAGTTTTCCGTGGTTTCTCCGATCAACACCAGGCGAATGCCGGAGCAGTACCCTATGAAACGGGCCACGGACCGCGCGCGATCTGTCCTTCCTCGTCCTTGTCCTATCCTCTCCCCTTACACACACACACTTACACTAACATGCACCACACTATCACATATTCCGGGAGACCGGTCGGGAGCTTAGAGCTGGTCCCGACAGGGGCGGTGCCCCGTTGGTGGGAGAGTTCTGGTTAGGGGGAAACCCCACTAGCCGACGGTAGGTCGGCGCCGGATCTCGCCATCCAGCGGGGGAAGATCATCGCCATCTCCCGAGAAAAAACATGCACTACACTAACGGGACTAATGACCAGAGCAGTTGACGCGCCCGGAAACACGAAAAAAACAAACCAAACCCAAGTCTATCCGCAGTGACACCATGCGGCTTGGAGTACCAAGCTACATCTCGAAAGCGTAAATTTCGTACTCACAATAATCACAATAGATGTTGGAAGTGTTGTCCAACATGCAATTTTTAAGAGGTCGCACTGGCACGGCTCGGTGCGGAGAGACTTTCCTGCCGCTCTGTATTTATATTTCAAGCAATTTGTATACATAATTGTATTTGTGAGTACAGATATTTAAAATCTTTTTTATCCGGTTTCCGGAATTTAAAATAGATTGTGTGAAAATGGACTTCAAAGTGCACTTTGTCAGAACGCTCAAACGACTTTTTCTCAAAAACAGCTCCAACGTTTTCAACGAAAGTTTCTATATAGGGCGAGGGACCACTCTTCTATAATATTTTCAAAGTCATGTTCTCAAAGGGAGCCGAAACATTGAAAAAATGCGAAAAAATGTAGTTCGTGCGGAGATAGATGGCAGTTGGGAAGATGGTGGGGCAAAATCGAAAAGCTAGTCCAGACGAAAGAAATTAAAAAACTAACTGGCACGAGAAAGAATATGCCAATTTCTAGCACTACTAGTTGTTAAAGTATGCAATTGATTATAGTATTACCCAGAAGTATTTTATTTATAATTCTTAAGCAGTACATGTGCTACGTTTTGGAAAACCATTATGTGTGTGTGGTTCTGTTCAGTAGGATATTTTTCCACCGAAGGCCACTGGTTACTAGTTGTGTATGTGTTATTCTGAGAAGTACTATATCGCATGAGTGATGTGAATAAAAAGTAAGGTAAAGCTTATAGCATTTAATGTTAGCAATAGCATTTTCTAACTAGTTTCAGCTCCTAGCACTAGCATTTGCTAACTATGGAGTGAATAAGCTTTTGCTAAAAGCAGGGATATAAATCTGGAAAATTGTAGCATTCGCTAGGTAAACACAGGAGGCCATGTTCATCGTTTATGTATTCGCTTAGTTTACGTTTTAAAGGTGAAATTTTTCACATTTTACGGATTTACCTACAAGTTTTACAGTTTTGAAGGAATTTTGAACGAAAAGTTTGAGCGATTTAAATATGTTTTCTGATGAAGATATACAAAATAATGCGAGCGCATGTGAGCAGAGCCATTTTTAATTCTATTAAAAAAGTATAAATTGTTTTAACAAATCGCAGGGGACAAGAATCAAAACAACGCTTTTTCTTAAAATTACCAGTCAAAGCTTTTGCTTACTTTTTATTCACATCACTCACTCTGTATGTTGTAAATAATTACACCACGCAATCGAAAAGACCTTAAGCTATATGTGTAGTATTGATATCGGACAATTTATTGAAATTACTTTTTAGACAGCTACTAGTAAAAGCGTTTTCTTTTAGGATATGTACATGCTAAAAGTTCATTTTTTACTACTAGTGCTAAAAGTGAACTAACGCCCAAATTTTCTGTGAATTCAACTGTGAAAATAAAATACATTCGTCTGTCCGCATGTACTACTTTTGACCTTAGTGTAATATAGTTCCCAATTAAGTAATTTGTATATTTGTTTAAATTGAAATGAAAGGAAATAAGGATGTTTTTAAATAGTATTTGACATACTTGGTAAAAATAGTTTAATTTCGCTCATAGGATTGCGCCATTTGCCCTTTCAGCCTCGTGTCCCAAATTTCTTCCTCGTAAAATAAAATTCCACTTTTACCATTTGAAGCATAAATAACTATTGTAGTAGTTGTACCATGTGAACAAGAATGTCATTCAATGTCATTGTGCTTCTTAGAATAATAAAAATATAAAATAAGCATATGTACTTGTGTAACACCCTAACAAAAAATACAGTTCTACAAGTTGGTGGTAAATTTATCTAAAGCAAAACACTTACGTGCAACAGTGTACTAGTAGAATACATCCATTTCCAGTATAGAGGATTGTGCTGTGAAAAAGTTCGATAGGCAATTTCAAAAGCAAAACGAGCAAATGACTAATATCATTGAGAAACGAATGGATACTATATTACCTAATCAAAATTTATGAAAAACGAATGACTATTATTTGCAACTTGAAATATTAATAAGTTGCAATCAAAAATATTAATACTATGCGTATACTAGTCATTGCATTGGATTTGCAAAGAGAGATGTAAATAAACAGTTTAATTGTTCAGCCCGATTAATATTGGGGCAATTCCCGGAAAAAATTAATACCTTTGTGAAATATTTCGGAATTGTTGACTGTCCTTTCAAAGCTCTAAAACAGAACGTACTGAAGAGAAAGAGAATAATTAATCGCTTTAAACTATTGTAAAGCACGCTCCATTTTTCGTTGAAATGAGATATTCAATGATATTTCTTTTCATGTGCTCCATCTCTTTTACAGTGTTTTGGTGAAAATTTTATTCACAAAATGCATGTCAAAATAATGTGCAATACTTTACTTGATGGTGCTTTGAACTACCCAACAAATTGTTACTACATGTTACTAAATGAAAATATCGAACTTGGTACGAGTGTATCAACTCGTAAGAGAACGAACAAATGTTTAATATAATGGGTTACTATGGAGTATGAGACATGCTGGCTAGTTTGTAAGAAATGGACGTTTAACGATTAAGTTGTGTTACTTAAAGTGAAGTACTTTATCCAAATAAAGTCTTCAAGTGTTTAGAAGATTGTCGAAACCTTGGGGTATGTTTTAGATATCAGTGGTACCTGAATGCGGGACAAAATATTCGCAGAAGCGGAGCAGGTAACAGTTTGCCGATGGATTAGCTCTCCAGAACTAACGAACAGTATATTTTCTTATTGTTGTAACTTTAAGTGTTTTATTTGGCATTACCTCGAGAATGAGGTGAACGGTCAGCGACGCCAGGTAAGTGGAGAGCAGCGGCGGTTAAATTATATTACAAGTACCCATGATCGCGGACGTCTATGGAATCATACTCTGTTGCGAGACCTAAGTTCATTCGATATGTAACACTGCATTTCATTTTCTCATAACCCAACAGCTGCAACGCTTCCAAGCATACGTACATTGACACACATGAGATACTGATAAAAATTCTCTCAAAATTCAATTTCATTGTCTTCTGAGGTTTCTGCAATGCGTTCGCAGTTGATAATTTCGACATATTTTTTCGTGAGCTCTATTGGGAAACTACTTTAATTTGTCCTATGTATTCAAGTTTTTGTAAACCTTTCTAATTCTACAAAATAGTACAAATAGGACGAAAAACATAAAAGAATAATTAATTATTTGGTGATCATAAGTATTTGAATGAGTGAAATGAGTTTGCTCAAGGTTGTGGGGTTGAGTCTCATTGACATCAATAACTCGGAGTGGGAAGTGCTACATTACACTAGCAAAATATCTTAATATAATTTGGTTTATTGGGCTCCAAAATCATGCCGGAAAGCAATTAATTAGAATAGAATTGAATAAAAAAAATAATCTAACCACAAACTGGATTTATTAATGCGTTAAAACGTTGAATTAAAATATTTCAGAAACTTAAATGACCTTTGAAACCTACGTTGAGTTCCCTAAGGGTAATTCAGAATATTTCGTAGTGTTGTACACTTAATTTACTCAACTCAAATATGCGTTTATCCCCTTGATACTGAAACCCTCTTGATGATACACTGATATTGTGAAAAATTCTGAGACATTCTTGGTTAATTAATGCTTTTTTATATTATTAACAAGTACAATTATTTAACTCTAGAATGAGTTGTAACACAATAGCTGCTTTCTCGCACAGATCTTTCACACGCATAGTGTCACAAACAGTTTTTAACTGTTTTTTGACTTTAAATAAAAAATTGAATTCGTAAAGCTATTACCGCGGAATTAATAAACTAAAAATTTGGCAGTCAATAGATTCCACCACAAACTGTGCATGATAAGTCTTTATGAAGTGAAATAAAAGAAGAATCATTGTGCAGCAAGAAGGCACACTATCGATTCACAGCTCATTACGCACTTTCATCCGACGGACGCAACCATTAAGAAAATGTGACTCCACCATAAACATAAAGAGTGGCAAATTTTTATGAATCCGGCATCCCGAGTTCAGACATCCGAACGTCGGACAAGCTGACGTCCGCCCAACCAATTTTGGCGCCAACATCCCGAGATACCAAATTCGAGTTCCGACAATCCGACATCCCAACGTCCGACAACTCGACACCCGCCGTCCAGCAATCCGACGTTCGACATCGAACATTCGGCACCGATGTCGGATGCTCCGCTTCAGCAGTGGGCGCCGTTCTTCGAGGGGAAGGTCTCTTCGTTCGATTGAGCGCGCAAAGCGGCAGGCGATGTGGGGCGGAGAGAGAGGGAAGAAAGAGGCGACGCCGCGCGAGAAACGCCTGTATGTGGAGCCCATTGAGTGGAGGGAAATCCGACTCCCCTGCAGCGATCGCCGACCGCCTCCTCCGCTCGAGATGCGTATCAAGAGCGGACGCTTCCTTCAAGGTGCTGCTCTTTGCTTACAGCGCAGCTCTTGAAACGGGGGCGAGCACGATCACCGCTTGGATGGAATTCAATGTAATTGCATATCGGATGAAGGGCAGATGTTAGACTTGGTGAACTCGAAGCGAATCATATTTCAGATTTTTCAAAACGTGGAGTACCATACCTAAGAATTTAATAATTTAAACTGATTTCTTATGGACTTAAATATTTTTTTAAAATTTTTGTTTCATTATTCCGTTAAGAGTCTTATTTAGATGGGTTTGTCAGCTATAATTTTACACACGTCAGAATCGAAGTTAGAAGTGCTGCGTGTCCTAATATTGTTAAATGCAGCGGTGATAAACGCAATTTTGAAGTGTTCGTAAAACATCGTAAATATTCTGACGTCGTGGGAATACACAATAATCACAGACACGAGCTTCAATGATAAATATGTACAGGTTTATTCACAATATGTACAGTAAATATTTAAGTTACTCTTAGCTCTGGTAGACGTTTATTCCCCCTGATCGCAGGAGCGATCCTTAAAAATGTAATGTCTGACTCGTGGCCCGCGCCACTCCTCAGCGAACCTTATGCACACAGCACGCGGCTCCGGCGACTTATGTCACCCGTGGAACTAGTGTCCACACCGGCGTCCCAACACATGGGTTGCCGTCCGAGCCTCGCTCGGCTCCGCACCGCCCTGGGCGCAAGTTTTGTGCGTTCGCACGAGGGTCCCACTCAGCTCGACAAACCCGATCCCCGCGGTCTGCGTTCGCTCTTATATAACTCCCACCCACGTGACCTGAAACGTCACTGGGGTTTTCACACGGCCCGCGCTAGTCGCGTTGCCAGGCATTTTGGGCATCCATTGCCCTGGATTCTAAGAATGTTGCACGCGGCACGCGGCAAATGCGCTGTCCCGCATTTTGGGCATCCCTTTCCCTAGCTCTCGGAATTCTCCCAATACCGCATTGTTCTCACATCCTGCCTGGCCCCTGGCGTCTAATCCTTTGGCGCAGCGCCATTGTGAGTGGAGCGTACAATACGTTACAATCTGTAAGGAGTAAGATCTAGTTATATCGTTTCGGAGTCCATTAAGATATTTTAATTTTGTGGGTACTTCACTTGTATCCCCAGTGACATTTTTAAAATTTTCTTAAAACATTGCTAAAACTTTATTCTTGAAATTTGTTGCTACGATAGAAAAAAAGCGCGTTTAAATAAAATACAAAATAAGAGAAACCATGGACTTAAGATAAATTATATATTATCTTATTTTGTATTTTATTGGTATTTTATTTTATTTTTGATTGTTTTATTTGATTTGATTTAGTTGATCGTTTTCAAACCATGTACTCACGCAAGCAAAGCTTAAATTTACAAACTAGTTTTATAGTATACTATCATAAATCAATAGCACGTGTTCTGGGCACTCGGTGGCTCATCGGTTAGCGTGCTCGCTTCGCACGACCCCGGGTTCGATTCAGGCGAGGTCAAATTATAACTGTCAGCTTTCCTTACAAATGTCCCACTATCTATGCTGTGTCACGATGGGAAAGCCCACCCTAAGCTTATGAAAAACTGTATAAACAGTGGAGGGATGTCCTCTCGCTAACCACATGGACCCCTTATTCTAATTATCGAGAGGATGGACCATCGCTGGTCGTCCTAGGCTATTCTACTGGAAATGAAACTTGGTAAACATTTCTTTATGCATTCAGGAAGAAAATAGATTCATGAAAGGTTTTATGACGTATTTAACGCAAAAGCACAGGTTAATGCAATGTGATACTGACTTTCAGGGTTTTCATTGTAATATTAGCACTAAATATGTAACATTACAAACTCTCTGAAAGTTAATCTGAAAGAAGTCATGAATCTAGGGACCAAATTATTGCAAAATACTTATTCTCCTATGTTTCATATGAGCCCTTGAGAGAAAAAGTGGTGTAAATCAAATTTGAAAGATTTGAGTTAAATGCACTGGTAGGTGGTTTTAACATTGTTCCATCAGGGGCTAAAGTAGAGCGAGTCAAAGTTCAATATTTCTTGGCTGGAGGCCAACACAATACAGAAGTAGACAAGTTGCTCATATTGCTGCAATTGTAGTGTAAAACACAGGTGAGACGGAACAATAGCTTCCAGGGTCTTCCAAGAAATAGATTTTGTTTATCTATACCAATAACAGAAAAAAATCTCGAAAAAGTTAATCGCTTTTAGTGATATGTACACAGGCCAAATTTGCAAAACTGCTCTCACTTGGATGAAAGTCGTGACAAAGCCAATAATTTGAACAATATCAACCACAATTTTCATATATCACGGCCATTCTTTATGAAAAATCGCTTATATTTTGGTAATATAGGACAAGCTGGCAAAAATAATATCCATTATGTTGCCTCTGACCATCTGTTCAGTTCGGAAGAACAGTACCTGAAATGGTCCCTGTAGATTTTGAGTCTACTTTGCAGCTTAAAAAGCCAATTGTGAGAATGGAGGAGCCAAAGTAAACTGGCTGCAAATGTAGTGGATGCGGTTGTGGGGCAGGGAATTTTATTGTTGTAAGGTTTTGTCTTGGTGTTATGGAGTACGGGATGCCAGGCGGAATTAATTTTGACACCTTCTTCTTTCCTGTTAAAATTGTTTGGGTGTTTGAAAATTTCTATGGCTTCCCGTTGTAAGCGGGCGTGGTAGTGGTTTGTAGTGGATAAAATCTCGGTGTTGTGGAATAAAATGTCGTTTTCTTTTCCCGAAAGAGCATGTTCAGCCAGCGCGGATCATTCGGTGTAGCCAAAGCGGCAGTTCCGTTTAGGCTCTGTGAGGCGGGTGTTGACTGACCGTTGCGTTGTTCCTATGTAAACGGAACCACAGGAGCAGGGAATCCTGTAAACACCTGCTGTCAGTAGTGGGTTTCTCCGGTCCTTTGCTGAACGGAACATGTTGCGGAGCTGTGTGGTAGGCGTGAAAATTATCTTAATATTGTGTTGCTTCAAAATCTTGCTTGTAAGTCATAGTTTAAAAAGATGGTGTGTGCAAAAGTGGTGTAAGTCAACAAAATAGTTAATTACTTAATGAATAAAAATGTTTCAATCAAACATATCTGTTGTAAGTTAAAAGAATATTGCATTAACACGTTAATAACTCTGTGCGTTTATTTCTCAGAATTATAGTTATAGAGCGCTTTTCGTTTACACGTCACTTTCACCATTTCATCATCATCATTTACTCGTGATTTTCATCATGAAAAAAGTTTTAATAAAATGAAGCTCTTGGTTGAGCTATGGCGCTCACATTCGATCTATTGGCGTCCGCGTGGGCGCGGTAGACCAAAACATTATCCAACAGCTATTGAGTTCCTGGGTGGAAAGCAGTTTTTTATTCGTACCTCTATGGAGGAGCTTTCCTGTAAGACACGGCATGCAACAGCGAAAGCGCCCGCTACTTCCTGCACCTGTCGAATGAAATGCAACTTAACGCACAATGGGTTAACGACTTGCAACTTCTCGCTGGGCATTCTAGTGCGAGAAACAGTCTGCTCCCGAGCTCTCCTTCAAGCTCTGCTGCTTGCCCTGCCCCGCCGTTCCATCCGCCGCCAAGTTCAACACACGACCGCGTTGCTCTCGATGACGTTGGCTGCAGCGGCCCACCTCAGCGGCAGAGGCAACACGCAGCTGTCTGTCGCCACGGACTGTTTTGAGGAAGGGGAAGCTGCGTCCATCTCCAGATGTAGGCGGCGGAGGTGGGGAGCTGCTGAGGAAGATTCGGAGACGATTACGGAAGAAGAGGGAAAAGAGGCAATAAGAGGACGAAAAGAGTTATGAGGAAGAAGAGGTTGAGAGGGGATATATCAGAAGGTGAAGGAGAAGAGGGAGGCGGGAAGCAGGCGGGTGTGGAGGAGGGAGAAGAGATGGAGAAGGAAGAAATGGAAAAGGAGGTGGAGAAAGAAGAGGAGGAGAAAATGGAGGACGACGAAGTGAAAAAAGAGGTGGAGGGGGAAAAGAAGAAGGAGAAGGTGGAGGAGAAAGTTGTGGAGGAGGAAGTGGAGAAAGAGGTGGGGACAGGTATTAAAAAAAATAAGGTGAGAAGTGAAGAGGAGATGGAGAGAAGATTACGAGACACTGCGGGCATGGAGTAAGTGGATGACGGACAGGAAGGATGACGAGGTGGAGAAAGAGGAAGGGCCGATGATGAGAAAGCAAGGTGGAGGGGGCAGATGGGCGGTCGATGTGAAGGGGTTGACGAATGTGGTGGCTGTAGTTACGGTAACCAGTGATGATGGTCGATCAAATGGAAGCCCTTTAGCGTGGGGGTGGAGGGGATGAGGTGCCAGGTGACGGAGAGAGTGGAAGAGGCGGCGAAGAAGGGGAAGGAGTAGGCGGTTAACGCGGCCATGGATGGCCTCTCGCCTGGGGTCTGTGAACGGCGACGCGAGAAAGGCTGCTGCGCTGCCGTTTCAGAGTAAAGATGTCGAGAGAAGTAGCTCGCGACAGACGCCGGTGGGCAAGGCGGACTTGTCTCCGCATTCCATTCACCTTCCGAACGTCGGTAGGGTATATTTGCAGCAAATGTATGGCTGTCACTGTCTCTCTAAAAATTGTTTTTCAACTGTAATAATACCATTCCAATCAATGACTACTATTGTAACTAATTATTTTGTACTAATTTCTATTGCACAGTATTTTTCTTAAGAAATAATTTCCTCGTAATTCCACTACTAACTGTTACTAATAATTTTATTCCATTCACGTAATAGATACATTTAAGCAACAGCATAATAACCAAACAAGCGTGGCTTGAATATTTCCAGGGTGTTTGCTCTTCAATTTTCGCTTTGTATGCTTTCGGAGGCGATATGTGGCTCTCACTCGCAAGTGAAGTTTTTGGGTATTTTTCGGTAATCAAAATGTACATACCTGGCATTTTTTAAAATGACTTGTTTTCCTAAGTCCGTGTCTATAGCTCTCAATTTTGTCATAGTTGACTCACAGACTACGTCACGAACTAGTAGGAGTTATTTTTGTTTGCATAAATAGTCGAAATGGAAGTGGTATCCATAAAGACCCCTCAATTCCAGAGGCATTATCGCAGTCTTTGTCAACTTGCGTTCTTGTAGGCGTTGCCTATCCTGAAGTTGAACTTTCGTGAGTTCCTGATCTATATTTTCGCGACACTATATCTAGTTCCATGAATGTGAAGATAGTGTTGTGAATGATGGTTAAAATGAAAATGATACAATTAATAATTCAGACCATGCCACCTATTCGAAATAGAGAGTCGGAAAAGAATATGAAGATGAATCGAAAAGTGATAATTCATCTATTTTTGTGGTAAGAGTGTGTGTACACGGTCTATTACTGAACCGGGAAAAGAAAATAGAGGAACGCCATTGTGTAATTTATTTATAAAAGTTACTGCATCGAAAGGAAACGCTAAAAGCTCGGGAAATAATTGCAATTCTTTGCAAGAATGGAAATTCTTATTTCCAAATCATTACTAATCTATATATGATAACTGCTTGTTACAGATCAAAATTCGCACGCGCACAAAATTGAGAGGTACTCGAGCAATAGAATTTAAAGCACTTTTTGAACTCCATAGAAATTCTCCACATAGGAATTTTCAAGTCAAATTACGAATATTTTGAAACAATTTTCATAACGGATTGGATTGGAAGAGACATTTTCGAACCGTTCTTTCTATGAAGAGAACTTGCGTTGTACTGCATTGCTTGCGTTTTAATGATATCTCAACCCGTGAAGAAAGCAATGCAGCCGCATTGCTTACACTTGTCGACGAAATTTAACTCTTTGTCTGTTAAATGAAATAAAATGGCTGTTTGTTACATAATAGATAGCTGAAGGGAGGTTGCAATATCGAATGGTCTTCTTGGTCTTGCATATGGTTCTTTGGGAACTTTGGAAATGCACAAATAACAGTCCGAGGAGTGGTCCCTGGTTCCCTCCATACCATGAGAATTGGAAATGGCAAATGTCACCAATATCAGTTAAACCAACCACCAAATAATGTTACACAAGACGCACAGCAAATATGAGGGCACCATGAGTTGTCCTAATCACCTACTCGACATCTCAATTACAATTTATATGGCTTTCTTATCAAGGGAGTAACATTATGTCTATGACTCTTCAAAGTTACCTCACCACACATCACAGAAATTGCTTGGATGGTTGATACATTGCCGCGGTGTTGCAAGAAATCCAACAGAAATTAACACTCGAACGCAACATGAAGATGAGTCGTGCACTATCAACCTTTCTATCACTCGGCACGTAGGCCGCAACTAACCTGTAATGAGCCATGTACACAACGCGCCGAGTTGGCATCTCACTTTTCAATTCCCAAAGTTGCTCCATTAATTTGACTGTCTGGAATTTTATTAATATCTTTAGTGGAATCTACAGTATCATACATTGTTGGCGACCATCATCTTGTAATAAACCTGCAAGAAACTAGCGTTTCAAAGTTAACAACACGTGGCTATCTGCGAAATAGTAATCATTTTAGTGCGATTACACAAACAATACGTCTGGTGGCCAACGTTTGCTGTTGTATTCGGTTTTAGCGTAGCGAACGTCACAAGAAACAGCTATTGCTAGCCATTTAACAAAATCATTGTCGACCTGTGTTATTTTCCAAAGAATTGTGGATAATTCACTGTTTTGCTATACTAATGTTCATATTCCTGTGTTGTTGAAATGAAAGTAGGTGTGCGAGATTATTGTTGATTTTGAGCTCAAATGCTAGTAACCCAGAGGAATATAAACAGAAATGATGATTTTTTCAGATACCAACACCAAATGTCTTTTGAATGCGTTCCAATATGCTGGAGAAGACAGTGATGGTGTAGTGTCACCTGCAGAAGATTCGAAAATGCTAAATACAATTCAGTGGGGCTCGACTTGCGATACCGATTCAACCGACATCAAAAATCGATACCGACAACAAAAATATCACCGCCGATAATTTCTTCAGCTCCTTGGGGTTAGCGACCCATCTCAAAGAACGAAAGTAGGGACTCGGTAGGGACAATGCGATTTCGTTTATATTTACTTCTAATCTGTGTTTATTCTGAAGGAACTAAAAATCAAAATGCAATTCTCAATATTTTGCACAAAGACGCTAGTTATAAGCAACTGTTCTTACAGCGTAGAATTAATTTAAATTCATGTCGCATTTTTAATTAACTCTAACAAAGTTTGTTGGTCTATGCTACAAAAAAAGAATTCGTATATTACTTACAGGAAGAAGCGCACACATTAATGAGTCCGGAACTCACCTGCAACGAAAACAGTCAGAGCATGTAAGTAATGTAAATAATAAGCATGAATTGCACTATTTATCTCTCCTCTACTTGCATATCTGCATTCTCATTCATTTCGTATAATACGTTCATGCATGCCATGCTTAATAACTGCCTCATTTGCTTAATGAACTTATCAATCTAATCTGTGAAACGAAACAGACATCACAACTCGTTTTCATCTTTCAGAGTTTTCTTGAGTGGAATTTTCAAAACTAAAAAAGAGCATCGTTAGCATTTTAGTAGATACAAGATGGACTGAATTGATTAATAATGTCTGAAATAAAATAGAAGTGAAAGTGTACTTGACCTTTTTCAAAGAACTGATTTTTAGAACAAGTTTTGTGTAAGTTATGTTTATCTTCAATTTTGTAAGAAACAAAACTATCGTAATTTATGCTTGAATTAATACAATTAAAAATGTATTTTTTAAAAACTACTCCATATTTTTTCTTCAAACTATTTCCACTGATAAAACAAAGGACGATTAAAAGAGTGGCGTAAGTCTAATTTCTATTGATCCCTCTGAATTTTCCAAAATGGCAAATTTAGAAGTAATACAAAAAAGTATGTGATCTTGTTGCACCACTTGATAAAAAATTCACTTTTTACGTGAATAACTTAATAAATATTACATTTGTTATGTAATATTACATTTGTTATGTTTTATCTTATTGTATCTGCATGAAAATTTCAACATTTTAACCTGTTTTATCTCCTTTTACTGTGCTTGAACCATAAGTATGTTTTGCATTAAATATAAACCACGAGTTCTCTCTGTAGCTCAGGGCAGTTCAATTGTGTGGAGTACAACTGTACGTAAATAACAGGTTACGGGTTCAAACTCGCTCAGGGTGAATACTGCTGTGAACAATTTAAAATAATCGTTGCTTCCTAACGCATTTTTAATTACACATAAACTACAAAATACAATAAGCATGTCCTCAAAATCAGAGGAGGTAACTGCCTCTATGAAAGGCATTACAGCCCGGTCATTATACAGGTGGATAACGGAAATGAACACGTTGAGTTACATCAACTGGCTAGGTCCAGGTAAACTCAAGAAGATCCCAATGAGTGGGTACGCATTCATTTCTAAGTACTTGATCGGCAATGCAAAGAATCTTGTTTAGATACCCAGTAAACTGTCATTTCCTCCACTGATGGTGAATAAAACTGCGGAACTTGAAGATGACGAACGTAAATCATTTCGAACCGTCTCAAAAATTGGTAATCTCTATAAGAATATGGCTGCAACAGAATCCACAATCTTTTATTGATTTCTACATTCCACATTTCAACAACGTTATGATTGTTTTATAAAAAAGTGTTTTTATTACTTCTTCTAAACTCGGTAATGCTCTTGCTTTAAGACTGGCATACATTCATCTGGAGAAGCATAAAGCAATATCCCTGCCAGCTATAAAAATTGTTCAATGGGAGGATGAAGTGTGCAATACAAATGTAAACCTAGACTTCCCATCACAAAATGAAAAGAAGGTAGTTTCTCGTATAATGAGAAGAGCACAAAGTTTTCTATTACTCACAATGATTCACATGTGGAATTTCTGGATGAGATATATCAAGGGTAGGACAGTGTCAATGACATAAAGAAAGGAGATTCAAAACTACACTGTAGGAAGAACCTCAGGCTGTGCAGATTTAACAACTGACAAAAAAACAGAACAGGATCAAATCGACAAGTTTCTGCATAATGCTCTCTACAATTACGAATCAAGTGCATTGTTGAACCTTAACAATATAAATAACGTTTCCAAACGAGTAATATGAGACGTCTGTGTACCCCTGAACAATAACGCACCGCTCCGGCCATCCTTCCTCTTCACTGGTTGGTTCGTTGTTAGTGATTCCGGGCACGTCAACTACTGAGGTCATTAGTTCTGTAAGTATAATGCGTGTTTTTTCATCGGGAGGTGGATGTGATCTTCCCCCGATCGCTGACCAGATCTGGCGTCGACCTACAGAGGCTTGTGGGGATTTTCCCAACCAGGTATCTCTCATCAGCATGGCATCGCCGGGACAAGCTCTGAGCTCCTGACCGAATTCCTGGCACGTGTGGTACTGTAGTACATGTTATAGTAAATGTGTAAGGGGCGAGGATAGAACAGGGAAGAGGAAGAAAAGATCGCGCGCGGTCCGCAGCCTGTTACCGTTCCGGCATTCGCCTGGGGTTGATCGAAAATTCCACTGAAAACTATCGATCAGAGTAGCTGGCCACTGGAATTCTCCTCCAGACAGTGACTGAATTCTACCTAAATGACAAGCTAGTGTCAAAAATGCTGCCACCGTCGGGACTCGAACCTAGGACCGGGAGAGGTAGCTCAGTGCATCAACTGATGTCGCTGCAGCGCCTCTCAGCGGGAGGTCCTAGGTTCGAGTCCTGACGGCGGGAGAATTTTCGACGCTACCTTTTCAGCTAGGTCAAATTCAGTCGCTGTGTGGAGGAGAATTCTAGCAGCTGGCTGCTCTGATCCGTAATTTTCAGTGGTTTCTCCGATCAACACCATGCGAATGCCAGAGCAGTACCCTAAGAAACGGGTCACGGACCGCGCGTGATCTTTCCTTCCAGTTCATTGTCCTATCCCCTCCCCTCCCTACACACACACACTTACACTAACATGCACTGCACTACCACATATTCCGCGAGACCGGTCGGGAGCTTAGAGCTTGTCCCGGCTGAGGCGGTGCCCCGCTGATGGGAGAGTCCTGCTTAGAGGGAAACCCCACTAGCCGACGGTGGGCCGGCGCCGGATCTCGCCATCCAGCGAGGGAAGATCACCGCCATCTCTTGAGAAAAAAACATGCACTACATTCACGGGACTAATAACTAAAGCAGTTGACGAAACACGAAAAATCAATCAATCAATCATTTCTACTGTAATCATAATCATGCATATTGACGCCGTTGGTACTCCTAGCGCGAGCATCATGCCATGCTGATCTAGTATAACTGAGAGATTTTAAGCTCTTTTTCACAGATATACTTTGAGATTTCGAAAAACTTTACTGGAAGTTATTTGTAACTCTTCCTCTCACAAATTGCAAATTGCTTGACATGTGCATATTAAAGGCGTGAGATATATTTCAAAAAATTACATTTGTGTAATTTTTGAAAACAAAATTATGCAGAAGAATTGCTTTTATGCCATCTTGAACACTGCAATTAGCACTATACGTACAAAAAGTTTAAAGGAAACATTTAGAGCCGTTTCCAAGAAAATAGCGTTTGTGCGTTTCTGAAAATGCGGAATTTTGAACTCGTTTTCACACAAAACTTTTCCAGAAACTGTATGTGACATTATTTAAAGCAAATGTACCTACACGGCCTTTAAAGCAAATGTACAAACGGACGGACGGGTGTTTTAAAAAAAACACTTTTTCGATATCAGGGGACCCTAAAACGTCCATGACCGTTGATTGATAGATTGTTAACTGCTAAGGTCATTATCCCCGTAAGTGTAGTGTGTGATTTTTCCTCAGGAGGTAGCGGTGACCTTCCTCTGAAAGATGAGAACCGACGCCGACCTACCGTGAGGTAGCGGAATTTTCCACAACTAGAGGGCACCACCCGGATCAGAGCAGCGGTCTCTAGAATTTTCCTCCGAACAGAGACTAAATTCCACCTAGCTGACAAGCTCGTGTCGAAACTCCTGCTACCGTCGGGACTCGAACCTAGGACCTCCCAGTCAGAAACAATGCAGTGACATCCGTTGATGCCCTGAGCCACCTCTTCCCGTATTCCCGTTGAAATATCGAAATTGATTCATTCGCAGCGTTCAATCGCAGCATTTAATAACTCTTTATACTACGTATGTTACTCCGTACGTGTACGAGAAAGTTACAAGTTTTTTTACTATGGTCTACAGTCTCGGACCGTCATATTTAGGTGAAACTGAGAAAACCTGGCGTACACTACAGCTGTCGCATCGACGATTCACGGAGAAGGAATAAATGCAGGAAGAAGCGCAGAAAAAACGGTGGGAGGAAATGTTGGAGGGGGGTGCTGGAAGAAGAGGCGACGACGCCAGGCGGGAAGCAGGCCCGGAGCCCAAGCGATGAACAAGCGGAGAAGAAAATGGTCATATGGGCGTTCTCCTTCGTCGCGCGATCTGCTATCAATCCATTCGACCCTTCTATGCAGACCAACATTCTATGGGAATTCAGTTTTTAAGTCCTTGTGATAATTTGGTTTTCCAGCAACTGGGGCGATCGAGGTAGAGGAAGCACAGGCTGCGGTGGCAGTGATGGGGGTGGCGTCGGGGGCGTTAGAGGGAGCGGCCGGGAAGGAAGGTGTCGTAGAGCGGTAACGTGGAAATGGCGGTGGTGGTTGGGGGGGGGGGGCACGGAGGTAGTAGTTGGTGGTAGTGGTGGTGGTGGAGGTGGTGGCGACGATTGAGATGGGGTTGATGGTGGTACTACTTATGGGGATGTGGGGTGGGGTGGCGTTGGAAGAGAGGGGCGGGCTGCCGAGAATCCTGCCAGTAATTCGGGGTCCTGCGAATGGGAAGCCGTGGCGTGGGCGGAGCCTCCGCCTGTGTCGCTGCCCCGCCGCCGGAGAGTTTTCAGAGACGCAATGCGCAGCGCAGGACGAGGAGCGACTGGCCCCGAAAGACATGTGGGTGGCAGTCATATACGTGGGGGCACCTGAATCGTTCACAAGTGAGAGTCCAATCACTTGTCTTAATATTTACTGATGGCGACTATGTGTAATGCTTTTAGCAAAAGTGACATGACAATTATTCCGTGATGCGAAAGAAAGATGGAACGAAAGATACTACTAATAATAGAAAGATGATGATATTAATAATAATAATAATAATAATAATAAGTATTATTAATAATCATAACAACAATAACATCTCCACGATGGTATGTCAGCTCATGCTGTAGGATAACCACTCAGTTGTATCTGAAAGACAAAATTGCAAAGTAGTAATTGAGTGTTATTGATTGAGTCAAGTTTTTCGTTTAAATCTAGCAGGAGTGAAATATGATAACAAAGCGAAATTATGAGAATTAACGCTCACGTAAATTCTTCTGTATTGATACTAAGAATATATAGGGCATTTTTTAAACAGCACGAAAATGTTAATGTCCCTTAAAAGTTGATAATCATTCAGAAAACAGAAAAGAATGATATCTCTTTCATTTTATTCTCGAAATATTGATTCTTATCGCGTTGAAGTGAAATTGAATCATATTTTTATGAATGTTTAAGACGCTTTACGTAATAAATTATATTACACAATATCCGGTTCTATATCAGTTTGATCATTAAGTTAATACGTTTCATGACGATTTGGCACACTTCATATCAGCATCATTTAAACTATTCAAATACAATACAATGGATTTCTCTTATATATATTGTGACGGAACACACACGCCGGGGACTGGCCTCCGGCGCGCCGCACACAATGCAACCTTGTCTTTGACCACGGGTCGTTAGCCCTGAGGGTGTGAAGCACCGCTCGGGCGTTACCAGCGCCGTGCGGCAGCCTACTGTCGCTCCGACGCCAGGCCTGTCAGGTTGTTCGTTCGTCTTGCCTGTGAGAGGCAAATAAGGGGTAGCTTGCAATGGATAGAATCAGGATGGATCGAATTCTAATGAAACACTTGGATGGCTCTGGTAAAATTAGGCATGTATTCTGAAACTTTTTCCAGAGGCACATACACATACACACTAGATTATAATAAACAAATTGCAATCCTATTTTTATGATAATTATAATCCTAATTCTGGATTAACATTCTTGCTCCATCTTGTGCAAATAAACAATATCCTCCCTACCTTAAATACTCAAACATCATATCTTGCCCGTTAATTACAATACTCGGGCAATTTAATTGTTTATGCAAACCTACTGATCTTTGCACTAAAATGTTCTTTCAGTCTGTTCGTTCCACTATGTTGGATTGAACTGAATTCCCGTGTTATGCGTTCGGCAAGAACACTTCCTAGTTATACCTTTTAATCACACCTTTGGAAATATTACGACCTCGCGGTCTGAATGTCGCACGGGTACTCACGCTTCGGCGATTGGGGAACACGTAACCTGGACCTCGGCCAACGCAGTGACTGACCTCAGCTGCTTATCGCTGCGAACGGCTGCTCGCGCCGCAGTGACGCTCGACCTCGCCCCTCGCTGCGCTACACGCTCGCCGGTCCGCGCTGCTCCTTGGCTCGCTCCTCCGTTCGCCCGTGAAGTAGTACAATTTTCTCCAGTCGTCCCGTAGAACGGCCGTGCCTCTACGCCCGTCTTCCGTTCCCAACAAACTTGCTTCTTTGGCTGTGTTGCACCAGGAATGTCGCCTCAGCCTTCCGCTTTGGCGATGCGGCTAGTTGCGACGTAATGATCGTATACTCGACCCTTCGGCGATCTCTATCAGACTGTTCGGCGGTTTGTCTCAGAATGTGCCGCGATTGCTATCAAAACTCTCCGGCGGCCTTTCTCCGACTGTCCGGTTTCTCGGGAACCCCTTCCCCCCCTCGGAGACTGTTCCCTCGTTTTTCTGTCAACGGGCCAATCGCAGGATTTAATTTTCCAACGCTTATCGCCCCGGGAAATCATTGGCGACCACTCGTTACGTCCGACTTCAGCCGCGGCTGACGTCAGATGATGACGTACCAACGCGCCACATTCGAAGTGGTAAACACCCGCGATTTATCTTGGGCGTTTTTGCCTGGGTTCTGCTTCCTCGCTGGGGCGCATATCAGAGCTCGTCTCAATATATATATATATATATATATATATATATATATATATATATATCTTGAAGTTAATTTTGGAAATATGAAACTACTTTTGCTAGTTTAAACAATTCATCAGTTTGTGTAAAAAGCAGAAGATATAGTACAAAACACGCCAACTATTACATCCATAATTTATTAATACGTTTAGTTCTGTAGTTATCATATTTACCAAACAGGTACAAAGAGACCCATTGAATAGTATTTGTAACATTTTACTTTATTTTCCTCTGAAACTGCCTTTTCAAAGAATTTACAATACCATCCCGTTAATTGGATCGGGAAAAATTTTGTTCTGGGTTTTTTATACACATACGATGTAATTATATGAGAAAAGAATTCGAGGAATTATACAATATATGAGAGAGAAAAATATCCAATAGTCGTTTTGATGAGTGCGACATGATTTAAGCTTTGTACTGAAATATAAACATACTGGAATAATTTAATATTATAGTGCAGAACACAATGTGTAAATCTGAAGAGGAATTAAAAGTCTAAATAAAACAAAAGAATAGTTTAAAAAATAATGATTTAAATAAATTATATATTTATATTAAAAATATTAAATATTAATGCTGTACCATGCATGTACTTGTATTCCCAAAGTAAAAATTCGGGATGACGCTAGAAGAGGAAGAGACAGCTATCGAAATGTACATACTGGTTTTCAAATTCGCAGGCGTCAGTAAAGTGAATGCATAAGTTATTTTGCAAAAATCGAATATGATGCCAGCCTTTTTGTAATGTTAATCCCCCTCTTCCCCCTACCAAAAAAACACTTCGCATCCAGCAAGTTCCATATCAACGTTCTCTGGCACTTCATCGACGTAGGATGACGTGGATGTAAATGAACACAGGCGGGGTGGCCATCATGTTGGCGAATGCAAAGTTTCGGCGGTGACGCATGCCCTATCGTCATTCCATGTCAGGCCTGCGTCTATGACGTTATACTCGTCGAATGTTGAGTTGCGATAGTACACGTTAATACATGATGCATCACCGATTCACGGTGATACGTTTTCCCTTAGATGTCTTGACGAATTGAAATCGAAATTACAAAAAAATTTCAAATGTCAAAGGCAAGTTCGTGAAAGGTGTAAGGTGCAAGTTCGCGCTAGAAAAATCTCTCCACATCCATCCACTCAGCTGCCGCCTGCTGCCGGAGTCGGCTCTCACTAGCCGTTTTAGATACGCTGATAGCCGACTCAGAACGCTTACGCTTCTAAGCAGAATCTGCACATTTGTTTAAACTAATCCTTCGAATCTCTATTTGTATCATCAGATGAGGACGCACGTGGTATCAATTAATGCCACTACGGAACCTCAGACCGGAAGGTCCCAGAGTTCGAGCCACGACGATGGAAGGATTTCGATACTTCGATTTTGATCACCAGGCGAATGCCGGAGCAGAGCCCTACCACGTGGGCCACGCATCGCGCGCCATGTTTCCTTGTCCTATCTTCAACCCTTATACCCCCCCACACACACATGCAATACGCTACCACACATGTCGGGATCACAGAGCTTGTCTCGACAGACGCGGTGGCCGCTTATAGGAGATACCTGGCTAGGAAAATCCACGCAAGCCGGCATGAAGGGCGGCGCCAGAACTTTCCATTCAGCAGGGGTAGATCACAGCCATCTCCCGTGATCACTAAACTTACGAGACTACATACCATGTCAGTTGACGCGCGAGAAATCGCGAGATAACTGATCAACGAGGACGGCGCCGCGGCGCGCCGCTGTCCATCGCAGGGTTGGACGGGTCGAAAGCTGACGAACGCGGGGGCGGCGTCCGGGAAAGAGGTCACCCTCACCGAGTGACGCGTTAACGCAGTCCGCGTTAAGTGAGTTGGGGCTGCGTCCCGTCCACCCTCCACTCGTTCCCTGTCGCCTCAGGGGCAGCCTTCCATTCTGGATGCCCTATCTCTCTCCCGGGATTTCTCGTCGCTTGGTGCTCTGTGCGCTTCTTCGATTCACAGTGTCTTGTGTTGGTGACACAGTATTTATTAATCGAACTTTCTCACTCCCTCTCTCTCTCTCTCTTTCTCTCCTCCCACTCTTTCCCTTCATTATTCTTAATTCCCTTCCAGCATCCACATTTATATTCTTTCCCCTCTTTGTCGTCATTTCTGCCCCTTCCCACAATAATTTCATCTGTTCATCCTCTTCCGCCACCTCTCTCTTACATCAATCAGCTTCTTTCACTTTTTCAGCTATCGCTCTCGATTTCTCCCAGTTACCGGATTGAGTTTGTCACTGCGATTGCTCTCCTTTTTCGTCGATTCATTCAAAAGAACGTTCGCAGAAAGCATACTACTCATATTGCTGGGTATCATTCTAATGCATTTCATTCGAATTTTTCGTTTAATGGAGGTGTAATCTCACTGCATTCACAAAATTAATAATTTCAATAATTTCAAAATCACTATTTCTAAGCTTAGTATCCTTATCTCTCTCCTCTCTCTTCTGCCTCTCTTCTATCTCTCTTCTCTTTCTCTTCTCTCTCTTCAAACATCGTTTCTTCTTCGAAGATGCTGTTGCGGCTCTCCTCTGGAGTATTTCTTTGTCTGACCCACCACCTTCAACCTATTCAGCATGGGAGGTCCTACCTGCAGCTAGGCTACCCCCGACATAGTTCTCAGGCCCAAGAGGGTACTCAAGCATAACCACCAACTACAATGTCGTGCATTCCCTAGGTGGAGTTGTTGTTATTGTTATTGTTATTGTTATTGTTATTGTTATTGTTATTATTATTATTATATTATTGATATTCAGTTATTTTGTTAATTAATGTAATCGAGTTGTACTCAATTGCAGTTAAATGAATATATGTACTCTGTCTCGCAAGACACTGGTCCATGTCACAACCTCTTACACCATTCATTGTGCATTCTCTTCTCGAGAGAAGATTTCATATTGTCACACAAATATATGAACTGAGACATAGCAGTGAATAGCGACTTCATTTTTGCCTCATCCCGAGTCAAATTCGAGGTAATGACGTGGAAATTAAGTTTTCTACCCAAGAGCCACAAATAAAGTACATCTGATTATATCATTTAAGAACCTTGCCTCATTCTACGATGTAGTTAAATTTTGCGGCTCTGTGTAGTGATTCTAGATATAAATGGTTGTAATGTAAGGCATAAAACTGATAATTATACATACATATCCGTTCGATAAAACGTAACGAAAATATTGCTGTAACGTGCTAAGCCCGTGAGTCAGCGTGCTGTCATCTGTCTTGACAAAAAGAAGGACTATTAAAAGAGTGAATGCGGCGAGCGCGAACGTACTCTGCCAGTCTACTGCAGGGAGTAAATCGTTGAACTTCATAGCAATAGTGCAAGCGAGCTAACGTCATGTTTACGAAGGTGGAGCAACGTTCGTGGATTAAAATTGAGGTGGCACGAGGTCACAGTGAGCACGGATGTTTTCAGCGACTGGGTGAATCATGTGGTTATGAAGAGTTGGAATGCTCCATAATCGCACGCTGGGTTAAAGCGTTCAGATTAGACAGAGATGAGGTGCAGGATAACCCCCGTACAGGACGATCCCTCGTGGAGAACTCTTAGCGCCACTGGCAATGGGAGATTCGGGAACATCCATCTTACTCACCCGAAATGAGTCAATGATTTTCATCTCATCAGCAAAATGAAAACAACACTGCCAAGAAAGCTGTACAATGCCAGATAAATTATTCATGCTGTGGGGAGGTCAATGCGGGACATCAACAGAAATACACGCGCAGACGGTGTACGACGCCTTCCTAATATTTGGAAAAAGGTTATTAATAACGGAGGCGATTATATTGAAGGGGTGTAAATGTAAAAACCTCTGTCAATAAAGTCATTTCAGAGAAAAGAACATTTCTCATTACTTTTTATCTAATATTTTAAATACTCCTACTCTTGAACAGTGTGGCTGGCAGTGTAACTTTTTTTAGAGCAGGTAGATGAAAAACTGTCATCGTACAAATACTGCTGAAGCAGAGAAACAGTTGAAAAACATAGAATAATGGTGTTTAGATTAGATTTATTGTTAATTCTGCAATTAAGTGTAGTAACTTGGTGGCAGAATATCGTGACCTTACATACATTAAACTTACATTCATTAACAAAAAGTTACAAAAAAGGAGTTAATTATAATAATAATAATAATAATAATAATAATAATAATAATAATAAATAGTACATTAAAATCACCACGCAAACCTTACTCCACTTCACTTCACTGCACAACACTTAACTGTGACGCATTTCTTTCACACTCGCTTCTTCTCGCATTCCCTTCCCTCCACTTCACTTCATAACACTACACTGCGCTGCACGACACTGCACTACACTGCACTGCACTGCACTACACTGCACTGTACTACATGAATAATAATAAAATATTAATAATAAAGATAATAATAACAATACTACTACAACTGATATTTATACTAACAATTAAACAACTTACATTGTATGAAACTTACTAATCTAACAGTGGAAAATTAACATTGATACAATAACCTAATTAATTAACTAGAAAACTAATTTATTTTTAAAGTTGCTCAAGCTTTGAGGAAAGGGTTCTAAGATTGTCGCAGGCAAACTGTTCCAGTCTCTAATAGTTCGGTTTGTAAATGAAAATTTCCCGACATCCGTTTTCTGCATTCTTGTCTTAATTTTATGCACGTGATCCGCTCTACCGAAGTATGTAGGTTTTTCTAAACGACGGTGTATTTCATTCCAAGCAGGATAGCCTGCGTATGCTTTATACAGCATAGAGTCGCAGCTTAATCCGCCTCTTTTCGAGTGATTCCCATGCACCTCTATTTTTTGATCCTCTGAAAGTAAATTTCGATGCTCTGCGCTGGACCTTTTCTAGATTTCCTTGCTGCGATATTCTGTACGGGTCCCAACATACCGCGCCATATTCTAATACGGGTCGGACTAGTGACATATAAGCTAATTCTTTACCTCTCACTGTTTTCTTCTTTAGGATCCGCATAACGAAATGTAGAGATCTCCAGGCTTTTCCCACAACGAAATTTACCTGATTTTCCCAGCTCAATTTACTATCTAATTGAATTCCTAAATATTTGCAAGATGTGACTGTAGGTATGACTTTGTTGTTCAATTTGTACACAGTTTCACCATAACTTCGACCCTACCAAACGTGATGGCTTTACTTTTTGAACTGTTAATTTCCATGCCATTTGTTTTTGCCCAGGAGTGTAATTTGTCTGTGTCTCGCTGCAAAATATTCACGTCCTCCTCTGATTCGATAACCCGATAGATGATACAGTCATCAGCAAAGAGTCTTACGTTTGAAGCTAAATTTTTTGGCAAGTCATTCACGAAGGCGAGAAACATGAGAGGTCCAATGACACTTCCTTGTGGAATTCCTGACGTAACACTTGCGGAGGTTGATAGATGTCTTCCGATTCGAACCTGTTGTTTCCTATCACGTAATAGTTCGTTTATCCAAGCCACCACCCTAGTGTCTATACCCGAATCTATTAATTTATTTACAAGACGATCGTGAGGAACAACATCAAAAGCTTTGGCAAAATCTATTACTATTGCGTCTACCCTTCCACCTTTATCAATTTCGTCGGTTAGATCTTGTAGAAGTGAGACAAGCTGACTCTCGCAGGAGAACCGTTTCGGAAGCCGTGCTGACCCTGATAAAGCCATTCCTTGCCCTCCCATTCTTTCCGGATGTAGTTAGTAATTAGTTGTTCCATGAGTTTGCATACGACTGACGTGAGACTTATCGGCCTATAGTTACTTAGTGCCGTTTTATCGCCACTTTTAAAAGCATGTACTACGAGTGCTAACTTTCAATCTTCCAGTACGCAAGCATATTAAAAGATACATTAAACAACCTACTTAGGTACGGTAAAATAGGCTCTCCACCTAATTTAATAATGTCCGTGAAATAGAATCTGGGCCTCGAGATTTTCCGCTTTTCATTAATTTTATTCTTTTCCGTAGAGTACTTACGTCGACCTGAAATAGATTTCTATCTGATAACGTTGGTATCTGTCTACAGTCAGTTTTCTGCTTAAAAACCGAAGCAAAATATGCATTAAAAGCGTTTGCTTTTTCTCTGTCGTCAGTTATTGGCAAATTATTAACACGAACAACTGGAATTTCGTCTTTGTTTCCCTTCCTTCTATGAACATACTTAAAAAATTCCGACCAATTATTGCCATCCGCATTAAGGATATTTTTTTTTCCTTAAGCTTTTGAATAAAGGGTTGCCACTAATGTGCCTGTTACTAAACGCCTTTCTGGTTTTTCTTTTCATACGTCTAATCTTTGCATTATAATATTCTGGGTCGGGATTTCTTTTTACCAATTTACATGGAACAAATGTTGCAGGCATTTTCAAGAATGTTTTATTGCCTCATGGAACCCGTGTTAGTACTTTTCCTTAAAATACTTAAGTCTAAGTCGACAAGAACTGCTTTATGGTCACTTATGCCTTCCATGACGTCGCACGATAAGAATAAGTCCTTTGGTCTAACAAGGCAAATATCTAGAAGCGCGTCCTGGCGAGTCGGCTGGTCTACTACCTGCGCTAATCCGTTGTCCCAGACCAGTCTATTGACAAGATTCTGCACATGTCCATCGCATACGCACCCTTTCCAAATTGTGTCTGGAAGATTTAAATCTCCGGCAATAACAACGGATGGCTACGTATATTTTTGTTCTTTCGTGTATCGCGCCTAATATTTCGTAATTGCTAGCCGGTGGACGATAGCAAGCAATTATTTCTAAGTTATTTCCTGAACAGTAAATTTCCAACCCCGTCATTTCAAAAACATTATCGACCCAATTTGATACGACATTTAAAGTGTTTTTCACACAAATGAATACTCCGCCGCCTCTAGTTCCGCGATCTCTCCTAAACGTAAAATAATCAGACCGAAAAATTTCCGCATTTGCTACCGCATCCGAGAGCCAAGATTCTGTACCTATCACGATATCCGGATCACAAGCCTCAATTACATTCCAAAATTCCGTTACTTTATTTACGATGCTACGACAGTTCACCTGCAACAATCTAATGAAACCTCTCCTCACCTGCAAGTCCGAGTTTGGGACTCGTGCGTCCTGTTCAGGTGCCTGCGTCCCCGCAGCAGTCGTCTCCTCCCGCGCAGCAGTCGCTCCTCCCGCGCAGCAGTCGACTCCTCCCGCGCAGCAGTCGCCCCTCCCGCGCAGCAGTCGACTCCTCCCGCGCAGCAGTCGCTCCTCCCGCGCAGCAGTCGCTCCTCCCGCGCAGCAGTCGACTCCTCCCGCGCAGCAGTCGACTCCTCCCGCGCAGCAGTCGACTCCTCCCGCGCAGCAGTCGACTCCTCCCGCGCAGCAGTCGTCTCCTCGTGGACACATCTCCGCCCGATTGTCACTTTTTATGCAGGCATTTTTGTTTTGTTTAAACCGCAATCATTGGGTATCACGTTACACATTTCTATTTATGTTAGGACAATCAGAAAATAGATGTCAATTTTAAGAGATGTAGTGAAATTTATCTGTCATGAAATAATTATGAGACAATTAAATGAAAAAGGTATCTTATTTCTTGCGAAATTCTGTACATAGAAGTTAGATAATGCAATGGGAATGAAGTCTAAAGATATATTAATTTCTCAGGATCTAGCATACTATTTGTATCCGTTACTTCAAAGATCTTGAATTTTAGAGGTCACTCTCTAATTCAAATTTGTTTTAGATTGTGTGGAGTATTGCCTGTAACAAATTAAAATTTGCTACAAATATTAGTAGGGAAGAAAACGTTAATCATAGAATCAGTGCGTAATAAAAGCGAAAAATATTTTACTTTTTACAATAGTAATTACACTGTGTTCTGTAATATAATGTGCTTTGTTTCCAAGCGACACTACATGCTAGGCAGCATAGCAACTCGTACATGAGAGGCGCCTGACTACCTCAGAGGCATCGTAACCAGAAACACTGTTCCCGCGACGTCATATGTCATTCTGACGCGCCATCCTCTCAACAGGCGAACAAACAAAGCATCCATGCCTTGAGGGCGACCGTAATTTGCTCCTCGTATAAATCTCGAGTCTACCCACTCGCAGCTATAACAGGACAGTTTGCGCTGGAGAGGAGCGTAGAAAGCATGTCGAATGCGGCTCGCCGATCACTTTCCACCGCCAGCGGTCATAATGGCTCTTTTACGCACTCGCTCGTAATCACGTGGTGGCATGCAGGCGCCCGCCGAGGCGCTGCCGTCGCTGACTTGCGTTTCTCTCCGCTGCTCCGCTTCTAATGGCCCCTGCCTGCAGCCATTGTGCGACGAGGGACGTCGCACGCTCAGCCGAGAGGTGCTCGGAGGCAAAATATAAAAAAGAACACAGATTGCCTGATGACTTAAAATGCTGAGAGAGAGAGAGAGAGAGAGAGAGAGAGAGAGAGAGAGAGAGAGAGAGAGACAGACAGACAGACAGACAGACAGACAGACAGACAGACAGAAGAATGCGTTTCTGGATTGTGACTTTCAAAAAAGTACTAATTAACGAACAATATGAATGGCCGCAGTGAAGTATAATAAAATCAATGAGGTGACAGAGAAGCGTGGAGTAGCTGGTAAAACCGCGATTGATTCTTATCCTTGGACAGTTAAAGTAAGAATAACGCTGTATGGAAATTATTGATCCAAACGCTGTAATAATAAAATATCCAGAAGCCGATCCGTTGGTCGAAATCGCTAAGGCTGTTCTGTCGTAGCGATCTCGAACCGAAGGGTAGTGGGTTTGAGTTCCGCCTCGGGCATGGTTGTATTTGAGTTTCCTTTCACCCATTATCATCACCATATAGATTCATCTTCATAGTTACCATACCGTTAACTCCAACTGGTCGCTAACGATCTAGATGTTGATGTGACCTTAAATAACAAAAAAACAAAATATTCAGAAGCAGCCAATCCATGTGTGTAACAAAATTGCACTATACTCCTAAGTAGGGCAGTATTACTGTCTTAAGAGGCTCTAACCATGACCAAACTATTTGACCACCTTGCACTATTTAAATATGGGACATAGGTAAACAAAATGAATTTGAAAATAATCAACAAATTAAATATTAAATATTTTACATACTTAAAAATAATGTAATATTTTATATAAGAAGATATTGAAGACCTCTACACTGAGAGAGCTATAAACTCGTGTTTAGTTTGACTGTACGTTAATACATTCGAGCATAAATAAAAGGTGAAAATGCAATGAATAATAATAAGTATCAAAGTTTCCATAACGACAAATAGATGTAGTATTATTTTACTTTCTTCAAATATGAATGAAAGTCAATGGATTAATAGAAAAATTCAAGAACAACATCGGCACTAAAAAAACCGGTTTTAAAATGGGTTTAGGAGTGCTACTATTTACATAAACATTCCATTTTTGGCCTTTTCGCTACTTTTTAGAAAATAACGAATAAATATTATTGAATGTAATTTTTATCAACGTATTTTTGCTGAGGTGGTGGCCAAGTTACCCCGCAACAAATTTTATGATCATCAAACATTACTTATTGGACTCACTGTGCCATATTACCCGAACATGGCGAACTTTACGTAAAAACATAGAAATAAACACTTTTCAAATTGCCATAGCTCTGGCTATTTTTAACCCAATTACTTTTAATTTAGATCAGATTAAAGCTAAAAACTCTACTTTAAGTGCATTACTTCGCGTGATTTAACGATTTCACTGCAGTCGGCTAAAATTGCGCCGCGCGCCATCCTTGATTTCAATCCACATTTGAGCCGCACTGCTTTGACAGAACTATTTATTCTCTATTAGGCTGCAATGAAAATAGTTGTAGAGACATCAAAGGGGTTTTGATGTTGCTAGATGGCATTTGGAAGCCATGAGCTATTATTTTTCCGTCGCCCCCGCTGGCCTGCCCCGCGCGCCGCCCGGGCCAGCGCCGCTGAAGCCACTCATGAATGCATTAACCCGCGGCGGAAGTCACAACTTCTTACGTTCTTACGTAATCACGATCAATGGTCACCTAATTGTACCTAAAAAAGCCACAAGTGAACAGTAAATATTTAGTATATCGACAGCCCGCCGAGATAGGCATCAGCAGTACACGCAAGCGGAGGGACGGGCCGCTATTCAAAACATAGCACTCCTCACAATTATTTCATAATTGCTGACTGTTTCAACAGTCAAACATTAAAATTGAGAGCGGACGCACTCTCAGGTTCACTCTTCAGTAATTTGTTGACTAGAGAGTTAATTTGCAGACTTTAGTCCCTGATGCATGTACTGAAGTGTCAAAGATGTTAATAATTTAAATAATGAAATAAAATGACGATGGTTAGTTGAAGGACATGAGACAATAACAATATAAGCTACATTAAATAGAAAGCACATAAGCTACAGAAAGTCTTCCGCTACTCGTAAATGCTTGTATGTAAATATCACGAATTTCGTCAAAGTGCGGTTTATGTTGTTACCGCCCGAAGCCTTTCATATTCTGTACGAAGAAGAGACATGCAGTGACAAGCGTATGTCTACAAGTAAACCATGCATTGACCACAATCGAGATATTAATATTTAAGAGTAATGGGAGATATCACGTGGCTCGCGTGACGTATCTCCTTCAACTGTCTTGAGCAGGGGCCGCTTCCGACTCACACAGTGAAAACCTGTCTTACGCGTGATTCGTGTACGCAAACTTCAGCTCTGCGCGCTCTTAACTTCAAGCACCTGCGACATCATGAAATGCATTATTTGAATTTTTACGATTATGAGTGGAAACTAATACATCCTTGCATGGTTTATTGTTTCCAAAATTTTATTTGTGGTAGGCGTACGGAAAAGTAAATAAAACACAGGGGTACCGCGAAATAACCGTGGGGCGACGTTAATCAACGTAGCTGCCGTCTCACATGTTGTGATTGATTGCAAAAGAACATTCTTGTAACTTTCCATGCTTTCCACCGGCTGAATTTATCTCAGAGCCAGCATTGCCACTAACTTTGCAGCGACTCTGACCGGGAGGTCTTTGGTTTAGATCCTCGACTATGACGAACATTTGATACTAGCTTCAAAGCGAGGTAGAATTCAGTCTTTGACTGGAGGAGATATCTAGCGGTCGACTACTCTAATCAGTAATTTTCCGTAATTTTTTCGATAAACGTCAGATGAATGCCCGAACGCCCTAGCAAATGGGTCACGGGACAAGCACGATCCTTCGTTGTTCTTCCTATTCCTATCCTCTCCCCTTACTTGAACCTCCCACACTTGAATTCACAAGCAGTATACTACCACGCATATCGGGACACCAATCCGGAGCAAAGTTTGTCTCGGCTGGGGCAGTGCCTGGAAGAGGAAATACCCCGTAAGTCGGTGTGTAATTCGGCGCTAGATGTCACCATCCAGCGGGGAAGAAATCATCGCCACTTCCTCAAATAAAACACACTACACTGACGGAACTAATGACCACAGTAGATAACGTGCCAGGAAACATCGATCCGTTCAAATCGTCGTAATCAATATGTGTACAGCTCGTACCAAAGTGTCTTTGGTATACTCGTTTCAAAATTCGGTATGTACGTCAGAACAGTATGTGAATAGCAAACGCTTACTTGGTGCAGCAGTTGCATGCTTTCGTGGGGCGGCTGGCAGTGCGTGGCGTGCCGTGGCCGCGAGGGCCTGGTTGGCTGCGCAGCGAGCGCCGATGCATCCAATTGGCCCGCGCGCGTCTCGAGCAAAGGGGCTGCATCTGCATAATTGTGCAGGAACTGCGCCGTGGGTGTCGCTTGTGACGTTTGAACAGGTAGATAGCAAACGAGATAACCGCCTACTAGATCGCCCTATTCTAACAGATTTTCTTTTTCTGGCGCTCAAATCCTCTCCATGGGGTTTGGTCCGTTTCTTCGCGAGGGTAATCGCAATTTACCCGGATTGTTTCGTACAAGGGATGCATGCAAAGAAACGACAACACTGTTATAATTCGAACCCAGTTTCATTCGTACAAAGGTTAAATCACAGAGGATCATTTATTACAGTCCTTCAATGCAATAACCCTTCTTCTCTATCTTCGTCTGTCACACAAGTAGACGGTGTCATGGTCGGTCAGCCCGCTCTTTTCTGCCCATGTGCCACAAGGACCGCCTCTGCTACAAATCCCGGTTCCTCTTGTAGCATAGTGCTGTCCTTATCCGCAAAGTGGTTCCTTAATTTTGGCGAAAGCTCGTAATCTCACGGGCTCAAGTCGGGTGAGCGCGGTGAATGCTCCAGTATCTCGCACTGCCATTACGCAGGATCTACGTCACAGTGTTAGCTATGACTCAACATGCATTCGCGGAGGATGGTAGGCGTCCGACCCAGAATATGTAGTCGCTTTATTCTGAGTACAGAAGGAAGACGATGTTGGAAGAAGTTGTAGCATCAATAGTAGGCTGCACTGTTCGACAATCTGTAACATGCAACGTTTGAAGAAATACCACATCAACGTCATAAGCCACAACAAGCTCGCTTTCACATTATATTTTGCAAGAGCAAGTTCCTTGAGTAACGCGAACTGGTTTACATTCATTGTACTGCCGTAATTCACGACCGAACCCACGTTTTCCCCTACTAGCGATCCCCTCACGAAGTCTTCCCAGTCCCCTCGCACATACTTCATAATTCCCATGTAAATGCGACACGGTGACTCTATGGCATCTCCGTGAGTTGATGAGTACCAAACACTCTGCGGTTTTGAGGAACTCCAGTATGTCGTGCGGTGAGTAATTGATTTTTTGTTTACGGCGCATCCACAGCTATGGTCGCAGGTTCCGTGTGTGTAGTGCTTGTTTTATCTGTGTTCTTTCCCAAGTGAATGGTGTGATCCAGTGCCACCTGCACGTCCGCTTGGGAGGTTTTTGCAATCTAGGAATCTCTCCCTAACTCTGCACCGCCCGGCCGGGATGACCACTAAGCCTTCGACGGGACTCCCGACATGTTCAGTGCATGGCAGTGGAAGTGTGGTAAGGTATAAACGTACTACCAGGAAGTAAGGAAGGAAGAACTTCCGATCAGAGCAGCCGGCAGCTAGAATTTTCCTCCAGGTAGCGGCTGAATTCTACCTAGCTATGTATCTAGTGTCGAAAATCCTCTTACAGTCGGGACTCGAACCCTAGTCCTCCTGATCAGATTCCTGGTCAGAAGCGTTGCAGTGACTTTAATTGATGCTCGGAGCCACGTAAACCGGACCGATTGCAGGATGGTGGGATTATATTCACTCATAGATTTTAGAATTTAAAACTGCTTATTAATCTTTGAACTTAAAATATCGCTGTGAAATTTTTACTGCTTTCAATAGATCTACAGCAACTTGCAAAGGAAAAACAAACAAGACTACATGGAATGTAGTAGGTCTTGAAAACGACGTGGAGAACAAGCGACGGCAGATTAATATGTGTTCGTCATATTAATTTTGGAATATTATAATTGAGCGTTTTTACTACAATATGTATTAAAAGGGTTAACACATGTGAGTCCCAATACCTTTCATTTAAAGAAACAAAAACGAAATTTGGTTGAGTAAAATGTTGAAATTCCTTTCTAAACAGAAACCCTGTTTGCAATTATTTCTAAGAAAGTTTCCACGGTATTTATGTTATGAGTAACATGCTCCTTTATCTAGTGACCATTTTTTCCACTTTGTCTTGCTTTCCCCGTACTTTTCATTCTATTCATTCTTTCTGGAGATATTTTCAATGCTATATTTAATGTTGTGCATTAAAGATTACAGATTGTGTGATTGTTTTTAATAATAAGAACATCGTTGAAAGTCATACTACATTTTATTGAGCAAGTAACAAAAATATAAAAAAAAATGTAGCGAGAGCTATTGCCACCTGTATTATGTCAAAGAAATAACCTGAAATACATTTTCTATGTCCCGTGAGAGTACTTCATATTATTATCCCGTGAGGAGTCAGTGTTCCTTCGCACTGGACGGTGGCGACACGGCTCTGACCTGCACGTCAGATTGCGTCAGAAAATCGTCTGACAATCCGTCTGTCCGTCTGTCTGTTCATTCGTCCATCCGTTTGTGAACAACGCTAACGGCTAAATCGTTCACCTGATTTTCTCCAAAAATGATATTCCTCAATCGATCTGACTGTTGTCGCGTCCCCTTGAATTTGAAACCGATATTTTAATTTTGGGGAACTTCACATGCAGCCCGTAGGACATTTACAATTTTTTTAAAAAAACTGGCTCCTTTTTTAGTACACGTGGTTGTTTCTTAGTGTGAAGGACATTTAAGAGAATAATGCAGGTCTCATGTTCTTCGAAAACTGATTTTTTGAAAATTGCAAAAGTTCCAAATTTTTTCGGCGTCTTCCTACGAGCAAAATATTAAAGATAGCGATTTTCCCCTTAATGAAATCTGTTCCTTAAAAACAGATTTTGAAATAAAGTCATCACAAGTTTTCGAATATTTGAGTACTTTTTGCCTAATTAGGCGCGAAAATAGATCGAGAAAGTACGTGCTGTTTCAGCACCACTAGTTTTTCAGTAATATGGATCCATATTGTTGTTTTGCGACACAGTAACATGTATGTATATAAAGTTATTATCTTCGAAAAAATAGAAAATTTTAAACTGTATAATATAACAGTTTTTAAAATTTGACAATATTTAGCTATAGAATTGTTGCCAGACATTTAAATGGCAAACACAAAATAAATATTCCTTGCACCATTTCCAAATATATCTTATGCACCACGTTGATAAATATTTAAAAAAATACTATTTACAAAGGTGAAATTAGATAATCATTCATACATTGTAACTAATTAAACGCTCGTTGATACTTTTATTTTTTTAACACCATGTAAGGCTTTGCGTCCGTCATTAAATTTCTATTATTAAAATTCTAATATTGACTATACGATACACACGAATTTCTTTTCACACAATTGATAAATGTTTGATCACTTCCCTTTCTTCAGCATTGGTCTGCGTGCCTGACCATTGTTGTGTACACTTCCACGCCAAGCCATTTCATTCCTCCCTGACGTTCTTGCTCATTATGTACGGCCACGATCCATATTCTAGTACAAATCCAAGATTTCTGATTTACGTCAAAAAAATTTTAAATACGACTTCAAAAATTAATTTCACTGTTCTTCAATTTTGTTTTGATCTGACTGTAAGTATTGTAAATATTTTGTCACAAAATTAAATTAATTTAGCACTCGAAATCCACAATTTATACTATCCGTGCGTACTCACCTCCACACTGTCTCGAATCTCTTCCCCGTGTATTCCTCCCCCCTCTACGCCATGATACCCATTACTCCACACTTATCTCATAAGTCTGCATTCCTACTAAACAGCCTTACTATTTTAGCCAGCATTACGTTTTATTTTCTTAAGCTCGTAAAATATTTATTAATTTATTTGCTGTCTTGAAATGTGCAAGAAACACTGCTTAAATGTTCCATAGTTTATTTCATTTCTTTATAACATTTCCCAATTAATTGTATTTATTTACATCAAATTCATTTACATATCATTCAATTACATACTATCCTTTGATACTTCTTGAATTTATTCCTCCTTTGCGTCAATATATTTTTATTTTTAAATTGAAATGAAATTGCTGATCTCAGTGCTATGAAGAATGAGAAATTAAAACGCTCTTTGCACATGACTTTGTGACAGTTGAAAATAATCCTTTTTACAAAATTAAATAGAAAACGTAAAATTTTACAAATTGTTTAATTAATGTACAGCACGTTTTATATTACCACCGATTTTCCAGTTACAAAAATATTAGTTGTTAGTTATAGTGTAGAGAAGAGTAGGGTTAACTGGTTAATTTGTTTAAAATTTGCTTTAAAATGTTATTTACTTGACATATACACGTGAAATTTCGTATGATATTTCAGTGAGGATTTCTCCTTATACTGTGGGAAGAAACGTCACCATTGTGCTTGCAGTCCATCTTCGAGAATTTAGAAAATATTAAACTGTATATTATAACAATTTTTAAAATTTGAAAATATTTAGCTGTAGAATTGTCGCCAGACATTTAAATGGGAAACACATACAATAAATATTCCTTGCACCATTCCTAAATATATCATATGCACTAAGTTGATAAATATTAAAAAAAATACTATTTACAAAGGTGAAATTAGATACTCATTCAAACATTGTATCTAATTAAACGCTCCTTGATACTTTTTTTTTTTTTAACACCGTCTAAGTTCTAAAATATTGAATGTTGTATACATTTGCAACAGGACCAGTTCACCTAACTGGTAAAGTTAAGTGGACTGGAAATTTAAATAAATTGTGAAAATAACATTGACGTTTTAATGAAAAAATTCTTCTATACATTTCCATAATATTTTTCTACACATAAATGGAGAAAATGCTTAGCAAAGATTGTACTCTTCCAAATTCACGTTAAAATAAATCATGTCTTCAAATATGCCGTGCCAATAATGCAATGCCATCCTTCAGCATTAAGTACTTAATATAAACTTCTGAACATTTCAACTGCATGCAACCTCGTCAGTTCATAAAACATTAAAATGATTCCGTGGAGGTTTATTTTCTTCGTGTCACAAAGGATTGTTGCAATATCAAAGTTGAACATTTTAATACCAAAACGTAATAACAATAAACTAAATAAAATGAGAATGGAAACAACATTGATTAATCATTTTATATTGAAAATTACCTGACCAGCAGATGTTTCATTAAAACCTTGACCAAGGGAACGCTGGAAACCCAAATATTATTCCGCACAGAAAATAATCAACGAAAATCCTAAAGCCACTAATTTCATCATGCATCGCCTCACGTTGCTTCTGAGCATTCAGCAATCAATCATTCCCATCACTTTTCGTAACCACATTTCCATTCCGACTCCGCCCTTCTGCCGGCCACCAATCACCCACCCTCAGATGCGCGCCCGCAGGCAACACAGCGACCAGATGGAAGCTCAAAATAATTTTTTGGGGTAATTGCGTTTGAAGCGCGGAGCTGCACAAAATGGTCAAAGTGTGTCGCGGGTGACCACAGCCACCACTCAACGGGGGAAAGGAAAACCCAGCGGAAAATTCACACAAAAAATAAAGGAAAACAAAGGGGCGAGTAGAACTCCTGAAATTGAGATCTTTGAGGACTATTGTAGTGTTCTTTATGCGCAAATCATCGTCAGACTCCATGGATCAATAAGCATAACAAAATCTACTATTTCCAGATTCCGATTGCAAGTGATATTGATTGGTATGATCACGTAAAACATTCACAATTTAATTTGATACCTTTAGAGTGCGGGAATGCCATCCTCTATGGCAGTGAAAATGATTTTGAAAGAATATGTGAAGTATATAACTTAATGTTCGGCAGAATTAATACGAATTTGCAGCAGAAAGCTCTGACAAGGTATAATGCTTATGTTCAGTAATTGCAGGAAACAACACATTGAATTCAAAACATGTCGAGCTACTACAAGCACCAAGTAACTACTTTGAAGTCGACGGATTCGCGAACCAAGAATTTGGATTATTTCAGCAAGATTTGTTTCATTGGATTTTTTTAGCAGGAAATAAACTAAAACATTTAGACTCTAATTAGGTGAAAGAATAGTTGTGAAGGAACTAGCAATTCTGAAAGAACCGCGAACTACCAGACAGCAAGCTACACAATTTTAACGAATTGAGCCACAACAGCAAATACATTCTCATATTATTTGTAATCTTTGCAATTTTAAAAAATTCAGAGCAATTCAAAGAATTTCGGACTTTTTATAAGCATACTTTGCCCGATGTTAGAAAAATTAAAGAAAAAAATAATATTTTCGAGAAAATCTTGTTGAAATGCCTTGTTGAACGCCTTGATGAAATGGCTTCAAACTTTCTGGAATTGTAGAGTATAATATTTGAATCATGACAAAATTAGCCACGGCACGGGAAAATTAACACGGGACCTAGATAAATTGAATATTTGGATTTATTACGTGAGGGATTAGTGAAAACAAATAATATAAATATATATATATATATATATATATATATATATATATATATATATATATTATTTGAAAAGTAATGAGGGGGAATAAATTTTGAAGATTCTGTCGAAGACCAAGTCATGCTAATTAAGTTAAGAGTAAAATAACAATATAAAGACATGAGAGAATGCGCATTCCAGTATGAATGTTTCTTTTGTTTATGCTCTTCAAGTATGAATGATGTTTTGTATTTGTTTATGTTTTAAATCCAGGGTATTTATGTCATTGTGTAAAATCTTGCATGCCATAAAAGGGGCAATTCATATAAAAGGGATGTCAAATAGCTGCCTTAAAAGGGGTGTCAAACAACTTGTTAATGGAGAGGAAAAGCAAATAAATGAATGAACGCTCATTGTGACTAGTGCATACCTGGATTATGAGTACTGTTTTGTATTTAGCTCGAAACTGACCCAGGCACGAGCGTGCAGATTCACCGTTTCAATTCCGTATGGAATGATCACAGTAGTCACGCCCAGGTAAAGTTGTATATGCTAGCTGAGGTGCGGGCAACAGGTGAGTGAGGATATTATTTCTGTCAGAGCTCAACCAAACGAAGTAGATTCTATGAAGTGTAGGATTATGATAGAAAAATAGTAAGAGCTAGGGCACCATAGTGTTTGAGGCCAAAATAGGGGTGCTAGGCGAGGAATGGTCACAGCGGCTGACCAACGCGGACCTAAAATAAGTTAGGTGGCATAGCAGTAGTTAAAATTAGTGAAGAGGGATCGGGAGAGATCGCTTCCAGTGGCACCAACGTGGGTGCGTAAATGAATAGAGCAGGTAGGACAGGACGGAACCATTGCACTATTTTTACAGTATAGTAAAGAAAAATATCCCATTTTTTCGGTATTAGTTCCCCCAAAACGAGCTTTTCATTCCAAAAATCACCGAGTTGTAGTGCAGCATGATAATTGAATCATATGGTACGTAAGTACAGTAGAACCCTCTAATCCAAACCCCACAATTCCGAAATTTCGGATAATTCGAACCAATTTCGAAATGTAGGAAAAACTACACAAAATTCACCTGATTTGCATTGATTTAATTTATGAACGAAAAAGCGTGAACACAGTGTAAGTTAACCTACTTCTGAATACTGTACGCAGATTACCCGTTAACAATAGTGATAAAAACTTTTTTTTTTTTTTTTTCATTTATTTCTGCTTGGCCCGAAGGCCCTCAGCATCCGCGTATGATACAGTGATGTTACATGATAAAAACTGTGCTTGAGCTCTTCTAAACAATGTAGCAACAACTACTGCATGCGATCGGTTATAAACATAGTGTATTCCGTTGTTTGCAACATTGCCACTTCCTAATGTCGCTAGGCAACGATGTCATTTTTTCACATCGCACGCTACGATGCATTGTATCCGGTAATCAAATGGATATATTCCTTTGAGTACGGTATGTATATACGTTTTATCGGATAATAACAGACCACACCCTCAATTACTTCCAGGGTTCTACTCTAATATGAAAGGAGGTAAAATAACTGAAGATTATTTTCTTAAAAAGGTTAATTAAGACATCTATTTTTCTTCGAGAAAACACGAACATGAAAATTGTTGAGATTTGAAACAAGATGTATAAATTTTCTTGTTGGAACAAATACTTTATAATTTATGTTTAAATCCATTAGCGTGATGAAAAAATTAAATGAACAATTTTAATAAAAAGATTTAACTTTCCAAAATTCTGTTTTTATTCGTATCAGAAATAAAATACTATACCATTGGGTTATAACAAAAATGAATGCAATATTTATAAAACCACTACTTTTTGCTAATTGTTCCTTTGTCAGCCACAAAACAAATTAAGATATTCTAATCGTCTACAAACATATATCATTTAACCAGTAAATTTAGTGTGATAATGAAACCTTCAAACAGATTTCCAGAAACTGAAAATATCAAACTCATTAAAAAAATATGTTCATACCACTGTCTATAACCGACCTCTTGGAAAACTGCACTTGTCCATTCTCTTCCTAAAGCAACAAATCCTCCTGAGTACAGACCTATTAGTATTCTACCTACAATTCTACCTACAAGTATTAGAAAAAATTGCACGACATCAAATTACGAACTATTTAGACAGCAAAAATCTCTTAAGCGAACATCAACACAGTTTCCGATCAGGCAGAAGTACAGGAACTGTGCTTTTAAGCATAATTGAAGAGGCCAGAATCGCCATTGACAACGGTAAATTAACAGTACTTATTCTCTTAGATTTCAGTAAAGCATTTGACTCGGTCGATCATGATATCCTGCTAGAGAAAATGAAAGCATTGGGCTCCGCTAAACCCACAATACGCTGGTTCTCACAATATCTTTCAGATCGTCAACAAATCATCAGGTGAAAACCGATCCAGTGCCATTAGAACCACCCGGGGTATAGCACAGGGAACAGTTCTAGGACCCTTAGCATTCTTAATTTACGTAAACGACGTAGGACAATGTCTTAAATACTGTCGCTATAAACAGTACGCAGATGACCAATTATATGTCAGCGGACATCCGTCGGAGCTTAACTCTTTAGTTAAGAAAATAAATGAGGACCTAAATGCTCTCAATACATGGACCATAGCCCAAAGACTTTTATTAAACCCAAATAAGTCACAAAGTTCACTGATAGTCTCCCGCAACGCCATCAACAAATTAGATAAAACCCATACGTCCATTAGTATATATGGCTCCCCTCTAACCTGGTGTAACGACGTAAAGAACCTAGGAATTAGATAGCACTTTCAGCTGGACTACGCAAGTAAGTAAGATTTGTCAAAAAGTCTTCAAATACCTCCATTCCCTAAAACGCGTACGAGAACTAGTTCCTATAAACACACGTATGAACCTAATTAATTCACTAATTATGTCTCATTTCGATTACTGTGATTTCTTGCTCACTGACTTAAAAATCAAGCAACAACGGAAGTTGCAAACAACACAAAACGCATGCATTCGTTTCATATCCGATCTTCGTAAGTACGATCACGTATCTGCGTCCTACAGACAGACACAAATTAGCTCTATTGAAAAAATAATATTGCATAGCCTCTTACTCTCTCCATAAAATCTTGTACAACGGCCTTCAAATACACATATCTAAGAACTTCAAAATGCTAACACTAGAGCGATCACGTTCGGCATTATTGCTGTGCATACCTCAACACAACACTGTGTCAATCAATAAATCTTACACTGTCACAGTAATTCGAAACTGGAACTCACGACCTACACATTTTAAGCAACTTTAGAAAATTCAAAACTCAACTTGGTGTCTGGATTAAAAACAATGAAATGTAGTTTACACACGCTCTCTGTTTCATCCGCAATTTTATCTTAATTATTTTCTGAAACAATGACCATGATCCCTTTATTACATATCATCCTCCATTTAGATGGTTTCTTGTTCTTTTTGAAGTCATATTTTTGATAGTATTTTTCTCCTTTCCTCCTGGCCATCTTCCTCCTTTCCTACTTCAGGATAAGTTAAAGTTAATCCTATTACTGCTGATTCAATGTTTAAAATTAGAGAAATTAGATAGCAATATCTAAAAGACAACTTTGTTATTATAATGTACTAGGTTTTTAAATGTAAAATAAGAATATATTATGAAAAACTACAGCTTATAATTCTTTCTGAAATTACGATGTATGTCACTTTATTATTACTTCTTGCTATTATTGTTACAAAGAAAATCAGTACTGTCACATCATTATTTTACTGACACTTCCTGTAATTTATACTGTGGCCTTTACTCAGGCTGGGTGTGAAATGTTCATGGATTCGGGGTTCTCCCTTTTGAAGATTTTGTAAAAAAAAAAAAAAAAAAAAAAAAAATACACAAAGTTGCAGTCACAGAACATTTATAATTGGACATTTCCTTGAGCATTGACCACGATACAGAATGCCATTCCATAAACACCCATAACAAACATTGTACAATATTAAAAAACAAAAAATAACCCAAGAAAAAACAACACTTTTTCCTCAAATATAAACAAAACTTTGTTTTGTTCTGGAGACAATCATTTTATCCATTTACTAGTTATCTTATGACTAAAGCAAGAATTGAACATTAGCACTAATCAGACTTCAAAAAGTAAAGAATGACATGACAGTGATGTAATGTTTAATCAATATTATCACATTCCTTATTGCACTATCAAACTGGTGCTTAAGCATTAAAACACAAATTGAATTATTAATTTTTTTAAGTGCAGCATTCATTGCAGGTTATTTTTCTCTTAAATGACCCTTAAAATACATCTCACCTTGAGGACAAAAAATGAAGCAAGTGACTGTCTCTTCAGAACACTGTTCAGACTCCGTGTTGAGTCTCCGCACCACAAAGACATTTTAGCTAGAAAATGCACTACAAATGACAAACACATGTTATCACCTCACATATCAACATGAACCTATTCTTAAAATTGCAAGTGCTTAAATGTTTTGCTGAAATAATTGTAGAAATGTAACACATTTTGACTCTTATATCATACTAAAGCTTCTACATACATGATAAATCATCTAGTCTTGTACACTTTAAGAGAATGATTCAAGCAAATATGAAGATAAATATGTCTCATAACATAACATTCTTAATTTTAATCAATTCATAATTTGCAATACATTAAAGTAACATACTAAATATAATAACATTCTGTAATAACCTTGTTTTGTTCGAAAGAAAATGGTATGGATCGACGATTCGTCCACGATTCGTCCAACAAGACTGCCCTACCCCGAGATTTCAAATTGGGAAGGCTGCGCACCATTCTTTCTTCGCGATCTCTTGCTATTCCTTGGTGACCAATCCTTTCGCTGAGACAACTGCTGGAAGAACATCCACTGCGCGCAATCCATACATGTCCTTCAATTCAACAGCCAGGGGTTGGTATTTCCTCTTTTTCTCAGCAACAGTTGTTACAAGCCGGTCATTTGTTGAAACCGCAACATCAATGATGCAACCAGGAGCGGTAGCTCAGTGCATGAACTGATGTCACTGTAGCGCCTCTGACCGGGAGGTCCTAGGTTCGAGTCTGACGCGGCAGGATTTTCGACACTAGCTTTTCAGCTAGGTTGAATTCAGTCACTGCCTGGAGGAGAATTCTAGTGACCGGCTGCTCTGATCGGTAGTTTTCCGTGGTTTCTCCGATCAACATTAGGCGAAGCAGTCCCCTATCAAACGGGCCACGGACCGCGCGCGATCTGCCCTTCCTCTTCCTTGTCCTATCCTCTCCCCTTACACTCACACTTACAATAACATGCACTACACTACCACATATTCCGGGAGACCGGTCGGGAGCTTAGAGCTTGACCCGGCTGGGGCGGTGCCCCGCTGGTAAGAGAGTCCTGGTTAGGGGGAAACCGCACTAGCCGACGGTAGGTGGGCGCCGGATCTCGCCATGATCCCGGGGATGATCACCGCTATCTCCCTAGAAAAAAATGCACTACACTAACGGAACTAATGACCAAAGTAGTTGACGTGCCTGGAAACACGAAAAATTCAATCAATCAAAAAATCAATGATGCATGATGTTTTAGATATTTTATCAAACAGAACAATATCTGGTCTATTTGCTTCCACTGTTCGGTCAGTGAAGATTACACTACCCCACAGAATTTGAGGTCTATCATTGCTGATTGAGTAATCAGCTTTGCACTTATAATATGGTTGTTCACTCTCTACGAGGTCGTATCTTTTGGACAGGGCTTGGTCATATCTTTTGGCGACGCAGTTGTGTCTCGTAAGGTATTCTGTTTGTGCTAATGCGGGGCATCCTTAGCAAATATGCTGGATTGACTCGTTGGTGGATTTACATAGGTGACATCGGCAATCAATTTGCTGACCCATGATGAATTTTTTTGACTACTTGGTCTTGAATGGAGAAAAGAAATCCTTCCGTCTCACCGAAGAGGCCCCCGGTTCGAAGCCACTCCACTGAGTTTTTCTTATCAATGTTCTCCGAAGTTAAAGTTGCAAAAAATCTACCATGAAGTTACTTTCTTTGCCAGATATTCATGCGGTCTTGATGCTTCAGGTAATCAAACTCTTTACTTGGTTGTGCCACACATAATGGGGTCATCTTTCTATCTTGATCCCAGATAGCTTTGTGAACAGATGATGATTATTATTATTATTATTATTATTATTATTATTATTATGCAAGTATTATCACGTACATCATGGTGTACGTCTTGCAATTTACCTGAAGCCAATTGTCGAAATTTTTCCTTATATAATTTTATTTTATAGGCTAATAGGAAAAGAAATATTCACAGTTTTAAGCAAAAAGTATATGAAGTAAATTGATATTAATTTTTTAAGCGTTTTTCCAAATCTTAATCAAATCAAATCAAATATTAATTGAAAGGTCATTCTTTAAAAATAATTATAGAACTACCTTTACAGTGTTTAATTTATGGAATACCAGAGCAGGGAAGAAGGAAATACTAAAAACAGTACTTAATGATCTTTAATATGTTCTTGAAATTAGTGCGATAAGAAGAATTCATTTACTGAAAAAGGAAATTAAAAATTATTATTTACTGATACCTTATAGCTTGTTGTTGCCTTCGTTAGGAATCTCTATATACACTGCATAACGTACCTGGATAGTAAGAATCGTAATTACAAGAGAAAAACTCGTATGAAAACAGTTGAATGATGCTACATGTTCCCTTACAGAGCGAATTATGAAAGTAATTATGGGAGAGAAATATGAAAAGACAAACCCCGTCTAGTTAACATTTAGTTAATTGGTAAATAAATAGGTAAATCCGAATCATTAAAATTAGGTAAAAATTTGTTTTTTTAATGGACTTGTATCGTACCATGGACGTAACTAGTTCTATTGATCAAGCGGCAACAAAGATGCCTGAGACCCAAGACCCTCACACTTTTTGTCGCCGCTCGATCATCAGAACCCTTAAAACGTCCTTGGTGAATAAATAACTATTGTCTTTCTACAAATAACTCGGAAATCAAAGCTATTATTTTGTCCTTTGTACATTTACGAATTACAATTAAGAATTCAATTATCGAAACAAATAATATTCAAGAATGCTTCTATTTTATACAGATGATTCACGTACTACTTGAATAGATTACATGACTTTTTTCACAATTTTAAAAGTTATAATCTTACAAAGTGGCAATAGTACGTAATATGTATCTTATTAACTAATTAACAAAAAACAAAATGTTTTGGTAGAATTTCAATTAAAGAGAGTATCATTGCCTTGTATTACATTTTATAAAATGTAATACAATATGTGAAAAGAAAATTTCACACATTTCATTTATAACTATGAATATATTTTATTCAGCGACTAATGAACTTTCATAACATAAAATAAAATCAACATTTTAATGATGTCTCTCTTGTGAAGGGGGCAATAGTCCAACTAAACATTTTAAATGCAAATATGTTGACATTTTCAGAATGATATTTTAATGGATAGCGCATTATCGAAATTATGCTTTGCGTTGATACGATCCAAAGCGATTTTTCTTTGTCATGACAAAATGCAAACGCGCATCGATCCTAGAAAATGGCCACAATGAAACACGTTAATTAACTGTCAATCGTTTTAAACTCTGCTAAAGAAAAATGGATCGTTCATAATGAGACCTCAATAAAATGCATATTAAGTTGCCTTTGCTGATGACACACGCAGATAGAAAAAATCAGATCTCATAAAATTTTATGGATGGACGTAATGACAAAAATATAATGAGCTACAAGAAAAGTATGAAATATATATTGATGTAAATATTCTATAATTTGATTGTAATAATATAATAAAAGTATTTCAAGAATTGTCACCAACCATAAATTTCTTGAAAATACCTAAAATTGTGAATTGGTGAAATAAATAAATTTTGTGAACATAAGCAATATTCTACTAAGTATCATCTTTCTACTCGATACGCATAATTTAATTTCTGGAATTTAAAATTACAGAAATATTTATATATATAAGATTTTATAAATTATTAGTACATTTTGTTGAAGGGAATATTCAAATATCAGAAATATTTCAAGGACAACTAACTCAGTGTGCAGCAGAAATTACCCACTTTTCTATTATGATTATTAATTACGTTGGATAAGCACGCCACAACAAAATGAGCATGGCTTTTTCATCATAAGACCATAGTCCCGAGGCGGATGATTTTTAGAGCGCCCATATCCCTGCAGTTCTCGCGCCCCATTTGCTAACGCAACTAGTCGCCCAAACTACACTTGTAGCCTTTTTTTATTCTTACGAGCTTCATAATAATTTTCTGAACATGTATTTTGCTAAATTAATTATTTTTATTTAAATATGATGCAAAAGTCATTTAACTTTAACGTATGACATTTAAATCAATTATGTTGTCTCCGACAAATGAACTAATGAACTAAACAATACCTAACTGTTCCTCCTCTTACTTAGTATCATTACTTAACAATTACTTAGAGTTTTAAAAGTGTGCATGATATTTAAAGACCTGGAATTAAAGGAACGTATGTAGAACATTTTGAAGCCACAAGAATCAAAAGAATATTGGAACACGGAATCGAAAGATAGGGATACGTCTTAATATTTCGAGCAGCAAGGTTGCATGTGAAAAATGAGGTGAGAATGAGATGTGTGGGATGCATATTTGCACCGAATTCATATCAGTTTTTCACAATTTAATCAATAATATCTATTTACGGTTATTTTCTACAATTCATGAACGTAAAAACAGTCAAATATAAAAGTAATACATAATACTATAATCATTAATATATAAAAACAGTAATACGGGATTTAACTTTTCGTTCTCCAAAGATTAGCACGCAAATGTACATTGCAAAAATCAAAGGAGTAGTGATCAGCTGACTTGACAGTGCCATTACTTCATTTTTACACTTTTGAGGGTTGGTCGTGTTCTGCGGAACGACAATCTATTAATTGATAAATACCATTGAGAAAGAAATCTTGGTCACCTAAAGTTCTACGATTTGTAATGAGTTTTATAAAAATCAGGAAGTTGCAGTAAAAATAGTACTACGTAACCATTACGTAGTGCCATTATAGTACCATTATAGTACCGTAGTACCATTATAGTGCTACGTACCCGAGAAAGTATTCACGAGAAAGTATGTCGGACTAATAAAAATTAAATCAAACAATTTTTAAAATTTTTGGTAATTAATAGTTAACATATGATGTTCATTTTATATAATGCAATGTATGAACAATTGGAATATCAAATACAACGATATTTTTATCATGTTTCTACTAGTATTATTTTTCTAATAGAAATGGTTTGTATTTGAAAACGCTGCCTTAATTTCATTTATTTGATTTCATTTTTTAAAAGTTGAGTTGATTTACTTAGTCAAAAACAGTAAAACCTGTATGTGATGTAAGAGGGAGTGCTCCAACTGCGAACGTTTTCTTGAGCTGCAGAATCTCTTCTCAACATTATAAATATAAATATTTTAAAATATTTTCATTTAAAAGTACCTCAATGGTTAATTATACAAAAAATAAGTAATAACAAAAGTATTGTTTTTGTGCTTATTCCGAAAATGTTAAATTTTTTTAAAAAATGTACAAATTGAAGGGGGTAGCCTAAGCTGGAGGTGATAAATTTCTGAATTGAGGAGATAATCCGGCTCTGTGTGTGCATTGTGCGTGATTGACACCCTTTGCGGCAAGTGTGCTGGCCAGCGCTGACCTTTCCGGGCGCTTGGGGCGGCGCGTGTGTGGCGTGGGCGCGATAGGACGCAGAGCCCTGGGGGCGAAGGCGCAGGGGACATATTGACGCGCGCTGCCTCCGGCGGCCGGCGCTTGCCCAAACATTGACCCCGCCCCGCCCCACCCCCCTCCCGCATGCGCCCTCGCCGCTGCTCTCGCCTCTCTCACCCTTTTTACTTTCTCGCCGCCGCCGCTCATGAGGTAGACAGAAAGTGATGTATTCTATCCCTCGTTCACAACGTTACGTCTAATAGCCACATAATAGATGTTTTATATTAAGTTACTTTTCATTTTTGAAGAAAGTTTGTAAATCACTCTTTCATTTGGTATTTACAGTGCGAATGAGATGTCAAAAAAATTACATTGTTGTAATTTTTGAAAACACAGAATAAAAGAACAGAATGATGTTATGTTATACAGTACATTTAGGACTATGTCTTCTAAAAGTTAAAGAAAAATAATTGAAGCATTTTTTAAAAAGTCTGACGAACATTTAGCTTATAATTGGGTTTTCGGCCTCACAAAACAAGGATTCTGGCTACACAACGTGTTAAAAGATTTTTTCGCTTAATTTGGCAACTGGTTTTAAGCACTTTTTCGTTACCAGAGCCCAGCAATCAGTTTTTTTCCGCTGAAAATCCACCGTTTTTTGCGCAGCATTACATAAACTTTCTCTCTACTACTAAATTTACAAAGCAAACCGGGATGTTTTTTTTTTAATATCAAGGAGAGAAAATTGAAATTTCAAGGAGAGATATTGGAAATCTGGAAAACATTTTTTTAATTCCAATAATTAATGTACACACATTCAAGAAGTGAAAATAGTGTAATCTAGAATTATGGAAAATTATTTATAATACTTGAAGCAGGTAATATTATTTATTTTAAGTAGTTTGAATTTTTAAACATGTACGTTAATACGATTAATATATTTTATTTATTTTGTGGTTCGATTACTTCATAATAGTCATTTATCATTTATTTTAAACATGCGTTTAATGAATTGTGTTGTCAGTTGAGATATTGTGGTAATCCATGGCAGCTTTGAATAAATGAAATCATTCATCTATAAAAGAGTTTTAATAATTTACTAACAAAACATATTTCGGGTAAATCCGCTGCCATTATCAATAGAACAACTACAAAATTCAACAAGCATCAATTAAGCACGTGTTTCAGGAAGTAGAACAAACGATGTTTACATGCCGACGCTCTCTTACGATCTGAAGTACTTCTCACAGAGTATAACGAACTACATTTCAACATCGGAATGTTTTAGAATTAGATTCCAAAACATGCGTTTCGTCGCCAACTAAAAAAATTAACTCCTAACTCCGAAAATCTATGGAAAATAACAAATCTTCAATCATACTCATTATCAAATTCTTGCTTTGAAAACTGGAGCTACATCAACAATAACCGAGTTCGAGAAAACCTCAGTTCTAACTCTCTACTTTTCGTAAATATTTTATCCTAATCCAGCCAATAAAATAGCTTTCAATGACCAAATAGTGTGATATACCAAAATCACGAACCATTTTTATTATGGAAATGTCATTTTATTCGACATAGAATATAGGGATGTCAATAGACGATCGCGAGGGATCGCTATGTGACAAATAAACAATCGGCGTTAAGGATCAATTTCGTTAGGCTGAAATGACAGAGCAGAGGCGGAATAAGGATTGTTTTGAGAGACAAAGAAAAAGGTATAACATTCGGATGGGTTGGTAACATTTCGGATCGCAGCCCGTTTGTTATGGTACTGCTCCGGCATTCGCCTGGTGTTGATCGAAGAAACCACGGAAAACTACTGAACGGAGCAGCCGGCCTCTAGAATTCTCCTCCAGACCAGCTGAATCGGACCTAGCTAGTGTGGAAAATCCTACCACCGTCGGAACTTGAACCTAGGATTTCCCGGTCAGATGCACTGCAGTGACATCAGTTGATGCACTGAGCCACCTCTCCCGATGTGTACTGGTGGATGGTTGAAGAGGATCCCAGAGGGGACACCGTTCCTTTATGTAATAATTTGAACATAGCCTATGTACTATGCGTTAAAGGGTATAGCCGAATAAGGCGGTGAAATGTGCCCCCAAACTAAATCGATAATCGCGATGCTCATATGAAAGAATAAAAAATGACGTAGATTCACAAAAATATCAGCTTCCTAAAGGCAATCTGTTGCAGAGATACAAGGAACGTGTTTTGCATGTTGTATTTTTTTCTCAGCATCTATTGCGTGCATTAGGATGCAATAAATTGCGGAGATGGGAAAACATAGTTAAATTTGAAGGTATTTTTGTCCACGAATTTTGACACGAAATTCATATAGAAAAATTAATAAATTTTTGAAATTCATTTTCGACGTTATGAACATCGTCATCAACGTTGGAGTACTGTCTCAATTCTTTCCACAAAAATGGGTCCTATAACATTCTATAACATATTTTTTTCAGATTTTTAAACAACGTGGATGGTAGTGAAAAACATTTAAACCTTTTTTTTAGTTTAAACATTTGAAATGACCTGTCTCTCACTTCAGTAATATTTACATTAGAGGCAATTTTTTCACATTATTATATTTTGAGTACATATACTTAAAATAATGTCATATAAAGTTTGTCGAAAACTCAACAGCTTTCTGTAAAAATGTGCTCAAAATTCCACTTTTTCAGAAACGCTCAAACGTCATTTTCTCAAGAATGGCTCCAAATTTTTTCTTCGATTTTTTCTAATGGATAGTGCTAATTGTACTGTTTTATATGACGTAAAGTTCATTTTGGTGTATCCTTTTGTTTTTTTTTCAAAAATTACACAAATGACATTTTTTTTCAAATATCTCTCACGCCGTTAATTTACACATTTCCATCTATTGGAAAATATTATTCATTTATGAGTGGAAGTGCTTCAAGTGAATTTTAATGAAGGTTTTCTAAAATTAAAGTGTTTTCTAAAGTGAAAATAGCTTCAAATTTGGCATTTACAGTAATGCTTAATAGCCATTTTCTTAAAAAAAAAAGCTTCAAATTTTTCAATGAAAATTTCTATCTTGGTCGCGATTTTACTCTTCTTGAATATTCTTGAAGTAATATTTCGGTTCTACTAATAAGAAAGCGAAAAGTTGACAAAAAGCCAAAAAAATGTAATTTTTGCGGAGATAGATGACAGTTGGCAAGAGTTTGGGCTAGACCGTAAAGCTACTCCACACCAAGGAAATTAGAAAACATTACTACGAGAACGTCTGTGCCATAGATACGAAGTGCCTAAACTAGATAGCACTTCTAGTTTAGCATTCTTGTTAATAAGACAATAATGTAGATGTAGATATTAATGTTAATTTTTGAGGTAAGTTGCAACGTATTTTTTCGCAGAAGAAAATTCTTGTGAGTAATGGATATATACACGACTTGCATTTAAAAATTGGATGTAAAATGTTTTGGAGGTGTCCGAAAGGTGTTTGTCAATAAAACGTTATTATCATTGCTCTGAACGTTCATTACACTGTGAATTCAGGTACTGGACGTATTTGCAATGAATTTGTAAGTAACTTAGTATTGTACCTATAATGACGTGTAAATCTATATTAATAATCATTTCCATTAGTGGACTTTTTGTAGTAGACATTTACCTCTGAACTAATGACTGAATTATTCTCTCATCATGAAATTTTACCTCACATAATCGTACCACATCCCTGATCTAGCCACAAAGGGTCAACGTAAACGTCCACTCTTTGGAATACAAAATACAAATGTAAAAAACAAACAAACAAACAAGAAAGATCACTTAGCAAATTAAACTCTTTTGGGGTGTCGTTGGTCGTCAATGTTCTTTGGCGGATCGTCGCGCGTCTTCTGGTCTCGTCGCCCGTCGCGACGCTGCGTTTTACTTTCATTCCGCGCGCTTCGAAAGCGCCTGGACGACAGGGCGTGTTATCCGGCGTGCCCCAGGGATTGTTTTGCCGGCCACGTGGTGGCGACGGCGGCTGCGGCGGCGATGGCGACGACGGCAGCGGCAGGGCCAAGGTGGGCGGCGGCGACGGCGACGGCGCGGGGTGAGCGTACGAAGAGCGTAGAAAGTCCGAGTTGATTGGCGTTGGCCAGGCCTCTGACGCCCTTCTCCGAGACTCAATCACCTGGTGGTGAGGGTGGTCATTGGGTGGTGGAGATGGTGGTGGTGGTATTCGCAAAGACTGGATGGTGATGACGGGGGAAGTGGTGATGGTCGACGCGGTGATGGCTACCGAAGTAAAGGGCGGTGGCGCCAGCTGTGGTGTTAACGCCGTCGATGGCGAGGGAAGCGCCCATGGGAAGATAGCGGTGAGAACGGTTGTGTCGGTAGCAGTAGTGGTGACGGCGGCGGCGATGCCTGAGATGGAGGTTGTGACAGTGGAATGACGGCAGCGGCGGCGGCGATGGCGGGCCTCTCATCCCCGTCGCTTTTTGCAGCCCCCGCCACCGCTGCCGCCGCCGTCCTCCCCGCCGTCGCCCTCGCCTTCCTTGCCGCCGCGCCCCTCCGCCGCCGCCACCGCTGCCGCCGCCGGCCTTTCACCGCCAGCCTCCGCTATATTAACCGCCACCGCAGCCTCCGCCGCCACTGCAAGCTCTCCGCTCTCCGCTTCCACTTCCTTCACTCACGGCTCCATGGCTCACCTGGTAAGTGCTGCCGCTAGCTGGGCTGCTGGGGTGCGGGAAAAAAGTACGTTCCAGTTGGCAAAATCGGGCATTAGAGAACTCATATGCTTCAAGGATGTATTAATCAGCCGCCAGCACTTAATTTTGATAGACTTAAGGGCAGTTACAATATGTAAAATAGGTACGCGTTTAATACATAGCACATTTGATTCAACATCCCAAGAAATTATGCGTGAATTGCGAGTCTTTAATTTTTCGCGGGCATAGTTTTTTTTCAAAGAATTTTCCATTTTTTATTTTCATGTTGGGGTGATGTGCGAAATTACGTAAAAAGTCAGAAGTCGTTCATGTGAACCAAAAAATTTTCAGTATTAATTTCACTTACATATTCAATCACACTTTTTTGAAGGTTTAGAACAATATTTTTGAATGTTAATGTTTTCCGAAATTTGTAATAATTTATAGTACGCGAATCAAATAGAAAAAAGTGTAATATCACATCATAGTTTCAGAAGATGATAAATTTAAATATACAGCGAACGTTGCAACGGTTTTCAGTTATCGAATGAACTTTTTTATACATACTGTATGCATTTTCATGACATTTATGAAGATAGCGTGAAGATACCACCGTGATTATCTTTAATTTGTCAACGAAGAATTATCTTTAATTTGTCAGAAAAGAGAAAGGTAATTCTTAAGAATTACCTTTGAATTACGCGTGAAGACAGAAGTTCTGTCTTCACGCGAAGCAGAGCACAGGCATTGTTTGAGAATCAACCTCGGTTAGTTAAAAAAAGAAGAAAAAAGCAGTGCGATTTCATCTTTTCGTAAAGTTAATTCATATTTCAATTTTATTTAATTCAGAATATGTTAGTTAGTATTCCTATTAAAGAAGTAATTCGTTTATCCACATTGCCACTAAAGAAGTAATCGTATTTCGAAAGTACTTATTAATTTTTAAAAACTCGCACATCAATTGTAATTTGTAATAACATCCTCACTTCACAATCTGTATATTAATAGTCGGATAATGCAAATCAGAATACATTCGTATTGCCTTCTTATTACTTGCAATCTAATAATGTTATTTTGCCTAACATCATATAAAATAACTTTGCATGAAGTGAGAAGACGATAATCCTAGTTTGTGAAATCTATTTTTTATTTTCTATTGAAAAGAGCACGTATAATACCAAAATATATGTACACGCCTAGAACACGTCGAATATTACAATTTGATTTTATTACGAAGCTTTAAAAAAAGTTTTAGAAATCTACATTATGTTAATCCCCACTAAAATGTAGAGAGAAAACGCAAAATAGACTGCTTGGCATTTCTAAAAGGTACGTGGTACCCATTTATTTAATGAGAGCAGATGTTAAATTAATGTAATTTGCTAATTAAACTGTTCTCTTTTAATTGTATCATTCTCATTTATTTCAATTGTTAGTTCATAATTCATTATGTACGGTTACTTTCTCTTTACATACACAACGTGTACTGACCCTGTCATGAATGTGCGCAAATCATAAACGTAATATTTTTACATTCAGGACATTAATCATAACTAAACATGATAGAAAAGGAGTGAACCACAATTGGCAATGCTGGCTGGAAATAACGAAAGATATAGGAACTCGACGGTTTTAACTTGTGGTGTTATTTGTAAATTTCATTAACCAAATTTCAATATATAAAAACAAATAACATACAAATGAAAGAGTTAATGTGTGGTCTACTCTTAAGAAGCAAATTGGTAACACAAACGTTGTTTTTGCTGTTGTGAAGCTTTCCTTTTCAAGGCAACTTTTCGCGAAACAACATTTTTTGGAACAGTTTTTTTTTAATCTTTGTTGGTGACTGTCGATCAAAATTTATAATTCTGGTATCTCTGACTACCTGAATCTCATTAGATTTTAACCTTTTTCGCTGTAAATTTATGTTCCGGTAATAAATCATCAAAACATCGATTCTCGTTTAATGGGAGGTTATTTAATGAAATATTTACAGGACGATAACGAGTAAATTCAATACTGTTAACTCTTCCGCAAATATGTAGTGAAAGGAAAATTAATGGCAGTTTATCTCTATTTCGCTTGAATGTCACTCAATATTTCACGGTATGGTATTCATTCAGCCTAACTCTTAGAAATCAGAACGGAACGATGCAACATAAAAGGTCTCTGGGAAACCTAGATTGCCATGGACGCGAAGAGCCCCAACGCTATTGGACTCAAAAATTAATCTCCGCAATGTGAATTGCAAACAAGGGCTCGGTGAAAGAGGTAGAGGAAAGGAAGTTCCTTTAAAAACACACCAGATGGCAGAGGAATTCGTTTTGCATTTTGATGTTCCGATGACATTCCGGCATGAGATATAGTAATATTTTATCACGCGGAAAAACTGCAAATTTATGAAATCTGTATGCTTACGGCTTTTCGCATGTCTAAAAACTGTTGATCTTATTATTACAAAGGGAAGGATTTTTTCAATAGAAAATAATTGCAAAACATTTTATAAAATACCATAATAGATTCACTTTGTTTATATTAACAATTGAATACGCAGTGACTCTTACAACATGTTGGAAATAAAAGAATTACTCGATATACGTAGAATTTGAAAGATTTATGTTGGGATATATATTTTGTATAATTTATTTCGTCGCGAACTCCTCAAACTACAAACAATTTTCAATGCATGTAATGAGGCTGATTTAAACGTTAGATAGTTTTATTTTAAATTTACAATTTAAGTTACAATGTTTCCTACTTTTGAACGAAATATGTTCAAATATTAATCGTTTTAAAACAATCCAAGCAGGTGTATGCTATGAATCAATGTAGCGTTTATACAACTGAAATTCATTTCCCATTTACGATGCATCTACGCATTTTAAAATCGTTCATACATTTTGTTCTTAGGTGAAAATTTTCAATTTGGACATTTTCTCCTAAGTAAAAATTGCTAGTATTCAGAAAATTTGTCGCAAATCTCTAACTTCATTACAAGACTGTTTTGTCCCACAACAACTTCAAAGATTAGGAACAGCACGATCCTCTTACACGTACGCGCTCGATCACATGACCCACGCGCGACAGGCGCTCACTTGGAAGCTTAGGGCTCGCCGGCTGGGGCGGTGCTCCTCGGAAGCCGTCGGGTAGGGCGAGAGGAACACCGCCTCCTCCAAGGATATGACATTGGTGACGGGACAAATGCCATCCTGTGTGCGCAGGCGCGCCTTCTCTTGCTGGCGGCGGCGGTCGGTGCCGCGGTGGGCGGCGCCGCGGACGCAGACAAGGGCAAGCGCGAGCTGGGCGCCGGGGGGGCGCCGCGCGGGCGCGGGAGGCGGCGGCGGCGGAGGCGGGGGAGGCTACGGAGGAGGGGACGTCGGCGGCTACGGCGCCAGTGCCGGCGGCTACGGCAGCTACGCGCCCAGCGCGAGCTACGCTGGGGCGGCAGCGGGGCTACGACGCGGGCGGCGCTGGGCTGGACGCCGGCCACGGCGGCGGATACGGCGGAGGCAGCGCTGGAGGGTGAGTAGTGGCCCATCCCCCATGCAGAAGCATCGTGTAATGCTCAATTCCAATTACTCACATACATCAATTTTTAAATAACTCAAGATCAACATTTGAATTACTCCAGTTCAAAGTTTCAATGACTGAAGTTCAGTTTTTCTATAGGTAATTCAAGTCCAAACTTTCAATATGTAATTCAATTCGCCTTACTTGATACATGTATCAAATGCAACCTCTCAGCAACTCAACGTTTCAAAATCTCAAATTCAATCTTTCAAGGTCTCAAGTTCAACCATTCTACATTTCAAGTTTCCGATTTTAATTTCTCCGTTTTTCAATACTTATAGCTTCATATCATGTTTTAAGATGCATTTGCTGCATTTATCGTGAGAAGAGGTGTACACTTTTCATGTTTCTCTGCAGTTTCTTGAAGTTATTGTCTCATTCATTACTATTTTAAATTGCGGTATTACAATTTTCTTCAATTATTTTGAAATCAAATATCCAAACCTATTCTTGTTTTCCTGCTCCAGCACGAGGTTTTTGAAGTTTCGGCTAAACGTCATTAAAACGATAAATTTAAAGAGAATATAGATATTGTATTATCCTTTAAATGACATTTTATGAAACGCAACCTCTACTACTAAATGTATTCAGTTTTCCTGAGGAAAGTCAAACAGCTGGAGGTGAAAAGAAATATAATTACGTGAAAATATAATTGCATGGATGTTTCCATAAACATAAATGCTTTAAAATACATCTGTTTAAAAAGAAATTCATGAATATCGTTCTTTTCAAAACTTTGGCACTTTTACCACTCAATATTCATGAAATGTTAATGTCAAAGACAGCTACCGCTGCATATTGCATATATGTGGGTGTATCGGTATTTTGCAGAAGTCTACATATTCATACAAAATGCACATGTCTTTCGTGTCATGTTGTGATTTAAGAGTTTCCTAGTGTTTCTAAAACTTGAAGAGTAACGAAATATTTACCAAGCATGAATATGAAAATTTGTCCAGATGGTTTTTGGGCTCCTTGCTTCTTGCTAGTCGGATGAATGTAAATTTCAAAACTGAAGGGAAATCGATATCTGATAAGCAAATGAGAGGACGTGAATAAACCGCCAGATGGATGTAGAAATTTAATTCTGCGTTTGAGAGCACAGGATGAGCGGGATAGTGTAATTTATGCCTTCGATTTGCCGTTGGCTTCACAGTTTCTCGCTTTACACCTGTTGGGAGATCGCTCGACCTCAGTTCTATCATTATGGCTGAATATAAACGCTAGAAAACAGTCAACAATAGTCGGAGGCACTTGACTCATCATCACACATTTCTTGAGGTACCAACTTTCTGAAGTTTCTTTTACAAAGTATTGTAAATGAAAGTAGTTGTCTTTCACGAAAAATATGACAAGTAAATTTTACTTATCTTTCTTTTTTATTATCTTTCTGTTTTCTCTGCAATATCTGTTTTGCGTCTTTGTTTTACATAAAATGGTATCAATCATTTATGTATATATATATACTCAAATGAATGATGAGCGCCTTTATATTCTAATTCCATGTTTGACATTTGTTTTCCCTTATTTCACAAAACTCTTCACATTAAGAGTATTCGAGCGACTTAAACTTAACGATTTTCTTCGTTCCAAACGACTTACCACGACTTACGAATGTAGTAAGAGACTAACATCTACTACTAATTGTTGAATTTGATTCACAATTTTAATTCTAGGTTCTCAATAGCCACATATAAACATATTCTTAGACCGGGATGGCCACATGGCAGTGTTGAGTGAAGTGTAAATATGATTCAAGATCTTTCAGGCGGACTCATGTCGAGCTTATCTAGTTCGAGTCCGATTCAGTGCATTCTTATTTCCTCGAGCCTGAAGCCGAAGCCTTATTGCCGAAGCAGTATGCTAACAAACGGGCCACGGACCGTGCGCAATATTTCCTTCCTCTATCCTATCCTCTTACATACACATGCATACACTGCCACGTATATCGAGACATCACTCGCGAGCTTAGAGCTTGTTCCGGCTGGGGCGGTTGCCCCGGATTTTACCATCCAGAAGGGGAGGAACTCCGCCACCTCCAGGCGTAAAAGCATGCCTACACTAACAGGACATAAGTCCATAGCAGTTGGCATAGTCATCGGGAACATGAACCAATGGAGAAACCTTCTGTAGATACGACGCACACGCGGCCGCTCTGTCGGCGGGCGTGGGTGGCGGCGACGCGGGCGGCCACGGGGGCGCGGGCGGCGCCGACGGCCACGCGCTGGCGGCGTTGGCGGCGGCGGCCATCGGAGGCGGCCACGGCGGCGGCGGCGGCGGCGGCGGCTTCGGAGGGGCCTTCGGCGGAGGCATCGGGGCCGGAGGCTTCCACGGCGTCGACGGAGGCACCAAGCACATCATCAAGCAGGTGGCGGCGCCGCACATCAAGGTGATCAAGGTGCCGTACCCCAAGCCCATCCCCGTTGCCGTGCCCAAGAGCCTGCCCATACCCGTGCACCACGCCGTCGTCATCCCCGTCAAGGTAAGCCACGCGCACCGGCTGCCGCACGGGCGCTTATGGGGCTGTGGGATGAAACTCGGCAATAAGATTGGGAATAGAAAGTTGGTTTAAAATCCGGACGAACTCTGACACATCAAATTTGCAGAGGCGATGCATTTGCTTGTTTTCGAACAGAAAAATGAGAAAAGAAATCAAGACATTAAATATGGTGAATTCATAGTTTGTGCGTTAATAATAATGCACAGAGAACGGATTTTTTCTAGTTCACTGATCATGTATTTTGAAATGTAGCTGAATTTGTAGGCACGTAACTTTTAGATGAATCACATGAAATATATTCTGAAATTTCTTATTATTTTTATTACCGATATGCATTTATTTTTCGTAGCGCCCTTTGGATTTGAATAATAACTGATAAAAATAAGTGTAGTTTAGACGAATATCTCTGTAGTGGTTGTTTTATGCACAGCTCTTAGGACATATGTCAATGAAATATTTACGAGGTTTATTAACTGGAAAACATAAACACTTATCCTGCAATACATGCATTCAAATTGAATTTTGAGCAAAATTTCTCAAAACTGGAAAAAATAAATTTTAGAAGATGAAAATATGATGTGATCACTTATAAAACTACCATTAAATTATTACACTTTCATTTGCAGGTCCCAGTTCCTGTGGAAGTGCCAATCTACAAAGCCAAGTACGTCGAAGTAGAGAAACCCTACCCTGTCACCGTTGAGAAGAAGGTGCCCTATCCGGTGGACAAACCCTACCCCGTAACGGTGGAGAAGCACGTCCCAGTGCACGTGCCCAAGCCCTTCCCCGTTCACGTTCCGGTATACAAGCACGTGTACCACGTGCCCAAGGGCGCCAGCAGCGGTGGCGGCGGCGGCGGCGGCGGCGGCCACGGCTGGCACTAAACGCACCGCTTCATCCATCACTCGCTGCTCATCACGCACGCACGCACGCGTGCGGTCACGTGTGGGCGCGTGTCATCCAGTCACGTTCCTCGCCCCGCACGAACGTCCCTCGCCGGGAGTCGAACCCAACCCTTCATGCTTCGGTTCTTTCATCTTCCATTCATCTACGCGATGCGACCTCACGCTGTACACACAAGTTGTTTGTTGACGTTTTGTTTTTCGCTGTGTTAAGTTTGTTTTGTTTTCGTTTACTGTATATAAGCAATCAACCTTTTGTAATAAAACTTTTGTAGCAAACTGAATTTTTTGTTTGTACATTTTGTGACAAATTATCCTCTCCTTTATATCAGCGCGAAGTTCTTACTGAACGAATCAGTACTTCACAGGCAATAAGAATACCAACAAAAGGATAAAGAGAAAAGAAAATAACGCAAGAAAACTTAGTAGTTGGGTTCACGTATTTTCCTATTTACATGAAGATTTTTTATCGATGTGTACAATATAATAATATATTACTAATATTATACTACAAATAATATGTGTAAATTGTTGCATCGCATTGTGATATCAACAGTGTTGCACAACAGTGTAGTACTATCTTTGTGTTAAATTCTGCATAATTTTGCATTCTTCTGCGACAAATCACTTGGCTTTCCGATCTCCCTGTACTCCGATAACTGTACCGTAATTATTGATAGGAAGCATTATTATCTTCTCCACACAGCGAGGACTTCGAATGCACTGTGTTTTCGTTTGTAAAACTATGATTAGGATACCCTAAATGGTTAAAACATTATACAACTTGAACTTTTTTATGAAAAGACAGCCAGAGACATTTTCCAAAGAAAAGTTACAAAATTGTTTTTTTTATTATTTTTTCAAAAGAATGTTCTGATGAGGCAAATGATTCCTCTGTTAATATAAAGTTAAGAAAATATTTATTACAATTTAGTTTTAATTGTAGGATATCAGTGTGGGTAATATAGAAGGGTTTGTTACAATAACGGATTGTAAAAAGACAGCAGTCACGGGGACTAAAAATACATTATAGCTAATACAATAATTCACAAAGGTAGAAATCCAAAGCCCCATAGAAATAGAAAATAGCCGTGCTACATCAGCACGTACATTCCCACTTGATTGGAAACAGCTTCGAAATATTGAAATATTGCATTTTCTGTGCTACCAGCATCTCAGCTAATATTTGAAAACGTTCAATTCAAACAAGAAACGAACAATGCATTCTGTTGCCAGCGCAGCATTGTCAAAGCTATGTGCATTCTCTTGCCTAATAATATCAGTACAGTTATTAGAATAGATGCAATTGACATCAAAATAATTACGAAAATTCCGGATGATAACTCTTGAGTTGCCTTTCGTCGTAATTTCGAAATTTTCACATATACTTCACATAATACGTTTAAAGTCAAATAATCACAAAGACCTACTATTAATTTTAATAATTGAAACATTATTTGAATATGTCGTAGCCGTCTAAATGACGGCGTCGGTCGTTCTAGTGTTAAGTTAATATATTACCACCCTTTTATTTATTGACACCGCCTCTAACGACGCGCAGGAAATTAAAACGTTAAGATCATATGTTCGTTAGATCGAGCATGGTGAAGTACTCCCAAAAAATACTTTAAATGAAAGTAAAATCTCTGTTCTTCAAAGCAATAAGACGCAATTTGGCCCTTATGGGCCTAATTGTTTAACAAAAGTTTAAATTAGTACAGGCTCTTGTGGAAAAACTTTCGCAGGCATAGTTTTCTTTAAGTTATTGAAGAAGTTATACGGTTAATGTACCTTTTTCTTTTATTCAATATACAGAAATTTTTGGGAGGAACAGGTGATATTAAGTGATATAAAACATACGTCACCGGGTATCCTGAGGAGTAATTTACAAAAAAACTGCTGCGAAATTCATCGCAAACGGAAGTACTGGCTCTCAGCTTAGGAGTTACATGACCATCAGCTGGACAAAATAAAACAGCTGTATCTTATCACTGCCACCATCTCGACATTCGACAACAATGATTTTCACAAATATCGAAAAAATAGAATGATTATCAGCATTTTCAATATTAAATTATAATTAAAATTAAATTAAGTATTTTTCATATCATTAATTCAATTTTTCTCATGGCTCGTAGTTCGTTTGAAACATGTGTATATTTCATTAATTTCAAGTAGAAATTAAGCAAAAACCAATCTTTCTCAAAACATTTTATTTGACCTTTCTAAAGAGCTAAATTTGTACAACAGAATCTGAGGCAAAAGAAATCTTAAATTTTTTAGTTTTTAATTTTTTAAACATTTTCGAATAACATGGAGATACCGGAGAAATGAGACGAGCACCATATTTTTTTACCGAACCTTATTACTAAAGGGGACAAAATTTAAACAAAAAATTCGTACATTTCAAGAGGAAAGTACGCAAAAACTAGTTTTTTTTCTTCAAAAAACTGTACATGACGTTTTTAAACAGCTAATTGTCTTCAGCAGACTTTGTCTGGGACAAAAATTTCTATCTTCAATTTTGTAGTACTATTTGGGGGGGCGGGGACAATTAAAAAAAATAAAACCGGGGGCTTCAACTAAAATAGACCTGTACCATTCTCTTAAACATACTTTGCACTATTCAACAACAAAATTTAATCAAAAAATTTGGAGTCATTTTTTGAAAAAGGTCTGAGGGCCTTCATGTAAAGAATGCCCAAAAATTAAAATATCGGTTTCAAATTCCAGGCGCTGCGACATCAGATACAACGATTTGGGAATATCAATATTGGAAAACATCGGCTGAACGGTTTATGCGCTAGCGTTATGCACACACAGACAGACGGAACTGAGGAGCAGACAGACGTTTTGGCTTCTTGGCTGTCCGGGTGATGCCGCGAGCATAGAGGCCATCGTTTCGCCTGACATGTCAAGCGAAAGAGCGAGCGAAGCTTACATGTGTAAAAAACAAAGAACAATATTTATCAGATTAATAGAAAAATAACTTAATAATTCAAAGGAATTTAAATTTTTTAATTTATTATTAAACAATTATTAAATCATTATCACTTATTAATAATTTATTAATAAATTATTATTAATTTATTTATAAAGTATTATTTATTATTAATATTATTTGTTATTAATAATTAATACATTTTCATTAATTTATTAAAAAACTATCATTAATTTATTAATAAAATATTATTAACTTATTGTTAAATTATTGAAAATTTATTTTCAAAAGAACAAGTCATTATTACATGTAAATGAGATGCTATAGAAAGGCACGGACTTTACCCTACCAAACTCTTATAATTTCCTTGGTGTAGACTGGATTTACGGTCTTGTCACATCCGCTGGCCAGCTGCCATCTATTGTCGCTCAAAGTACTTTTTTTAAAACTTTTTTTGAACTTTTTGCTTTCCTGAAAGTACAATCGAAATATTACGTCAAGAATATCAAAGCAGAGTAAAATCTCGTCCTAAATAGAAATTTTCATTGAAAATTTTAAAGCCGTGTTTAAGAAAATGGCGATTACGCATTGCTGTATGCAAAATTTGAAGCTCTTTTTCACAGAAATCTATTGAGGTTTTGAAAAACTTCATTTCAAGTATTACCACTCGCAAATGCAATAATGTATGCAAATCGGAAATGGAAATATGCATATTAATGACGTGAGAGATATTTCAAAAAACAAAAAACAACAAACAACAACAAAAAACAAAAAAGTTGTATTTAAAAAACAAAAACAAAAGAATACAGCAAAATGAATTTAAGGTCATATTAAACAGTACCGTTACCACTATCTGTTGGCAAAAGTTGAAAGAAAAATTTGGAGCGAACTTTTTAGAAAATGGCGTTCGAGCATTTCTGAAAATACGGAACTTAAAACTCTTTTTCACAGTAATCTAGTGAGTTTTCGAAATACTTCATTTGAGGTAATTTAAAACACTTTCACTTGCAAATGCAAAAATTATTCTAATAGATGAAAATATGCATCTAAACGGGTGAGATACTGGGAGAGATATTAAAAAATTACATTTGTGTTATTTTTGGAAAAAAAACAACACCAAAGAATATACCAAAATGAACTTTACGTCATATTAAAAAGAGAAATTAGCACTATTCTCTTGAAAAGTTTGAAGAAATAATTTGGAGCCCTTTTTGAGATAATGTCATTTGAGAATTTCCCACAATGCGGAATTTGAACTCATTTTAACAAAACAGTTGAGTTTTCCAGGAACTTTATTTTTTCAATATTTAAAGCACATATACTTATAAACACAATAACGTAAAGAAATCGCCCCTAATGTAAATATTACTGACGTGAGAGACAAGTGAATATAATTACATTATTGTAAATTTTTAAAAAACAACAACAAAAGAATATAGCTATTTGATCGCATCGTATGGAGTACAATTCGCACTATCCCTACCAAAAAATAAAGCAAAAGTACGGAACTGTTTTTGAAAAATTATTGTTGTCATTTTTTAAATTGCAAATATTACACGCACCATTGCACGAAAAATACTAACATTTTTAAAAAAATCTACATGACCTTTATGAAACAACTTTTTATGGAAAACAAATTTCCTTTGAAGGGATAAATCTCTGTTTCCAATTTTGTTGTTGTACGAAGGCACCGAAAACAAATTCAAACTTTTGCAATTTTCAAAAATTCGTAGTTAATCGTGAAAATCTTACCTATGTCGCTTTGTTTAAGAAAGTGAAAAAAAATTACCTTTTTTGAGAACATGTTGAAAATGTCCAGGGGGCTTCATGTAAAGTACCCCCAAATTTTAAAGAATGTTTTTCAAAATTTCAAATATTCAACTAGAGCTAGATGGACAGGGGTTTCTTCAATTTGGAAAACATCCTTTGCACGGTTTAGGTGCTAGTAATGTTCACAGACGGACGGACGGAGGATGGACAGACGGACGGGCAGACGTTTTGCTTTCAATTGGCTTTTAGTCATCAAGGACCCACAAAACTGAGATTCTGGCTGCCCCACGCGTTAGATAATTTTTTTCTTAATTTAGCAACTGGATTTATCCACGTTTCCGTTGACAGGGCCCGGCAATGAATTTTTTGTGCCAAAAATCCGCCGTTTTTTCGCGCAGCATTACATAACTTTCTCTATACTACCTATATTAGTCTGTATATACGTATGTATACGAGGACGTACCTCCCTGGCGATTTGCGTGTTTCCTTCGAAAGTTGTATCAACTATATCTCAAAGCAACATTAATGCGTCGTACAATTTTCTCACTCTCACTTTCAAATGAACCATTAAATTGGCAATTGAATGTTTGAATACAACTAAATATACTGCATGATCTATTTCATTATATTTATTAACCTTGTTCTCTTTCCTAGGTCTTTTGCCACCTATGTACTGTCTTTCCTCGGAATTTATATCAAACGGCCCTAACAGGAGTTTCCGAAGTGCTTCATGATCTTTTTTCCTCTAAAGCCAATTTTCTCCTTTTTTATTTTCGAAGAAAAACTTGACGGATGTTTCTTCTCGTTCGTCAAACATTTTCTAGGATGTGAATGAACATGGAAAAAGCAAGCCTTACAACACAAAAGTCTGGAAATAAAAACTCGCACCCCATGAAATGCGTATGTAATCATCACAAACCTCCAGGGCGCGACCGTTACCGTGCCAGCACTCCCGTTCTTCTTCCACACGTGCTCCTGTGCAAGCTCACCCATATATTTCAACTGGTTTATATCTCTCTGGTGGTTCGGAGTAATTCTGCTAACGCTTCTCGGAGTCGCCCACAGACCTTTCTGCGACGCCCTCCCGTTTCTTCTTTTCCTTTGTGGTTGCAGAGCCTCCTCCACCTTAGACCTGCAATGGTCTGTGCACACAGGAACCCCCTGAAGAGAGGGAGACTGGCTAAGGAGACCATTTTGTCCAACGGTGACGTCCTATCAATGATGACACGAATGTTTCGCTAACTGATGGTTGATTTTCAATAAGCAGTTAATATAATCGATTAATTGTTTCTGCGGTTATGAAAATTAATTTTAAAAACATAAATTCAAGCGTATTTATTTTTATAGGTCCACGCCCCACTTAGAAAATGATTATGGAACGAATGCACATTCTGTTGCACTTATCTTCTTTTGTTTACCTCTCCTCCGAAAATCCTGAATAATATTTTGCTTTCTACACATTGTTTGTATGGATTTCTCGGCACTTTTCCTAGCTCACTTCCGGGCCTTTTTCCCCAGATCATCGTAGACCTCGCCATCAAACAAGAAAAAGAGCTTATATGGCTTCCGTAGTGGTCGTGCAATAGCTGCGCCTTACAATAATCGTCCTGTACTTAATATCTTTTGTCCCACCACTTTTTTGAAAATAGTTCCCAAGAAGATGAGCAAAAGCCAAATTCCACAATTCCACAAATTCCCCTGTAATCTGGATCAATGTTTATCATTTCGGGATACTTTTCTGTCTTGAATAATTCCAGAAACTCTCAGAATATTAGATACATTAAATCTCACATTAGCAATTTCTAAAATATTGTCTATTTGTACTCCCTTTCTGGGATCTCCCTTTAGAACGCCCATGCATCTTCGCTGTCCTCAGAGTTACTTCTCTTCTCGGATGTGATCAATGGTTCACAAAACTTCCCCAACCCACCTGCCTCCCTAGCCACACTTCACCTGCTCAACCAGACTACCTCACAAGCACTTACATTTTAGGATCATTCAGGACAACCCCCGAAACCATCCGTCATCGAGGCTAGAATCCGTACCCCTGCCACCCTCTCTTCAACCACATCCAACAGCCGCCTTTGCCACGAGAATGTTTGTCAGTTTCCAATGTCACCAGAACTCATTCAGAATTTCTTCGTCTGCACCGATCCTCGTTCTCCACCTCCGTCAACTTCCCTGCACCCTTTTCATAGTCACCACTCCTACTTTATCCTCGATTCCAAAATTCACACCTTTCCAACTGTTGGCACGTCAATTTCAGAGCCCCCGTTGCGTACAAACAGCCCGTCTTTGCTCCTACAATCCCCAGCCCTTCCAGCCTTTCCATAACAGATCCCAGAGCTCTGTTTACCCCCGCCGCTCCTAAAATCTCCAACCCGTACATATCCTGGATCCTCCACGTCTGTCAACCATTCTCGGAACATTTTTCAGATTTATAACAGCCGCCAACCACTGATTCCAAAGTCCACACCTCCACATCACCCTTCTACCACCGTCCCTGCACCGCTTACAAAAGTATTCGCAAGTCTCATGCCTACATTTATCTCCACGCCGCTCCCAGAAGCGCTAACCACCAACCATTCCTCACAGTCTCCCAAACCATCTAAATATTTCCGTTCTACCTGAAAGCCCTAACTCCCTTTACCTCCCTATCAATCCCCACAGAACCACCACCTCCTCGAAATATCTTGCCACCGCCCCTGCAAACCTTCCTCATGGCTCCAGCTCTCCACTTCCTCGCTCACTCCCCCCGGCCTACTCCCTGCCCCCTTCCAGGCGCCCACTTCCTCCCTCCATCCCCGCAGCGCTCCCAAGCCAATGCCCTCCCATCGGAGCGAGGTAGCGCCGGAGGATTATTATTCGCGAACTTTCCGGAGCTCTCGGGCGCGCAAGAACCGTTACAAGCCCATTTAAGGACAAAACCACTCGGGGGCGGCGCGAACACTTCTCAATTAGTGGCAATCCCTTTAGTTTAATGATTTCTTCTCGGGGCGGTCGTCGCCCGGGATTACGGTTAATGAATTGGCCGAAGAAGCTGCGAGCGCGGACTTAGTGCGCCATCTTTGTTTCCTCCGCCTAAGTTTAAGCGCTGCGCAGACGTACTACAAGCGTTTGCGCAGAGATTATCGCTGTGGTCGACGTCCATTTCATGGAAAGTTTCAATGCAAACAATTAAGCATTTTCGAATCAATGGAGTAATCGTAACAAAATAGTTGCCTCTATCTTCCTATAAATTAAGCCAAACAGTGTTTGCAAGATAATTAGACAATAAATACTACCCCGGGATTAAGAGTATCGGTGCAACGTGACGGTGAAGAGTACCGGTGACTATAATACATCAAATTCGATACTGGTGAAAGTCAGAAATTTTTTAATGTTTGGAACATTTGCGAGTTTATTGCTCTTGCCGATCTCCTGACTTCTGTTCTTTCATAACATCCAAGCGAATACTCCGTACAACGGGTCACGGTGGGTACCTTTGTGGGATCGCTCCTTGCCCATCCCGCCACTAATTCCATTCTTAAGCCTTAGCGCTGGTTTGATTCACCAAATCCACAAGGTCCAACAGCCAATGATCATTGAAATCTTCAATAAGTGGCGATGATTAGAAAATCGACAGTAAGTAATGTAACCTCCAAGACACTATGTTTTGTGGTTGGTTACCCGAGTAAGAGGGGAGGGGTATACAGAGTAAAACTCTTTATTATGCAATTGTACGTACGTGACGAAAATCACTGAATTCGACCTAGCTATTCAGCTGGTATAGAAAACCCGCCACCGTCGGGAGACGAACACTAGGACCTCCCGGTCATTTGCTGCAGGGTGAGCGGAAACGCTGACTCTAAGCTAATTCAGTCTATCATTGTATTAGATTTATTGGACAAGAATAAATTTGGGTTCAAATTTAGAACTCGTCATAAAGTCAGAGTAAAATATCCATCAGTTAGTTCTGACTTTTATTGAGATTTACGTTTTTAGCCTTGAAAATATCTTTTGATTCAAGTACATACTTCTTCGAAGAATCCAAGGGCATTTTATCACAACTAAAAATATTCATCACTTGGAAGAAATTTATTGATATTCAACGAAGATACCAATTATCAACTCTCAGGCCCTGCCAAACTTCTCAAACCAAACTGTTGACCCACATTACAGTTTGTCGATCCCTGGCTTAGAGTATAAAAAGGCTATCGCCGTGGAGCCAAACTCCCGGTACGAAACTTTACTCATTTGCTATTTAAGCGTGTTCTCTCCTACTGCGGAACGTGCAGGAGGTAAATTTTGTACGACATCATGCCGTAGGCAATAAGAACAACTATTTTGAAGAAATTTTTATCGGACGTCGTTTCAGTTTAAACGACAAGACGTTTACATCTCGCTCTCGAAATACAGGGTGCTTCGAAAGAAGACTCACAAGATTCATACAAAGCTGTTTTCGACATTCAGTTAATCGCAACAAAATGCTTTCACTCATTTTCGCGTGAGATTTGTAGTTAACGTAATGTTAAGTTTTTAAAGTAAGGGATAATATGTGTCTTGTTTTATTACTTCTAGTATACTTATTTATAACTTTCTATCCTAAACATAAAAAGAACAAATATTTTGCTCATCACGTTTTTGATGCTTCATGCTTCTTTAAATGTCTGAAAGTTTTGAACATAAGAAAACGTTTAGTAGAATTGCCGTGGTTTCAGATCGCGCACTCATGAAAGTCTTGTACTTGCACAAGATTGTCAAGTTCAAACAAAAATCGGCATCACGTTTTTATGTTGTTTTGCGTTACTGTTACCGTGCTTTCCGTAACACTTTATAAAAAATATCTTAGATTCACTATTACTAAACACAGAATTAGCGTAAAAGTGTGTTTATTTTTGCGAAATAATTTTTATACAGTCGTGTAAACACTATTATCCATTTTACTTCATATTCTTGATTCATAATTCCAAGAACAATTAGGTCTTTCCTTAATAACGATGAGAATGGTGAATTTATTTTTCTTTGGAATTCTTGTCGATATTACAGTATTATTGTCATTGCCAAAAATCTAGCGGCTTTCCTGTTTACCTTTCAGCAAAAGATCTTAATGTAAACAATTTATCATTCTCTTTATTATGTAATTCATTTATACATATTTTTGAAAAATGCTTTGGTTTAAAAGGATTCTTGATTTCCAGGTGTACAATGTTTTCAACATTATTTTGAAAGCTTAAATCTCAGTAATGGATGACGAAACAGTTACCAAAATTTACCGGAAAATTTTATTGAAATAGAGAGAGAATACAGAAATGAATGTTTCAAAATGTACATTTCTTCAGTCCGTGTTCATATCAGAGTTTACAGGCAAATGTATATATAATTTTATGATCCAGTAGCAACAACGTATTGAGGCTCTTTTGATGGATGTATTAACTTGCATACTTTGCTGTTAAATATAAATTGGAGAGGAATTTGCGATTTGAAAATGGTCAATTAATTCTGCAACGATACGGTGTAGTTAATCGAGGCATACAGCTTCATATTACTGCTGCGACCCAGAATCACAAAGCCTGGGAGCGGTATTTGGAATATTAAAGAGAAGTTGTTGTATGCTCTATCTCTCTAACCAAAAACTCCAACATGAGCTATCGAATAATTTGGTATAATTGTGTCTGGGAACGGTGTATTCCCTGATACACCGTTGATACAACTTGACATACATATTGAACATTTTACCATATCTTGACATTACATAATTTTTAATGGATTCTTTCCCTTTTTGTGAATATATTCCCCTTTTATCAATAACACATAACAGTTTATATATCCTTAACAAAAATTACGTTGTTTTTGGAAAAGATCACCTGAGCGTTGGCACATCATCTGAGCGAAAATACTTTTATTTCGTTACACAATATATGTCATTGAAATAAAAATTGGTAATAGATTTCAAATTCAGCACACCAGTATTGACATCAATATTTCCTTAAATTATAATTTTTTGAGTGGACATAGAATGGAGGTGGAGTTGGACTACATATTTGCCGACTTGTAAAAGTTCTGCGTAGAAGATTGTCTTTTTTTTCAGAGAATGTACAATCATCTGAAATGTGAAACGCCGTCAAGTTAAATAATGTGCTGAATTTGCTCTTTTGGCAACCCAATAGAGGATTCACTGGCTATCTAGTAGAATGCAGTGTTGAGTTGTAATTCTAATCTAATGAATGTAAGGTAAACGACATATAAAAGTAAATTTTGTTGTCTCCACGTGAAGTAGATAAATCATCTCTGGAGGAGAGTGTCATCTACCGCAACGTCTCGTGCAATGCATAGTGGAAGGGGAAAACGACTGTTTTTCTCCGAGAGACAAATGAAACTTTCAAGATAATGATGCTACACTACACGCATTGTAATAGTCGTGTTGCAGTTGTGTAAAAGTATCCGAGTTATAATGAAAGGTATTCTATGAAAAATTCAATCTTCAGTGGCAATAACAAAAACCCTGTGCGCAGAACACAAAATTGAATTCCGAGCATACTAACGTTATTAGAGAAATTCATAATTTTATTTCGTATAATTACAAAACGTGAAAAACAATGAGTTTCCGTGAAAAGAATTGAAAACTTTTTAAACTTGCATTCGTTCCAAAAGTTGTAAACGAACATTTTTTCACTCAAAAATCAAAACATAGATAACAAGCAAACCCACATTCAAAAAATTAAAAATATTTCCACAATAGCTCCAATAATTTTCCTCTGACATATCCAAGATTACTACCACCATTACTAATACTATTTCAAGATTACTACTCGTACATCCGCATCTTACGTACCGTGGAAGTACGAAAAGTGCATTGTTTGTATATTCAAACCCAAAATGTTATGAAATAATTTGAAGAATATACGAAATATAATTGTCATTCTCACAAGCTTCCAACATTAAATTTTAAACGGTTCACTCAAATAGCCATTCAAGATTCCATTGAAAAGAAGCCAGTGAAGGATCTCGTAACATAGTACGATTAGTTCATAATAATAGATGGAACAAAAACACGACATACAGACAGACAGAAAAGCGGAAGAAACACGGACACTGTATTAGAAATATTTTTTTGAAGTATGGGAGCACCAAAAGCATTTTTATCACCACCACGAGATTAAGTTTTGGACGATGGCAATACTTTTGTGCATTGTGAACATATAAACGCTTTTCTGTGCGTAGAAAAAACAAACTGAGCACTGTCAGATGTGGGGAAAATATGGACTTCATATTATACTTCTCAAGCTGAGAGTTACCTCTGAAGAATTAACGCTCAAATATAATCTAAGGTGCGATGAAGAGTCGTTACATCCCTAGTCTTTCAACAAATAAAAATGTATGTAAATGTCTCCTCCCACTTCACAGAACATTAGGTTCGAAGATCGATGGGTGCGATTAAATGCTTTGCCAAACACGGATTGGCAAAGCGATGTCAGCGGGGGCATCGAAATACTGAGCCACACTGTACAGCGTGTCCTGGCCGAGGTGGACGGAGCGACGGTCTTTTCCGCGAACAGCCGACGAGAATAATGAAAACGCTTCGCGACGAGACTCCGCCCGCGAGGAGAGGACCGTAGAGCGGAGGGGGGGGGGCGAGCGGCCGAAAGCAACGAACGACGTGCGTAAAAGTAACGCGATCCAATTAGCAGCTACAATTCGCCGCTAAATCAAGTTTTACGGCCCCTCGTGTCGCTGGCAGAGAAGTGCCTCCGCTGCCTCCACCTCCGCCTCCACCCTTGTATCCACCCTCACTTCCACCCATCCCCCGCTTTATTGGGTAGCGTCTACGCCCTCGTCTCCACCCACTATTCCAACCACTCTCCCCATCATGGTACCCACCAACGGCTGCTCAATACAATCTGGCCACCTGTGTCTGGCCACCAGTACCTGTCCACCCCCATTTATCCATAACTATCTGCCCACAATTATCCGCTCACCACTATCTGTCCATCACCATCTGCCAAATATTCTGTCCCCCCTCCTTCCGCAACCTCTCCACTCCCATTCCACCCACCTTCCTGCACATCCCTCTGTCCAATGTTCGGTCCATCACACAAACCATCACTCTGTTCACCACTCAGCCCACACTGTCACCCTCCTATCACAGCTCTGTCTCCATTTCCGCCACCGTCGCCTCCTGATCTAGGTCTCGCGAGGCAAAGCGAAAGGCGCGTCCCTCTCAAAATATGTGGCGAAGTTGGCCCGCCCTGCTGGACCGTGACGCCGCCGCCAGCTCCAGCTTTGTGCACGCCGCCAGGAGTGGGGCGGCTCAAGCGGCGCGAGACCGCGGTGTCGAGTGCTGCCCGGAACGCGAGGCGACTGCGCTCGGCGTTAGTGGGTTAATTCTTTTGCGGACGAGAGGGAGATTCCTCTAAACACGAAAGACTTTGACGGCGTCAACAGATTCACGATCCCTTCCAAAAGGATTTCTAAGTGGAAGGAAACATACACATTCGTTGGTCGTGTCAAAGTTTTGACAAATGTGTTCAGAACATTAAACTAGTGGTTTACAACGGCAAATACTTTCTTGCTTTATTGCTAAATTTGCAATTTTAGAAAATCCTCAACGTTCGAAGAAATTGAGACACGCACTATTCATTTAAACGTCCCTTCTATCCGTGGAAAAACATTGGACCAGTTTTGGGGAAAAATTGATTTAAAAAATGCTTATACTTCGCGCACAATTACACGAAAACTACTGATATTTTCAAAAAATTAAATATGAACTTATTAAAAGATCTGTTTTAAAGAAAATAGACAGATCTCTTTGTTTAAAAAATCTTTATCTTGAAAATTGTAATTGCAAGAAGATACAAAAAATTCTACTTTTGCAATTTTCCAAAAATCAGGTATGACAACGAACACGACTCCTGCACCATTCTCTTAAGAGTCCTTTGCGCTAACCAATGACAATAATTTTGAGTTATTTTAAGACTATTTTGAAAATATTTTTGAGGCTTCAATTACAGAATCATCAAAAATCAAAATATCCGTTTCGCAACTCCCAAAGCCTTGAATTCATTCAGAGCGATCGGGGAATATCAAATTTTGAGAATATCGACAGAACGGTTTAGGCGTTAGCGGTGATCACAGACGGACAGACAGACGAACAGATAGATGTTTTGCCGTCAACCGGTTTTTCGGTATCAAGGACTCACAAAACATGAATACCGGCTACACCAGGTGTTTGAGGAATTTAATACACACACACACACACACACACACACACACACACACACACACACACATATATATATATATATATATATATATATATATATGTTAGAGTTTTTGCACAATAGTGCGTGCAGTATTTGCAATTTTAACTAGAGATGCTCCAGAATGCTCCAGATGCTCCAGAAGGGAACGACGCTTTCTCGTAGTAAAGCTTTCTAATTTCCTTGGTGTGGACTGGTACTGAACAGTCTTGCCCTCCTTCTTTGCCTGCTGCCATCTATCGCCGCCCAAATTTCCAAATAGTAGAACCGAAGTATTATTTTAAGAATATTAAAGAACGCTAAAACCTCGTTCTAAACAGCAATTTTCATTGAGAAATTTATTGCAATTTTTAAGATGGGATTAAGCGTTACTACAAAAAGGAAATTTGATCTCTTTTTCACTGGAATGTATTGAGTTTTCGAATAATTTCCGTTAAAGTCGTTTGAAGAACGTCCACTCAAAAATTTAATAATGTATACAAATCCATTAAAATGTGCGTATTAACGGAGTGACAAATATTTGCAAACCACATTTGTAAGTGTATTATACTCTAATCTTACAAGAAATCTAAAGAAAAAATTTGGAGCTGTTTTTGAGAAAATGTTGAAAATGTCCAGGGGGCTTCATGTAAAGTATCCCCAAATTATAAAGAATATTTTTCAAAATCTCAAAGCTTCAAATAGAGCCAGATGCACAGGGGTTTCTTCAATTTAGAAAAGATTATTCGTGTAGTTTAGGCGCTTGCAGTGTTCACAGACGGACAGACGGACGGATGTTTTGGAAAAAGCACTTTTTGGGTATCAGGGGACCCCCAAAACATATTACAGTTGAAATAGGGAAATCGATTTTCTACAGAATTACATAACTTTCTCTACGCTACGTATAACTACTCGGTATATACGTATGTATACGAGAAAACAAACACAAAATTTTCTCCAAAACAGTTCCAAATTTTTTCTTTAAATGTTTGGTAGGGTTAGTGCCAAACGAACCCTATACGATGATATTATATTGCTTTTTTTGCCATATTGCTTTTTTTTTCTTCAAAAATATATAAAAAAAGGATTTTTTGACTTGTCTCCCACGTCGGTAGTATATAGATTAGAGAACGTTTCTTATTAGAAGCATATTTTCATTTTACTTACGAGTACATGTGCTTTAAATAATGTCATATAAAGCTTCTCGAAAATTAAGTTTTGTGTTAAAATGAGCTCAAATTCCGAATTTTAAGAAACGTTCAAATGTCATTTTAAAAAAAAATTTTTTAAATTCCAAAAAGGTTTTAAATAACAATTTATTTTGTTATATTTTAATTTTTTTTAATTACACTAATGTAATTTTTTAAATATGTCACACACAATTAATATGCATTTTTCCATCAAATTGTATTGAAATAAACTGAATATATTACTGGTTTATTTATTTTAATTCTGACTCTATCTTCTTTTTTTCTAATATTATTTGATATTATTTCAACGTAATCCGTTCCGAATTTGTATAAATGGGCGCCAGGAAAAGATTACGCTAATACTATCATACAAGTCAACCTTCAACTCTAATTATAAATAAATTAGCTTCCGACCACTTGGGTTTCATAGAAATAATAACTCTTGTATGCTAATAGATGATTATCCGATCTGCCATCTATACAGAGTGGTCGAGGAATCTGAAAAGCAAATATATTTCTATTTTGCTACTTCGTTACTAGAATTGGCTCAATGAGAATCATGTATTCATTTCACAAAACATGGAAATTTATTAAACAGTTTTGGTTCTTGATAATTCTACACAATATGAAAAGAAACCTTGGTCATGAGCTGTTCCAACCTTATAATATAGTATTCGTCTTCGCGCGCTCTTGGACGAAGGTTCCTCGTTGTACCATCTTCATTCTTCTCCGACGTCGCTGTCCTCTCTTCTTTTCTTGCAGCAGCACACTCCAATCACCGTTCATCACTGTTTCCGAAGTTAAGTAAGTCTAAGTCGTTCGCCAATTTACGAATTTCAAGTTCATCCCACGCGTATGCTGAATACTCAACGATCAACAAACTATCTGCTGTTAACATTCCAGTCCAGTTACTAATAAATTCGCCTAAGCCCTCAATGTCCTTCTAACTCGTTCACTTGAAATATTTTAAGTTTTACTGTCCCCACATAGCATTCAAATTCAAAGTTCTACTAATATCTACTCCCCAGTAGATGCTTACAAGTCCCAAACAACTCCTAACATTAATTGTGCACGATCCGTTCAACACCACGGCATCAGTCAGAATGAATGCCTATCATATTCTTTCAACCCTTCAAAAACTCGGTCCATCTTTTCGATTGTTTATTTACAGACAAGACTTGATGTACTTCCGTGCCTAGACAATCCCTACATTTCTTACAAAAATGAACTAGCCGTCTTCGCGATTGTCACTGCATGAAGATTGTTGACCTTGACGACGGCTCGCTTACCGTTGCTATGCTGGCATATTCACCTATCCCTATAATTTACGCTGTTTATAATAAATATTGTACCATATTATGACTCACATATTAGTATGTCACAGTATACATTATGGCATGTGTGAGTGGAAGTGTTTCAAATTACTGTGAATGAAGTTTTTCGAAATCCCAATAGATTCCTATGAAAATTAACTTCATGTGATAAATCTAAATCATTAAAAGTGCCGGACAAAGTGCCGGCATATTGTCTCATGATTTGTTTGAAAAAATAGTCGTTTTAAAAGGAAATTCCTTTTCTTCGTGTTCGCCGTACTTCTTATATAATTTTGTATCTGAAAATGTTTGTCTATGTTGTTACAATTTATTTCAATAGTTATTGCTTAGAAATTTTATATAACTGGCAATTAACAATTTACACTAATTGACTATTACAATAAAGCATACAATACACCTGCAACAAAAATATAAAATTCAAAATTGTTATGTTTTTACAGTATTTTGAGTATTTGAAATATTTTAAATACGTATGTATTTAGCATATCAAGTTTTAATGTACTTTGTGTGTGTATTTAAATGCTTATTTATAAAGTATTTTTGCGAAGTATTGAAATACTAAATTAAGGGTATTTTGCCCAACCCTGGTTCTTACAGCATCGGGCATTATACTTACTAATGAATCGTGGTAGCTGTTAATCTTATACTTCCGTTCAAAAATTCCCAATACCCAATGGCCTTGCATTTTACCTCCACACGGGATATGAACAGATTATATTGCAATTTCAAAATTATAATGGTCGAAATAGAAATTGCAGGTATGAATAATGCGAAGAGTTAGTGTGACATATCAACATGTCACATATTTATTTACTAATATTTGTTGTAAATGGGGTAAATATACAAGGATAAACAAATAGAAATATGGCTCCCCAGCAACGGCAGCCGAATTGTTGTCAAGGTCAATAAACTTCATTCTGGCATTGGACCTGAGGGCACGGCTAGCTGATCAAGTAAACAATTTAGGGATTGGTTGAGAAAGCAATGATAGTGTAGGGCATAGCTAGTTGATTATGTAATCAATTTAGGGATTGCCAGGAGAACAGTGACAGTCTGTTCACGATGGAAGTACGTCGAATGTTTCTGGTGGAAAAGAGTAGAACAAAATAGGCCGAGTCTTGAAGGGCTGATCAGAAAGATTATTTTCACATTCTGAGATATGTCGTGGTGCTGTGTGGGTCGCTCGCGGATGATTAATTTTGTGAGATTGAAACTTTTTCTTGAGAGTGAATAGTTATCGGACTTTGAGTAATTCTTGAGTGCGACGAACGGAAATTAGAATTTTCACGGGATGAAATAACGTGATGGACATCGAATAATTTGCTGTGTAAAAATGTGTAACTTATAATTATAGTGTGTGAGCTAATAATTTCAGACTGATATAATTTATAAGATCTACAACAAGTTGGGACTCTGAATATTTTTGCGATGTGCGGAAATTATAATTTGAATGAATTTGTACGCAACAGGACTTGGAATAAAATAATATTTTGCTGAACTTTAACATTCTCGTCGCGTAATCAGAAAGAACTGGGAACTTTCACGAAGTAAATTGAATTAGAACTACAAGTATTTGAGGCGGTGAAGATCAGTGACTCGACAACATTTGTGCAAGAGCAGGAGAGAAGAATCTGGTACTCGGACTTTGGAATTCTCGTCACCGAGAAGAAGAGGAAAATGGTTCTTCGTGACGCCCTCGTTCAAGTGCGCGCGAAGACGGGTTTGAAAGAGCTCTTCACCAAAAGAACGTTCTTTATTTGTTACAATTTTTTTCAAGTCATATTTTTGTCTGGCATTGAGAATAAACCAAAAGTTTCTTTTGAAATAGAACACGATTTTCATTTGGCCAATTCCAGCTAATAAGTATCTAGACAATATATATTTGTTTTCAGATTCCTCGCCACTCTGTATAGATGGCAGATCGGATAATCGGCTATTAGTAGGTAATAGCGATTATGTCTAACGAAACCCATCGACCCAGCTAGCGGGATATTGATTTTATTTAGATAACGGTTGACGCATTAATTTTAATAATATTAACGTAACCTTTGCCTGGCGCCCATGTTCAAAACATAAATTCGGAACGGGTTACATCGAAACGTTCAATAATTTTATAAGCAATTGTGTGTGGGCATTGTTTCATTAGAATTCATCGCAGCAATAATTATATATATATATATATATATATATATATATATATATATATATATATATTGAAACGAAACGGACGTAGTCTATTTCCCTCATATGTCAACCGAGAGATGGCTACACCTTATGTGTAGCCATCATGACATTTGAAAACCGCGCGCGGATGACGTCAGGGGATGACGCGCAGCGACGGTTGTTTTCAATCCTGTGACCAGTATGATGTTAGCCAATTAGGCAAAGGCCGATAAGACCCTAAATTGCCATTGGTCGGCATCAGTCAAGCGAGGTGGCTGAAAACGGTCATGTCGAAGGTTCGCGAAAGGAACACTTCTCTTTAAAACGTCAAGGAAGTAAGACAGATACTTCTGTTTCAAAAGTCGTTGAAGTAGGACGAATTCTTTTTCACTAGATGAGTTTGCGAGAATAATTTTCTATTAGGAAAGTCTAGACAGACAGTGCTACAGAATTCGTAATTGTGGAGGAAGATTTGCATTTCGTGAAGATAACTAGTCTTCCTGAGAGCTGTGCAGTCAAATGTTGTTTGTGCGTTACGACGAGTTGAACTGTAATTGTCGCACGAAGGCCGACCCTAACAGTGAGTATTACATTCAGTTGGCTCTAGCCGGAGTGGAGGGAAAACTCGTTGTCGAAAGATGCTCGGTTTGTTAATGATTGCGGAGACGTGTGCTGCACACTAAAAAATCGGCCAGATCGCCAGTACAAACTGCACGCCAATGCGAATACATTCAAGAAAGGAGAAGTCGATCAACGTTATAATTTGTCACGGACAATCCGAACGTGAGTGGAACTCGACTCTGTGTGTATCCGAGAAGGTGGTATGAGAATTGAGGTACCGTGAGGAGGAGAGCTGCGTCAGGGGAACGCCGTGAGCCGTACGAGCCCAACGCCGGCGCCGTCGCTTCAGTACGAGCTGGACGAATTGCTGCCTTTCGCCCCGGAGCGAACCTGCGAGGCCATCGACCACGACCACGACCCCGACTTCGAACCTGCGAGCCCGCCGCCTGAAATAGTAGCGGAATCGCGAGTTGCACGCCGCCGAGATACGCCTGACGAGAGTGAGTACCCGTGAAATTAACAAGAACTGTTAGAAAGTTTGTTTTTCAGTTAGAATCAAAGGAAAGTTTCTTAAAATTTATCTTGAAATTGTCTTAAAATTTTAATTTGTTTGGGAAGGCATTCCTACCCTCCCATGATCTATGTTAAATTTACGAAAGAAAATGAAGATAAAATTAAACAGGTTAAGATTGTAAGAAGTGAGTAAGAATGTGGCGATAGCCGATGTTACTATTAATTCCGCGCCAGCTGGTAGCCTAGGAGTTTATGGTATGATTATTTAATGAAGATTAACATAGGTTGTGTCAGGACTTATATTCTGATCGCTTAATTAGTGTTAAAATCATTGTATGACTATTTGAGATTTTCCTGTAAGAAAGAAAAATTGCAAAGCAGAGGTTTGCATATTAAATTTTGTATCATTGAATACTTGCCTAATGAATTGTTTTTCAAAGCACATCGTAGCACCTTTCATTGAATGTGTGTGTTTCCTAAGCCACGTTCCAAGTAGGTTTTCCTGGGAGAGAAAAACTTATTCTAAGAGTGAACAACTGGTACGGCCCGGCGACGGAGCGGCGGAGAGGACGTCGCACGTTCCTGATGATACCCACGCTATAATCTTTCTCGTGGGGTACAACCGCCCTTACCCCTCATAAGGTGATGAATGCCGGCGCGTCGCGGGAGACGACATGTTCCGTTGCTATATATATATATATATATATATATATATATATATATATATAATTTTTGTGTGTTGTGGTTTGATGGTAAAAATGTAAATTTAAGTTGAAGTCAGCAGGTCCAGTATAAGTTAACTTGTAGTTTTTGTCACCAACCTGAGAATAATTACCTCTTCTTTCTTGAAACTGTTCTCAGAAAGTGACTTCATTTATGGAAATATTTACACAAAGAAAACTTTAAGAACATAATACCTGCGTGTTACATACGACATGCTTTTTTTTAAAAGTCACATGCAAGTTAAGAGAGTAAGACATCTTTACGAGGAATAAAAAGAGAATAAACCTACTCAATGGTACATTTTTAAAATAAAACAACCATAGAAACAATGGAATAGTACACACATACTAATAATGGTTTCATATTCATTTGCAGAAGTCTGAGGTCTAAATTTGCTACTTGGTGGTTTCCTATCCCACCCTCAAAATGGCATGGAGAGGGTGACAGTTCCAAGGCAAAGTGACAATTCCAAGGCATAAAACGACGTTTGTTTTTGCCTTCAGCAGCGTAAAAGATCCGTGGCAATGACAGCGCCAGGCGCCCAGATCGAAGGCGGTGAGAGGCAGCGGAAAAGAAAAGACGCTGGAAGCCTGATGTGGAGATGGAGGTAGGGGAGCAAGAAGCGGAGATGATGGCTGAGAAGAGGAGGTAGAGAGGTGTGAGGAAAGTTAACAAGTAGAATGGGGAGGCGGAGGATGTTGAAGAAGATGAGTTGAAGAAAAGGCGTTAGGAGGAGTCAGAGGTTTAGGATGGAGAAGAAGCAAGAGGAGGAGAGAAAGACGACGAGGAGGTGGAGGGAAGAGATAGAAGGAGAGGTGAATGTGGTGGTGCAGGAGGAGGAGGAGGAGGAGACGCAGTACGAGGAGTTCAAGAGAAGGATGAGACAGAGGAGATAAAAAGGAAGCGGAGTCAAGGGGGCAACGCCCCTGGTGATCGGAGAGCGCACTCTTGGCCGTCGCCCTTCCAATAACAGGGCGCTTTTTTCCGCGTGTTGGTGGCGGCCGTTCGAAGGCCATGGAAAGTGGAACTTTCTCTCGAACTCGTGTTTATCTTTTTACGTTGCGCTCTGGAACTACGCGTTCGGAAATAAAACATTTCGGAATGCTAAGAAGTCTGCGGATGGCTGTATAACCTCACGTCTGCTGCTCGAGATAAGATACTATCTCGCGTTCTTGATAATAAAAATGTTACACCTCGCCCGCGTTTCCTCACGCTCGTGAGATTTGTGGTAGATGAGGCAATTTCTAACCCGCAGAGATTGCACATTTTATCGTACGCTCTTCGGCGTGTCATGCAATATGGTAAGAGAATATGCAGTTGTCGGTTATCCCCGCGATGTGGTTGAGTAGCTATCTAGTTTTCAAGGGGTAGGATGACGACTCCTTTTTCCTCTTTATGCTTATCGATTTTTCCTGATTGTATTTCCGCCACATACTCAACACTCTTCACATCCTCCTAGCAACTGTTTTATACGAATGTAGCTTTTTAACCAAAAAACTCAGATCATCTTAATTATATTTTTGTTTTCCGAAATTGTATTAGTTTTCTACTATACTCTATTTGAAAATTAACATATGCAGTAGAAATTTCTAATTTACAATTTTTGCTGAATATTGATTTGAGATGCTCCACATTACTTGACAGAAAAATGGAACAGAAACGCAAATCAAAACTTTTGTTTATGTATAGACCCTAAGGTAGACTATATGCTGGCAGAGTTTAAAAAATGGAACTCTTTGAAGAGATAAGACCTAACCTTGAAGTGAAGAAGAATTTTTTTGAAAATTATCTTTTATTATCATAATTATATAATAATCATATTTTATCAACAATAACGTATCTTGTGATCCTATCATTAGAAAGAAGCTTTAATGTAACCCATTAATTGGCTAGCGTACAACTCTTGTAATAATTCCACTGCAGCGGAACTGTGGATGCTCTCACGGTGAGTGCGCACAGAAGCTCCACGCGAGCGGCCGGCAAACGACTCAAGAGACTTCCGGTATTAAAACGCCCTCATCACGCCGCAGCGTCCGCCGCCTGCAGCGCCTTACAGCGTGAGGCAGCAGTCGGAGCGGCCGCACAGTCATCCGCGGCCGCAGGCGCTCCTCGCAATGAACTTGCAAGCGCGTGACGGAGGGGCGCCGCTCGCGAGCACCCCATGCACAGAGTCGGCGCATTCCCATTCGCCCACGCCCGCCCGCCCTCGCCCTCGCCCTCGCCCCCGCCCTCGCCCGCCTCCCTCGCCTCGCCCCTCGCCTCGCCCTCGCCCCTCGCCTCGCCCTCGCCTCCTCGCCCTCGCCCTCGCCCTCGCCCTCGCCCTCGCCCTCGCTCGCCCTCGCCCTCGCCCTCGCCTCCTCGCTCCTCGCCCCTCGCCCTCGCCTCGCCCCGCCCTCGCCGCCCGCCTCGCCCTCGCCTCGCCTCGCCTCGCCCTCGCCCGCCTCGCCTCGCCCTCGCCTCGCCCTCCCCTCGCCCCTCGCCCTCGCCCTCGCCCTCGCCTCGCCTCGCCCTCGCCCTCGCCCTCGCCCTCGCCCTCGCTCCTCCGCCCTCGCCTCGCCTCCTCGCCTCCCCTCGCCCTCGCCCTCGCCTCGCCTCGCCCTCGCCCGCCTCGCCCTCGCCCTCGCCTCCCTCGCCTCGCCCTCGCCTCGCCCTCGCCCTCGCCTCGCCTCGCCTCGCCCTCGCCTCGCCCTCGCCCTCGCCCTCGCCCTCGCCCTCGCCCTCGCCCTCGCCCTCGCCCTCGCCCTCGCCCCCGCCCTCGCCTCGCCTCGCCCCTCGCCCTCGCCCTCGCCCTCGCCCCTCGCCCTCCCGCCTCGCCCCGCCTCGCCCTCGCCTCGCCTCGCCCTCGCCGCTCGCCTCGCCCTCCCTCGCCCGCCCCTCGCCGCCTCGCCTCGCCTCCTCGCCCTGGCCTCGCCCTCGCCCTCGCCCTCGCCCTCGCCCCTCGCCCTCGCCCTCGCCCTCGCCCTCACCCACGCCCACGTTCTAGCCCTCGCCCGCGCCCTCGCCATCGAACACATTTCTTTTTGGGAATATCAGATATTTTGGGGACTGCTTTATTTTCTGCTTTAAGAATGAGATCAGAAAATGTTTTTATGAGACCATTTACTGATATATTTGTGGTACTACATGATAAGTCTGGTATCTCAATTAGTAATATATCAATTTCGTCTTTAAACAATTCCCAATTTGCTTTGTAAAATATCCACCTTCCTGTTAATAAAATGTTGTTTTGTGATGCATTTGCATGCTCAGCAAATTTAATTTTTATTGGGAAGTGGTCACTGTCATATAAAATATTCTAGAGCATACCAATCTAAAGATGAAGCTATTTCATTTGATACTATAGAGAGATCAATATTACTTCTAAGTCCATTGCTGTTATTGAAATGAGTAGGTTGGTATAAATTCAGGAGAATGAGGTTTTCATCCTTTTCCAACCATTCTGCTATTATATTTCCTCTGGGGTCATTTTTTGGGATTACCAGTACATATGGTGACTATTAAAGTCTCCTAGCATAATAAATAGTTTTGGAAGTTGATTGGACAAATTGTTTAATTCTTCCTCATTACAATTGTGGCTATTTGGTAAATAGACATTACAAATTGTCAATTTATAAGGGACTTTTATCCTGATAGCTACTGCTTCAATATATGTATTCAATTAAATTTCATCAGATAAGGTATATTCTAAGGCAAATATTGCTACACGTTCACTAGCTATTGTTGAATGATTTCTGTTTTTGTAGAAGTTACAATATCCTCTGATCTGAGCACAGTGATCATTGTAGAAATTATTTTCCTGAATGCATAAACATATTGGATTGAATTTGTTTATTGTTGATGTTTTCTAGTCTTCTATAGAATCCATTTGTGTTCCATTTCTTTGTACTTTCATTACTTAAGATTTTTTTAATGAGAAGAAGAGGTAACTGAAGGTTGACTTTTCCTGTTCGTTATATTTCTTAATTGTTGTTTTTTTAAACCTACTTTTTTTTTTTTGGGTTAATTTGCCATGTAAATCTTTACATATCTTGATTATTTTGACAGTTTTATTTGTGTACTTATCTACTATTTGTTTTATATTTTGATTTCCTTTTGTTCTGTTCATCAGACTACTAAATTGATCTAAATTTAGAGGATAACTTTTCTCTTGATTGGTTGAATATATTTCTTTTCCAATTTCTTCCCACACTTATTCGTCTGTCCTGTTGTCAATGTTTCTTGTTCTCTTATCCTTTCTACCCTGTGTTGTTTCCTTCACTTCATCACTTGATAAATTACTAAGTAGTATCTCTTCTGTATTATGACTTTCATCATTCGAGTCATTAGCATCATCAAATTCATCACCATTAGATCTTCGATAATTATTTTTGGCTCTTTTATTATTTTTTTGTTACACCTTCTCATCTATCTCCACTTTTAAGGTAATTTCTAGGTTCTTTCTTTTGAGGTAAGTCAGTTGTTGGGTTTTGAAGTACTGTTTCTTCATCATCAGTTGGTGATATCACTGTAACTGTAGATAACTGTGATCCAGTTGACGAATGAGCTCTTTTCGTTCCTTTACCTTTTTCATTTTTTTCTTAGATACAATTTCCTTTCCGTGTGTTGGGTTTTCTCATGAGTATTATCTTTGTATAATGCATCATTTTCTGTTCCTGACTTAAATGCTACATCAGGCACTTGAATTGTTGACTACTGGGAAATTTCTATTATTAGGTATTAATTCTTCATTTGCGTTTGATTTGTTGTCAATTATTTTCAGTGATGGATTTTTAATACTTTGACTTATTGCATGGTCAATTTGTTATATCCCATCTGGTGAAATATTTTTTTGGTGCACTTATTTGATAAGTGACCTGTTTGATTACATAGGAAACAACACACATTATTTGTTGAAAAATATATTCTACATGTTGTATCTTCAAAAAATATAGTGGTTGATTCTGGCAACTTATCAATATCATTTGGTTCTATAAACACCTGTCTTCGAAAGCTCATGATATGGAAGTATCCAGGGTCACTAATTCCTGCTTTTATAAATGATGTTTTTGAAGTAGTTCATATATTTCTTTTGGAATATTTCTTTTGGAATTTTTTCATCTTCAATAATTCTGTGAGGAACAAGAGCACATACATCGGAGATGACCACTCTTCTTTGTTTACTAATTAATAGTCTCAGTTCTAATTCAAAATTGTTTATATTTATTGTACTGTGGTTCTCTGTGAGTTTCTTAGTTTTACTACTCAAAAATATACAAATTCTTTTGTTTGATTTCCGTGATACAAATCTTATATCATTTATAAAATAATTGTTGCTAATTTTCCTATATAATCTTTGACTGTCAAACCTCTTGTCTTCAATGACCATGGCCTGATATTTTGATGGAAACAAATCTTTACATATTGCACTAGCATAGGTTTTTAACACGCTGCCTTCTGGTTGCTGCACGGACATTGTGGTGAGAACCTTCCCCTCTAGAGGAAAGGATAATTTATGCTGGAAATGAACCGCCTCTTGGCTAACATAAAATGTTCACCAAGATAGTAATACGTCACCAGTAATTATAGAAAAAATCACTCATTTCTCTTCACAATGAAAATTTACTCGCGAAACTAGCCCTGGTTTTGTCACTGAAGAGAAACAAAGCGCGGCGGCCTCGCGTATCGAGAACGCGGCACTCAGAAATACGCCTCGAGCTTCAACAGCGAGCGGTCGGCACAACCTTTCACTATGGAGGCTCTGAGCGAACTGCGATACCAAGATTTACTTCACAACACCACATTGAATTTTTCACCGCCTTGAGACCGTTGGTGCGGATGCTTTGTTGTTTTTCTGTTTTTGTTTTTTTTAACTTTGAAAAAAAGCGCTTGTACCTCAGCTTACTTTCCTTTAATAATTCAGGTACAGCATTGATAGCTAAATAAAACCACTGACCAGAGGGCATCTTCTAATGCCAACGGAAGCAATTTTACAATTTCCTACATAAAGTTTTGATTCTCATATCTTCATTATTCCTTTCAAAGAGTTAATAACTTCCGGAGAAGTCTGGAAAAGTTCAAAAGCCAATGAGGGACTGAATCATTTGTCTTGGTGTAAATCAGTACAGCATTAGGTATGTGCAGATTTCGTGAAATATTACTAATTAACATTAATAATACTAATAATATTATCGCAGTCACCATAATGCCAAGTCGCCGTGTTTGCATCCGAACTCGCCTCCGACTTCGCGAGCCTTGTGCGTTGGCGCCCGGGCGAGCGGCAGCGTAGCAGCCACTCTTGGGAGAAAGGCCGGAAACCGCGCCTGAAGTGGCAGAGGAGGGTCCGTGGAGGGAAAGAGACGTCGACACCGCAAACACGCTGATGGAAGCTGAGGGACTGGGCTAAAAAGTCTGCAGTAAATCCGTTTACTTCTAGAGAATTGATTCATCAACTTTATATATCTTGAATAGAAAATGAATGAATTTCTTGAAATAATCTCTCAGTTTTTCTCCTTTATTTTCTTTCACATTACTAGCCTTATAATGCAGTGAATGGGGAGCCAAAAGAGGATCCACCTTGCAAAAGGTGAGGTAGAAAGTATTTTGTTTATCTTGTTATTAGCAAGCAACCCCTAAGTTTTACACCTTGAAATACTTGGGGACAAGCTTTGATAGAAAAAAAAGTTCGGGCAGTTGTTTTTTTGCGAAATTATTTTTTAATGGTGGATCTTAGCGCAAAAATAGTTATGTACAATTTTAAAGATAATACACTTCTCTACAAATTTGCTACATAAATTATTTTTCTCAGGCAAATAGCAACAGAGCTAAGAAGCGAAGTATATTTATCCAAAATTGATTTCAGCATCAATTTGAACAGAAAGTGAGCATACTCAACCTGTTCTTAAAGAACATAATAGATAAAATTTAAAAAAAACTATTGTTTCCTATGTGGGAAAGAGAATGCAACTGAATTTATAGAATCACAAAAAGGACCGTTCCATACTCACAGAAATTGTGTGCACAAAATAGTGAAGTTTTTCTTGATATCATCAATAATCAACGCAGCTGAAAATCGTCAATATCAATGAGATCAGCAAATAACACGCATTGCTAACAAGGATTTGGTCGTAGAAGAAGATGGATTGCAGATTGGGGAATTATTGTCAGTATTCCTTCCATGACTTGAAAAGTATTACACCATCCAATGTGTTCACATTATAATCTGCGTTGTCAAACATGAACTGACAGGATGCTTTATTATTTAGTTTTAAGAATTTAAGAGAGCGACAGACGTTTAAAATAATGAAGTTTCAAAGTACAGTCCAAATCGGAACCTGTATAAGTCGAAAACCTTCCTTAACCCAAAATTTTCTCCGGCCACCGAAGTTAAATGGCATTTTACACAGCATAAAACGGAACCTCCCCAACGTGGAAACGAAACAGACTTTCATGTTCTGCAAGAAAAACTCTATATAAAACGGAATTCATGTGAATTTAATGTAATTGACAGAGAATTGCGAAATATTCTTAATGAAATGAATGCATCTGCAAGCAAGTTCTGTATCCCTGTGACACGCGATTTAATCGTGGCAGTTGGATACCGAAGGAGAGGAGCTTCAGCTGTCGGCGTAGAATTCGACCTTGGGGTCCCTTCTCTCAAGGCGTAGGCCGAAGGGGAATTCCCTCTTCCGCCTGAGCGTGGGAAGGTGTACGGGAGTGGCTTATTTTCACGCGTCTTTCTGCCCCGCGTTGAAAAGCATAACCCCTCGACCGGATACGCATTGCTCAAGGCCATGCGAGGGTTCCAGAAAGTCGTAATACTGCGATATGACTCATTGTTCGTTGAAAAAGTCGGCAAGCAGTCCGAATACAGCCAGTAAGGTGCGTATTTTTCAAATGTGTCAGAATCTGCCAATGAAAAGTGTTTACTATTTACTTTTACTCTTACGAGCTAGATAGAATTGGAAAGAGATGGACATATGACTATTTAGTCGTGATATTTAAAGTGAAATACTTGTTTAAACACCCAATTAGTAGTGTGTTCAAGCGATTAGAAGATTGTCGAAAGCTTGGGGAAATTATTAGATATAATTAATTGGTGATTCAAAAATACTGAACAAGATATCCGCGAACACAGAACAGGTATGTTTGCGGATTGATTAGCCAGCCAGAACTTCCGAACAATATATTTTCTTTTTTGTTGGAACTTCGTGTTTTATTTGGCAAACCTCAAGAGTGAGGAGAACGGACAGCGACGATGAGTAAGAGGCAAGCAGCCGCAGCAGAAACTATTGAAAATACGTACGATCGCTGCGCCAGCGGAAACATAAACTGCGTATCGGAAGTTCATAGATGTAACGTAATAATTTAGAGAATGTTTGAATACTTTAATTGATTGAGTATAAAGTAATAGTGAGAACTGTTCTTAATTTTCACAATCTAGTGTGTATCTAGTAGTATTTATGGTAAGTGGAGACCGCAATATCAGCTTATTTTTTTGGAATCCCTGCAGATGAAATAAAGGAATGATGGTTATCCAGAGTCCTTGTTGAACAACGATGACGTTTCTAAGGAGTGTATAAGAGATCTCTTAGAGATCTCTTACAATAACAATTCTTATTGTGTTCTTTCTATATGTCTATTCTTGCAAGGTATGAGAGAGGGGAGAGAGAGGAAAGAGGAAGAGAAAAAACACTTTTAATGCTCATAATTTAGTGTGTACGCGTATCAGTGAAATAGAGAGACCACAATGTAAGTTAAAGGTCCTTATTAAACAACGAAGTCGTTTCAAAGTAGCTCTGAGTAACAATATTCCCTTTTAATGTATATGTTCTTTGTACAGGTGTATTCTTTCAGTATGAGAGAGAAAGAGGGAACTGTTCTTTCAATGTCCACAATTTGTTTTCGCCTATCGGTGTCACCCAGTGATCATAATGTTAGTTCAAGGCACTTTTTAAACAACGAAGTCCTTTCTAAGCACCGCAAACGGGATCTCTAAATAATACTCATGTGTACACTACAATTCACTATTATTACATTTAAACAATACGACAACTTCCTGTTAAGACGCAGTGACGACGTTGGAGAGGCCATGAGCGCCTCCCTTTCTCCAGGAGCCCCCCTCCCGCCCCCCGCACGCAGGCGTCGCGAGCCTCTCGGCGCGAAAGTGCCCGGCGACGCGGTCTGCGAGGGCGTATCTGGGGGGCGAGAGCGCCCGCCGATGCATATCACTCGTGTCCCCCTCGTCGCCCAATCGCCCGCCTGCCTCAGCCCCCTCCCTCCGCGTTGAAAGGATTTTCAGTTGGCCGTCACTCGGTGAAGCATGTACCAGTGGGCGCGCTTGCTCAACTTAAAAATTGACGAGTATGTAGGGCTTCAAAAAACATAATGGTAAAAAACAGCATGATTCAGTGATTTGAATCGAAGTGAATGGAAATAATCAAAGTGTTCATTGTAGAGAAGTGGTATGTGAAAGGAAATCTGACTTCGTTCAACAACAGCTCACTTTAATTTCTGTAGTAGGAACTGGTCCAAATACGGGCGAACGCTCTTTGCAAGAAGGCTCCCTTCAGTTCAGTACAATTGTGTAAATCATGTAGACGTTGGTTAGCGTGTTGAGTTTATTGACTGAAGAGAATGTAGACTGACAGAAAATAATGTGGATATAAAATTGAACATGATTCAGATGATCTGAAATAATGAAAACATTCTTTGTGGATTTGAGAAGGAAACGCTGAACTAGCTCGGACATAATCCTAGCTCTCGGTCTTCTTTTCAATTACTGCAGTAGAAACTGATCCAAACATGGGTGAACACTCGTTTGCCAAACTTCTTCACCTTGTGTACATAATAATGTTCATTAATTTGTTTAATACACATTTTGAGATTTTAGATAAATATCTTGATCCAAAACAATGCGAAAATATATTAATACTGGCCTGAAATAAAAGCAATATAATTAAATTACGAGGTTATGTTCAAACCGAGAGCTTGTATATTTGACTAAACAAACAGAGAAACGGAGAAAGAGGGAGGAAGAGACAGAGAGGAAGAGGGAGGGAGGGAGAAAGAGAGGAAGGGTGGGGGAGGAAGAGACAGGAAGAGAGAGAGAGAGAGGGGGGGAGGGAGAGAGAAAGGGAGAGGGCGGTTGGGGATCCCCTATCAATCTGTTCAAACTTTAGGCCCTGATGAGAAACTTTAGGTCTGGATGAGATTTTTAAAATTTTGTTAAAAATGGTTTCACATTTTTTCTGTAAGTAGAGCGTGTGTAAGTATTATAAAAGTCCGATTTTTATTAAAACTCCTGAAGTTTTGACAATTGCAGTGTTTTCAATCTGTTTCGACCTTCTCTTACAATTTCATGATTCAAGGGTCAGGGACTTTATTATAAAATTTTCATAATGGGTTTTATTCTTAACTAGAGTTGCTGTAAGAAAACATACTTTCTTCTATTATTTATAGCGGTTTTATAATATTATTATATAGCAATAAGTATCGTAATAAATCATGCATATTTTTTTAATTACCATTTTCCTAACTAATGAGGTGTATTGAATGCTTGATTTTTTTTGTGTACATATTTTATTATTTTACACAACCATTTTATTATTTTTGTTGAATGTATACAAATGCAACCACGATAGCAATATCAAAACCCCTGGTTTGATAATGGGAAGATCCAGATTTAGTTCTCAAAGCGGGAAAAATTCACTTTCCTTTACGTCTCTCAAAATTTATATTTATCGTGATTAAACATTTTACAATAATATATAAATATTGTCAGTGAAAAAAGTAGGTTAAAGCATATCACATTTTTCATCAATACTCTTATTAAAAGGAATATTTTATATAATAATGAAATTAAAGAAAGCTCAAAATACCATCGCTCGCTCCTCCTACGTTACGCATATGCAACTAACTTTTATGCAATACTAGTGGTATGACCTATCCGAGTAGGTTTCTTCTTTCCGATCCTTCTTCTCGTTTTAAGTATTTGAAAACAGAAAATTTAACAAGGATGAACAAAAGCTCTTTGTGAAATGAAAGTATGCTGAGATAACATCGTTAAGTCAGGCTTTTGTTCTGAGGCCTCAGATAGTGACAATGGATGATGTGTAAGAAATTAAATTTCATCGCAACCAAAGAGTTTAAATGTTTATTTGGTTCAAAAATTACTGTGTATCTTCAAAAATTAATACATGATCAAAGTTACAATGAGAACTGATGTTATTATAAAAACATATGGCGATTATTCTTTAATGTTTTGCTTTTGCATTTAAAAAATGAATACGCTAGCATGTTTTTGTTTTTAAAAGAATACTTGTTGCTTCTGCAAATTTGTGGTGCTTGAAGTTGATTTTTTTAATTTTTCAACAATTCTAATGATTGAGTGTTACAGAATATCTTCACCTACTATTTGCAAGGTTTTTAAATTAAATATTCATTTAATGACATTGGAGAATGTCAGGAGTAATATCTACATTGTGTTCACCACTATTCTGCATCTTTGTCCGGGAGGTCCTAGGTTCGAGTCCCGACAGTGGAAGTTTTTTCGACACTAGCTTCTCAGCTAGGTCGAATTCAGTTGCTGTCTGGAGGAGAATTCTAGAGGCCGGCTGCTCTGATCGGAATTTTTTTTTGGTTTCTCCGATCAATACCAGGCGAATGCCGGAGCAGTACTCTAATAAACGGGCCACGGACCGCGCGTAAGCTTTCCTACCTCTTCCTTGTCCTATACTCTTCCCTTACACACACTAACACCCCTAACACATGCACTACACTACCACACATGGCGGGAGACCGGTCGGGAGCTTAGAGCTTGTCCCGGCTGGGTTGGTGTCCCGCTGGTGGCAGAATCCTGTTTAGGGGAAAATGTCGGTAGCCCGAAACTCTTCCTCCCATAAATCTAATAATATATAAAAATCGATGGAAATGTGCGTATTAACTGCGTGAGAGATTAAAAATATATTTATGTAATTTTGGAAAAAACAAAAGGATACACCAAAATGAACTTTATGTCATATTAAAAAGTGCAATTATCACTATCCATTGAAAAAGTTTGAAGAAAACATGTGGAGCCATTTTTATTAGAAAATCATCAGCTGAAGTTCGTTGGAAATCTAAAACTAACTTTAATCGGTGAAACAAGTGACTCACGAATACGCCAAGTCCACGTGTAAAGAGGAAACTTGAAGTTATTGCGTGTGACGAGAAGCTGCCGTCCCCTCTCAACGATCTCGGTCGCTTTTTCTGAAGCAGAGCAGCGTGAAGCGAACACATGCCACTTGCAGGCGCGGTTTCTCTCGTCCACCGGCAGATAGCGCGATCAGTTCCACAGGAGAGTTCCAGGCAAATTCTTCACAGGTGTGATATATTGATGTAAGCAAGTGTTTGTTGTGGCAGCCTTGAGAGATTAGAACGTTTGCAAAACGAAGAGATTAGAAAATTGCAAAACAGCATTTATGTCATCTTATAGGGTACACTTAGCACTATATCTACGAACAGTTTGAGAAAAAAATTGGAGCAATTTGAGAAAAGCTTGTTATTTTTATTATTGCACATATTGCACGCAAGATTACGAGAAATCTTTTTCAAAATAGTACATGACCTTAATCAATGAACTAATTATGGAGAACAAATGTTACATGAAGAAAAATATATATCTTGAATTTTGTGTTTGTAGGAAGACGCCAAAATAAACGAAATTTTTTGCAATTTTCAAAACAGTGAAAGATTGAACAGTGAAAATCGGACCTACGCCACCTTTATAAGTACATTTCACTCCATTCATACACGAAATTCAAAGGAAAATAATTGGAGTCATTTATTAGAAAACTTTTGCAATATCAACCATGAATAATCGTATGATCGCATGTTTTCTAACAGTCACTAAGGGTCAGCAATACATACATACGTGTCGCTGAGCAATTTTCCGGCAAAGCCAAGACCGCCCACGACTTCAAAAACACTCTCCTGACCTCTACTAACCCGAAACAAAACTGTCTACGAAGGCGGTGTTCTTAGAATCGCTGTACTGGAATGAAACATCGTTACAGGCATTAAGAAAGTTAGTAAGGCGGTTTAATATTATTTTATCAAAGATTTTTGCTGGAGAGGGGAGTAAGCTTATAGTTTTATAATTGGCGGGATCGTTAGGATTAGTCTTAGGTTTAATAAAGGGAAGTATAATGGCATGTTTCCACATTTGTGGAAGGTAACCTAGGTGAAGTCCGGCATTGCAAATAGCTGTTATAGCTGCAACACAACGGTTTGGTAGCTGCTTGGGGCTTACATTGGTGATGTGAGTGCCAGGTGTGATGCCAGGTGATTTTTTTGGTTTTTCAGCTTTTGAATGATACTGAACGTTTCTTTTGGCGCGATAAATTTAATGGTATGTGCAACTGATATGAGGTTGATTCAAATGAAGTTGTATTTGTGTGTTAAAATTTTGTTATATTATTGGATTTGGGCTTGAAAGTAGAAACTAGTTGGTTTGCTATGATTTCAGCCTTGTGCTGTTCAAAGTATATTACTTGATTATTTGAAAGAAGAGGGGAAACATTGCTTTTTCCTTTCATGAAGTATTTGACGTTTGCCAGAGCCGTCTGGTGGTTGGAAGTTGTTGCAAGTGTTTTTGAAAATTGTTATGTCTATGATAAGTGATCATGTTTTTGATTTGCTCGGTGAGTTGATTAATTAGTGTTTTGTTGGGTAATGTTAAGTTCACTTCGTGGGCATTGGCATTTTTCACCACGGGAGATAAATCATTTTCACACAGTCGACGCTCACTTCACTGTACAGTATTCAGAAACGTTCATACATACAGTTAAATAATTGGCCGTTTTATGCTGCAATGCAGCATTATTGGCCGTGGGCCGCCCAGAACTGGAGCAGTTTATCACTGTGCGCGTCCTAGGTTACCACTGATGAGCTAGAACTGGCACAGGCTGCCGAGATAAGCTTCAGGATAGATATTGGATTGGATATTGACCAGCGGATCTTGGTCAATATCCAAGTACGTTTGCAGGTAAATAACCTGTATTAAATGATAGATTAAATGATAGGAGAGATGCTTTTTTTCCCTCGAGCGGTTTTATTCTTATTTGTCATTACAAAGAACCTTGTTTTCTATGGTGAAATCTCGTTTGCTAACCTTGCGCCATTCGGTCACGAGCTGTAATGCACTTTCTTCTTTGAGTTCGGCTTCCGCCCTCGACGCGCCCCGAATGCCCAGGACTAGGTCGCGAGAGTTATGTATTCCATTGGAAACATCAACAAGGAAGATCCGCACCCCGCGACCTCCAGACGGCGCCGCCCAGCCGAGCGCCCCATCTGCTACTTGCTTCACGTTTCCAAATGTACAATAATATGTTTTGACGATTCAGTGATAAACATGCTACATCCTGAAACGTTCTGGAAACTACCTCTGTGAAATCTGTAAAACCTTGTTCTAGTAATTTCTTGTAAACATGTAAAATCATATATATATTGAGAAGCACGACGGCCAAAGCAGCGTATTCGCTCACAAGTCACTGAGCTCATAACATCTTTCGGCCGTTCCAACTTGTACAGAGCTATTGCCAAATTAAATGTTGTAATATCTTCTTGTGAGTTTTACTTCACTGGTCATCCTGTGGTATCGAACCCGATACCTAGCAGATTGTCAGTCTCTACCCTGACTGCTGGTTTGCAAATTTAACTGGGGGCTCGTCCGAAATAGGCAAGCGTCCTTACATTAGAGGACCTAATTGGCCAGCCAATCATCAGTAAGAGCTTCTTCACCAATTAAGAAGTTTTCAAGACTGCTTTTGGTTGCGCCCTGCTGCCTATCTACAAAACGGTATTTGGCAAGCGTCTTTCCCAGCCAGAAAGACAACGCTGTCGGAGTCTACTGCCAACTTCTTCACACATTAAGAAGCCTTCAATTGACTACCGATCGCCCGGCTGCCATTTCCACATCTAAAGGACCAGTTCGACACCGTAACAAGAAGACAAGCCACTTCTACTGCAAGATGCTGACGGGGATCTTCATCCTTTCAGTACTAAACACCATCAGATGTGAAGGAATAGGACACAAACCAATCGAAACACAAGGCTTCTACGCAGATTCACTCGGTCCGGCAGTAATAGTCAACAACTATCACAAGTTCATGTTTCATTTCAATATTACCAGGTTGGAAGAATCATATGATGCAATTCAAAATACCAGCAATGCTTTAGAAAAACAAAGTAATAACACTTTCCCGTTTTTATTCTTGGAATTGTCAAAATTATTGAAAAGTACTAAAGAAGACCTTTCTAAATTGCTACCTACAAAACCTAGAAACAGAAGAGGCCTCATTAATGGACTCGGAAGCCTAATCAAATTTGTATCCGGTAACCTGGATCAAAATTATTATGACAAAATTGAAGGACAAATCAGAGCTTTACAAACGGATCGGAGTATCGAAATCCAACATATCAATCAACTCGTTTCATTCAGTAACTCAGTTTCACAGAAATTCTATAATGAGATGAATCACGTAAATTTAAATTTGGGAATAATTCAAACTATGTTAACAAAACAAGAATTTCAAATAAACATTCTAGAACAATATCAATACATTGTAATGTCTCTAAAAAGAGTTTCAAAAATAGTACAGACACTGGAAAATACTTTAAGTCTATCTTTTAATGACATGACCAACGTACAGCTATTTTCACAGGAAGACATCTTAAATATAGTTAATCATGTTCGTGTTATATATCCAAGCAAACAATTGTCCATACTGACCCTTATCACATATATGAAAATTTAAAATTTACTAAAACCCAAGTTATAATGATAGAAAAGGGTCTAGTAGTTATTTTATCAGTACCTACTGCCGACGGTAACAACTATCAATTATACTCAATCACTCCAGTACCTACTATTGATAATATTGTTCTAATACCATCTGAAAGATATTATCTGCAGGGTTCTACATCAAAATGGTCAACCAACTCCTGTGTAAAGGTACTACGACTTATGTATGTCTGCACTATAATATTAGGACAACCCCATGCAATTTAACAAAAACTGTGAATTGTAATTTTGCAAAAATAATCAATGATATCAAACTTTTTCAATTACTGAATAATGCTAATATCTTATTCTTTTCTACTAGCAACGAAATTGTTTTGCAAACATGTGAAAATAGTCAAGCCTCAGTTCAATTACAAGGCCCGCATCTGGTATATAGCAACTTAAGTTGTTCATTATCTTCCATGGAAACTACTTTAGAACCTAAACCAACAAATTATATAAAGAGTTTTCCTCTTGTATTTATTCACAGTGAACCTATAGTAAATCAACAAATACAGTTTCACTATTCTCATCTCGATGTAAACAAACTCAAATTAGATTTAACACCTATAGTACCAAATTACACTGTTTGGAAGAAATTAAATGTATTTAACGTAACTTCTCTGGTACTCAGTCTATGTATTCTGTGCTATGCATTTAGAAAATTCATTACCAAAAATGTACGTATACTTTGGTATCACTTTCGGCCTAAACAAGTTAACGTGGACGTTAACTTCGAACCGGGTGTGAAGGAGTTATGTATTCCATTGGAAACATCAACAAGGAAGATCCGCACCCCGCGACCTCCAGACGGCGCCGCCCAGCCGAGCGCCCCATCTGCTACTTGCTTCACGTTTCCAAATGTACAATAATATGTTTTGACGATTCAGTGATAAACATGCTACATCCTGAAACGTTCTGGAAACTACCTCTGTGAAATCTGTAAAACCTTGTTCTAGTAATTTCTTGTAAACATGTAAAATCATATATATATTGAGAAGCACGACGGCCAAAGCAGCGTATTCGCTCACAAGTCACTGAGCTCATAACATCTTTCGGCCGTTCCAACTTGTACAGAGCTATTGCCAAATTAAATGTTGTAATATCTTCTTGTGAGTTTTACTTCACTGGTCATCCTGTGGTATCGAACCCGATACCTAGCAGATTGTCAGTCTCTACCCTGACTGCTGGTTTGCAAATTTAACTCGAGCATCAGCTCCAGCTCACACTATCTCATTACTTCCCAAAGCCCGTGGCAGGTTGTCTAAAATAACGTTCCAGAAAACTGGTCAGCTGTTGGTTCCCTGGGGAGGACATTTGGTCAGAGGTCTCTTTCCATCGCGTACCTTCTCCAGCGGGGCACTGTTGCAACATCTGGAACAAGCTCCAAACTGCTCTTCTGGCATGCTTTGTACTGCGATGCAAGTAAATATGTGCATAAGGGGAGGGAATAAGACAAGGGATAGGAAGGGTTGATCGTGCGCGTCTGTTACGGCAGGTACTGCTGCGGTATTCGCCGAATATTAGAGAAAACACGGAAAACTACCGATAAAGGAAGCTGGTTACTCTAAATTCTCTTCGGATTGGATGAATTAAACCATTTTAGTTTCGACCTATTTAGTTAGTTCGACCGAATTCGGCCTATTTAGTTAGTAGCGAAAATCGTACACAGCAAAAGGAATTGTGAAGACCAGCAAAAGACACACACGCACGCAAAATATGGCATGCACACAATTCCATGCCTACACACACGCCCGTACTTCAACTCCATTCAAATACAACCGTTTCTCCCACTAACAAAGCTGCCACCAAATCTGCACACAGCACAAGGGCGCGTGCCCCGCAGTTTTCGCCCCGCGCCGCAGGGGCTGAGCGCCCCGGGCGCGGCGCGCTCGATTATCCCCGCGCGCTGCGGAAAGGCGAGCGGGCGACCCCAGGGCCCGCTGGCATTCCTATTATCATTAGGGCCCCATCCAGCAGCTGCCTCTCCCGGGAGGACACGCCGCAGCGCTGCGCCCGCGAACCAATCATCGCGCGGCCCCTTAGTGCCCTCCGGAGCGGCCCCGCCCGGCGCGGCGCGGCGCACAGTGGCTCCGAACCTCTACGGAAGGGCGACTTCTGTGGACGCAAACACATTCTTTTTTGTGGTCATTTACGGGCGTTTTCGGGATCGTAATTTTTCATAACAAATAAAAACTAAATAAATAAATAAATAAATAAATAAAAACGTTGTAATGGAAGTAAACGATTGGCTCCAAGTTGTGCTTCTGAAACATGTTATTTTGTCCGTTTACTTTCCAACGGACATGGACGTTTGGGATACTTAAAATATTTTTAGTCCCTTCATTCTCTGAGTGGAATGTAAGTTAGCTTTATTCTTTCTGTCTTTCTATCTTTGCTTATTCATTCATTCACATACTACTTTCATGGTCTCCTTGGGCGAGGGCTTGGGCCCAGTGCGCATGGCAGGGAGGGCCAGAGCGACGACGAGGGGCTGTTAATGTTATGCTCGGGAATACACACAGTCGCCTCTGCGCGCGCCCCGCGGAGCTGCGCTCGAATAAGAAATGAAGAAGGAAATGAAAATGGGACGCATAAAATAAAATTACTTTGTATTTGAGCACGAAAAAGGGAATAACTCCGCGCATTGTGTCAGCTCTTGTATATAAAACAGGACGGGCGCTGCATCCAAACGACGTCTCTCGGCGACAGGAGCGCTGCCCAGCGGCGGCAGCGGAAGGGCGCGCCTGAGCGGATGGCAGAGGTTGCGCTATTAAGAGAAGATGGCAGAGGTTAGGCCAGAGGAGCAAAACCCAGAGGTTCTGGTATCCACTGTGATGTTCAGAGATGAGTACTGGTGGCGGTTTTGGGTGAGAATATTGCTGAATTTTTGATTGCTGAAAGGATGGCACAGGTTTTGGTAGGGACGATGGCGAAGGGCTTTCGGGAGCACGAAGGGCAACAGGTAACGTAGAAGAGAGAACGGCAATGATTCCAAACTTATATAGATAGTGGAACTTTCAGACGCAGAGGATATAACGGACGATCTTATTGGAAAATGAATGTTCAAAGAAGGCAGGATGTGACGTTGTTGTGGATTAAAAGAGGGCTGAGGTTTGACGGTGGAGGAAATGTCAAAGCTGCTGTAAATATGCTAACTAGCATCTTATGATGGAAGTGTGTTTGATAGAGGATATAGTGTGATCACTAGCAGTATTCCGTATGTGTTAATGGCAGGAAAAATGGCGGAGATGTTGACAAAGAAGTTGTAGAGAGCAGTTAGTAATCGTGGGTATGTCGAACCCGTGATGACACGTGGGTTAGAGATTGATTGATTGTTAGTGATTTCGGGTGGTCAACGGGTAGGGTCATTAGTCCCGTAAGTTTAATTCGTTTTTGTTTCTTGGGAGGTAGCGGTGGTTTTCTACCTCTGGATGGCGAGATTCGGCGCCGACCTACCGTCGGTTAGCGGCTTTCTTCCAACAAGATATCGACCACCAGCGGGGCACCGCCCCAGCCGAGACAATCTCTAAGCTCCGACCGGTCCCCCGGGCATTTCAAGTAGTGTAGTGCATGTTAGTATAAATGTGCGTAAAGAGATAGGATAGGACAAGGTCGCGCACGGTCAGTGGCCCGTTTGTTAGGGTACTGTTCCGGCATTCACCTGGTGAACGGAGAAATCATGGAAAACTATCAGAGCATCCGGCCGCTAGAATTCCCCCCAGTCAGCGACTAAATTCGAACTAGCTGACAAAGTAGTGTCAAAAATCCTGCCACTGGAACTGTCCTGGAACTGCAGTGACATCAGTTGAGGCATCTCTCCCGGTTTGGAGAAGATAATAGTGGTGCTAGTGATCACAGGTAATATGATGAACGGGAGTAAAGAAGGTTGAGTTATCGTGGGAAGTGAGTGAGTGGCACCAGTATGGTATACACAGTTTGAAAATTACGTTACCGGAACCAATGGTTGTGTAATAAAGCATATTCCCTAAGGACGGATATACTAATTTATGGAAAAGCATCGTTGACATTTTGATGTAAATTGTGATGGTAGAGTTGGTAATAAATAGAGTTGAGACGTAGAAAGAATGTAACATGGAAATGATAACCAACGCAATAGAGATGGCGGGAAAGGGCGCCCCAGAAAGAATAATGAATGTTGCATGCAATAAGAGGCTGGGAAAGCCTTTTTGAGATTTCAATGATGCAAAATGTGACATTTTGTGAGATAAATTAGACACTACTTAAGAAGAAATGTGCAAGGGTTAAAGAAATGCAGTAGTTTTGAATATGATGAAGGCAGAAATGCATGACACAAGTTCATGAATGCCCAAGTCGAATATAGCTGTGTATGAAATAAACCAGATGATATTTGTGAGAATTGGCAACTAATTTGTAAACTGTTGAAAGGCGACATCAACACAAACTTCTCAGGCATTAAAATATATCGTAGATTGTCAAAATATGATAATCAGTGATCGCATTCGAGTCTTAGATGACAGAGACACTGAATGAGGCCAAAAGTCAAAATGTGACAAACTACAGACGAAAGTTAAGATGAAAAATATAACGACAGCTCAGATCGAGAACTCTAAAAGACAAAGGCGATGGTGATGGTGAGGGTGAGGGTGATGCCGCAGACATGCCTGCCTCTCCGAGCAGCGGGGTACGGAGGTGGGTTGAATAATTTCGCGGACATACAGCGCCTCTGGCGGCCCTTTCAAGTGTCAGCGCGGCGCCGGGACAAACGAGAGACGTGGTTTTGGCTCTTGGGCCCCGCGTGGCGGCAGCGCTCTGGCAAGGAAAAGCGGAAGGGAGAGAAGGAGGTTGTTGTTTGTAGGAGAAGCCAGGAAGTGGACGATGATATGGGGGTAAGATAGAGGAAGAACAGAAGGTGGTTGCAGAAAACGAGAAGGAGGTGGAGGACGCGAAGAAGACGAGTGGAAAGGATGGCAGAAGGATATTGAAAGGGGATGGTAAGAGAAGATGAGGAAAAGAATAAATGAAAAAGAAATGAGAGGAAGATAATGTGAAGTAGGGAAAAAAGGAAGGAAAGTAGAGAGGGAAAAAGAAGGAAAGGGGAAGAAGAGAAGGAAGTAGGATAAACACGAGAAGGGAGGAAGTGAAGGGGAGGGACGAAGAATAGGAAGGAGAGATAGTTGATTGATAGATTCTTAGTGATTGCGGGCACGCCAACAACTGTGGCCATTTAGACCCGTAAGTGTAGTGCATTTTTTCGGGAGGTGGCGGTGTTCTTCCCCCTTTGAATGGCGAGATCCGGCGCCGACATACCGTCGGCATGCGGGATTTTCCCAAACCAGGTATCTTCTACCGGCGGGGCAACCCCCCCCCCACAGCCAGGACAAGCGCTAAGCTTCCGACCGGTCTCCCTGCATGTGTGGTAGTATAGTGCATGTTAAGTGTTAGTGTGTGTAAGGGGAAAGTATAGGACAAAGAGGAGCAAGGAAAGATCGCACTAGGCCCGTGGCCCGTTTGTTAAGGTACAGCTCCAGCATTCTCCAGATGTTGAACGGAGATACTATGAAAAACTATCGCTCAGAGCAGCCGGCCGCTAGAATTCTTCAGATAGCGACTGCATTCGACCTAGCAGACAAGCTAGTGTAGAAAATCCTGCCCCCGTCGAGACTCGAACCTAGGACCTCGGTCAGAGGGACTGCAGTGACATCAGTTTATGCCCCTGAGCCATCTCTCCCGGTCAGAGATAGTTGAGGAAGGAGGATAAAAAAGGAGAAGGAAGAGGCGGAGAAGAGGAAGGTGAGATGGGGAAGGCGGAGCTTGACGAAGGGCGGAGGGGAGGGAAGAGCGAAGGGCGGTGCGAGGGGCGGGAGGTGAAGTCTTTGTCGCGCAGCTGGGGAGTCGAAGGCGTGGAGAGGAAGTGAGGCCGCTGCTTAATTCACGCGGGAGACGAGGGCGGGTGGCTGCCTTTTCAAAAACTTCGTTACTCCTTCGCCCTCGAGGGAGACGCGCGCCCACAAGCAGACGAGGAGAAGGGCCAGGGTGGGGCGTAGGGCGATCGCCTCACAAAGGGGAGGCAAATCTCACGTATCTTCAGGCAAACAATTCCGCTGCGTAGCACCTCGTGAAATATCTGTTTATATACAATATCATATTCTACGAAATAAATAACAGTGATTCTCTTGAAAACGTATTTATGTATATAATTAAATAATGGAGAATATGTGTTTTGACAAACGAAAGGAAAGGGAATGTAAGGAGAGCGAAGTGCAGTCAATTTTTTTATGCTAACAATGATTTTATTTTATTCTGTAAAGTATTTCTGTGCAATGAACAAAACAATTCTTGATAATTTGTCTATCCGAATATTACACTAATTTCAGATTATTTATATTATCATTTTCTTCTTCTTTTAAAAGAAACTTTTGATTTGTACAAAATTTGTACAATTTGTACAATTTGAACAATTTGTACGTTTAAGAATTATCAACTTCAATAATTCGGCAGACACAAGATAAGTATTTTATTTGTCAAAAAACTGTTTCGGTAGTAAATTACGGCACATATAGACACTTATATGATTTTAGATACAATTTAAGTTAAAGAACGTTAATATTTTCTAATTTTGCTCTTTGTTCAATAAACATCATTGGAATGAAAAACTTTCACGTTTATAACAGTGTCGTAAATATTATAGCTGTTCCTAAACAATTCTTTTGTGATTCTGTTTCTCTAATTGCATCTCGCAAAGGGACCGTGAAGGGCGGGCGCGTGCAGCACTAGCTGTCAGACTGGGGTACCACGGCCACCCTCGTCATCAAGAGAGCGTTCCCGTGGCGACTGCAGCGCCCGTGCGCGCCTCGCGCCGCGCGGCGGGTGCGCTAGCCTGCACTTGCGCCAGTGTCCGCTTCTTCGAGTTCTTCAGAAACACAACAAACTAATCGGTGGAAAAATGAAATTAGAAAGCAGTAGAAATGGTCTGGCGTAGTGGTTCATTGACTGATTAGTGATTCCGGGCGCCTAAACTGTTAAGGTCACTAGTCCCGTAAAACTTGTGCATGTTTTTATCGCGGAAGGCAGCGATTATCCTCCCCGCTAGATGGCGAGATCCGGTGCCGACATACACATCGGCTTGCTGTTTTTCACCAATCATATATCTCCCAGCAGTGGGGCGCCGCCACAGCCGGGACAAACCCCAAGCTCCATACTGATCTCCTGACATGTGCGGTAGTGTCGTGGATGTGAGTGTAAGGGTGTGTAAGTAAGGGGTCCGGATTGAACCAACAGCAAGAAGAAAAGATCGCGCGAGTTCCCTGGCTCGTTTGTTAGAAAACTACTCTTGCATTCGTCTGGTGAAGATCGGAGAAACCAGGGAAAACTACCGATGAGACAAGCCGGCCATTAGAATTTCTCCCTCCAGACAGCGACTGAATTCGACCTACTTATGTAGCTAGTATCAAAAATCCTGCTGCCGTTGGGACTCAAACCCTACGACCACCCGGTCAGGGGCACAGCAGTGCCATCAGTTGATGCCCGGCGCCAAGTTAGCAGATATTAAGTTATTAATATCTTTATTATGGTGGGGGGGATAAACACGAGCAGTAAGGTCACTGAGGAAGAGAATTATTTCTCTTAGAGAGGGGGGAAAGGGATGAGAGACAGACAGAGGGCGAGAGAAAAAGGGTCAAAGAGAGGGAGAGAGAAAAGATAAAAGAGAAAGATGGAGAGATGGGGAGATGGAGAGGGAGAGAGGATGAAGGAATGGAGAAAGGGGGAGTGGATAGGAGATGAATGAGAGAAAAGGGAGAAATGGAGAGGGAGAGACGGAGAGAAGTTATCAATGAGAAAAGTGACAAAAAAGTAAAAAGTGTTTTTATGCGATAAGAGATTGAATAAAACTCTCAGATTGTCTGGAGATTAGTGTATGCAGGGGCCCCGCAGCAGGATGGTAAGGGGGCGCGGAGATGCCGGAAGCAGCGGAGCAGGGCCGGCGGCGCCACAATGAGCGACGCGCGCCCCGTGGCCGACCGCATTGTGCGCACTGAGCCACTGCAGGGGGCGAAGGCGGAAGTGCTGGCAGGGTGGCGGAGACGGGGATAAGAGCAACACAAGCTGTACAGCGGAACGGACTCCTCAAACGAGGAAATTCACTATTTGGCTTCTTGCTGAAAAAGCTCCCTAAGGTGGCTATTGTTCACACTACTTACTTACTTTCACTCCGTCCTTGCAGTTGGTGCTTGATTAGAGGATCCTAATGCGCCTGCACCTTACCTGCAAAGGAATTGCCATTGCTTAGAAAACATTCGTACAGAGAAATGTACAAAACAGTAATTTGCAATGAAATATTTGATACTCTACATGCATTAGTGGAGAAAGTCCTGCACATGAGTATGGAAACAATCAAACAAAATCAATTATTATTCCTCACGGAATTTATTTTTTTCTTTGAACGCAATTACGATGCTACCTCCAGGACGTCATAATCTACGAACTCATTCGGACGTAAGTAACAATCTGGTGTACTACTAGGCCTACTTTAGCAGTAGCATTTGCCGTTTTCTCGCCCTTTTTAGCATCATTGTTCTAAACGAGTATATTTTAACGTGATGATCTGTAGAGTGTTTGCTGCCTTGGCTGCGTCCTCTGCTCTCTCCATTTTTAGACAGATTTTCCAACATAGTGTAACTTCTGTAACGTAAGGTAACTTTTCGAATACGTGGTTGGTTGGTGATTCTGGGCGCGTCAACAGCTTAGGTCATTGCTCCCGTAAGTGTAGTGCATGCGGAAATGGCAGTGATTTTCCTCCGCTGGATGGCGAGATCCGGCGCCGACCCATCGTCGGGCTAGCGGGATTTCCCCCAAACCTGTACTATCCCACCAGTGGGGCACCGCCCCAGCCGGGACAAGCTCTAAGCTCCGGACCGGTCTCCCGGAATATGTGGTAGTTTAAAACCCATCACATAGAACCCGAATACAAAATAAGTTTCCATTCCACATTTTTCTCAAAATATTCTCTGATTTAGATCCCAACTAGAGGAGCCACATGGGTAACCTCAACCCTTGTATTAGTTTTAAGTTTTAATTTAAGTTAGTATTAAGCCATCAAACATATGTAGAGTTATTTCAACTGAGCTATGTATTCACCATCTATGACAAATAAATGAAAAAAAAGTGGTAGTTGAGTGCATGTAAGTGTAAGTGTGTGTGTAAGGGGAGAGGATAGGACAAGGAAGAGGAAGGACAAGGAAGGTCCGTGGTTCGTTTGTTATGGTACTGCTCTGGCATTCGCCCGGTGTTGATTGGAGAAACCACGGAAAACTACCGATCAGAGCATCCGGCCGCTAGAATTCTCCTCCAGAAAGCGACTGAAAAGCTAGTGTCGAAAATCCTGCCGTCGTCAGGATTCCAACCTCGAACCTCCCGGTCAGAGGCGCTGCAGTGACATCAGTTGATGCACTGAATATGTATTGAGACAAGTGGGAGAAGGTAGTAGGCCTCGGTAGGAGAGAAAGGGGATTGATTTATATGTTTACTCTCTATCTTTTCCAGTTTCTTTTTAGGTATTTATGGTCTTCTTATTTACTAAATCTTAAATCTACGCCTTGGCTTCATCACCCCACGACCCCACTATGGGATACAGCCCGAACAGTAGAACTGATGATAGAGAGCAGGCGAGAGGAAGACTGGAACGAGTGTATTTTATACCACATTTCTACACTGCTGGCTTCCAATTAATATTGTTGTCATTTAAATTCTATACTAAATTAGGATGGACACTTACGAGTTAAATGGGTGTGATCGGCTTCGTGCTATTTCGGCTGTAATCGAGGTTGGTCCAAAATCCGCAGCTAAACTAGATACTCAATTTTTCTTTGTTACCATCAATCTTTCTTGGTTAATGAACCTAATAACTGAACTGTAATATAATATCATAAATTATGTGAATAGAGTTATAATTGGGGAATAATCCCAAATAACATCCCAATAACAGCTTATCCACAGAAATTTGGCGATTTTTTTTACCATCAAAACGCATGCAAATCTCCTACGTCGTGAACATGTACCCCTTTCACGCGGGTTAGGTCTTACCAAATTTTCCCAAAGCTACACACTGGAGAACAAAAACCCTCTGAAATTGCCCTCTAAACATTAATTACATCCTCCAGGAATGTCTTCAAAACAATTCCATCAGATCTCAATTTTTTGATATGGAAAGTTTTAGTTCAATTCTAAATGATAATAGTAATATAATAAAATTTTGTATTGAAATAGGTGTTTGGACAATATTTAACAATATTAAAAAAATCTCTTACTCCTTAAAGTAATAATTATCATTGATGTAATTTTAATATTATGGTTTTGTTTTTGTGTCCATAATTATTATTGTAAAGTAACCTCAATATTGTATAAACTTAACATCGTTAATGTAAAATGTAAAACAATGTATTTATTTAATCATAATCTCTCATTAGTTCAGTCAAAATGTAATCAATGTATTTATTCATCATAATGACATAGCTGTTGATGTGACTTAAAATTCATTTAAAAAAAGTTATAATTGGGACTGTGTATGAAAGTCGAAGAGTGTGGAGAAAGGACTGAGTACTGAGAACACACATCATAGATTGTATGGAAGTTTACAATTATATCCTTGAATTTGAGAGTAAAATTTCATTGAAACTGTACAATTATAACTATGGATTGTGAATATTATGTGAAATTTAGGGTAACATGTCAAAGTGAATTTTCAATGTAATTTAATGAGTTTTGGAAAGTGTTCTTGTTTATTCGAAGTGAAGATGAATGCTATCACTGTAAATCTAATTTAAAAGGAAATTAGAAGAGGAAACGAAACTGTGCTATTTTTATTAACCAATTAGTTGAAGTGACATAGACTCATGTAAATTGGGTCCAAGGATACAAACTAGATGTAACAAACTATGATGTAACAAAACGTTGTGCAATTGCTGAAATTACATTTACTCTCAGGAAAGAAACGTGCGCGCCAGTAGAATTCAACAGAAAAACAATACCGCAAACCGATTGCGTAAAATATCTAGGTCTTCACTTGGATAGGCGTCTCACCTGGAAAAAGCATATACAAGCCAAGAAACAAAACCTCCAACTGCAAACAAGGAAACTCTACTGGCTTATTGGCTACAGATCCAAGCTGTCCCTGGAAAATAAATTGCTAATTTATAAAATCATCCTACTTTCTGTATAGACATATGGAATTCAAATCTGGGGCACAGTCAGCAGAACAAACTTATCAATTCTTCAAAGATTCCAGTCAAAAATTTTAAGTCATCTCATCAGCACCTTGGTACATGTCTAATGCAGCACTCCATCGAGACCTCGATATTCAAACAATTCAAGAGAAGATACAAGAAATTAGCCTAAACTACAATAAACGCCTGGAAATCCATCCAAATCATCTAGCCCTAAACCTTTTAGACAATAGCCAAGAAATATCTCGCCTCAATAGAACCTCCTCCATGCAACTTCCCTACCGCTTTAGTATTTGACATTGACATACACGAAACAAAAATAATTCTCCGTTTTGTGTTCTTATTATTCTATTTTTTTCTCTTTTATGTTATAGTCTTTGTATATTGATCCTGGAATGTACCAATGGAGGCTTTTCTGTAATTTATTGTTTCATTGATCATTTTATTTTGAATTATCATATTTACTTATTATTTCGAATTGAAATAGATTGTAAATTTTAATTGTGTTAATAAAAAAAATTGCTTAAATAAATGATTGTCATTAAAAACTTTGGATACTTTTATTTGCAAACATATATTGACAATCAAGAAGAAATATTGGGTCCAATGATACTTTCGGTGTTGTGAAGCATTTTCATGTGGACGACAGGATTTATATGTGTTGTATTTTTGTACATTTTGTATGTTACATATTTTTGTAATTCTCTTTGTATTTTGAGATTATAGAACATTTTAAAGAAGGTATTTTTGAGTGATTTTCTGTAAAGCTAGAGTGCAGAGAGTACATGTCCCTGAAATAAAAATAAGGATATATGACCAGTTCCTTGAATTTATTGTATAGGCTGAGCTAACCGCCGGGAGGTCACATTATACATATTTTAACATACTTTTATATTACATTTAAAGTACCCTTCCTTGTCAGTTTTCAAATATCATTTTATTACTATAAAAGTAATTTAATATTTATACACAAAATCTTCAAATGAAGACACACATCCAACGATAAAAATATTTCAATCATTTAAATGACAAAATGTGTGTATATAGTGTATATATAATTCACTTTATTCACATACTTCATTAAATGCCATTATTCAAGAAGAAAATATGAAATGGATTCACTTATCCTTCTGTGGTCAAAGTTCTGGAAAAATTGCAAATTAATTTGGCTTGTCGCCTGAATTGTCTATAATACTATTTGTTTTTTCTCATCTTCGTTAAACCGGAAGTTCCTCTGATACCTAGAATCACCACATCCATTGCCTGTGGAATTCAATTCGATTAGCGAACGACTATTTGCTCCGGACATCGGAGAAAGTGCTTTCACGTTGACGACAATCAATCGACATAAAAACTGAACGCGCACCGTTTAAGTGCCCTTCAGTAGCAGAGACGTGTTACTGCTCTGACTACACCCTTCACGTTCCTTTCTTTTCACATGAATACTTTCGCTTTTTCAGTACGGCGATTACCCTTAGTCACGTGATTTATAGTCGACAAGTTTTCTGTTCACGATGACAAGAGCAATAGTCGACTAAAGTACGCGAGAAGTACATAGATGTTGATGAATGGAAATAATTACCCTAAGAGGGTAACTAAGGAGACTCTTCGTGACTAACGTGACATATGTCTATATTAGTATAATTCACAGCAGGTCTAGTAGCACTTCATTGTTTACACCTTCGCGAAACCTAACATCTAATCATGACGTGGCGTATCTTCAGCGGAAGATAATTACTACATAGAATTCCTCTTCAAAAGGATGCGCGTGATGGAATGTTCTGAAGCACATTTCTGAGGTAATAATGGAATGTAGTACTCTTCACCTTGCATTTACAGAAGGTAATTTACTTCCATTATTGTTTTAATTTTTGTGTTAAGAATATACGTTTTGAAGTAACGAAACAATATACTAAAAGACATACTGTTTTTCCTTTAAATCTTCGTTTTCCCTTTCTTTATTGATACGACAAATATAACAACAGTGCACACAACGTATTACATAGTTTTTTTTACAGTTTCTTTGGCCAAACATTGGAAAAGAGCCGATAACTTTATTCTTAATACTTTACTCAGAGATGTCAAGATCGCGGGCAAGGCAACAAGCTTATTTGAGCTCACGGCCTGAGGAACTGGCGCGAGATTTAGAAATAAGGGTTGTACCTTGTACAAACTGCTTCGGATTGGCGCTTCGTCACTGGATACCTGGACGGTGACAGTTTGAGGTATGAAGACAATTGGAGAAGTTATTTGGCAGTTATTATCATAAATTTATCAATATTAATTCTAATTTTCTCTTTAAAGCAAAGAATAATTCGTTAAAATAAAATAAATATCAGTCAGATTTCAAATTATTAATTGAGAGTAAAATTTTAAAAATATTCATTCAAAAGAATCTAGATTTTGTAGTCCTGTTTACATAAGATTGATACAAACGCATTAACTGTCTACGTTCAACCATAAGGTTTAACAGACAAATATTATTGTCCGTTAAAAATGCTCTCTGTCCGTCCATCAGCGAGAATTGTTAACTTGTAGAGACTTGTTTATTTATTTCACATTAATGCTAAATTCAATACATAACTGAATGATTTAATAAAACCACATAAAAGGAAACAAGGTAAGAATTCCCCATTCAAAGATATTCCTGTCACGTAGTAAAGATGTTTATATAAGGGAGAATTCAGTAAGAAAATAAACATGAAATAGTAATAAGTCGTGAAGAATGTAAACATAACACAATTCTCGATTATTGGATGAAAAAAAATGGGAAAAATATTTTCGTATGAAGCCTTAATTCACCATCTCGCGCCGATTCAGCTTGCGCGATTACATCCGTTTCTGGATTTGGAGGGAAAATAAGTCAGGGAAAGTTGCCCATTCCCTGTAGGAGCACTGGGCTCTCCAGGCTAGCAAGTAGCTCGTGTGGGTGCGGTTTGACAAGCCTGCTTTAGGGTAATTGTAACTAGGAGAATTAAATTTAAAAAATATTTTAAAACTTTTTTAAAAGTATGTTAAAGAAAAATAATAATGAAGATGAGAAAAAGGCACTTTACCTTCAGGGACCTTATAGATGTGCTGTTTGCCGTTTGTCAGATACACTCTTCGACCGTTTGCAAGAAGGAAATCGCTTCCCAGTGCAGCCTCATTTCGAATCTTTAGGTATACTGAAGCATTTTAGGAAGTTTTGAAAGCAGCCGTAGCTCATTTTGTCGGCACGTTCTTCAAAGTGCCATTGACTTTTCGACTAAGTTGGCGTAATAAGGTCATTGATGCGACATCTCTATATGGCCAAAAATACCAGTGTCGTCATTTGCAGATTACAGGTGGCACTTGTTTAAGGGCGAACGCCGCAAAGAAATTTGTTTTGATGAGACGACATTTTTCTTATAGAATTACTTTTTTTATAATTATAATATTGGAAAATAACAGCCTACAATTCATGAAAAATTTATCCTTCTGCCCTGAGAGAATTTGAAAAAAGGAAATTTTGAAGTGGAATTTTTTATTTTAATAAAAGAAATATACTCAATCGTTTCATGCGAACAACATTTGCGTGATAAATTATATTCCAAATTCATCCATCAAAAAACGATTTGTAAATTGTAAAAGCAAGGCGTGCACGATTCAAAATGTTCGTTTGTGGAATTAATGACATTCCATGTTGTTTGAGTCTGCAGAGTGCTCTAACCGTCCATAAGCCACCGTTGTTCCCCCTCCTTCCCCTCCAGCCCCGCGGGAGCCGCCGACGCCCATGACTCGTTCCGAGTGTGCTCCAGCTGACTGTCACGAAGGGCATTGGCGGCGGGCTGTCAATCGCAGCTGCCGAACGGCGCGTGTTTTCAAATACCATATTCCGGAAACGCTCTGAGAGGACTTGTATTCCCCTCTTGTTAAGAAATGTTTAAGAAAAATTGCAACGCAATTATTTTGGTGTGAACATGCGAACGTGCGGATATCCACGAGCCGCCTCTGATTCATATCCATACTTTTTGTAAACAAAGACTGATCTAGTCACATTATTTAAGCACATTTTGTACGAACATATAAGGGATAATATGGAAACCAAAGTTTCTGGTGAATTTGAATATATAATTTTGTAAGGAAAGAGAATGTATTGTGATGAACCCAACCTGCCGCCACGGCAACACACGCATGCGCGCAATGCGCGCAGCTCGCGGTCTGGGTACCTCACAAAAGGGGGGGGGGAAATACCGTCACACCGAAGTGCGTCGGTAATCAGCTGACAGGTGTGCGCGTTAAATTTATCAATGAAGGGCGCCAAACGGGCACTTACCTGTCAACTGGCACCGGCATTCGAGAACCTCAAGGGGGTAGGCACTCTTGAATGAGGGCATGCACGGGGTTTGCTATTACTACCACTACTTTACAATAATCACAAAGTTTTGTAACTTTAAGTGTCAATCACCTGAATGGCAAGAACACATTTATTGCATTTGATTCTATAATACAATTTGGGTAAGAATTCCCCTTAAACTAAATTATATGTTATTTACATTAAATGACACCTTTCCTATTTTTTACTGTCTTTGGAATGATTACAAAATGAAAGTCTTTCGTTCACCTCTTTCGATGATTGCACAATCCGTAGTCGTCCCCGAAGCAGTCGCTGTCGCGAGCCACACCACGGCAAGGCGCAGCCAACCGGAAGCAGCAGTGCGTGCGGTGATGGTGCTCCTGGCTCCGATCGGTGATTATTGGAGGAAGTCGTCTGACGCCACCCACTCCTCACCAGGCCAGCCTCAATGACTCGGCTGCACAATCATTCCTTCCGGAGGCGCCGGCCCGTTGAAATCGGAATAAATTCCTGATTGTCTTTTTATAATGGGCGGCCTGCACTATGTTGGTCGACCCCCAAGTCACTGCTCCCACTACCTCTCATCAACACTCCAGTCTCAATTCTGTGTCGTTCTCTCGCCTTCTATCCGTCTTCTGCCAAAAATCCGCTGCTCTCGAGTTTCCTGCGTCGCATCCCCACCCTTTTTCCAAGTTTCGCCCATCGCTCCTTCACGTGATTGGAATTTTGAATATTATTGGCCGAAATCTTAGTTTCCGAAATATTCGACGCGAGTCGGAAGCCGATAGGGTATTTTCAAATTAACCTCATTTTCTGGGCGCCTGATTGGTGGACTTTGTTGTGCGTGTGTGTACACCGGAGATGAACAACGCAGTCCTTTCTGCTGTCTTCGTGACGCTTATATGGGTCCTACGGGAACTCTTCAACAGTAGCCGGGATCTCTATAATTTGCTTGTTCCGGTGCCTAGCCGTGCACGTGGACTGGCCGCCGGTTGCCTGAAGGGCTGTCCCCGAGGGACAATTGCACCCTAATCGTAAATCTTTTGAATCTTCTGGCACGCGTTCGCGCGTCTTGCGCTGAGCCGTGTCAAATCAGGGACCTTCCTAATCGGCGTGACAGAGGGGGAAGTTTTGGGTCCGGCGACTAGCAATGACCTCATTGCAGTATAAACATTATTTAGACAACATGACTCACCATTCGTTCTGTAGAAATTTCGGCATAATTCAACTCAGTATAAAGCACTTAATCATACAAAGCTCTTTAAATTTATAACAATCAAAGATGAAGACCAAAAACTAATACATTTTCTCGGAAGAAAAAAATCGTTGATAGTGTACCCAAGTTAAAAAAAAAAAGAAGGATCTTTTCCGTTATACGTATAGCAGCTCACTAGTCGGAAGATTCGGTTCTCTTATTAATTAGCAATAGTTCTTCTTTGGTGAAGAAAATTGGTATTATTTTGAAAAACATTTAAATAGCACTCCACAATTACTAATCACTTCACAATATTTCACTGATTATCCAAATTATAACATCTTTTAATGCAAATCACTTCACAATATTGCTACTGATTTTACAATTTATAACATTGGAGATTTTTAATGCAAAGAACGCACACCATGGCGACCTACCTCCTACATGGCCACCTACCACTAGGAAAATCTATGAAACGATAAAAAAATGAATTAATTAAAGTATCTATGACTACTTTTATTTATTTACGTACTTTTTCTGTACACTTATCGTGTTGTTCCCTTAGTTTGTGTATTATCAAAAGTACGTGTCAACGTTTCATGATACATTTTTCTCATTGTTTTGGCGTAATATAAAATTAGTGCAATTGTGGGTTTGCGGGGGTTTCGGAGCGGCAATAGTCAATAGAGCACTAATAAATTAGTATTATAGTAATAGAATTACTATTAAATTGTAATAATACTTTGTGTTTTATGTAATACTAATGTTTAAATATACCGTGTAAATGTTGATTCACAGGTATCACAACGTTCATCTGTTCACATTGCAAAGAATCGATTCCAAAATGTGTCGTGTCATAGGAACAATCCCTCGCCTAGCGAACTGATGATATATGTGTAACGGGAAAGGTGTGAAGTTAGATATCTAGCGTGAAAAATACGACTAATCAGTTCACTGGATCAAAGGAAGAGTGTCCACCATAAACTTCGGATTTACCAACTAGTAATAAAAAATTAGTCGTATTGTGGATTGGCAGGGATTTCGGAGCGGTAGAAGCCAATAGAGCACTAATAAATTAATAATATAGTAATAGAATTAGGCATACTATTAAATTGTAATAATACTATGTGTTTTGTGTAAAACTATGTTTAAATGTCACGTTTAAATGTTGATTGGTATCACAACGTTCATCTATTCACATTGCAGAGAACCGATTCCTTTAAGGTGAACGAAATTTTTCGTGTCAAAGGAACTGAATCTCTCACCAAATCAGCTGGTATACGCATAACGGAAAAGATTTGCCTACCCCGAATTGAAAAATCATTATAAAGAGTGCTCTATATAAAAGTAAGGACTGGCAATATCAATATCTCTAAAAAGTAGGTTTATGTTTCCTTTATCTCCCTTTCCCGAACCAGCGAGTTTGTTTGCAACAAAGCGACAATGTGGCTATTCAGCTATAACTCGCCACTTCTGTTGGCACTTAGGTGGCCAAATTAATTCAAATTTGGCACCGTACTTGAAATTCAATCAATTATAACCACACTTTGCGCGGAATTAACAGTTATTTATTGTTTGAGCTGCTTCCAAAGATGACCGTGAGGACGCGCCACAAGACCCAAACTTGTACGAAAGCAGTTCATTGTCGGCAACGTTTCTCTTTTCTATGTAAGACGCGACAAAGTCATTTTGTTTGAAAATCAAGGAAACCGAGCAGTTTCGTCGCGACTCGCCTCGCTTCTGTAAATAAGCTTGTAATGCACGCGTGTGTATAGAGTGCACTGACAGGCAATTCAATTGCATGAGGTCGGTGTAGTGACTGAGATCTCAGAAGAATGGTTGGCGTGTAAACTTAGCTCACATGCACGAACGATTTCAGTTTCGTCAAGACAGGTAACACTGACAATTTCTTCATTACTTAATGATTCTTACGCCGAAGAATGCAGTCTGGATATGGTCGTTCTCAGAGTCTCCCGACAATGCAGTCTTGTCATGACAAGACTGCACGGAAATACGATAAGGAGTTTCCTTGGCACAATCACTTCAAAAGCTGTCCCAATATTTCGCAGCCTCAAGAACTTGCGATACAAATAACTCTTCAATGTTTCAATTCAAGTTCTCACTTGTGCAATTTACAACAAACGCTTCATCTTCTTAACTACACAAAATCATTCAGAATGTACGAGAATTAAATGCTCTAATAAGAAATTTAGAGCTTTCGAATGTCACGCTAGAGTTTTTAGACTCTTCCTTCCGAGAGTGAAACTATCGGCGCAGAAGCTACAAAGATCGATTCATTTATCGCGACCGACAGAAGTCGTTATTTTTCAATTGATAATTTCAATTATTACTTTTCCTACCTGTACTATAGTATAGATAGGAGAAACACCTCAACAATATGACCTCGAATATCGGTCGTAAAATCCGTTTTTTTTGGTTTTATTCAGCTGTAACTTCGCACACACGTCAGAATTAAGATCTGTTAGTGCTCTTCCCAACAGGCTACGATTGATGCAGGTGAACAGGAAATACGTGCAATTTTGTACCCGATAATCGATTTACATATACGAATAGATGTCTGAATGGAAGGATGTCTCACGCATAGCTGTCAGATGAAACGCTTTTGAGCTGAAAGTTGGTAAATATGTCAGGAAGATCTTGTTGTGTCATTCCATCACCATGAGGTCATTAAGATATTTTAAGTTTTGGGAATACGTACATAGAGCACCTAAGAACTTTTCAGCATTTTCTGGAAAATTGCCTATTTTTTTTTTATATTTTTGCCGTATAGAAAATCTTGCACTTACAAATATAGTACAGTTCCTATTTTCACTCAAACCGTCGACATTTAGAAAATTTGATAAATCCTTATATTTAAAAGAATATGGGAGCTTAGAAACAAGTTCAAGCTTTTCATTGTACCAAATTTCGAGATTTTGCTTTAAATGAAGGGTAGTTGGTTTCAGATATTTATTTTATCGCTAGCTATTATTAATCGTTTTAATTCTACAAAAAATAAAGTTTAATAAAATTCTAAAATTAATTGAATGAAAGCCTATGGGCCGTCATTTGTTCATTATTTTATTGTGTGAGTTGTAATCGCTGTTGAAAGTATTAGACATTCCTTCTTCGAGAAAACATGGGAGTGTAACGTTGCCAGGAGGCTAACATAGCGAGTTTTCCTAAGATCGAATTGGTTTGAATGCGAAGATTTGTGAATGTGTGCGAAAACTGTCTTTCTATCAATCATCTGATACATGTTCCTTTCACATAAAAATTCACTGTTAATAATTATATAGTACACGTTTTTGAGGTAACGTGAAGAGCCAGATTTCTTCGTCATATACAGTATACATCTACAGATAGTGGTTAAATAAAAAATCCATTACATTTGCATTATAATATTAAACTCTGAGTATGGAGTGAATAGTGATTGTATTGTTAGAGAATGTGTTAACATCCCTTATTTCATTAGTAATCGGGTCTTATTCCTAAACGTCAAGAAATAACATTTTCAGAGTTTTCTATTTTCTGTGCACTGAATATGTGGAACGTTTCAAACTTTTCTACAGCCACATTCAACACATATTTAATATTACATATTATATACATATAATACATATTTAATATTACATATAACACCGTATTATCAAGTATGGTAGAAAGTTAGCAGTGAAGTGACTTTTTTTCCAATTCGGAAAATTACAAACCCTTGGAAGAAGAGCTATTACCATAGATAATTAATTCTTCCTGATAATTCTGTAATTCTCGGCATGCATCCTACCTGCTCGAAATATACGTGTGGCCCAACTTTCGATACAAATTTTCAACGTCATTTGATTCTTGTGATGTAGATGTATTGTGCATTACATCACGCTTAAAAAAACTGGGTATTTTTTAAGTAATAGCCTAAGAGGATGATTTCATCCTCATCTTAACTTCTTTCCCAACAATCCTTTACCAGGTTGACGTATCATCGTTCGCCAAAGATTCCGATGGCGTCTCCCGGGGAGGCGAGGGCTCACCCGCCCAACGAAACGCTGACTCGACTTCCGTGCTTACACGCGGGAATCTTACCTTAAAGAAGATGCCGGTGTCCTTCAGCTTGAATGCATTCTTGGCACCTACGGAACATATTCTGATTCTCTTTTCTGCTGAAGCGTGGCGTCATCTGAGTGGATGCAACAAACGAAACGATCTCTATTGGAGTGCAGAAAACCCTCACCTGCTTCACGAAGACTTCATTGAGTTCCACATGAATTATAGAATCTATTTTTTCAACGGCACCGTTACTATTGATGTCGTACATAAATCACATATTGACATTATTCTTCGAACAATTGACACCAAAAAAAGGTTGTGTTGTTACTTTCAACAGGATGCGACAACTGCTCACACTGCTGTTCGATCCACGAACGTAAATGACGATCGACGAATTAGTCGTGGGTAATTGTCTAGACAACCAGATCCCTTGTGACCCTTGTGACTTTTTCCTTTGGGGGTTCTTGAAAGTTCAGGTGTATGCAGAAAACCCGTATTCGGAGGAAGAACTCCGGTTCTGTTTTGAAGAGAAAATTGCAGGAATTCCTCGAGACTTACTTCAAAGGTAAATCAAAATATGTTTCGTACGTGCCAAGAATGAATTCTAGCGAAGGATACCGAGCAGCCTCTTCTTTAAAATATGTTAAGAGCTGCCACAGTTCCCGTGTGTCGGCACGGGAATTGAGTCAGCGCCTCCCCTGTCGACGCGGCCCGAATCTTCGGCGGACGATAAAAAGTCCACCCGGTGTAATATTAATTTATAAAGCGCATCGACATTGAAAAAAAATTATATACTGTCCATCCAAGTGAACGCAGTCTTGATACCTAGGACAAAATATAAAAACATCTAATAATGTAAAGAACTGTTGTACTCTGTATCCATATGTACTATACTATGTTATTGCTGTATCCATCAAGTCTATTTCAATTATTGGGAATTGATCTAGTGATCTACTAATATAATAGACTATATTTATTGATATAGTCGGTCCTAGGAAATACCCCTATATTACAACACCAGAGGAAATCAAAGAGAGAATACATCTATTCGTGATAAGTGATCGAAAACTATCAGAGTATATGCCCAAAATAGTATGTAGTTGGGGTCAGAGTATTGCAAGAACTATTCAAACCCTTGCATATTTTTATTCGTTTTCAATGATAAACCTACTTACAATGTAAGAAGAGTAAGTGACCATAGAAAAATCTTATTTTTTCTGATAATTCTGTAATTTATCTTACATATGTCTGAACATATGTCTTGAAAAATATGTCTTGCATCACAAAAATAATTAAAGAGTAAATTTCTTGTTAAATGGTGCTGTTAAATATTCGCGAGAAACATTCTACTATTTCCGAGTATTACGGACCACCACTGGTAGGTCAACTGGTGGTCAGAGGCTGTAGGATGGGCATCGTTGCAATAGTTGTTTTTTTTCATTTGATTGCTAGCTCCAACTATCAAGAGTAATAATTTTCTTGCACAATTAAGAACCGCAGTTATTGAACATACCCTTTGGGCGAATCACCGCCCCAGGGAGAATCGTGGAGAGTGTAGAAAGTGGTGAGAAGAATTAAGCTGGGTGGAGGTAATGGAGAGGACGAAAGCTGGCAAAATGAAAACCGAGGAGGAGGAGATGGGTGACGGCAGTGTCGGTGGCGGCGACGGTGGTGATGATAATGGCGGAGACGATAGAAATGATGGTGATAACGGCGGTGAAAATGGCAGAGACAACGGCCATGAAGATGGCGGTGAAGATAAGCGGCCACGACGGTGAATGGAAGGAAAGTGACGGACGTGTAGAAGGTGAAGCCGACGGAGGTGAAGGAGGAATATTATTATTTTTATTAATACTAATATTCACTAAACTTCTAAAACTACACTAAATTATTACTAAAACTATAATCAAATTTTACTTTTTTTGTACTGCAGCTTAAGACCATCTGCCCGGAATAGATGAGTGATAAATACGCAGAGAATGATGGTGAATCAATTTTGGAAATAGAGAAGAAGAAAAAAGTCAGGCGATGCCGTTACGCGGTACCAGCCGTTACCGTGGCTGTTCACCCCAAAATCTGCATGGATCGGCGTGAGTTTGCACCAAGGCATCCGCGAGTGGAAAGCCAGCGCGCTGACTGCGGCGCCACGGGTCGCCGCGACGAGAGAGGTAGCGCAGGACCGGCGATGGCTGCGCACCTCACGTCCGCGCCCTCGATTGACACGCTTGCGTTTTGCGGCACCTCAAACCCGGCCACGCCCCCATCTTGCCTCTCATTCCACCGCATCCCATTCCGCTCCTCTTCGCCCCCCCCGCCCCCCTCCCCCACTCGCCCTCTCCTTCCCTGTCCGCCCCTGCCCCCCTATCCCCATTTCATCCATCCCCGTCTCAGCCGTTCCGCCCAGCCCATCCCTCGTCCCCCGCCCGCTGGTTCGCAACGCGGCCCCTCCGCATCGCCCATGCCTTCCCCGCCCCCTCGTCACCCCGCTGCTCAGACGGCGCCCTCGCATCGCTGCGCCCTGCTTCGCGTCCCATCGCACTCGAGTGAAGGTGAAATAACGGCGGAGGGGAGGAGGTGGCCCACCGTGCAAACGGGACGGCGCCTGGAGATAGTGAAAGGAAAAGAGAGAGGAGGGGCATCGCTCCGCACCGCGCCTCAGCGCCCCACCCCGCCCCACCCCGTCCCGTCGCGTCCACGTCCCGCTGCAGCACTATAATAGGCGCCCCGACGCTTCCGACACCACTGCAGCCGCAGCCTCCGACTGAGACGCTTCCGCACAGCTCCACTCCCAGCATGCAGTGCATCTTCGTAAGTTGACGCTTTGCGGTCTACCGACCACACACACTATTTTAATACGACTGATTTTAAGTTTTGAAAACAATGCAGTGTCAATTTTGAACAGAAATCTTTTGGCATAGCAAATCAGGTATTAAATCAACACAAATATATCAAAGGATAATTCAGAGAAGCATCTTTTAGACTGATATTTGATGGTAAAGTCAAAACTAAAAATTGGAATGATTGGCCAAGGTTTATTCTATATTAAAAGTGTGTGTAAAGTGGTAATTTATGAATTTTTAATCGCATAATTCATTCAAGAGTAATGTGTTGTGCTAACTTTAAATAAGAGCATACTATTCATTCTCTAAGAGCGTGAGAGACGTAGTTGGGATAAATAGGGCGAAAAACGAAAGACGAGAGATCTGGACGGGAAGAAAGAGTCAGAAAAACTCTCCCAGTTAAAGAAAGAGAACGCTATACGAAGAAAACGGGTTCAACTTTTTGAGCGCGATCGTGAAAGTAAATAATTACCTATCTCTCCCGCGGTCGTCCCCATCTCAGCCACGACAGTACCTCACCTCACCTCACCTCACCTGTGAGGTACCTTTGCAACGCCAAAGACCCGACTTCATTCAGTCTACATGCTAAATAAAATCAGTTACATTCTACCCCTTTCTCGCATCCGAAACCCTACCTCAGTCAGCAACACGGTTATGACCAGTCTCTATGCACATATTGACCCATCCACACTCGTATTTACCTGCTTCCACACACATTTTGACCAGTCTCCACCATGATTTTGATCCGTCACCTCCCCGATTTTGATTCGTCTCCTTCTTTTGTCAGTCCCCCGATTTTCATTCTCATTCATCCCCTTCTTCATTCCGATTTTCACTCACCTCCCCAATTTTGACCCACCTTCGCCTTGATTTTTTCTCGCCTTTAACCACCCAAATTTTGATCCGCCACCACCTCGATTTTCACCCTCCTTCACCCACTCAGCACTCGGTTTCATTCGTCGACAGCGCACCGCCCGCCTTCGGCCTTATGCAAGAAAAATCTCTGGAATGTTTACGCTGAAGAGCGACGCAAGTTTTAATTGCCGGGAGAGGAACAGCGACGCGCCCCGTCTTTCTTTCATCCGCGCGGCAGCGAGAGAGCGCAGGAGTGGGTGGTAAGACGTACAAATAGGAGCAGTGGCACTGGCGGATTATAGCAAGGGCACCTACACCGCTCGACTCTTCCGTGAATATTTCTTTACAATAATAACTCATTCACTTGTTCAGGGTTATATTATCACGGTGCATAACTGTTTACGATTTATTAATGTTGGACTATTCCCCACTCAATTATTTGTTCTATTCATAACACCATGATACGCGTAATTTGAATGTAGACCATTTTAAAATATTTTTAATGTTATTACAAAAAGTATCTCCAAATAAAGTTGACTCTAGAAAAATACAGATGAATAAAAATGAATGGGATGTAATGCTGCAGTCTTAGGAACTATGGAAACGTAGTATAATTGTGGGAATTCTGATTGGATGTTGTTGACGTTCTTATAAGAAGAAATAAAAGAAGTCATCTTCGTCAACATATCAGCTTTATTAAGATAGCCGGCTTTCGACGGCTTTGCCGTCATCGTCAGTCTCGCTGCTGTCGGCAAAAGTCGAGCGACTGGGCACAGTCGCTCGACTTTTGCCGACAGCAGCGAGACTGACGATGACGGCAAAGCCGTCGAAAGCCGGCTATCTTAATAAAGCTGATATGTTGACGAAGATGACTTCTTTTATTTCTTCTCAACGTAGTATAAACATAACAGGAGAAATAAAGTGGCTTTAAAATAAAAGTAAGGACTCATATTAGAATCGAAATATTAGATATGATATGTTGCAAATAGACAAAAATGTATGTGCAGTTCTTGTGTCGGGTTGCTGAAAAGAGAATATCAATGACAAAATTGCGATGGTGATTCTAGCTGGATAGTGCAGTGGTAGTGGATTTATTCTGTTGTAGCCGAGTATGTAAAGTGAAATATGACGACAGCGTCATTTAAAAATTCATTACATTATATGGCGAAACAAAATTGATTTTAACAAAATAGAAAGTATAAAAAATTGTATAGTTTCGAAACTTACCGCAATAGATAACATTTTGGTTTTGTTTCGAAGTAGAAAAAACATTGATATTTTTGAAAACAAAACGAAAAATATTTAGAATAATTGATTTTGTTGCATTTCACCTCCTTATTTGTAGTTCATAAGAAACAATGAGGGTGACAGAATTTCAGAGAAAGAGCCAAGTTCAATAGCGTGCAGCAAAAACGAGGAGTCTTCTTAAGGATTTGACAATGGACGGGTCAGAGGAGGTTGGTTCATTTATTAGTGAGCGTTCGATAAAACAGTCCGAGGTTTGATTTAACGACCAAGTTCCGCTTTCGCAATCGCCGTCTCCCGCCTCTTCTTTCCGTAATTTAAATGAAGCGAAGTGCCGCTAGATAGCGCCGAATGCTCCTCGCCAAGCTCCCCTTGAATCGTAGCAACAGTAAGACTGCAAGCAGACTTGAAGTGTTGCAGGTTTCGGGTGTACTGATGAAGAAACTACGATGCTTAATTTGTGAAACGAAAAATGGACCATGTTTTATCTCAAAATCTTCTTGATATCTACTTACAACTTGGGTGAAATGCAATTATGGTTAATATGTCCGTCGATGAAGGTAAAACTAGCTTTCTACAGCATAAATAATAATGAAAAAAAACATCTTAATTTTCATTATCTTTACGGGCAATATCAGGAACTGTACTTGTTCGTTCAGGAACTGGAACTGTTCAAGAAAAAATGCTGTACAAAGCACGGTACAAATTGGAATCAAAATACATTAGTATTAAAATCCTTACATTTTTCTTTTATACTAATAATAATTATGTTCGAACTTAATTCTGATATTAAAAAATATCTCAACATACTGCGTAGAAAAACATGTCATTTATTACTGATTCTACTACTTTCTTTTCCACTTTTATCTTTCTCACCCATACCCCCGCAAAATACTTATCTTCCGTTTGTTCAAGTATTTTTCACATTTCTATATGTTTCTCTCCTCTCCTGTCTACTCCACTCCTTCACGTATTCTGTTACCTTCCTGCATTGTTTCGTCCTTCTCCTCCATTACCTTTTCACCAGCACCCCATACCATCACGCACCATACCAACCTCCTCTCCCCCCCCCCATCGCATTACCTCCTCCTAGTTCGCTCTCCCTACGTCACACATCGCACTCCCCCACATTGGAGATCGCTGCACCACTCCTCCAAACGCCTCGCCCGCAACATTTCCCATTTTCTCTTCCGCCATTCCCTTCGCTGCTCCCCCCCCGTTCAGGGGACCTCTCTACCTACATCCAACGTCGCACCGGTGCGGCTTAGGCACGTAATGCGCTTAGGCTGTGCAGAGCGAGGCGGGGGCGGGGCGCTCGGGGGCGGCTCCGCGGGTGCAATTTGAAATCAAACAGCCACGCGTGTTCGACCCCCTTTTGCGGCTCTGGCGGGCGGGCGGGCATGCGGGTGGCGACGAACAAGACAAACACGTGGCGCGCGAGCAGACGCTGAGGAAGCAAAGCGAAGACCCGGAGGGGGGGAGGGAGTGAAGGCGCTGCAGGGGAGGGGGGCCGGAGGAGTTGCCGGGTGGCATGGCAAGATGAAAGATGCCCAGGTACCTTCCATGCTGATTGTGGTGCGGGGAGGGGGAACCCAGGTTCTGGTTCATTGCTAAATGCTGCTCTTTGAAGGGTATTTGCCCAAAATGGTTTCTGATAAGTAACGTATTGCTCCTGCAAGTATTCTTGAACACGAGCTCCCTAGTCCTTGTTCAGCACTGAATAGCACGGTCCATTGATATACTTAGATGCGACTTCATTACCAATTAATAATGCTGCCAACAACCACCTCGTACCTTCAAAATAATTATAGTATTTGCCGTGTCACGTTTCTCCCGATAAATTTCTGCCAACAGTCAGTACGACATCCAAGGTCAATACGACCTTTTAAGCCTTGACGGAGCTAGAGTCCTCCTCTCCCTGCATCCCGCTGTGGAATACCAAGAAAAGTGGAGCGTACAGTATCTTACCCGTAATGTTCTGTCGATTTGTTTGCATAGTTTTCAAACACCTATTTAGCTGATAACATGACTGTTGAAATGAGGGTTGGGAAATTTCAAAGACTCAAAACAAGAGGCATTAAAATCTATTAAATAGTAATATTTATTGCGCCATACAATGCTGATATGTGTTATCATTTCAAATATTTTCATATTAGGTTCTATGGTTCTTTTTGACGTTCGAGGGTAAAAGGTTTTATGATTTCCAGATTTCAATTTCTTGAGGTAATATCTTTTTGCAACAATATTAAACACAAAGTTCCGGGTACATATTGAATATGAGACTCACACTAATGAACCTTCTTCAACTAATGAACACATCATTCTACCATTCTTCTTTGTGAAAAATTAATATCCCCAGAGAATCCGAAACAGAGTTCCTTTCAACCTGTGCCATTTCTCTAACTCCCGCTCGCAGGGGCGTCTTTTGTCTGGAAATCTCGCACGCACAAATTGATGGGTTTCATTTCGAATGAAATGTCATTCCAATCCTCATTGTTTATATTTATCCAATAAATGTATAGCCACCACCAACGAACGATATTGTAGTTTGTTTCAAATGAAGTAGAGCATTTTTTGCTGACATGTTATATGAGCTCCAATTACGACTCGATGCACCGTTTTCATCTCTAATCAAACACCATATTGAGTTTCATTCGTTTCTGGATTTATGACCAAGGACAACGGGCTTAATGAAGATAGTGATCTATTACCGTTTTTTTCTGGTCCCTTGTGGCAATTTCATAATTCGATAAAATAACGTGTTTTCTCGTACCCCACCCGTTAATTTTAGATCTTTTATTTTATTTCAGATACACATTAAAATGATTTATTATTTGTATATTGCATTATTCAATTGCTTTTAAAGTGATATTTGCATAAAATGGTGGCTCATTGAACGTAGCTTCCTACGATATAAACTATACAGTAAGAGATATTAAATGGTGACGAAATATGACATATGCACAGTTGTGTGAGGATTGCAAAAAGAGATAAATTGTTTTATTGATTGAATTACTAATATTACATTCATCACAAGTATAAGCTTGTGCCATCCGATTATCTATAAAAATAGCTCCTCGCGCCACACTCAAATCTTGTGCATTCCCCGAGAAGTTAGTTAGAAGGAAGTTTCTATATCCAAATAACTTAAATAATTGATTCCTGTCAATGCAGCTGAACTACTGCTGGATCAATTAAGTCATTCAATTTTCATCATTACACTCAAAGCAATCTCTAAGCACGTGAAGTTCCCAACCCCTATTTAATTATCACCACTTTTGTTACAATTTGTATCCATATGTCATGGGAGTAACATAGCGATTACCCCTGTATCTGAATAGTGAAGTTCATACCCGTGCTCTGACTTTGCCTCTGACGGTTCTACATGTTGCTTGTCATGATAATTGGTCCATTGTCGGTGGGCATATTTATTTAATACTCATATATAAATTACATAACTGTGACAGTATCCACGTCTCTGATAGAATTTACTTTTTTTTAGTGTTCACCACTACTTTTAAAACAACCTGAATCCACGTGATTCTTAGATTAACGTGACACTCGGTTATACACTTGAATGGACGATTATGACAGAAGTACCCACTTCTCTGTTGACAAGAGTTTTATGATTCATTATTCACTACCACTTTCCACCCCTTCTTTCGAAGTACCGGCTGAGGTGCCTCAAGACATCAACTAACGTCACTGCAGTGCCTCTGAAAGGAAGGTCAAAGGATTAGAATCTCGAGGGTGGCATGATTTTCGACTAAATTAGCTAGGTCAAATTCGCTATCTGGAGAAGAATTCTAGCGGGCGGCTGCTCTGATCGGCAGTTTTCCATGATTTCTCCGATCAACACTTGGTGAATGTCGGAGCTGTACTCTGACAAAAGGACCACGGACCGTGCGCGATCTTTCCTTCCTCTTCCTTGACTTATCCTTAGTCCTTATTTACACACTAATCCTTGTGTGCACTTCATCACACATGTCAGGAGCACGGTCCGATATTCTTAGAGCGTGTTCCGGCTGTGGTGTCGCCGCCGCGCTACGGGGAGATACCTGAAGTGGTATATCCCACAAGTAGCCATTTAGGTCAGCATCGGATCTCACTTTTCAGCGGGGAAGAACTCCGCCACCTCCCATGATTACGAACACGCACTACACTTAAGGGAAGAGTTGTTGATGCGAACAATCAATGACCGTATCGGCGTGCGTGTGCCCCGCAGGTTTCCGTAGCCCTGGTGGCAGCCGCGGCGCTGGCGGCGGCGGGCCGGGCTTCAGCCACGGCGGCCTCGAGGGCGGCCACTACGGCGGCGGCGGCGGCGGCGGGTACGCGCTGGGCGGCGGCGACGGCGGCCACGACGCGGGCAGCTACGAGCCCATCCAGGAGCACGTGAACGTGTTCCACCGCGCGCAGGCGCCGCGCGTCAAGGTGGTGAAGGTGCCCGTGCCCACCCAGATCCACGTGCCGCACCCGGTGCCCCAGCCCGTGCACGTCCCGGTCCAAGTGCCCGTCTTCCAGAAGGTACGTTCTGTTTGGTTCGGGAGGGAAGCTGTGTACGTGAGACGGTGAGAGACTTGAGAATCCTAGTTCCACGGTGTTGCGGATCCAAAGGGGGTGAGGAAGAGGCCATACCTGCCCCAAAGGCATTGCTTACTAAATTCATTTTTTATTTTTTAATTTTTAATTTTTTCATTTGTTATAAATAATTACAATATAGAAATATCACCACATTCAAAGTAGTATTCTAATTATTAACATGCCGTTTCCTTTTGACATGTAGCTAAAAACTAAAAAGTATTACGAGTCTTCCAAAAAATATTTATGGAGAGTCTATTCTGAAATCTCCGCCCCCCCCCCCGCTCAAAATACTTCTGGATTCGCCCGCAGTTCCCCAAAACTCTGAGCTATGCAGAGCCAGGTTGATCGGCCACTCAAAAAATACAGCTAATCTTGCTTGTGCAATTATTCTGAATACTCCAAGCGCTGCCGTATGAGAAAACACTTTTCATCTATGGAAAATCGTTATTTAGCAGTTCATAGGCGTGCACAGGGGAGAGTCATGACAGATCCCTTGCTTCATTATGAGAGGGTATTTTAAGTCTGATGTAAGCAATACCACAGATACACTTTGGCTTTTTTTCAATTCCGGAGGCGAATTAAAAGTGTTGCTCTACACTGATGAAATCGTTCTCAGAACATACGCGAATATACAAGTGTCATTACAATTCTACGCGTTCTACACCACATTATCATGTGGCTCGTCATCTGTCTTCATAACTTCTATCTTCATAACTTCTCCCAAACGAAAACAAGTACCAATTCTCTCCATTTAGTGGCAATCTTCAAAAGAGTCCAGAACACTGAAATTAATGAGTTTACTTCCACTAAAGAATAGCAACCGCTCGACAAACATCAATGTTAACTAGGGCTTATGTGTCCCGTTCGAACATGAACCCGAAGCGTCAGGGTCAAGTAACGAAAACACTAAAACAGGGAATGGGGCAGAGCTTTCTCATGTAGTTTTCTTTTTTTTTTTACTTTCGCTATAAAAAAGGGGAAACTCATATAACGCGCCGGTGGAGAACTAATTGCGGTATCGAGAATCGATCCGGGTACGTCGCCGCGTCCTTCCCTTGTTGCTCCAGCCAACGGCGCGGCGCTGCCATCTGGCGGCTGTCGTCCATACGCTCGCCGCTCACGCGCCCGGCTTCTGACCACGCAGTGCACAGTGGGATGACGCACGGATCTACGCCCGCTAACATCTCATACATTTTCGTTTTCTCCAAATACTTTTGGACTGGCATTCTTATAGTTTCCCGAGTTTTGACCACATAAGAATATAGTATTGTGACAAAACCGTCCATTTCTATTTTTCTCCCTCTCTCTTTGACATCAGATTATCCTCATTTTCAATTCACATACTCGTGACAAACCAGAAATTTACTATTTCTTTCCGAAGGTTGAAATCAGTGACTCACCGCTTCTTTCTGGTTGTCATTCTTATAATTGAGTATAGTAAGTCTCTAATCTCCGAAGCTTTACTTATGAAGGATATATGAATAGGTAATATTGAATTCGATGCTTCGTTGAATCTAGAAAAAAAATCATGAGCGCAAGTTTAAGGTTTGTTAACTGATTTCAATAAAATAGAAAATAACTATTACAATGAAAATTGGTTTTCTTTATCACTTTGGAAAGCCGTCCAAAGAATTTACACTATGCAATCGCTAAATCACGAACCAGGACATTGTGATATGATTGTCCTTTGGGCATCTGCCCCTCTGAATAGAGTACCAATAATATCACCTTCTCGGCCAATATGAGAGAGAGGGAGGAGGGAAGATAGGCAGGGTGAGAGGAGAGGAGAGGAGGGGGCGGAGGTGTGAGGCAAGCACGATCGCGACGGTCCGATACTCGTTACGTATCGGAAGGCGTGATAAATTGCCGTGCGGCCGCTGGCGCCGAGCGGGCGGGGCGGGGCGGGGCGGGGCGGGGCGGGGCGCAAAGGGGCGACGAGGAGGGGCGTGAAAGCGACCGCGCGGGTGGGGAAGGCTCTGCGCCTGCGGAGAGAAGAGGTTGGTGGCCTTGGAAGAAAGGCAGGGTGGATAGAAGGAGGGTGGAACAGGATAGACACGGGAAGAGGATAAGATGTATGGTGAGGTGGGGGTATGGAAGAAAAGAAGTGTGGAGAGAATAATGGTAGTATACAGAAGATAGAGGCGAGAGGAGGGGGGGGGGCGGTTGGGGGGGGGTTGACGTGAGGGGGGGGGGGTAGGTGAGGCGGAGCGCAGCGACTCGGGGGGGGGGGGGAAGCGGAGCGAAGCGGACGGCCAGACAACCCTCGACAGCTTTCGGCCAAGGTGGCCGCAGCCAATGATTTATGGCGAATCCGCATTGGCCGTTATTTTCGTCCGGTGGCAAAATATGTTTTGGTAATATACGCGGCCGTATCATCGTTCTTCGTCTCAACCATGATCGGACATTATGCATTTAAATTATGCTCTTGGGAATTTCAGCGGGGTGTGCAACGCCCATGAAGATTTTTTAACAATTTTGGCTGCGTTGCTTAAATTTTTGATATACGTGAATCAATATCAGGAATGTTTGGATATCCCGCAGAGACATTAAATAAAAATTTATCATCAAGTAAATTAAAATTAATTTGCATCCTTGTTTTCTTTCGTCTGCAATATTCAGCGAAATGAAATTCCCGTCTGCAAATATTGTTGTAGTGCACTACGGGAAACGTACAGTTGACTTCTAATAATGCCAAGAAGCGAAAGAAAATTGTAAACCAACGAAGCGGGAATAATTAAACGTCTCTCCAATTCAACGAAGCTCTCACTCGAGAAAACAAAGTAGATAATTTCCGGAACAAATATTTATTTTGTATGTTTCCAATTCCGTAAATATGTTTAAGGTGTGTGATAGAGGAAAAGCAAACACAGTCAGAAACAGGTAACAAACTAGACGGACAAAGCACACTTCCAGATTCTAAATTAGGTCACGACGAACTCTATTCGGAATATTTATTGATCTTATTCAGTTAGTGAGGTAGATCATTGAACAAAAGAATACAGTTGTAACAAAAAAAAAAGTTTTGAGAAGAAAGAAAAATTTATATAGATACAAACTTACAAACTTTATAACCAATTACTGATTTTTATTACAGAAACAACATGATTACATTGCAATGTTGCCATTTGCCGTTTAAAAATAAAACATAGGACTTATTAGAGCAATTATGTGATTGTATCCATCTCTATTTTTAACTATTGCATGTATTATCTCTATTTTTATGGAACTAAGGTTTCAACTACTTTGTTTCACTATCAGCACGTTGTTGTATCATCGCAGTGTATTTTGTCCATCTCACCCTGTTGTTTCTCTCTGGCTCACAGGAGATCATCAAGGTCCCCGTGGAAGTAGTCAAGACCATTCAAGTGCCCGTCGAGAAGCCCTACCACGTGGTCACCGAGAAGAAGGTGCCCATCGAGATCGAGAAACCCTACCCGGTGACCGTTGAGAAGCCCGTGGAGGTGCCCGTGCCCAAGCCCTACGCGGTCCACGTGCCTATCTACAAGCACGTCTACCACCACATCAAATCCAGCCACGGCGGCCACGGCTGGCACTAGGCTACCCCTTTGTGACTGCATCCGCACACCCTCATTAGAGAGCCGCTTGCGAGTTCAAGCTCTGGACGCTCTCTTTTGTGTCGAGCACAGACTGCGCTCAACTTTCTCGAAACAAATCAAAAACGCCTGATCGACCCGTAGGCTGATGTGATAAATCGTCCTCTGGAGAGTCAAGTGTAATCTGAAGCACAATCAGCTCGAAAAAATTATCGCCTAGATTGTATTTTCAAGCGTATATTACTTGAAAATCGATTTGCACAACGCTGCTGATTCCTTTATTGAGCCAAATGATGGACCAATCAAAGAAATAGAGATGAAGATTTGTACCACAGATACATTCAGCTCTAGTTTCAGTTTTACTTCACGAAGAACCGAGGACCAACGAGAAAGTTGATAGCGTTTTTGCTCTCAAACAACTGGAGAGTGCACACAGCGGATTTCGCCCCGCTCTCTTACTCTCGCCCAGCATCCTCTCATCCGCACCATACTCACGTTGTTACTTGTACAGTCTGTTGTTCTTTGTGTTGTTGAATAGTCGTTTTTGTAATAAAAATGCCTCTCCGCAGATCTATTGTGTCGTTCTTTTTCCCTATCTGCTCGAAAACCTTTGTTGATTTGCAGCGTTAGTAGCACTTCATTTACTCTGCTGTTCGGATCACAAAGCACTGTATAAAGTCCTCTGGAATTACAAAAAAATACAAACATGCGCAGTATTGGGTCTGTAACGTAGTAAGCCCTGAAACCGCCAATAGTTTGTTGATAAAAGACCCAAGTATATAGTACTCACATTAGGATCATTGAAATCGAAACAATATATTTTAGCTTCAAAGGCAGAGGCAAAACTGTGGAAAGCCCATTCACATCCACATTTTTTGTCAGTATTCATTATCGTAGCCATTAACCTATTACCTAACCATTACCCAATTAGGTAGGAATACTTTCAAAACAATTTTCCGTCAATAAAATAGCAACAATCATCAACGTAAAAAACAAATTTTGTTAAGTAATAATACAAATCATGACTCTTCAAAGACCGTATGCCGTATGCCTTAACATTCATCTGGATATTTTGAAAGTCTTTTTATATGAAATACGCTTCTAAGTTCCGAAAAAATCTATCCCCTCAAACAAAAGAAAGGTACAATGTGTAACTTCGTTAGTACTGTCTTGCGAGCCTTTTGTATGTAGAATAATACGAAATATATATTTAAATATAAGTGGAGAACCTATAACACTCACACGCTGAAAATACTGGTTTCATTATTTCAACAAAAAATTCGTTGATTGGATCAAAAGTTGTTAGAGTATACAGAAACAAAGCCCCTTTGTAAAAACATAAACTCCTTTCGCGAACCAGAGAAATGCCAGAAATTCTACTGGTCGGCTGCTCTGATCGGTAGGTTTCCGTAGTTTTTCTGATCAACACCAGATGAATGTCGGGATACTGAGCTAACAAACGGGTCATGGATCGCACGCAATATTTCTTTCCATTTCCTTGTCCTATCCACTCCATTCACTTATACACACACTTACATGAACTACACTAATATATATTCCTGGAGACAAATCGGAAGCTTAAACCTTGCCCGCCTGGGGCAATGCCCCGTTGGTGGGAGATACCTGGTTATGGAAAACTCTGCTAGCCGACGGGAACGTCACCGCCGGATCTCACCATCCAGCGGGGGAAGATCGCAGTCATCTCTCGCGATAAAAAAGTGCACTACACATGCGGGACTAATGGCCCAACGCGCCCAATCACTAATCAATCAATCAAAAAGAAGTCAACGTTTTAGTAATAGAAATTAATAAAATCATACAATAGAAGAAGATAAAATAATTAGTTTTTTAATTTGATTGTTGAAGCAGAAGGAATTGGAAATCAAAACAAAGAACAATGAAATGACGCGTGTGCACAAGAAAACATTGGTTCAATCGTAGCTCTTAACAAAGTTGCTAGCCTTTCTACACTGAGGTCCGGGTTCGATTCCCATCGAATCTCATGTGCAATTTGTTCTAACAAAACGCGTGTGGCTGCTTCACAAGGGCTAGTCCAACCCCTGTGAAGTGTCCTAAACCCTACCCCTTTCCTCATTCCTTCCCATATACTCGTTGGGTAGTGACGCAGGAGCGCGTAGTAGGAGGCACGTATGCGGAGATTCTACCTGGCGGTCCTCTTCACAACCGATAGACGAGGCGAGACGAGACAAACGTAAAATACGCTACGTTAATGGACGATTACTCCTCGCTCAACGCTTGACAAACGGCGAAGTGACGCGTTAAGTCGATAAATGATATGATAAGATTAAGGACGCAACAAATAAAAAAAATGTCGTTAACAGACCTTGAAGAGAATTCCAAGAATTCGCTCCTTCACATTCCTGTTTGAAAGTGACGAAAAATCGGCGGAAAAACAAAATTGACTTTTTCTAGAATAAAAACCTTCAGGTAAGTAGTTTCTATGTTCTTTTATACATTTCAACTTTGACCATATAATTACCAATATGCTTCCGTTTTCTTTTCAATTCCATCTGCTCTGTATTAAACGCCACACATTAGCGTGAAACTACTCTTAGCGTGAAACCTACTCTTTCATGTCTGATCCCGCAAGTAAAATTTTTACCTCCTGGTTCTGAAGTTAGGAATATAATGTTGCAACATTTTGGAGCAATTTAGCGTTATATTCCGAGAATGTTACTTGTTAGGTAAAGTCACTCTTGAATGAACCGTGCAACATGAAATATATCTGAACATTGCAAATCGAACACACACTATCTCTCTCTCTCCCTCTCCCTCTCCCTCTCCCTCTCTCTCTCCCTCTCTCTCTCCCTCTCTCTCTCCTCTCCTCTCCCCTCTCCCTCCTCTCTCTCTCTCTCTCTCCCTCTCTCTCTCCCTCTCTCTCCCTCTCTCTCTCCCTCTCTCTCTCCCCCTCTGGTAGAGAACTAGGGATACAGAAATTAAATTATTTTCTTTCAATTTATTTATGATATTATTGTAAGTGGTTATAACGAATACTATTCAAAAATTATACATGGAAAGAAGAAAACGATATCAGTGCATTAAAAGCCATATCAGATAACCGGAATAAAGAAAATCAGATAATTACAGCGATTCAATATAATTTTCGTCTCTGACACTTCAATCCTCTCAATTTCTACCCATTTTCTTCCTCGTTTGTGAAACACTGTATTCACGAACCGCAGCGGTGGAATCGTTTCGCATTTGTCTGTTGCTCTTCCCCATTCCCCAGCGCTCCACCAACCGTAACGGACGGCGGACCTGACTCGATACAACAAAAGTGAAAAATCCCCTCTCGTTTTGGCATCACCGCCACTGCTCCAATATTCATTAGTCGCTTGTTTACACGAAGTAACAATGCACTTCAATATTCATTTACGTTATGGTAAAATTTAAAAGCTCCCATTCAAAATCCTCCTCTGAAAATTAAAAAAAGTACACACGGCAAACACAAAATGCTTGGAAAGCTTAGACAAACATCTAAAGTCACTTTCAATTTGAATTGTAGCAAAGGGAGAGCAGAAAATAAACAGAAAACGGCCTTCCAGTTCTGGCTCTCGTCCGCCACAGAGGCTGTGACCACCGCTCCGCAGTGGATGGACTGCGATGAATATTGGACACGCGCAAGTTGAATCCATATTTTAAAAGTGGAAAGGAAATATAGGAGAGATCCGTTGCTCTTAATTTGATAACTGAAGCAAATAGTCTTTCGATATCGCAACCGCCGAGTCGAGGTCACTCGAACCTTTCGAGTCCGCAACCGTCGCTGTCGCTTCTCCTGCACCGATGGTTTTCGCGACTCCGACCGCTTGCCTCAAGCCTGGCATTCAACCGCCGTTTCAGTGACATTCTCGCGACTTATTTTGGGCGTCCGCTACCCGTCAGTTACTGGCGCCTGATAATTCACCCGACCTGTGCCCCATGTACAAGTTGAGGTAGCTCGGTATCGTTGGAGGGGGGCGTGCACCAATTTTTCGTTCCCCACTGACTGGGCACTGACAAATGTTCAGTCATTGAGTGAATGTTAGTGACAAATCGATCTTCAATGCCCGACAATTTACAACTTAAACATGCGAGATTGCTAAATGGACTCAGGGTGTAGGTAACCTTTTCTTTATTTTAATAAATGAGTACATTAAATTTCTGAATAGTACGCCTACTTATATTCCAAGAAAATACAAGAATAAATGGAACAAAACACAAACTAATATTCAACAATTCTCATAACACTTACTCCTATTATAATCTCGATGTGTGTACTCATAGTAACCCTTCAGCATTCTTACTGGATATAATTAAATCCTTCCATTAAAGTTCTTCCGCCATATTGACTTTGAAAAATTGCATTGCACAGGCTTTGCAAGAATATGGAGAAAGTAGACCTCTTTTCTTCTTATTTGATAGTGTAATTAATTATATAGTTTTGTCTGGTAACCACAATTTTACTTCGCATTTCACTTTGTACGGCCTTCTTTGACGGCCATCTTGATTGACTGCTCAGGCCTTGTATGTCTATGTGGTGTTGGTCCAATTCAGTCGCTGTCAGAAGGAGAATTCTAGCGGCTCTGGTCGGAAGTTTTCCGTGGTTTCTTCCACCAAACCAGTCGAATGCCGGAGTAGTACGCTAACAAACAGGCCACGGACCGCGCGATCTTTCCTTCATCTTCCTTGTCCTTTCCTCGCCCCTTACACACACTAACATGCACTACACTTCCACACATGCCGAGAGACCGATCGGGGGCTTAGAGCTTTTCCTGGCTAGGGTGATCCCCCGCTGGTGGGAGATACCTGGTTGGTTAAAACCAGGAATCTCCCACCAGTAGTCGACGGTAAGTCGGCACCGGATATCGCCATTCAGCGTGGGAAGATCACCGCCACCTCCTGATGAAAAAAATGCCCTACATTTACGGGACTTCAATAGTTGACCCTCCGGGAACCACTGACAATCGATCAACCAATCAAATGCAAAATGGTTTCTTTCCTAAGAGACGATGTTTAGTTAATTTATTTGTAATGTTCTTTGATTCAAATATATGTATAAAATCCAATTATGTCTACTGGGTCACCCTAATATGGCAACTCCCTGAAATTGAAAAGTATTACAGTTCAGCGCATGTACTCGCTTTGTAAGTACACAGGTCCTTCAAGTTATCGTAAAGGTAAGTGATCGAGTCGGTGACCTTATAGAGCAACAGCCTTTACACAGCCCACCGCTATCTCAATCAAAATCAATGATACAAAGAATCGTAAACAATTTTCACAGTCCCTCCAGAGGCATACTACGAAATAATACCGAACTTCCAAAATTTCAAGTTGGACAACAGTAAAAGTTCTTTTCAATGTCTTCCATTTGTCCCGTCTCCCGTTACTCATACTAGATATACACATGATGATGAGGAAATTTATAAGAAAATAGTTTACAAATATTTCACCTTTTTTGATTAGTCATAACTCGAACAATAAGAGTTTAAACTAAATTAAAAGCAATTTATTCGAATATTTTCACTGCAGAGGAACTGTATTCGAATTTGCCAATGAAATTAAATTACTGGAAAGTGCCGATTTTGACAAAACGAAATACCACAATCGCATTCCCATTAAATATGCAGAATGTAAAACAATTGCATTACATCTTTTATAGACATTGAGATGGAACAAACCGAAACTTCAGAAAAAAGTTCCATCCAATTGTACTCTTTTATACTATTTGCTTCTGGTGCAAAACGCTGAAGTGACTTTTACAACCCGGCAGAAACGAGAAATCCGAGTGGGATGACAAGGAAAAGAAAGGTTGGAGCAGGGCGCCGCTAGCTCTATTTCAGAAAGGATAAAAGAATGAAGACAATGATTTCACTTTCAGTAACCCAGAAAGGGGAGCTCAAGTGGATACGCGGCACCGTCTGGCAGACTTGCGAAATGCACGGGCGAAAGCGTTTGCGGGAGACATGGGCCAGCGAGATATAGGGAAATGGATGCAGGAAAGGGTGATGGGAGAAGAGATGGTACAAGCGTATTAAAAGGAAAGGAAAGATAATAAAAGGAAAGAAATGCGGAGAACGGGGTATTACAGGTCGCGAAATCTTAAGATCCCAGACACAAAAGTATTCAAGAGAGATGTGTTGTTTTGAAGATTGATGAAGGAATGATGACTGGAGAAAAAAACGAATAAAAGATGAACAAGATGTCTAACTAAACGTCAAGATGACTAAATAGTAACGACAGAGATGGTACTAATATACGGCAAGTAAAAGTCTGACGAGGTTAATGCTGATGAGTGGATGTAGGAAGGTGTATGGGTGAGAGAACGTCGAAGATGTCTACAAAGAAAAAGCGGAGACGAAGAGGGAAAGAGGGGGCGAGGGGGCGGGAGCGAGGGGGCGGGAGCGAGGGGGCGGGAGCGAGGGGCGGGAGCGAGGGGGCGGAGCGAGGGGCGGGAGCGAGGGGCGGGAGCGAGGGAGCGGGAGCGAGGGGGCGGGAGCGAGGGGGCGGGAGCGAGGGGGCGGGAGCGAGGGGGCGGGAGCGAGGGGGCGGGAGCGAGGGGGCGGGAGCGAGGGGGCGGGAGCGAGGGGGCGGGAGCGAGGGGGCGGGAGCGAGGGGGCGGGAGGCGAGGGGGGGCAGGTGGACGGGGCGGGGCGCGAGCGCAGTCTTATTCCGCGAGGGAGCTTCGCAATAAGCGCGGTCATAAAGGCGGTGTGAGGCGCCCACAAATCACGCGCCCGGGGCAGAGCCAGCCCCAGACGCAGGGCCTGGCCCAGGGCGCGTCCGCCAACGGCCGCGGTTAAAGGGGAGAGGCTCCTCCCACGCCGGCTGGCAGGCCAGGCAGGGCAGCCAAGCACGCAGACCATTATTCACCTATTCCGAACGCACTAGTTGTAGGGCCTTTTCATTTCATCAGTGCGACTCGTCACCTCGAATACCACAAGCTAAACTCACGACTGTAGCTTCAAGGAATAATGGAGTACAGTTTGATACGTACTTAACGTAGGATCACTAGTGGCCTAAGTAATAATATGAAGTAGGTTGTATGGATTATTTAAAGTTTGAATTAGGTTGTCAAAATTGTTTCTCTAGGAAATAATTCTATTAGTAATAACATGTTGAATTTATGGAATGTGTATATGTCCTTAAAAGTTACTCCACTGATGATCCAACAGCTCAGCTCAGTCTTCGAGTTCTAAGAAGTCTAAAGGACAGACAGACAGATGGGCTGACGGACGGAGAAAGGACGTTTTGGAACAAAAAACGCCTTTTCGAAGCGCAAGGAACTAGAAACGGGATAGATAAAATAGATTTTCGAAATCGATTTTCCGTAGTATTAGATAACTTTCTCTATACTACGTATGTTACTCCGTATACGAGGAATTAAAATTGTCGACAGGCAATCAGCAACCTTTAGTTGTCACAAGGCATACGCGGAAGGGCTGTGTAAGCCTGATCGACAACCTCTTAAACCTACAATCGTATCCCTTGCTCACAGACCCAGCCTCACAGTCTCGCACCTCACTGTCCCCTCCTCCCTGTCCCCGTCCCAGAATATCCGCCTCACTGTCCCCGCCTCCGTCTCTGTCCCCGCGTTCGTCCGCCAGCATCGCCTCCGGAGCCGCCTTAATTAAGCCCCGAGTGGCTAATGGGCTCGCAGAAATAGAGCTGTCGCCGCCGCTGCTCCAAGAGAAACCGGACACAGCAGCGCGGCGCCGTGCGAAGGCGTCTGTCTGCCAGGTTCCGCCTATTCAGGCGTCAGGCGGCGGTGCCCTCGCTGTGCAGTAAGTAAAAGCTCCGGCGGGCTCTTTTACCAATCTCCCTCGCTCAAGCGCTTCGCCAACGCGATTCCTAGAGATGGCTTTGGGAGGGCGTCCGCCACTACCAGCTCGCCACATCTGGGTGCAGATCCCCACATCGCTGTCTCTCTCTAAGTGGGCGTTGCCGGGGGTTTCCTTTGAATCCTCGGGTGGCTCTGCGTTACATTCTGCCATCGTCATTTCAGGGGGTCCGGTAAGCCCTATATCGCCCATGTTAAATTCGCAATTTTTAGTGCACCTTTCCTCAGAAACTATATGATGAACATTTTTGAAAACAATTGAGTTAATTTTACCTACCCTTAAATTAACTTTTTTTTTAAAAATTAATTTATTGAACATGAACAAATTTTTAAATTGTATACATTAGAAATCAATATTTTTCAAATCCAATAGAGAAAACGCAAAAATCCTGTGTTAAAATACTGTGAATAGCATGGTGTATCACTCCTAAACCTTTCATGAGTTTATGTGTAATAGTTTCTGAAAAAGGTACACTTTGTAAGAAAAAAATACAACTTTTGGTAAACAGAATTTAAAGTTGTTAGTGCATCCCAGCTGCATAACTTGGCTCATCTTCTGCATATGCATCTTCCAATTTTCTCTTCACATTTTTTCTCCTCTCTCTTGCTCTATTTTCCAGTTCTTTTATGGCTTTCTGAGCTGTTCTAATCCTCTCTTTGTCCATATTTTTCATCGCTTTTAATGTGTTGAAACCTACACCACATGAAATTTCCTTAAAACTTCACATCTTGCAAATTGCCATCATTGAATGTTGCCACAGCTTCAAACCCACCAAAATGAAGTGTACTGAGACCACTTTGTGAAACAAAGATATTTTAGGTACACCAAATTACATTGTTTATGCTTTGATTAGGATTTTGGATACATCCATGTAAACATTTTCTTAGTAATTCTACATTAGAGAGATCCCTGAAGATGTGATTAATTTCTTCCGCAAGAGCATTTGGCAAAGCTTTCTTGTGTTGAAATAGTTTTCCAGTTTCTTGGGCTTCATTATATTTGCACCAGCTTTCAACACCTTTGGGGCATAATCCATGACACGGTGCCTCATCAGTTTATGACACGTGACAATGAAGTACTCAAACAGCATTCCACATTGACTCAACATTGTTTATTTTGTCCAATTGCTAGGCCATAAAAATTCTGTAATTTATCAACCATAGCATCAGTTAAGCTATTTTTGCGATGTAGACCTTTACCATCTAGTTTTTTGCCTCTAGATGAATTTTTTAGGCGACGCAAACGCGTACCCATACGTTTCTGTATGTGACCAATGCACTCTAATTTTGTAATATTTATATTTTCACCATAAGGTTAGAGCACATTTACCTTGGAATCCCCATCTCCCAGATAATTGAGATATCTTACCGCACGTTGAACATAATTCTCAAATAAACGAGACACTCCACATACTTTCATTCAACCGCTCGTTCCCTGATAATTTGATGCACAATCTTCTTCATGCTCTCCTTTTAATTTGTGTTTGCATCTACAATGTTTTGATAGAACGGCAACATCCAATACTTTCCCCGTATCAACACTGGTGACTGTAACCACACCATTTAGGGATGCCCTCGTTTTTGCCACGAGCCATCAAATGCAGCAGATAAATCAGTTGAAGAATTGAAAATTGAAGAATCCCCAGTTCTATCTGGCTGTAGATGAAGCTTGGAACTTAAAAATACCTTCCCTTTTATTAGGGGGTACTTAACATGAAGATCCCGATCATTTTCAAATTTTTCTCAAAAACGGCTCAAAATTTTTTATTAAATTTGTTGTCAGCTAAAAGTAAAATACACTTATAAAGGTGGCATAGGTCCAATTTTCACGGTTAGCTCTGAATTTTCGTTATCTCTGAAATTGCAAAAAATGGAATTTTTTCGGCGTATTCGTACAACCATAATATTCAAGAAAGAGATTTTTTCATCAAATAAAATTTGTTGTTCATAAATGGTAAAGATAATTTACATTTATTTGAACATTTTAATAGTTTTCGTCAATGGTGCGTGCAATATTTGCTATTTTTTTTAAAAATAACAAAAACATAATTTTCTCAAACTGTAAATTTTGGTATATTTCTCGTCTTATCAAAAATTACACTAATGTATTTTTTTAAAATATCTCTCACGCCGTTAATATTCACATTTCCTTCAATTTGTATATATTATTCGATTTGGGAGAAAATGTACCTCAAATGACTTCACACGGAGTTTTCCGAAAACTCAATAGATTCTTTAATATTCTTGAAGTTATATTTCTGTTCTACTATGAAGAATCCGAAAAGTTTGGAAAATGTAAGAAAAGTTACCTTGAGCGACGATATAGGCAGCTGGCAAGATGATGGGGCAAGACTGTAAAGCCAGTTCACACCAAGAACATTAGAAAATTTTACTAAGAGAAAGAATGTCCCATTGTGTAGCACCACTTGTTACTTTCTCGTATATATACGTGTATCTGGAATAATATATATAGTAAAGAGAAAGTTATGTAATGCTGCGGGAAATCGATTTCGAGATTTTAACGGAAATACACATTTTGGGGTCCCGAGCTACCGAGAAAGTGTTTATTTCAAAATGTGCGTCCGTCTGGATCCAAAATTCACTTTTCTGCCTCAAGTCAAAATTATGTGTAAATAAGCTTGTAATTTTTTCTACAAACTTAGAGGCAATTGAAGAGGCCAATTCTAAACATAATTTATAAGAACGCTTTTCTGCCTATCATTGGGTATGGATCAGCAGTGTGAGCACACAGAGCTGGACTTACAAGAATAAGTAATGTACTCAATAGTTCACAGCACGTCGCACTACTCGCTATCACAGGCGCCTACAGGATACGCTCAATCACGAGCCTTCAAATCTTAGCAGGATTGTTTCCCTTAAGTGCAAAATCTTGCAGCAAGACGCGCTCTACGAAACCAGGAAGCTGTGGAGATTTTCTGAACTACTTTAGTCGCAGCTGAAGATATGAGAGAAAAGAAGCTGATGCGTTTGCTGAAGAAGGAGTGGCAACGGCAGTGGGAAACGCCTGATACAGAAAGGACAACAAAAAAAATGTGCCAAATGTTTCCTTCAGTGTACAGGCAAAATGGTTCAAAGCATTGAAAGAAACGGTAGTTCCTAACTGACCACGGATTCATTTCCGAGTATCTGCGTAGAGGAGGCCTAACAGACATCCCCACGTGCCCATGTGGAATGTCAAACCAAACTGTGACACGTATCTTAAATGAATGTGAGCTGCAGCATATGTATCGCCTGTCGTTCTGGCGCAGTTCAGGAATTCAATCTGATACAGCTACTACAACCAACTAATTAAAGGAAAGATATTTTTGAACATTTCGAAACACTTAAATTTTTAAAAATTAAAAATTTCAAATATCACACAAGTCATTAAAATGTTGCAATCATTACATCATCAAAATTAATCAATTTAATCAATTCATTAAAATTTGTTGGCATTCTCCACAACATTGCTATAGCGACTGAAAATGATTTGAGATTTCCAAACAACCACAACCTAAGGTTCGTGGTACAGGGGACAGAACACTGGTGAGCAGTTCATGGTTTGTCGTGATCACAAACACGATTGCCAAAGTATAAAGAATACTCAAGTTATTTTTGGATTGATTTTATGCGTATTTATTCTACATATCTTACAGGTGCAATTGAAATTTTTGAATTAAAAGCAAAATACGATATGATATGTCATAAAGATACGGTATACATAAAAGCTGTGACGTGACATGTCGTTTTATTGTAATATTCGCGATCTACGTATAAAATTGAGTACTCACTTTAAAAATGAGCACGCACTCTACCTTCCTGAAGGTAGAAATATTGTTTCCTCGTGTAATAAGAGGATACTTTAAAACTGATTAAAACGCGAATACTTAGACGACGATGCGCGATAACCTGAAAATTGATTTAAACGGTCGAAAGAGCAAAAGTGAAGAACCGCGGCGAGCCGAGTGGCGAGCGGCAGAAGAGAAAGCGACAGAACGGAGGTTTGCGAATGTGGAGCAGCGGGCGGTCCATGGAGCGACGCTGAGGGGCGGGGGCGGGGCGGGGGCGGGGCTTGAAGAACGTGGCGTGGCTCTGCCGCGCGGATCCCGTTGCGCGGGGGTGGAGGAGAGAGAGGGGAACGCGCTCGGCCCACATACCGGCGCCCGCCGGTGCACGCGGCGGTGGAGGGGGCGGAGAGGAGGAGGGACGGGCAGATGAAGCCGGTGACCGCGGAAGTGAGCAGAGAAGAGGACTCCTGGCGAGGCGCAGTGGCTGTGTATTCGGAGACTTTTAGAGCAATTCAACGAAGTACGCCGCGCCGGGAGGCATGGCGGGCTACACAGCGAGGGCGGTCCGAGTGTGCCCAGCCGTCACGCCGATCCTAAGTGGCTGAGCAAACGTGCAACGTCAGCTTAGGCCAAGAGACGAATAATCGATTCGTAAAGAGTATCGTTGAATTGTTAAATTAAAGGTCGACTGCTATAAAGGATGTTTCTTCACTCCCACTGAAATTATTTTATTACATCGGCCGACATAACTGGGTCCAATTAAACAACTTTCCCGAAAAGAATTCTACCAACCAAAGGTTCAGTTGGCTATGTTTATGTTGTTTCTTAGAGCAATAGCAGAGAAATGCCCAAGACGCTCCACGGGTTACCAACCGCGTGAGATCTTTCCTTTCCCATACCTGACTCATTTTCCCTCGCACACACACACACACACACACACACACACACATTTTCATGCATAACCACACATGTCGGCAGACCATTCGGAAGCTTAGAGCTTCTCTAGCGTGTGGCAGTGCCTCGTTTGAGGAGATATCTGGATAGAAAAACCCACAAACCCACTAATGTTTCGATTCCCCCACGTTTCAGCCGAATGTTCCATCCCATGTTCCAGCAGAGAGGAACTCCACCATCTTTCGGGATTTAACACAGATCACACTTACGTACTAATAACTTGAGACCGGATTTATATGTATTTATATATTTTTTGTATTTCGCTCTCAAAATTTTGATCTTGGCAAATTGTCGCCGTCCAAACACAATATCTAATTTTTTCATTACATATTTTTACATGTTTGGTACTATATTACATATTTTACGTGTTTCACTATTTTCACAAACTATTTTTTATTCCATCGATTATCTTACATATTTTTATGTAAAGAACTATTTTCAAAAAATTCAGCAATTTTTCTTGTATTGTTTCTGCGTGCTACTGCGTACTCTTCTCGAGGTACGATACGTGAAGTCGCGGTCGGATATTCTCACAGTCCGGCGCGCCTGTTTATTATTTCAGTGGCGGAAAGTGCGCGACTACGAAAGATCATTTTTACATTTAGGTGCGAAAAGTATCATTGACGCCACATTTGGCGACCTTTAACCACAATTTCCAAGAAGCTTTGGTAATCGTCGTCGTGTAACACTTCAATGAGAATATTCCATGCTGCGGTGATTGTTTGCTGCTCGTAGATATCGCCAGTTTGTACTACCATTACTAACTAAACAACATTCCTGGATAACAATTTGTGAAGGTTTTACTTCCGATTGGAAAGTTGTATGATGCAAGTGTGTTTCAACTTTGCTTTGAAATGAATTTTAAAACGTTTGCATTGTTTTTAAAATTTGTATAGAAAATTTTTAATTCGAATTATGTAAAGTTTTTATATTGTTTTAATATTACATATTATCCGATTTTACATATTTATTACATATTTATATTGATTTTATTGCATATTTATGTACATGTTTTAACGTTTCATAGTACATATTTTTTCGGTCTGCACTAATAACCATATTATTTGACGCGCCCTGCAATCATAATTAGAACTCATTCACCCTCTTCGATGGTCCCAGCGCGTGCAAGACCTCAAGAAGCGCAACGCAGAGAGGGGCGTCAGAAGGGGCAATGCCAATGCCAATGGCAGTGGCAGTGGCAGTGGCAGTGAGCGGCAGCGCGCGACGGGGCCACTTTCGAACTGCCTCCCTTCGCCGCGCCTCCTCCCCCACCACCCGCCCGGGGGAGGGGATGCTGACTCAGCTCGCGCCCACCGCACCTTCACTGTTTTCATTTCCTGCTCCGGCCGGCCGGAAATGTGTGTCCACGGCCCTACCGGCCACTAATGGCTCTTGAATTGCCCGCGCAGGCGATCTTCACCACACGGGCAGTGCCGGTTGCCAAAGGAATGTTGCGATTCTTGGATCGATACATTTTTTGGCATCAACATACAAAAAAAAAGTATTGATACTTTCATATTATTGAACAAATATAGCTTCACGGGATTTCGATTGGTATCTATGCGCGATGTTTTACAGGAAACGAACATGCGTCTATGTTTATATTCACATTCTTCTTCTAATCTTTTTACTTTCTCGTGTATATATGTGGTATAGAGAAAGTTATGTAATGCTGCGGAAAATCGATTACGAGATTTCAACGGAACTACACGTTTTGAGGTCCACTGATACCGAAAAATGTTTTTTTCAGAACGTCCGTCCGTCTGTCCGTCTGTCCGTCTGTCAGTCCGTCCGTCCGTCTGTCCGTCCGTTTGTCTCCGTCCGTCCGTTCGTTGTTTACTCAAAGTTTAACCACATTATAATATATTTTAAGAGTGTATTTTCAATGATTTGCCATTTCCTTTAATGCACTATTAACTGTAACATGTTTTAAATCCATCTGCTTGCTAACCTGAGAGAACTGTGTAATACAAATGGTGGAACGTTTCAAAAGTATTTGTTTCAAAAGTATTTCTTCTGGATTATTCTTAACGCTGCATATCTGTTCGAGTTATACGTGTGTATAGATATTTAACATTATATAAACGATCATCAGAAGTAGAATGATATATGTAATAAAAATACATTCACGAAACTACACAAGTCAAAGCTTTCTAACCGCAGTTTCTATCTATTGAAGAACAATCAGGAAAGCAAAACGATCTTGACGAAATACAAAATAAAAACAAAAGTGATAAATACGTGTCATTGGAATAAATCTTTTCAACACTCGAGGCATTTGAAAATATGAATGTTTTTTGTAGGCAAATTATTTGTTCTCTATTTCTGACACACTTCTCCCGTATATTGATTGGAAAGTCATCAGCTTGAAGTTTTTACCATGAATTCCCCTAACTGATCCTAAAGGGGAAATGCAAATAATGGTATTAATGAGATTAAATCAATGATTCTGGAGCAACTGTGGATGAGAGGCAAGAGAAACCGGAGATTATGGAGAAAACCTGCAATAAACCCGTTTTGCCCACCTCAAATTCCACATGAACCGACTGGAATTCGAACCTTCGTACCTACAGGAGAAATGCTGTTAGCTGCAGGCGGCGCTGTTTGCCGCAGTACTTGCTGCAGCTGCATCTGCAGCGCAGAACACCTATCAGCGAAAAACGAATCGTGATGACAGCTGGCACAGAAGAGCGATCAGGAGGATGACTGCATTTAAAGCGAAATCTCCTCCCAACGCGGAAAGAAAATCACGTTTTCAAACAAGAGACCCGATTAACGCGTTCCGGAATAATCAAACATCCTTGTGTGCAAAACGATTTTCTTGACATTTTGACAAATATGATTTTCTTCTCCTCTCGTGATTATTATTCTGAGATTTTTCTTTTTGCAAAGTGTGTGTATTGATTCAGTGGTGAGGTGTAGTTGACATTTATATAATTGGAATGATTGAAGGCGTTGTCATTGTCAACAATATTATTGACAATGACAACGCCTTCAATCATTCCAAAGTGTGTGTTCTAATTGATTCTTCACGTATTCATAGAGCGAACTATTTTAGCTCCTACAAGTTCAATATGTTTGCGCTGAATTTCAAAAATCACTAAAATTCAGTAGATCATCAGGTCTACATGTGTAACTGATATATATATATATATATATATATATATATATATATATACACAATTTTGCCTTTGTTTGTGGACACTGAGAGTTATTTAAACTTCCAAATCGTAAATAACTAGTAATAATAGACTTTCGGCACCAAAAATGGTAGCGAACAAAACACATAAAATGTTTTTCCAAAAAGTGACTCCCACACTGCTCATGAACAACTAATAAAATATGAATGATCTTGGCTGTCCGGGTGACGCCGCGTCGAAGGCTGTGTTGCCAACGTTTTGACCATCTTTTCGTGGTCTTCCTCAGGGCTGGTCTGCTTGATCTTGGCAGACTAGCCCTGAGGAAGACCACGAAAAGATGGTCGAAACGTTCGCAACACAGCCGTCGACGCGGCATTACCCGCACAGCCAAGATCACTCACATGACTCCGGCCGCGGAAGCCTACGACTTCAACTAATAAAATACTTTCGTTTAACACTGCAATAATTTAAGTATTTCACAAATACTACAATAACGTAGTAAGTATTCACGTACTAAAGTATATTTGTACAATATAACAGTCCTTTACACATCAAGAATATAAAAAATATCTGCACACGTAGGTACACGTGGATAGCATATAATTTATGCTGGACGGCTTCCTGTCATATGATTGAATGTGAGAATTCAGCCGGTAAGATAAGCATAAGAATATGCACAAAATGAAATATTTGCCTTTTCCGGTCAAAATCGATACTGTTTCATTGGTTTTGCAACATTCCAGAGTTCCGGTCATCTAAATAAACTATAGAAGCTTCTCACATAGGCTGAAGCGGAATAATTTTCTTTCGGTTCTGCGAGCTTTGGAAATTAATAATATAGATTTATTTACGTGTTGGATAATAAATTGAAAATACACTTGTCTTTAAGATTTTTGTTGACGTTTGAAAGCATCTGGTTTAAGAAGATAACGTGTATATTATTTTTTCAATGGTCAATACGATTTCAATAACAGTCAAACATTACAGTGTTAGAAAAGTGTGTGTTATACAATATAGTTCAGCAAAACTAATTCAGACATAACCTTTGTAATTTTAAAAATAAAGTCATTCCTCAAAAAAACAAATAAATCTAAAGTACATATCCTTAAATAATATATATCAAGAGCATCAAGAAGCAAATTGTTCTTTCATTGAGGGGTAAGTACTGAATGTAAACCAGAGCAGAGAAAACGCGGAGAGTCTACAATAATTGCCAAGGGGTCCATTTTAAATGCTCCAGAATATAATAAATTGGTCACTCGACCATCTCGAAAAAAGTTCATATTTTCAAAATAAATTTCCTTATGTTTTGGCTGTTCAAAAACATCTTTGATTAATTTTTATTACATCTGGTTTACAAATGGCGGCAATTTTTGTTGTACGTCGCGCGCCATTTTTCGCGTTAGAGGTTTACGCTTTTCAAAATTATTCAGCTCTGGGTTGTTCTAACATTCTAGAATAAAAGGCATTGGATTCAGTAAACTCTGGCCTACAAATCGAAATATTATTTACCTAGCTTCTATGTTTTTATTTGATAAATATTTGCGACCAAATCTTTGGAACGAGAATGAACCAAGTTCGATTTTCAGAGAGTACTTTCTCAAAGAAGGAATAGAATCTCAACCATAACTTTTCCTGTGCTTTTACACATAACAGTGTGGTTATTTGTTGAAAAATATCATTTACAATTAACTAACCTTTTTAAAAATTGGAATTTCGGATTTTTTCCAAATTTTTAACTGTGATTTCTCTGTTAGGGGACTAGATAAAAACCTGAAAATTGCACACGTACTAATTGCCATGATACCAAACTTCAGTAAAAGCTTCAACTTTGGCGGACTCTGAGAGACCGTGTATCAACAAAGAAGATAGACTGAGTGAGTGGATCCCGAAGCGTTTGCATGGCAGGTTTCCCGCTGAGCTGAAAAGGAACGCTGTGAACATGGGATCGTCAGTCTCCTGGCTAACAAAATCTGGCCTCTAATAACTTGGAGTTCCAGCATACATTTGCTAATCATAGCCAATTTTTCACGGATGGCTCCAAGCAACAATCAAGATCTAGTGGAGCTGTTATTTCCATTATCCCACCCCTTAAGAATCTTTATCGCCTCCCGGATTTCTATTCCATATTCTCATGTGAAGCTTGGGCTAATATCAAAGCTATTGATATTAGCATTCTTAGACCATGTAACCCAGATATTGTTATTTTTTCTGACTCATTAGCACTTCTATCCTCCATTCGAAACCGGCATTCCTTAAATCCACTGGTCCAAGAAATCCAAGAAAAGCTTTATCACTCCTTCCTTAAAGGATATCGCGTTACAATAGCTTGGCTTTCTTCTCATATAGGCATCCGGGGCAATGAAGGAGCGGATGCAGCTGCAAAGACAGCAATCTCTCTCCCCGAAATTGATACTGAAGCTGGCGACACACTCTTTGACTTTAAAAACTACCTCTTACTTGCAGTTAAGAAGCTTTGGGACCGGAACTGGAAAATGTTGCCTTCCAAATTACAAGCAGTTAGGAAGAATATCGAGAAATCTCCCTTCACTTGCATTAGACTTAGCAGAAGACATCAAGTGGTTATAACCAGACTCCGTATAGGACATTTTAAACTCAGTCACAGCTACCTAATTAAAAAGGCTACTCCTGATCCTTGCCCAAATTGCGTGATGGTGACTGTGAGAACAAACCTTAACATCAATGATAATATCTACTGTATATTCAATTCTTATCCCGGTCAAAAGAAAATTATAGAACTCCTCACCAAATTTAATATGCTAAATAGTATTTAGCTAATGACTATACATTTTATGGCCTATGTATAACATGTAGATTTAGGATTTGTGTATGTGTATCCCCTGAAAATGTGTAACTAGTATGTGAATTTGTAAATACTGTGTTTTTGTAACTGTGGTCGCCAATGACTTAGCTGTTATACGGCAGCCTTAAATAAATAATTTAAAAAAATCTGGCCCCTTTGCTGAGACAGAAGGTTTCGTCATTTCTATTCAGGAGGAAGTAACCCGCACCCGCAATTATCAAAGGCAGGTGGTTGGGGATATGTGTGTAGAGGACCGCTGCCGCCTTTGCAATCAATACGGCGAAACCCTCCTACACATAATGGGCGGGTGTTCTGCATTGGTACAAACAGCGTACCTGAGTCGGCACAATAACGTTGCTGCGATTGTCCATCAGGTCCTGGCTTCAACGTCAGAGATGGTAGAGAAAGAGGTCCCATACTATAAGTTCAAGACGGATTCAGGTGTGGAGACGAAACGATGGAAGCTCGTGTGGAAGTTTGCAGTCACCACTGATCGCAGGGTCGAAGCCAACAGACCTGACGTAATATGGGTCGACACGGGTTTCTCTAAAAGGGATTATAGTCGACCTAGCTATTCCTTTAGACCGAAATATTGCTGCCTCCATTGCCGAGAAGAAGCGAAAAATGAGGCTTTGGCTATTGAACTGAGCGACACTTCTTACAATGTCTCTGGGGCTTCATGAAAGTTACCACCAAATTTTAAAGAAAGTTTTTCAAAATGGCCAATTCCATTCGATTCCAATCTGATCGACTGGAGAATATTCATTTTGGAAAAATTCCTACGTATGGTTTAGGCGCTAGTGGTGTTCACAGACGGACGAACGTTTAAAAAAAATTTTTTTTTTTTGGTATCAACGATCCAATTTCTAAAATCTGAAAAACGTAAGTGTTTAGAGGGAGTAATTTACTGCGAAAGGAATGCATGAGAAACTGTCAAGTATTGATAAACTGTCAGATCGTTCGAAAGAAGACACAAGTGAGATGCAGTGTAGGAATAGCAATATTGTACAAGGCAAAGTTGAAAGTTAGCAGCACTATATCACAACGACTGATCTTCTGTTCACAATTTGCATTGTCTTTGCTTCATTGATTTCATGAACATATCTACTCCGCAGAAACGTACTTCCGCGTTCAGCTTCATGCCACGAGCTGTGGGAGGCCGGTGACGGTGCCGCGCTCCGGGCACCGAGTGGCTCTGGTACCTTCGGAAATCGCGTGTCGCGCATGCGCCTTTCCCTCGCGCACCCTCTCTTTTCTCTCCCCGCCAGGAAGAGTACACTTTATTCAAAAAGAAGCGTACAGCATCGCGCATTTCTCAGCAATTCAACCAATGATAGAGTTCGCTAGATGCTTCGTGGGTTCTGAACGATAGGGATTACAGATTGTTTCAAAATTTGAATAGTTTTCGCATCATTTTGAGTGATAGGCATTATTAAAAAAGTTGAAAAAAGAAATGATTTTCTTATAAACGGCTCCGAATTTTGTCTTGAGTGGATGGTATTATATGCGCTGAATGTAAACGTCATTCTGATGTACTAATTAGATTTTATCAAAAAAGTATATAATAATATTATTTATATATCGCTTATGTCCTCAATAAGTACATCAACCCTGGGGCAAACTCGCTAGCCGCAGGGTTGATATAAATATTCACTTACTTTCTCGTGTACGTATTATAGACGGAGTAATATACGTAGTATAGAGAAAGTTATGTAATGCTGTGCGAAAAAACGGATTTTCGAAACAAAATATTAATTGCCGGGCCCTGACAAGGAAAACATGGATAAATCCAGTTGCTGAATTAAGAAAATATCCCCTAAAACGTGAAGTACCCAGAATCCTTGTTTTATGGGTCCTTGATCCCGAAACACGAATTGAAAGCAAAACGTCCATCCGTCCGCCTGTCCGTCCGTCCGTCTGTCTGTTCGTTTGTCCGTCTGTTATATGTGAACAATTCACACGTACGATCTTTTCCAAAGTGAAGAATCCCCTGTCCATCTGGCTCTAGTTGAAGCTTTAAAATTTTGAAAATCATTCTTTAAAATTAGGGATAGGGATAGTTCTTTACAATTAGGGATAGATGGCGGCCATCCAGTGGCTCATCACTGGATCTTATTCAGTTTCTTTTAAATGTTTAGGTGTTATCCAAGTTGCTTGAGCAGTTTGTTATTTAATGTTGTTTATTATTTTTCAAAATCTATTATTGTATTATTCATTCACTTCTTTTGTCATTTTATTCTTTACACCACTGTTCCTCTTTATGTTAATCATTCAATTTTACCTTTGTTAGCGACACACTGAGGATGGGAAAATATTGTTCCCGAAAGGTACTTCTGGGCAAAAAATAAATATATACTGAAACAATCTGTCTGATTTATTTTTTAAATTTAATATTTCCTCTGTCCTTCTAATATTAATTCAACGTAACCCGTTCCAAATTTATAAAAGAATATGGGCACCAGGAAAAGATTACGTTAATTCAATTATTAAAATTACTCTTCAACTGCTATTTCCATTAAATTAATATCCGGCTGACTGGGTCGATGGGTCTTATAAGAAATAATCGCTATTGCCTACTAATAGCCGATTATTCGATCTGCCATCTGTACAGAGTGGCCGAGGAATCTGAAAAGCAAATATACATTTCTAGCTACTCATTTGCTGGAATTGCCTAAATGAAAATCATCTCTTCTATTCACAAAAACTTGTAAGTTTATTCAATGTCCCTTGTTAACAATATGAAACTTTTGGTCATGACCAGTCTCAAACTTTATATTGCAGTACCCGTCTTCGCATGCTCTTGAACGATGTCGCCGCGTAAAACCATTTTCAATCTTCCCCGGTGTCGATGGCTCCAGGTCCAAATACCATCTTTTTTTTTTCCGTTCTGGCACAAGTGTATTCAAGTCAGTGATCCTCACCGCCCCATACGTTGATAAGACTTAATTAATTTTCCTTTTAAACGTTCCCCGTTCTTTCTACTCGTATACTTAAAATATTAAAGATCAGCAAAGTATTATCTGCATCAAATACTCCCAGTCCTGTTGCCGACAAATTCACCTAAGTTCACAATTCTAGCTGCGGCACTCGAAATATTTCCAAGTTCCAATTTCCGCACCTTCCATCACTATTCTAAGTCCGACAATCCTACGCTTTAAAGTAAATGTTCACAATTCCCAAACTCCCAACATCAATTGTCTACACACGATCCGCACGGCATCACGGCATGAGTCGGAATAAATCCATATTCCACTCTTTCAGTCCTTCAAAACTCCGTTCATCTACTGTTTCTTGTCAGAAAAAATTCCATGCCTAGCCAATCCCTTACTTACTCTAATACTTACGAATTCAACTAGCCGCGCCCCAGACTGTCATTGCTTTCTCGGCCAATCCCCAAACAGTTTACTTTATCAACTATCCGCGCCCCGTGGTTCAAAGCAATGAAGTTTGTTGACCTTGACGACAACTCGTCTACCGTTGCTATGCCGCCATTTTGCATATGTCTATCCTTACCATTCACCCTGTTAACAATAAATGTCACTCAATACAACGTCGCACATATTGGTATGACACAATACTATTTATTTTGTACTATTGTGGTTTGTTTATCCCTACACCTATAACAAAAATTAAATAAGAAAGCAATCAGTTACTTAACTGCAATATTCGGCTGAATGTTAAGAATAAAGTACTACCTCACAAAATGGGGTGAATAGTGTCTTCATACGAAAATTGCCAGATTTGTTCTCTCAATCAAGCACCAAGCAATTAAGCATTATGATTATACTTCTTTAGTATTTATTACTATTTCACGTTTGTTTTTTTTTTAAATTCTCACTTATGTAGCAATTTTGTCATTGGCTTCTTGTTTTTGAGGGCGTCGTATGGATGTACGCATTGATAAAACATATTATTTTTCCTGGTTTCGAGTAATTTGAAGTATGCAGAATTGACATTTATCGAGAAATAACCGTTTTAAAAAAAAATAAGATTGATGCCTATGCGTGCGCCCACCGTGCGTGTAGTGACGTCAGTAATATTGTGGGTGCTTTCTTGACTAATATTGCAAATAATGAATAAAAAATCCTTGTTTTGTAGCATTTAAGTTTTGTTCTGAACATTTAACAATCATAATGGGACGATGGTGATCATAACTAAGATCGAGTGAACGAAGCACTTCTGCGGACGCTTCTCAAACGTCATATGTGGACATAATCAAACAAATGTCTGCTGTGAGAGTGAAGTCACTTAGATGTAACTATAAAACCCTTCAAAATGTGTTTTGTAACTCAATATCATAGATGTTCACTCCATTAAATTTAGTGTTTCATTGTAAAAATGAGTTTTAATTTATTTTTACCGAAAGTAGTCTGCCTTTGTAATAATGCTTGGTACAGAGCGCCTTTGTAATCTAGGGATCATTTCTTTGCTTTAGTAGAGGAAATGGCAATTATTATAGCTAAATTTGGAGCAGTAATTGCCAACTTCTCCAGACGTCTGTCAAGGGCCAGGTCCCAAGTGATACCGCTCCTCCGAACGAAATGTATGCCCCTTACATTTAAATCTTTGCCAGTTCCTCGGTACACAGAACTCACGACCTTGACATCCCTTATCTAACACGATTTGCCGTGAGCACTAACAGAGGCCCTCCATGGACGCGACGCGACGTTCCCACCTCTGCGCCCTAGGCAGACTGCAAAGTAATTGAAATGTCGGCACCGTCTTCCATGCGATTTTGAAAACGAAACATGTAATAACAACTATTTATTATGATGCGCTTTGACAGTCATTTTCGTGTATGTGTTAATAACACTGCACGATTACGTATGTATTCTTCATCGACGCAATGCCCATTCTCTTTGTTTGTTAGTTCGTTGGACGCACATGTACTAAAATATGTATGACATTTATAACTCTTGTCATTTATATCTTCTATATCTCACTGAATTTCTGACTATAATTTTTGAATTACCATTACAAAGTTGGGGAAATTTCTTTTGTATACAAGGAAATAGAATTTTGTGTACAGAGTTAATTATCAAAAACGATATTTTACTAATAGTGTATTAATATCTTCAGAGTAGTAATACTGCGTTATTCAATATTGACAAGTATTAAATGTTTTATTAGTAATCCTCCTTTTTGAAAATAATTTTTATTATTATTACTTAAATTGAATTAAATCCTCTTCTGGTTTTAGGTCCACTGAACAATTATGAGTTATTGGTCGGTTACATGACGAGAGAAGTAGAAGTTGGTTTTTGCCTTCCACAAGAAAATCACATGGCGAAATTTTATATCGGAATTATATTGGATTCCATTTCACAATCTTTCGTAACGAGATTACCACTACAATCTTCCGCATTACGTAAGCTTTTTTAAAACACACTTTTAAAATAAATTCGCAATGATGTGCAAGAAAACATCTCCATCATTCATGTTATCATCTCACCCAAGTACTCAAAACTGAATTTGTCTTTTAATAAGGAATAGATTAACGTTTGTTTTATTGTAGATTTAGAAAAATATTCTGAATTTTTTAAAATAGAGATACTACAATATTTTTCAAATAATGAATTTCGACCATAATTGGGGTCTTAAATAAATCATAGGTCCATATTTGTATAAAAGTTTTAGTAATTACTTTAAAACAGGTAGCATTTTATATAAAAATGCCAATGTTACAAAAACCAAGGGTCTATAATTGCAAACGGATTAACATGGACAACTTCAAAAAAATAATTCCTTTCCTATTACTTTCAAGAACATAAAATGTGTTTCAAATAAACATTCGATAAATGTACTAATCGTAGTACATTAACATTGCGCCCCCGAGAGAGAACAAGAGCTGTGCTTCAATAAAATTTCATGCTTTTCGCAACATGAAGTTTACGAGGTACTAGATGTCTTTCTTTCAGTGGTGTTTTATGATTGCCAAGATTCATGGAAGACGACAAGGTCGTACTTTGCAAAACTTTGTGGTTTTTGTCATTTTTCATACATTCACAATTGGATTACCAAAAAGACAATATTCATTTAAATATTATCCACGCACAGATGAGTAATATTTATCTCGGAATTATTTACATGTATCAGGCCTGAGGTATGGAAATTACACGGAAAATGAAATATCACTTTCCAAGCATTGAGAGAGACCTAGGTGAAAATTGTTTTTTTTTTAAATGATCAGTTACAATTCCCTCACAATCTCTAAAATATTAACTTACTTACACATTTGCACATTAAAATTCTGTTTGGAATTAAAATTCTAGTCAAGTTTTCAGAAGTGAAAAAACAACATTTTCATTACCCATTTTGTACTTCGATTTGTAGCCATACGTAATTGAAAATATTTCTTTAATGAACAATATATTGGAACTCAACAGCTGTTGATACTATATTAGTTTTTTTATAATGATACAAAATTATCTTCTTTCAAATATAACTCAACTATTAAAATATCATGATTAATAAAGATACATTCTGTAATCGACTACGTAAAGAAAAACATGATTATTGTACAATGCAATAAAAAAATTATCATTCACATTGGAATATCCAATACCAATACACTAACTGAAATCGTATCATTGGAATATATTTTTTGTTTTATACAATATTAGACGCATTGCACGAGTGTGATGCATGTAGAACTTCAATTGTGAATTTCAACTGTTCATTTCTTGAGACCAACATAATTTATCAATAGTAATTTCACTCAATTACAACACGAACTTAATAAAAATTAGAGGTTCTACAGAATGGCACAGACTTTCTATTAGCAATTTTTTCTAGTTTCCTTGGTGTGGACAGGTCTTGCTCCATTCTCTGGCTAGCTGCGATCTATCGTCACACAAAGAATTTTTTTTGACATTTTCTCAACTTCTCGGTTTCTTCATTGTAGAACCGAAAAATGACTTCAAGAATATTAAAGAAGAGTAAAACCCTGTCCAAAATACAAATTTTCATTATAAATTTTGAAGCCCTTTTTAAGAATATGGCGATTTAGGATTACTGAACATGCAAAATTTGAAGTTTTTTTACGAGAATCTAGAGTTTTTGAAAAAGTTCATTTGAAGTCATTTGAAGCAGTCCCACTCACTGAGCAATTAGCGCTATCCATTGGAAAAGTTAGAATAAACAAATTGGAGCAATCTGTGAGAAAATGGCATTTGAGTGTTTCTCAAAATACGGAAATTTGAGATACTTTTTAATAAAACTATTGAATTTTCCAGAAATTTTATATTACATTATTTGCTTTAGCATTATGTGCTTTAGCACATGTACTCATAAATACCATAATGTGAACAGATTGTGAGTAATGTAAATAATAACGACGTGAGAGACAAGTCAAAAAATTACAAACAAATTACAAATTGAAAACAAAAGAATAGAGCAATATGGTGTTTATGTTATCGAATAACGTGTATTTGAAACTATCACTACAAAACATTTAAAGAAAAAGTTTGGAGTCATTTTTGAGAAAATCTTGTTTTTTTGTAATTTTTTAAACTTGCACACACTTTTACATGAAAACTACTAAAATGTTCAAGAAAGTGTAGATATCTTAATAAAATTACCATATATGGACAACAAATTTTATTGGAAGGAAACACCTCTATCATCAATTTTATAGTTGTACGAAGACGCCGAAAAAGGTTCAAACTTTTGCAATTATCGAAAATTTAGAGTTAACCGTCAAAATCGAACCATAATACTTTTATAAGGATATTTTCTTATAAGAAGTTAAAAGAAAAAGATTTGGAGCCGCTTTTGAGAAAAGTCTGAAAATGTCGGAGGGGCTTCATTTGCAAATCTCCAAGCTTCAACTGGACCCAGATCGTTTGGAGATTTTTCAATTTGCAAAAGATCGTACGAATGGTTTAGGCATTAGTAGTGTTCAGTCGGACGGACGTTTTGTTTTGAATTGGTTTTCCAGTATCAAGGACCCATAAAACAAGGATTTAGTCTACGCCATGTCTTAGGATATTTATCGAAATTCAGCAACTGAATTTACGTACTACGTATATTACTCCCTATATACGTACGTATACGAGAAAGTAAAAATCATGTCAAAACCTCATTTACTTTCAAAAAAATTGACAAACAAATTGAATAAAAAAAGTTAAATAAAAGTTACAATGAAAAAAGAGAATGAAAAGTATTAAGAAAATATAGATTGATTGTGATTCCGGGTGCGTCAGCTACAGAGGTCATCAGTGGTGAGTGTGGTGTTGTTTTTTTCCTCGGGAGGTGGCGGTGATCTTCCTTCACTGGATAGCGGGATCCGGCACCGACCTACCGTCAAGTAACGGTGTTTTCCCTAACCAGGTATCTCCCACCAGCGGGGCACCGCCCCAGCCGGGACAAGCTCTAAGCTCCCGACCGGTCTCCCGGAATATGTGATAGTGTTTGTGTGATGTGATATGTTAGTGTAAGTGTGTGTAAAGGGAGAGAATAGGACAAGGAAGAGGAAGGACAGATCGCGCGCGGTCCGTGGCCCGTTTGTTAGGGTACTGCTCCGGCATTCGCCTGGTATTGATCGGATAAACCGCCGAAAACTACCGATCAGAGAAGCTGGACGCTAGAATCCTCCTCCAGACAGTGACTGAATTCACCTAATTCAGTCTAGAAAATCCTGCCGCCGGCGGGACTCGAAACTAAGACCTTCCGGTAAAAGGTTCTGCAGGGATAACAGTTGATGTACTGAGCCACCGCTTCCGGTAATATAATCTAGAATACGCGAAAATTTAGTATTGTAAAATCTGTTATAGGTGATTTTTAATATTTTTTAATCATTTTCATTCCCTGTGTTGTTTATAACTTTTATTTTAAAGCTTTCCCTAAGGCGGGGCACTAGAACAATTGGGACAAGATCGAGTATTTTTGTATATTTTTGTATTTGATCTAGTATTTTTGTTAAAATAAATCGTTCATAAAGTGACCCAGATTATTAAGAATTGCGTTATCACACGTTCGGCCGTTCGGAGAGAATCGTGAGGTTGTAGCGGTAAACCTATCAGTCGACCACCGTTTTTTTGCTGAGCCAAAAACGACGTCACTATTTTTCAAAAATTAACTGGTGATTCTTTTATGAAATTATAATGATTATATACACAAAAATTTTAATCCGTTTTTACAATGTTGCAACATTGTTTCATACTAGTTTCAATACTCATTCTAACGTCGCTTGTTTTCAAAATACGTACAGATGCAAGAAGGATTAACTCTATGAACTAGTTGTATAATATACTATTATTGTGGAAGTTCATTTATATTTTACTCATCAATTGCATTTCTACTTCAATGCCCTCAGCAACTCACAAGAAATGTATTCACTTACATTTGTTAAAACAACAACAAGTTTTTTTAAAAGCTGCTTTTACACTCACGTACGCCTCAATTTTTCTCTTCGGTTGCAGACACCGACAACGGTGGAAATAAAATATTTTGTTCTCAGGCTATCAACGGAAACCAGAATCCTTTCACTAATTTTAGAATAACGCATCTCCTAAACTCTCTGGAACGCTGTTGCCGCAAGTGCAACACAAATCAATGGCTGCGTCTGTGAGCCTGGACTGAAATGGTATTACACTGTTTATTCCATAACGCGCTTGTTCGACAAGGGTATCGATGAGATGTTAACGGGCCTCTGCTTCCATCCCCCCTCCTATTACATTGAACTGAACAATGTTCACTTTGCAGCTGGCAATTCAGTATATTAAAATATGTACCACTCTTGTTGATATAAAATTATATTATTCGCTTTATGTTCATCTCATATTCCGAAATGTTAGTTTTTACTTCCCCGTATACGTACGTATACGGAGTAATGTACGTGCTACAGAGAAAGTTACGTAATGCTGTGCGAAAAAACGGCAAAGTTTCGAAAGGAAAAAAAATCATAGCCGGGGAAAACAAGAAAGCTAAATCCAGATGCTAAATTAATAGACAAATCCAGTGGTAGCCACGAGTAGCCAGAATCCCTGTTTTATGGGTCCTTGATGCCGAAAAACCAATTGAAAGCAAAACGTCCGTCCATCTACCCGTCCGTCTGTACGTCTGTCATATGTGTTTCTTTAAAAAATTAGAGAAAATGAAATAATTCGGAAAAATAAAATTATGTACATGGATATAAATACTTCAACAAAATTTGTGGTGGAAACGAAATTCTGCGTAATGTGAATTATATTTCCAATGAACTCAAAAATGAAAAACTGAAGCACGATTATCGAGAGTTTGTTGAATTATGTATAGTTTTTATTGTAAGGAACTCGGACTGAACTATCAAAATTAGGCCACCAGGGGCAATGAACCATGCTCGATGCAATTTACTGCTTAAAAATGTTTTTGTTTAGAGAGCAATTGGATTTAAAAGTGTGTGAAGAGAACAGTCTAAAAAATATTTGCTTATTTCTTCAGACACTGTATGTTAAAGCTTGGATGGAAAGTTCATCACCAGTGAGAGCTCCTTTAATTTTAAAAAATTTGAAGAAATATGAAGAAATAGATAAGGGAATGTCGTCAAATACATTAAAAAATTGCAATCATCTATGGTATTTAAATGAAGAGACAAGTATTTTAGCAATTGTTGATAAAAATGTTAGTATTACATCCAAAAACGCATCATAGAAAATTTGAAACGGGAAAGTACTTTCACTGAAAGATGTATCATTCAATCTAATGAAGCTCCCTCCTCTAAGGTAAGATTTTAAAAATAATGACATTTTTATTTATTAATAATACTTTTATTGAATATTTTTCTTTGATTTCATAAGACAGTTAAATATATAATTTATAAATTGTTGAACAGTGTCTTCTAATTGTTGTATTTTTTTTCTGAAAAAACAATAGAGGATTTCATTTCTTATAGAAGTTTAAATTTATTAACGACTTGGATGTTGATTTGGGCTTTCTAAATCGTAGCACAAATCTCTGGTATTTTTGGACGATTCTTATTTAAAAGCACGAGAAAAGTTCCGGAATCTGATGTTGTTAATGACGTAGCAGAAAGAGGGGTTAAATTGATGCAGGATTTTAATGGCCTCGTAACAGTGGATGAAGAGCAAAAACAATTTATACACCTGACAGCATGAAAGCAACACTTAAAAGAATATATACCTGAAAATATATTATTAAAACTATTTTTTCACACACCTGTTTAATAATGCCATTTAATTGATTGATTGATTTTTTCGTGTTTCCGGGCACGTCAACTGCTTTGGTCATTAGTCCCGTTAATGTAGTAATGCCATTTAATAATTGTATTTGGTAACTGTAGCAAAATTATACATTTAATTTAAGTGAGTAAATACATATTTTTAAATGCTTAATTTTTAGCATTATTTTTCTATCTTTATTTTTCAAGCGCGATGAGGCACGTGTTACACTTTGTAAAATGGAGAAATATTTGGTATATTTCAAAATTATGGTAAAAGGAAAAAAGTAAAGGGTGTGCGCTTAAAATAATGAAAAACACCCCTATGTAATAAGGGCCACCATAAAATATATATATATATATATATATATATATATATATATATATCACCATTAATATGCACCTTTTTATTTATTTGTATACATTATTGCATTTGTAAGTTAACGTGCTTCAAATGACATCACATGAAGTTATTTGGAAACTCAATAGATTCCTGTAGGCTTCCGCAGTCATGATCCTATGATCCATGATACTATTTGGAAACCAATTGTTGAGAAAATTAAAAAAAAAAAAATAATTTGGGCAGCGATAGAAGGCAGCAGGCAAGAAGGAGGGGCACGACTGTACAGTGCCAGTTCACAAGAAGGAAATTAGAGAACTTTACTACGAGAAAGTCAGTGCCATTGAATCAGTCAGAAAGTCAAATCAGTCAAATCAGGAAGGTTTGAACCTTGGTATTTTAAACTAGCCCGTCCGCAGCAAATCTTTTATTATAGATTACAGTTTGCAACGGTTAAGGGCAAATTCTGTCGTAGAGTATAATTTGTTACTGCTATTGGTCTTGGACGAAACGGTCTTCTCCTTGGGCAGTGAGCTTCCAAGCCTTATGTTTTTGGGGTTCGAACCTGGGTATTTTAAACTAACCTGTCCGCGGCAAATTAGTTTGCAACGGAGCCAAATTTGAGCATAGAGTATGAATTGTTACGGCATTGGTTCAGGAGGAAATGTGTCTTTTCCTAACGCCGGCAGCTTCCAAGACTTCAATTTCTGGGGTTCGAAGCTGCGTATTTTAAACTAACCGGTCTGCGGCAATTTTTTTTATTACAGATTACAGTTTGAAACGGTTACGGTCAAATATTGGCATAGAGGATGAATTGTTGTGGCATCATGAGGCAACACTGAATTAATAAACTATCTTTCCAGCATAACGTGAATTGTTACTTTATTAAACAGACTGATGATAACTAATTCTACATTTGTAATATATATGTAGAAAATGTTTTCTCTCCATAATTTTCATACACATTTTTATGCCCAGGGACAAACGACCTACCACAGGCTACCACTGAGTGTTGAGAGTAAATTCAATGAATTTTTTTTTAGCACGAATACATTCGTCTTAGGCGTCTTTAAGATTTATGTGAAAACACTTTTAGGTAGGTTTTAATACTGCAATTGCTGGATTCCAGTTATCGAGAGAAACTAGTAGTATTACAACAGCACATACTTTCTCGCATTATTTGTAAATGCTCCGCTATATTATGTGCGCCAGGAAAGTTTTTCCGCGAGGGCACCAAGCTGATGAGTGATATCACGTTGTTATCACGAGCCCCAAGAAACCCCTACCGTCCGATAGGTGTCGTAGAAGTAGTGGTGAAGGTGGGGGGGAGAGGTATGGTTACAAGCAACACTGGTGCCCCGCACGGCGGCCAAGCTGAGGGCGGAGGGAGCGGTGGTGGCAGCCCTGGCACAGCTCCGTGCGGAGAAACTTCTCTGCCGCGCTGTACCACTATATAAACCTTAAAAAAGTGTTTTCAATCTACACAATTTTTCTGGAATTAAACACACCAGAATTCAAAAAATCTAGCCAGCAATTTCTACAAATGTTCCCTGCACTGCACTGTTTAAGGTAGGAATTAATAGCAGATTGCGAATTAAATCAAGATTCCCCAAAAGATAAAATTAAACCTCCTGAACTTGACTTTTCCCTAGCCCCTTTCCACAAGTATACCATCCTCTAGTCACCGAACAAGAGTCAAAATTCGTCAGTACAGTTCAGAAACCAACTTAAGGATGGCCGTATCCTAAGAAGTCATATAAGATTATTGTACGCCACAGAAAAACTCGCCCACACATCGTCCATGAAACATTTGCAATTGCATCATAAATAATTTTGCAATGGCGGCAGTTCCCCTCTGGTAACTCTTACACACACACACTCACATATATACAAATAAAACATAATACTTTCAGTTTAAATGATTTAATAAAACAAATAAGTATGACTGAAGTTTTACAAACTAAACACTTTTCCCTTTCTACACAAACAAAAACTTATAAAGTAGCAACACATTAAAATACACCATCTCCATGCACATGCTCCAAAACCACGTGGCGTGGTGAGAAAATCACATCACTTACGCCAGCACTCTCGTAAGAAGTGCCGGTTTACATTGTGAATGCAAAACTAAATTAATGCATTGTAATGCATTGAAATAACCAGTTTGGCCTTCAACGGCCCGGTTTACCCAATCAAGGCATCTTGGCAGCGCATTGCTGCTCGTGGCGCTCACCACTACCTGCTCCTCAACAGTTCAGCTCAAAGTGAACGAGCCGGGCAGCGGTGCTGCAGGCCGCGTGCCCTATGGGCAATGGGGCGGAGATCACGTGCCTACCACATGCACACACAAGGGCTAGTGGCTGCCGACTCGCTGTAGTTCGGCAGCCACTCCGCAGAAGCCTGCTACTGATCAGAACCCCAATGTGTGCACATGGGCGTGTCATATCCTGAAATTTCTGCAGGCAGAATTTCATTACTTGTATGAAGATGCATAAAGACAAGTTACATTACAGAAAGCAAATTAAGTAAGTTACTTTTGAACAATAGCAATATTTGGTGAGTTAAACCCTAATGCCCAAAACAATAGCAAAGTTACATCAGGCAATGATGAAATAATTCTGTCAGTAGTTGCAATCAAATGAATTTTCTTCTATAATTACATGAGTACCTTGACATTGCTTTGTTAAATAGCGTAAGCATGTTAATAATCATGAAGTAATATATTGATCCAACTTATAATATAAAGGATCTATGTACATGACATCTAATATTTACAGTTTTGAGCATTAAAGCTCATGATGTTAGAGAATTTACTAGCCAAAGAAAATAATTGCGTTTCAGAGGCTGCATGAAACAGTGCCAAAATGATAATCAATAGGCATGAAAAACTGAATAAGCTCATGATCAACATGGTGCTGCACTTATGTCAGACCAATAGTGTTGATTTAGTATCCAGTGGCACCAAGTCAAATGGGTAAACTACACACAAAATGCTGCTCTAAGGCAGCCACATAAATATGACGAAATGAAATCACAACAGTGCAATTAATGCTCATGGAAATTGAGGCTTCAGATACATTATGCAGAAGAGTAATATAAAACCAAATAACACACAATCTAACTGAAGTAAAATAGAAATGAATCATAGCCTAATTGATGAAACTAAGTAAGATATGTACATACAACAGAAATGAAACAAAACAACTAAATCTACTGGTTAAATAATTTGTCAGAATCAATTGGAGAGGACATATTTTATTAATATGCCTCTTGACAACACCAGCCTTTGTACGCACTGATACAACGCGCACCTTGCTCCTTGCCTGGATGCAATTCGGATATAATTGCTAACTTCCACAGACCTGTGGGACATTTCATCCACCAACAACACAGGTGTACCAACTGTTACATTATCACATGTTTCACGCCACTTTTGGCGCTTTGCAAAGTATGTAGGTAGTCCCGTGACCAGTGCCTCCATATTGCAGCAGTGCGTTTTGAAGCTCATGCCATCTAGTCAAACGATTTGACGGGGTATCCTGTAGGACAGACAGGTACTGCAACAATTGGGCGCAATCAGGAAATGACCAGGAGTTAAAACTGGGGTCATCAGCATCATCCTGTAGTCTAGAAATTGGACGGGAATTAAGAATAGCTTCAACTTGAGATGTTATAGTTAGAAATTCCTCATAAGAGTAGGATCAGGTCCCATTACCCTTTTCAAATGATATTTCAATGACTTCAAGTTTGATTCCCAGAGACCACCACACATTGGCGAACAGGCTGGAATCAATGCCACTCTACATTTAATGAGGAGAAATTATTTGTAATCGTTTCCGAAAATCAGAGGATTCAAATAACTTGCACAAAGTTTTTATCTCTTTATTTGCACGCTTGAAAGTCGTGGCATTGTCTGAAAACGCGGCAAGGAAGGCCAGTCTCTTACAAATCTTTGAAAGCGGCATAAATGCTTTGGCAGTTAATGAAGTAACGATTTCCACGTGAACAGCCCGGGTAACCATACAAATGAACAAGGCTACATATGCCTTAATGATGGTTTTAGATCTAACTCCACCCTGCCGTAAATTAAAGAAACCAGTATAGTCTATTCCTACGCTCGAAAATGGGGTGCAGGCTGAACTCTTACTTGGGCAGCTGTCCATCAACTGCTCTAAAGGCTTGTATTTTGTCGAAAACACTTTAAACATTTGTGTAGGACACTTTCACTAATCTCCTAAGAGATACAACCAATAACTTTGTCGAATACTAGCATAACACTTGAAGTGCTGGCATGACACAATCTAACATGAGTCCAACTGATTAAGAACTTTGTAAATTTATGGTCAGGGTAAAATGATGGGGTGTTTGGCATCAAACGAAATGAGAGCTTCTTCTAATCTACCTAACACACGCAATAAACCATCTGAATGAACAACGGGAGACAGAGAACTTAAATTGCTGCCTGAAGGAAGCTGACGTCCCTGTTTAAGGGCAGCTAGTTCAGCTGGAAAGGACACTTCCTGAATTAATTTACAATATTTAAAGCGAGCATGATCAATTTCCTTAGCAGTTAAAGGTCCGAACCGGTGATCACGACATGAACAATTAGCATTAGGTAAACAAAGACATTTATGCTTGCACAAAGCAATAAATCTTAGTATATAAGCCATAACTCTAACAACCTTCACACAAGAAAATTTTAATCTCCGAAGTTTTAATTCTAAATGTACTTCTTTCACAGTGACAGTCATATTTACTTGAGTACCAGATGCTATAAACAGGGGACTACCAGGCCAAACAATGGAGTCAGATAGAAATTTGGGCCCATGCCACCACAAGTCCTTTGTAGCTAGGATCCTAGGTAAAACTCCTCGGATATCAAGTCTGCAGGATTGTGTTCAGATGGAACATACCTCCAGTAACAACCTTGCGTCAGCTGCAGGATCTTTCTGCGCGATTGCGCACAAGACATTACCCTTGATTGGTGGTGCCTTTAACCAGGCCAGACTACCTCAGAATCACACCACAAAACCACATTATTTTCAACTTTAGATTTAGAGGCCAGCATGAATTTGTGAAACAAATTTGCAAGTAACAGAGCTCCACAAAGTTCAAGTTTGGGATTGTCAGTGAATTTTCTCCCCATTTGCGATTTGAGTAGAGCTCTGGAGCTACTCTTGATTTGGCACACATCAGCCGAGATTGGACAGTGCCATTAGAGTTAAAGGATCTTATATAAATACAGGCCCCATATGCAAGTTGACTGCTATCAGAAATCCATGAATTTCAACATTTCCAGCACCTGAACCGAATGCAAGACGTGGAATGTTTAAGTCAGAAACAGCTGGAAGACATTTATAAATTTCCTTCCAATCTTGTTGAATTTTTCAGGCAGTGGATCATCCACTTTAAGGGAATTCCCATAATTGCTGGAACAGCATTTTACACAGAATTACAATGGGAGAAATGATCCCAATGGGTCATAAATACTGGCTATAGCTGAAAGCAACTTTCTTTGGTGAAGACCTGATTAGGTTTCACATTACTCAAAGATGAAGAAGTTACAATTTTGAAAATATCACTTTCAGGAGCCATAATAGGCCTAATGTTTTTATATGCTGGGCGAGGGATCATCAAGCTAGTAGCAACACTCATTTCTCTAAGGTCCTCAGGAATACTTCTGAGCAAACTGACAGAATTAGTACTCCATTTCCTAATTTTGAAGCCACCTAATTGCAATAATTGTGTTATCTCATTGTACACCTCCCTCCTTGCATTTCATCCTTACATGATTTAATAAAATCATCCATAAAAATCTGTGAGGATTGCTTCTGCCTACTGGGAAATTGTGACCCTCATCTGCAGCCAGACGAACAAGTGTCTGAGTTGCAAAATGAAGCCGGAGTAGTGCCGTAAGTTACTGTAGCTAATGCCCACTCCTGAATGGGGGCATCAGGAATCTCTCCACAAAATGTGCTGTAGATGGCGATCAGAAGGATGCACACCTACTTGCCTATACATTTTTCTATGTCAGCAGTGAGTGCAATAGGGTGCATTCTGAATCTTAGTAACACCGAGAATAAATCATCTTGGATGACAGGCCCTTTGCTAGAATGTCATTCAATGCAATTCCATTTGAGGTGCGAGCAGATGCATCAAACACTCCTCTGACCTTCGTACTAGAGGAGTCCTTCTTTATTACTGGATGATGAGCAATAAATACTTTGTTATCTGACTGATTGGGGAGTGAAGCAACCATATGACCGAGTTCCCTATATTCAGACATGAATTTTCTGTACTCCTGGCAAGAAAGGATCACGTTCAAATCTCTTTCTAAGGTTAACAATCTCCGTTCGGCTTGCCAACGAGATGAACCTAACGAAGGGGCATCAGGCAAAACCGGGAGTCTGACGCAGTACCTGCCCTCATCACTCCTAGTTACACCTGCATTGTAATGCTGCAAACAAAAGTCATCCTCATTAACCTCAACAGGTGAACCACACTCTTCAATTTCCCAAAATCGCTGCAACTGTGAAGGAAGGTCAAAATGGACTTTAGTATAATTGCATGATCTATTATATTGCAAACGGACATCACTAGGCAATGGACCTGCAACAATCCAACCTAGACGAGATTCTATTAGAAATGGGTATGTTCCATATTGGGGAGAATATTTACCTTCAGACAGCACTTCAAAAACACATCAGCTCCTAACAATAGATGAATGTCCTTAGGTTTGTTAAAATTAGCATCAGCTAACATGATATCAGTGGGAATGCCTAGTCATCAACCTGAAATGCTTCGAACATGCATTAGAAAGGAGGAATCACAGTAAACGTGACCTCCTTATGCCAATCATGACAGTGCGACCTTATGACTACAGTCACACTTTCAGTGGCTACAAGTTCACCCTTCACGGCACTAGCTATGACTGTCGATTCTTCGTACGAGGCAAACCTAGCCTCTTTGCGGCACTTTCGGTTATGAGGGAAATTTCAGATCCCGAATCTAGCAAGGCATTGGCTAAAAACTCTTTGCCCTTGCCTGTAGTAAGCTTGACTACAGCAGTTGGCAACAAAGTTGACTGAAACGCACCACTGCAAAGCGACCTGGTCATGGCAGACAATAGGGGTTTTGATGAGTTGGGCTGCACATTAAAATGTAACAACTCATTGTGCGTTTTGGCAAGATGTGCAGGTGGTGAGGCAAGAATGATTTCCACCTTTAATTCTCAGACATCTGAGGCAATGATTCTTGGACTTCACAAATTCAAATCTCCTTTGTGGGTCCATTGCAAAAATTTGGACATTTGATAAACCCATGATCCCTTTGCAAATATAGCAAACAGATTTAGATGGAATGGTCTTTGGGGCAACGTTAACGACATTGTTAGCTTCTCCCATTGAAGCTAAAGCCTTCTGTTGCTTAGTTAAAAATTTAATGAATTCCTCATACGTAGGATCGATATTTTGACTTATGTGCAGCTCCCAATCCTTTAGAAGTTCACTAGTAAGGTTTTTAGATATTAATGCCACCAATAGCAAATCCTGGAGCTTTACCCCATTCTCTAATGCTAACAAAGCATTTATGTGGACATATAAAATCTAGAAACCTCCTCAAAGATACAGCAGAATTTGATACCAAAGTAGGTGGCTCTAAAATCTTTGCAAGATGTTCCTTTACTATTGCCCTGGGATCATCATATCTTTCAACTAACAGCTTCCATGCTGTTTCAAAATTCTCTCACACATTTCAATATTTTCAACTACTAGTTTGGCCTCCTGATAGGCATGAATTTAAATAGCAGAACTTATTGATTCCTGAAAGACCACGATTATTTATTATGACCGATTTAAACAGGTCACGAAATCTGGCCATTCTGTACAGATGCCAGCAAAATGTGGCAGAGAGAGATCAGGCAATTTTAATGAAATATTCTGATTATTAATTTGGAGTAAAACTGAAGGCTGATTAGGCTGTTCATTAGATTGAGCACTTGCTTCCACTAATGTGTCTATTTTTATGATCAGTTCTTGAAGATTCTCATCAAGTTCATCATACTCAGCAACATACTCGTCCTCAATAACAATATCATACATTAAATTTTTTGCCCTGTGACGAGCATCTACCAAGTCTGCTTTGATTTCCTTCAACCTTCTAAGTGACCCATGAGTCGCAAAGCGCTCTAAACAACCCTTATGTTTGTTCAGAAGCGATTTTCCTAATTTCATTAAATTCAGGAATTTAGTTGAAGGCGAAGTTTGACTTGACCCAGCAGAATTGGCTGGTAGGACGTTAGTAAAACTAGGAGTGGCAGGAGTATGAGCCTTGACTAACAACTCGATGCTGACCATCAGTGACCTTAATCTCTTATCAAGGTCAGCAATTACCGCAAGGTCATCTGCATCAGCCTCAATGTCATATAGCTCCTCTTCCACCCTTGCAAAGCTGTTATTAACTGAAGATTTCATTAAATTTAATTCATGAATTGACCCATCATCATTAAAGTTACTGACTAACGCATTCGCTTCATCGATGCGCTTGCACACCTTGAAGCAGTAGTAAATTTCTTTTGGGTGGCATTATGAACAATATGAACTGAAATATGTAAAATAGACAGCCACACAACTACAATGCCTTCAGGGAGTTTAAACTTTACAAACTAATAACACAAAGCAAGCTTAACCTCAACATGTTAGCACAAATTACAAATAGCCTTAGCTGTAGATGACTACCCTGCCCCTTTATCAACTGAATTAATTTCACTTCAGTGCACAACACGTGCAGAACCGAGATCGCCCACACTGGATACGGTCCTAGGCTGTCTCGAGGTCAAGCATAAAAGGTAAAACCACCTGCATCCACGGGCTCGCCACAAAGATTGATGTGATGTGGCCAGAAGCAGCTCCAGATGTAGCAGGTCTCTGAGCAGTCCAGCACAGATTATCAGCGGCATCACAGCTAGGCAGCATCGGAGGACCAATGAACCTCGATGTTTCACCAGGCAGTGGCTGGTTTGCATCCGCCGGAGGACCAAAAACATGTACGCCACAACAAAACTCGCCCACACATCGTCCATGAAACATTTGCAATTGCATCATAAATAATTTTGCCATGGCGGCAGTTCCTCTGGTAACTCTTACACACACACTCACATATATACAAATAAAACATAATACTTTCAGTTTAAATGATTTAATAAAACAAATAAGTATGACTGAAGTTTTACAACTAAACACTTTTCCTTCTACACAAACAAAAACTTATAAAGTAGCAACACATTAAAATACACCATCTCCATGCACACATGCTCCAAAACCACGTGGCGTGGTAGAAAATCACATCACTTACGCCAGCATCTCGTAAGAAGTGCCGGTTTTACAATTGTGAATGCAAACTAAATTAATGCATTGTAATGCATTGAAATAACAGTTTGGCCTTCAACGGCCCGGTTTACCACCCAATCAAGGCATCTTGGCAGCGCATTGCTGCTCGTGGCGCTCACCACTACCTGCTCCCTCAACAGTTCAGCTCAAAGTGAACGAGCCCGGGCAGCGGTGCTGCAGGCCGCGTGCCCTATGGGCAATGGGGCGGAGATCACGTGCCTACCACATGCACACAAAGGGCTAGTGGCTGCCGACTCGCTGTAGTTCGGCAGCCACTCCGCAGGAGCGCGCTGCTACTGATCAGAACCCCCAATGTGTGCACATGGGCGTGTGCAATTATGTATCTCAAAACCCTGAAAGACAAAAATGCTGAACGAGAAGTAATAAATGAAAAAAGTATTTATCCAATTTTTTGTTATCAGGGTCAGTCAGTAAGAGGTTTTTTTGGTAAAAAAATTCACTTTTTCCGGCGCACAGTTTCGGTTTTACATTATTGGCCTCTCTGTGCCTCGCTGCCATCACTTACGGCTTGGAACATCTGGTGCTTTTCCTCCGCCGAAGGCGTTACAGGTCTCTGTGCTTGTCAAACTGATTGATTTTTTCGTGTTTCCGGGCGCGTCAACTTCTTCGGTCATTAATCCCGTTAGTGCAAAGCATGTTTTCTTTTCTCGAGAGATGATGGTGATCTTCCCCTGCTGGATGGCGAGATCCGGCGCCGACCTACAATCGGCTAGTGGGGTTTCCCCCTAACCAGGACTCTCCCACCAGCGGGACACCACCCCAGCCGGGACAAGCTCCAAACTCCCGACCGGTCTCCCGGAATATCTGATAGTGTGGTGCATGTTAGTGCAAGTGTGTGTGTGTGCGCGCGCGCGCGCGCAAGGGGAGACGATAGGATAAGGAAAAGGATGGACAGATCGCGCGCGGTCCGTCGCCCGTTTGTTAGGGTACTACTCCGGCATTCGCCTGGTGTTGATTGGAGATACCACGGAAAACTACCGATCAGAGCAGCCGGCCGCTATAATTCTCCTCCAGACAGCGATTGAATTCGACCTAGCTGAAATGCTAGTGTCAAAAATCTTGCCGCCGTCAGAACTCAAACCTAGGACCTCCCAGTCAGAGGCGCTGCAGTGACAGCAGTTGACGCACTGAGCTACCGGTCCCGGTGCGCTTGTTAAATATTTCATGCTGCACCGAGGCGACTGCTCAGGAAGAACGTTAACATATTCTTACATTCGAAAGGGCGAGAAAGCAAAAATAAATCAAAAACAGAAAAAAATAACCTTAAAAATAAGTTTTGCAGCATATTGTATTTGCATAATTGAAATTCAAAGCGCCACATATCACATAGAGGATTAATCGTCTCTAAAATTAAATACACGCTCTGAAATATTCTCGTTCAAAAGATGTAACATTTTGTGCTAGGGCCGATTGTCCCCAGGAAAACATTTAGAGCACTTAGAAAATTTTCCTTCAAATCTATTCCTTCCTCCTTCATTAGTCGAATGAACAGAGCCTTACTGTTTATCATTAACAACCCAGCTAAATACCCACACATAAAAAACACAGCGTTTCCAGTTGACAACTTCTGTGTGGCATGTAAATAGCGTAAAACCTACGTGAAATGTGACATGGGTAATTATTTATCAACACAACGTCATGTCCGCAAATGTAACAACCATCTGTTCCAACAAAACAAGCGCTATGTAGTTACGAAAACAATGCGCAGTTAACGTTGTTCCTGGGCAGTCGCCTCGCACGAGTGAGCATGAGATCTTTGCCAAGCGCAGAGGCCACTGGCGCCTGAGGCAGTGGCGAAGCACCAGCTACTCCACGCCGTGAGTGACGGCAGCGCACAGTGCGGCCAACACCGTAAAACTGGATAGAAGTAAAAGTAATGTAGACATGAATTTGGTAAATTCTCCAAATGTGAAAATAGTGTCGAGGTTCAAATGTTTCGATCTTCGCGTTGTACGTAATTTTTCAAAATCAGGATTTTAGACTACCACTTTGATTTTGTGTTATTCCTTAGCCATGGTTATAGGTTCTAATTATAAAAAATGGAGCTATTTATGGCACCTATTAAATATTTTTTAATTTAAAAATTATTCATTATTATATGGCTAACAGCATATGTAGATATATCGAATTTAATATAAGTAAAAGCCATTCTAATGCAAAAATAATTGGATTATCACATGCTAAGTTATATTTACATTTTAAAACAGAATACTTTATCTGATTTCATTACAGTACGGAATCAGGACAGCCGTAGAATCTACCTCAGAAGTTGACTTGTTCATCGCAAATGTTTTGTTTCGGAAAGTCTCCCTAATCAGAAATGTTAAATTTTTTGCCGTAATTAAAACTGTGTAATGACTGCAACACTTTAGGGTTTATATTCGAAAAAAATAGTATTGAGCATTCTTTCCGGAAAACATTTCTTTACTTATCCTTTTTTACAGTAAGACCAACCTATTTCTTTTGAAAAAGTTGGAGCATTGATCTGAACTGATACAACCGACCAAGCGGAGTGTGGGACGCGTTGAGAGCAGCGCTGTGCTTTGTTTTGCTTCGGAGAGAAAGAGACAGAGCTATTCGTATACTCAGTGCAGCTGAAATCTGAAGCACCAAGGCCCGAAGACGTATAAATGGCACTCTTATTGTGCCATCTTACCGTATGTTCCACAATATCCGTGACGGTCCATTTAAAATCATAGGGGAAAGCCGACGCGTTCCATAATTGCATTAATAAATATTTAAAACGATATGAAGAATGGAAGTGATTTGAGTTCCTAAAAGTAACCACATATTCCAGTAATGCTACACAACAAATACTACAACATGAGTTCATGAGATCATTCGATTTAATAAAAAAACATCCAGGAATTTTTCTTTAACTTCCACATTCCCATAAAATACAACACCATGTACAGTGTTTCAAATCGTTAATGAGTGATCTAATTATTAAGATCTTTCCGTCTGATTAACGTAATGTTCTATGAAAAATTTTCTGAAGAAAAACTAATTGGACTGATTAATTAGCATGACGTATTATGTTAAGCAAAAATGCTTTATTACTTGGGAACACGAACATGAGTGTACTAGACTATACCACCCCGATACTAAAGCGCGATGCAACTGTTGTTGTTGTTAGTTCTCAGATGCGCCGGTCTCTCTTCAGTCCTACACTTTGCTTGGCCGGGTTTTACTACATTAAATTCCAAATTATTGTTCACGTTTTAATATTAGCGCTTATCACCGATGTATTTGCATTTGCTTCCCCATGGTGAATTTTGATCAATTGCAATATACGTTTAATGAAAAATAAAATTTTATATAACAGGTTGCATTAATAAATTGTACTAATACTCTTCTCACAAGGGGTAAATAAAATTCAGTCGATTGTTTCATAATTGTCATCATCGTATTACGAATCTGGTTGCAAATCTGCTCCAAAGGGATACGACGATTTCCTGTAAGTCATAATTAATTTTGCTACACTTGTTTTGTACTCACGTACTACATTATGTGAGTAGAACCATGTCACAACGCTCTGCAGCTTCTGACTACGAAACAAAGAATAAATTTGAGCAACAATGGCTCATTAAATGTTTGTTCAGGGGGTATTTGAGATTTGAATTGCATTATATACCGTAAATGTACGACATGGAATGAACTGCTTCACTTGTCTTCCTAAATAACCTGAGTAAATTATACGTTTGTTGATTTTATTCATCAGCTCCGCATTCGGCAAACGTGACGAGCTGAATCATGACTCCCACTTATTTCTTCGACATCAATATAATTGACTGCACCCTCATATTTTCACCTCCAGTGCACGTTCAATTCATTGAACACATCCAACAACTGTGATTGAAAATTACCTTTGGTATTACCTTACCTTTGGTAAGAGACTATGATATTCAGCTGTAACATCCCGCGAGAGTAGTCGTATTTTTCAACTTATCATATCTCAATATTGGAAATTAGTGCCCAATAAACATGTGTTTTTTGTACTGGTGTACATTAATTCCGTTGCGCGAGTGAGTTATTATTTTCCAATCAAAAGTACAGATTATATGCATCTCCCTCTTTTGAAACCCCAACCATGAACATAAGAAGGCAGAAAATATGTTTGATTTGTTCGGCGCACTTGGACACGTATATGAAAAACAATTTGAACCCATGCTACATGAAATCCCAGTGCAGCCTTACACCTTGCTTGGTTTTCATCAACTGGCCCCACTGTGCGCTGTCAGCCTGGCAGAGGGCGCAGGGGAGAGGGGGCGGCAACGCTCGAGGTCGCGGTCAGCGCGCGCAAGAAGAAAGCGGAAAGAAAGCGAAAGTGGAGGGGAGTGGAGCGGCGCGCTCGGCCCCGCCCACTTGGCCGTCACACCACCCACCACGGTCACTGCCACGGCGCTCACGACCACCGCGCTGCCGCGCCGCGCTGCGCCGCTGCCATATGCCCGGACATTCCAGGCCACGCCCCCGGCATACACGGGGACACACGCGTGAAGGTGGCTCAGGGCCAATCTGATGTCACCTCCAGACCAGCAGGTCCTAGGGTTCGAGTCCCGGCGATGGCAGGAATTTCGACACCACATAGGACGAGTTCACACGCTGTCTGGAGGAGAATTCTTCGAATCTCGCCGAAGAACAAATTTCAATCAATAATCAATGAAAAAACAATCAATGCAGGGCCGGCGTCAAAAGCCGTGTGATAACGCAATGCTCAAAATTTTAAATGTTATTTATATAGATAACATCATTTCGGTATTTGCACAATTCCATTGCAGCAAACACTTTCTTTTATTGATAATACTTTTAAAAGAAAACGTGAGAGTATCCTATATTGTTTCGGAGTCCCCGCCAAGCCTTTTACCACTGTTCTCTCTTGCCCTCCAGGCTCCAGGCTTTCTTTCTTTCCCTATACCTTTGTGCTTCATGTTAAAAACCACAACAAAAAATCTCTTTTACTCTACATTTTTATGCAAGATTTCTCAACTAAAATTTTCATGACTTGTTTTTGATGTTCTGAACGTTACATTGCAAAATGTGGAAACAATTCGAATTGCGCACAAGTATTTTAGGAGATGCTTTGGGTTATTGTATTTCATTGACTTAATGAAGGACAACAATTCTCTAGTACGGGCCGATTAAGCTCAGTGCAACGACGGTTGCCGCAGTTGTGCAGACTCGGACCAGGAGGCTCCAGAGTTCAATTTCCGACGATAAGGGAAGTTTGGACACTAGCATCATAGAAGGATAGAATTTAGCCACTGCCTGGAGGATAACCCTAGTGGCCAGATGCTCAGATCGGGCCACGCACCGCGCGCAATTTTTTCTTCCTATTATTTGTTCTTTCCGCCTCCCTTACTTACACACAACTACACTTAACCATGCTGTACGTCGGGAGGCCAGACGGGAAAGCTGGGGTGGCGTCCCGCGGGTGGGGAATCCCCGGAAGGGGAAACATCCGATGTGTGGATCGGCGTCGAATCTCACCATCAAGACTGGGGAGATCACAGCCACCTTCCGAGAAAAAGTATACACAACACTTACGGGACTAATGATTTGAGAAGAGATGACGCGCCCGGAATCACTAAGCAACCAGTGAAGAGATAGTAGTACCTAGGCCGCTGAGGGTGACTCGTGGGGTCGCTGACCGCCTCAGCAGCGGCGCCACCGCGTGCGACTGGAGAAGAGAAATGCGCTTTGGCAGGAGAGCTGCAGCTAATGACGAAGGCGCCTTCGGCTGTTGGCTTATTCCGCTGTTTTTCTTTCTTTATCATTGCCAACTATTTAATGCATTATTTGGTCTATTAGGAAATAAATAGTTAAATTTCACTCTGAACATCAATGAAAACATGTTTTAATTTTTCCTTTTTCAAGTTCTACATTACGCGTAATATAACATAACTATTTTGAGGAATATATATTGTATATATACAATATATTGTATTGTATATATAATAAAATATTTATTTATTTATTGTTTGTTTGTTTTAAGTAAAAGAATTTGGCACAATGTTCAAGTATTTAATTGACTATATCGATTTTTATAACCAATGATATTACGTAACTTCAGTTTGATAACAGAGCAAGACTGCCTCCCTACTACGCTACCTACTTATTCCCTATCAGAAGCTGTGAAACGTAGATCATTTGCAAAGAGAGATTAAATTATACAATATTGTTTTCACTTAAATGATTGTCATTTAACGCATATTTCAGATATTACTATGTTATGGTTCTTTACTACCTATGAGTCTATTTAATGTGGGTGCCGACTTTAGTTTCTGAAATCAAAGGTACTTTTTTCAAAACAACATATACACATTTTACGTACTATAACATTTTCTTTTTACAAACTATCATGATAATGAATGTTCACTCAAAAATATTAGTTTTACTTGATTTCATGTTACAATCTCAGCCGAACCAATGTACTTCCTGCTGAAACTCGTTTTCATTTGCCCCCAAACGTCTACAAAGTTACGAAGGAAGGAAATTCATCCACCAGTACTGGATAACTAGTGTCAATGCTTTATTGCGTAAAATAATGTTGCACAGAAGTACTTTTCGGAGTCTATGTACTTGACTTAACTCTGCGTTTGAGTCAAAATGTAAGCATTAAGAAACATATTTTGCATTTCTATATACTATATTTTAAAAGGATAACCACAATGAAATGTTACCATTTTACCTTTTATACTTGTGTTGTCTTATTCATCCACGGTAAAGTTATATATTGTTAATATAACTGAATATTTTTTAAATTAATTTATGTTATTTTATTTATATTACGACAGAAAACAATTAAAAACTGTGTATGATATACTGTGGGGTGATGTGAGACTAAAATTATAAACATTATAAAAACAGAAGCAAACATACTTGTAGCTTTTCTTTAAAAATTGTTTCTGCAGCTGTGTAATGAAAAAAGTTCAGACAGGCGGAGTTTGCTAGTTACGGTGACGGGAAACAGGTTCGACTCAGGTCTCTCTTACCCCCACTGTGGAAATGAAACCAGATGCATGCGTGAGGAATAGCTAGACGATAAAGTAGGATAATCGACCCAAAATGCCAAATACATACATAACATATATAATACAGACATAATCACAGACATTACACACATCGGGTTTTAAAATATGCATTGTAAACAGGACTTGAAAGTAAATAAAAATGCCTTGTTGTTCGACAAACTACTTACTCTCTTTCTATTTTTCAAATAAAAATTAAATTTTTAATAATGAATATGGTATTATTTGAATCTTTAAATTTAATTAATTTGTATTATGATATTTACATATTTGAAAATGAGGAAGTGTCAGAGATTAGACCATCAGCGTCGTATCATTAATCACTATAAAACATGAAAAGAATTTCAGTTAATAATTACGGTACAAAACGCAAGAAAATATTTTCAGTAAGTCTACAGACCAAAAAGATGCAGTCAACAATACAAAATGATCACGCTGCCTTTATCAATCCCGTCATATTGCATTTCCTGCCACAACCATAAATCATACCCGTCTGAACTCAACCCACAGCAATGCCCTTGGGAGAAGTCAACTTTCTCTTTCATCTCAATGCCAGCTACAGTTTTTAAAGGTGCATCGAACATTTACCAGCACTTAAATGGTAATTGAAAATATTCCACATATTTCCTTGAAAATTAATGACATCGATATTTGAGGTTTCGTATAGTCGTTTTTCTATGTACATGGCAAACTGTAAGCGATACTTTTGTGCACTGAGGATAACACACTCAATTAACGTTCTAATATGGAATTCATATCAAAATTTAAACTAAAATTCAAGAGCATTTTCAGGCTTGATCAGATGTACAAGCGATAGGTTCAGTTAACTGTTCATTTCCATCACACACTCAAAAATGTATTTAAAATGTTGTTCAACAATTCATCTCATTCAGACATAGCCGAATATCTCAAGAGAAATATTGATTAAAATTTAATGAAATAATAGCCCATTTCGAATGTATAGAAAAAATTTTTTAATAGATGGATATTACATGAAATTAGATTGATATAAAAAATAAATATAAATGAATATGAGTCATAAAATATCCATGTTTATTTTAGAAGAGTCATATGACGAGTTACAGGAAAGATGGACAACCAATGCTGACAGAATTTAGGGCAGGGTAGGCGTCGAGTCGGGGCGTCGAATAGGTGACTGCCGGGAAACAAGTTATATCAAATGAAAAAATTACCTTCAAAAAGTTAGAAGACACGCGAAAACGGAGATGACATAATTTTGACAGAAGTGTCTGGTATAAGGAAGCGCTTCGAAAAAGCCGAGGGTCGTCGGAGGATGATTAGCCGTCGTAAAGCACGGATGGTGACGGGTGGTAGGCGCCGTGAATTCTAATATGCAGTCTTGTCAGAGGCATAGTGCTAAGTTATTCGTGAAGAAAATGGATGGAATTGGAATGTGTGGTCGCAAGAAGGTTTGTGGAAATTGATGGGGCCGTGAGTGTACAGCAGCAGCTACTTCAAAAAGGGAAGTGATAAAACCATTTGACATTTTTTTGTTTCTGTGGAGCAAGACCAAATTTAAAATACATTGTAGGACAAAAGTTGTGAGATTGTGGTTGGAAGCAACGCTAAATGGATCCAATAATGAGTAATAGTATAGTAAATTTCGGAAGGTGCACTAATAATAAATTAAGGAAATTAACGCAGTTGTCGTTATTCAACTAAGGAAACAAATTTCAGATTTTTGTTTTTAATTAATGAGAGCTAGTCCCTACAATAATAATAGTGTTATTTACGGATTCCCGTATGTGCCGGTTCTGCGCACCCACGAATATAAATTCGTTGACGTGACTTCCTATTATTACGACGAGCTAGTAAAACAGGATAATGGTATTCAATATCTTGGGAGAGATTGATGTAAATATAATATTGTTATTGTGATAGGAGATAAGGACAATAGGAACCTTTATTTGCAATGGGGCAAATTTTAGAAAAGTCCTTTAATAAAAGTCGTACTAAATTTAATGGCATGCCAATAGTACTTTATAAAGTACAATTTTGTAAATATCATCGCAATATAACTAATAATTTACGGAATTGTGTTATTGAAAAGGAAGTCTGATATTTTAATAAGTAGGCTCCACAGATCAACAAATTTGAGTTTTTTTTAACAGAATACATTATCAGTGATGATAACCTATTCCGAACTGGATGGGACGTCGGCCTTCGTTAGTAATATTTTATTATACAAGAACATGGAAGTCGGGGATTAATAAATAACCGAAGGTAAATATTTTCAAGTATAAAAGTTCAAACAGTTTCAAATTGGCTTGTCCGATGTGGAGCAAATGGTTTTAATAAATATGTCTGATAAAACTGTTACAAATTAGCTATGCACAACGTGGGGCATGTTATATTGAATACTCATACATATATTAAAAGTTACAGAATGTGTGTGAAAAAAGAGAGTTCAATTAAAAACTCGGCATCTGTGCCTCCATTTAAACAAACACGAACAGAAAGTATTGCTGCCTCCGGGGTTTTTCTCTGTTTGCCGCGTAAACAAGCAATGGTTCCCAGACACAAGGCAATCGTTTCTCAGATCTTCTTGGAAACGATATACCATGCAGTATAATTAAAAGTTTCTTCAGTGAAAACAGTTTATTTTTGGAATGAAATAACATTTTTAAGGGTTTGTAGTACAAAATATTTACGCTGCAATATATTTACATTTATATTGTCAGAAGTCAAATAACGAAGGTAGTACCTCTCGAGAAAGCAACTCGTTAAAGAACAAATATTCTTCACAGTTTAACGTTACCTTCCAGCAACAAATGTCAATATTAACGGCAAAATGACCTTCAATTGTTACTGCGTTCTTAGAATATTTTATGACTAACATCGATTTAAAAAAAATTCTTTCTTTCTTTCTGTTCTCCTGACTACAGGAGAGACATATCCCGAACAGTACGGATTCAAAACAAGGTATGTCATTAAAGAAGTCTTATGCAGGTGCTACATCACCAGATTTCTCTTTCTTCTGCGGGGGTCCTACAGCTGTCGCCGCTTCCCGCACCTCCGACGCCACAGGTCTCGGTCTCGCCATGCTTCTTCCTCCTCTTCAATATTCCTTGCACGCATGGCTTCTTGTACTCCTGCATACCACGATGTTCTAGGTCTTCCTCTTCTTTTCCTTCCTGTCGGTTGATATAGCATAACTTTCTTAGCAGACACAATTTCAATTGCTGAGAGCGCTATAAGTGCACCAAGCGTCTTCACCTCCCTCAAGCGCGGTTATAATCTTCAAGGAGAGAGGGTCTTTGTAGCGGTAGCGTCCGACCTATTCATATAATCTATTATTATTTTAAAACAGCGATGCGTTCTTACAGTTGTAGGTTTTGATATCCGCTTTCCATGCAGATGTTCTTACAGAAGCACGATTTAAAATCCGTTTCTCAAGCAGATTTATTTATTCAATTGCTTTGCACATACAAATGAAATAATTTTCTGTCAAGAGTTTTATGGATATTTAATGCTAATTACTTAAAATATGTAGACTTTGGTTGCCTGTCGATAGCTTGACAATGAGTATGCCAAAAGATAAAAAAAAATATATTTTTAGCCAAAGTTAGTAAAATTCTCAATAAATTTGTTGGATAGTCTGTTTAAAAAAAAACATTAAAAGAACATTTCCCATTTTAGTATGAATGACTGCCTCTCAGCCAGATAGTCCCAATGAAGGGGAAAAGTCGTATTCCCACCAAGGGTTAACTCTAACTCAGAGGCGATGAAACGAATAGAATCAGAATAAACAAAGAGGAGCAGAACCTAACATGTCTGTTTGCCTTGAATGGCATATTTTTCAATCCATTCAAAAGCCCTCTCCTTCGCAAAGTTGTTCACTAACTTGTCTACTCTTCTACGAATAATACGATTCACTGAAAGTATCAGAAACGTAGACCGAACGTGTGGTGTGGCGTGTGTATAGATAGATAAATAGATAGATAGATAGATAGATAGCTTATATATATATATATATATAAGCTTATATATATATATATATATATATATATATATATATATATATATATATATATATATATAGAGAGAGAGAGAGAGAGAGAGAGAGAGAGAGAGATGAGAAAAGGGGAATGACGGGACAGACGATCAGAGATGATAGATCGCAGACAGATCGCAGATAGATCGTAGGCACAAGAAAAGTTACTGCTTTCTCGAAATGTTCCGACAAACCAGGCGAATAAAATGTAACGCTACCTACGCTTCGTAATGACAGTATTCATTAATTTTCACTAGACAGAAATCAAAGCGCACTTACTACAATAGAAAATGTAGTTTTGCAATCATTTGCCCCTGCATATACTATCATTGCACCCTTGACCAAAGATCATTTCAGGACAGTCATGCATTGTCATTATCTTTTCGCCGGTGTAGTGGGTCCGGGAGAAATGTTTCAATTTTACATAATATTTGCATTAACCGATCTCATTAACTTATTCCTGAAATGATAAACGTTCTCTGCAACATTGAGGGTTTGAATACTTCATAAAGTATGCATGTTTTTATTTTCTAAATTTCACCTAAGACAAATCACGACGGATCTAATGTAATGTCTGAATCATAATTCGTAAGTCTGTAAACATGAAAAGAAGTGTCAGCATTATTTTTTTGGTTTCTAACCAAAGGTTGAGGACTTGAACTAGAAGATAATAAGTAGGAAGAATTCACACTTAAAACCTGGTGGGATTGACGAAATTGGACGTTAAAGGGAAACATTGTTAGTTGAATTTTTTGTTTTGGTGATATATTTATATATATTTTCATTCACTTGAATCCCCTTAGGCATTATCTTAGGCATCGCTGGCGCTCATGGGAGAAGCAACGTCTGCAAACGCATTACGGAGACTGAAATTGCGTCCCCATGAAAGCATTGGTATTTTCACCACGTGATTGTGCCGTAATTGTCATTTCTTCCCTTTGTGTATTACATTACCTATCTTCACATACTAATAATTAATCTCTCTAATAATTGGCTAAAAAATCTAATCTCTGTTTTTCCCATCACAGGCCAGTTTCTACGAAGCTATACCCAACACCCCGCCTGGTTTCTACGAAGATATACTGCCCACTCTCTATCAACCCTAACTAGGGCCTTCGGATGGAGCGTCCCCCACTCTCTCATTTCCTCTCTCTCTCCTTCTCTCTCTGTTCACCAGGCCGGGATCCTATCTACCGATAATCCGCTGAGACACCCGCAGCCTTCAAAGCTAGTGCCTCGGCTTCCTCGCCTAGACAATGCTGTGATACGTGGATCTGGATCCTTAGCGGATTGATGATTAATGATAGCATAAGGTAGGGAATGATTGATGGAGCATACCTGTGGAACGCCTTTTTGCAGGAACTTCATCGTTCATCATCGTTAACCATCATTATTATCCACTCACCAGCTGAGTTAGCTGAGAGTCAGCATAGTAGCCGTCCCTGTAGTGGCGCCTGTCGTAGGGTTTGGCCCGACGGTGTGGGAGCTTCGACACTAGCTAAATAACAGCTAGGTCGAATTAAGGCGTTCTCTGAAGGAAAATTCTAGCGACTGGCAGTTGCGACGGGCACTTTTCGTGGTTTCTCAGATTAATACCAGGCGAATGGTGAAGCAGTACCCTATCCGGCTCCCAACGGGCCACGGTCCTTGCGCGAAATTCCCTTCCTCTTCCTTGTTCTATCCTCACCCCCATACTTACACACGCACATTGAAATGCACTACACCACCCCACATTCCAGTTGGTCCGTCAGGAGCTTAGAGCATTAGCCGGCTGGAGCAGTGCTCACCTGAGGGACATACCTAGAGGTGAAATCCCGCAAAGGAACATGACGGTCGGCGCAGGATCTCCCCGTTGACACTATCACTTCCAGGAATAAAAAGCACATTACACTACGCGGAGCAATGACCGTCGCAGTTGGCGAGCGCGACCATCCACTCCTTCCCATCACGGATTCACTTGGACCGTTCATTTCCTTCCGGCTCAGGCTCTCAGTGGGCGTGGCCGGCGGCAGAGAGAACCGGCCTGGGCGGTGCCCCCTCCCCTGCGAGGATGAGGCTTCGATGCCCGGCGGCGCCGCGTTCGATGCCCCCGTACTTTCTCTGAGCGCCACTCAAAACAAACCAAAGTTTTCTAAATTATGCTACAAACGCTACGTAAATAAGTAAGTTACCTACTAAAAAAAATTAAATGTTTAAAATTTAATTAAGTTTTTCTCATCCTTAATATACCCGTATCAAATTGACAAGTAGTATTTCTGGAGTGTTTTAGCCGTAAAGGTTTGTGTCCTGTATTAACTATACCACGTTCAATTTCGCTAGTAATGCAGCTCTTAATTGCTTCTACCCGCGCGGCCAGCCGTCAGTCAGATATGCTTTCAACACGCCACAAGAGCCCGCTCGCAAAGCCTTGCAGGACGTATTCAAAGAAAGCTTAAAATACAAACGGGTGATAAAGACATTAACGCGGAGTGTGTTCGCGCGTGCTCTTTCTCACGGCCCCTTCGCCTCCGCCGAAGCAGTGACCGCCGCTCCCCGGCGCCGCCCCGGCTGCAAGGGCTGGGCCCACCCCGGCGCGTGGCGGGCTGACACACCTGCCACCGACCGCAAAATGTGTACGAACATTTTGCAGAATCGCTACCCGCCTCCCTCCCCAAAACATCACTATTAAGGCATCTCGCCGACAAATATATGCACATCGGCAACCTTCTCCTTCTCTACCTGCAAGACAGATGCCGCTGTTCCCGTGAGAAAAAAAACTTTTCAAATACAACAAACGGTAGCCGCCGCCATCGTGGGCACCTCAGGTGACATCGCCTTAGCATCCGATCGCCGGCAATGTCACGCGACGCTCCTCTCCGTGGGCTCGAAGACGCATCCAGCCTCAGCCTACGCATTGACAGAATAGGCATTAAACTACATATAGACAGTTGACTTATCTGTCAACAACAACGGCCGAGGTATCAATACTCGCTCCACTAGCCATATCGCCCGCGAACGAGTCGGCTGTTCCTGCTTCGCCTATCAAGGCTTTGTAAATCAACCAGTGCAACCAACAGGCTGCTAGCATTAAATTCAGGCCATTCGCGTGCATCAGCCGCCATCTGGCTGAATTTAGGGTAATCTCCGCAACCAGTTCCCATCAACTCCGTCCGCGTCCGTTCCAGTGCGCACCGCCGAATTGCCTGGAGCCAACCTCAACTCTGACGGCATCCACACACTCAGCCGAGTGATTTGAGTTGGTGCTTGCAGTACAACAAACTGTAAGTAAAGTGAACTTCAAGAAAGGAGAACATTCATAAACTTTATAAACTTTCATTGGTCCTCGGGCATACTACTCACTAAAACAAGCAACTTGTACATATCCAAATATTAAACCATAATTCATTATTATTGCGTATGGACTTTCATTCACCCTAAAGGCAAACAATCCCCTGAAACCCATTCTGATCCCGTGCGTAGTCGCACTCGCAGAACAGCACTTCCTACGTGTTGCACGTGAGATTGCGCCAGAAACTGAAAGTCGCATTGTGGGTACATCTGGGAATCAAGTACGTTTCTTTTTATGACACCACGACGAGTCAATTGTTGAGAATTTTTCAGCCAATCGGTTTCACAAAAGATCGCCTCGTCAGTAAAAAGGCGTAGTAGTAATTCTCATCTTGGCTGCTTTCAAAAATTAGATTTTTGACTGTTGGTAGCGGGGGTACCTTTCAACCGTGTAGACTCCATGCACAGAGGTTTTTTGGCGCGCACAATCTCCTGAAGTTGTATTACGCCCAAATTACGACATAAAAACGATATTCTGTTTGCCTAGGACAAGGTAACATTGACTTCTTCAATATTCAATAATTGTTACGCTGAGGTAAACTAATAGTTCTTAAATAATTGTCTTTCAGAATTTTCCCTAGTGCCAAGCGGGGAAACTGTGACCACGCTTATAGACAACCCAATTCATCATTCTGTGGCTCTCCCAAAACTCTGATGAAGCTAGTTCACAGCCTCAACACAGTGCATGTTGTCGTGCATCGTCATTTGTCGCTAGCTCCCCTTTAATGTGTTGTTTGTCTCGTCACCTGTCAACATGAGGATTCTGCTAGAATACCCATGTGAAGCCCTTTAGAAAGTGTCACTGCACCAATTGTCGTAAAAAGACAGCATCAATTCCTTAAAAAGTTTGTGTTAATAATTACAAGTATTTTAGTTACTGATTTTGTTTCTAAACTCATTGTTGAAAGCGGATATTCCAATGGACAGATTAGTACTATTACTGTAATTTTGGGGAGTAAAAATTATGACCAATGATAATTTCCCAGGACAACAAAGTCACTTTCAAATTTACATTTGCATATACTTCACGAACTATGAACGAACTTTCTTTTTGAAAACTAGTGGCGTTACAGAATGGCACACACTTTCCCGTACTAGTTATTTTTCTAATTTATTGGAGCTGACCTAACTTTTCGGACTTGCCACATATACTAGCCAGCTCCATCTCGCCCCCACCCAAAGTACACTTTTTGAAATTTTCACAATTTTCGTTTTCCTAACACTAGAACTGAAATATTACTTGAAGAATATTGTAGTAATAGTAAAATTACGTTCTATCAGAAGAATTTTATTTAAAACTTCGGAGCCATTTTAAAAACAATGGAGCTGATTCGTCATTGTAAATGGGAAATTTGGGAGCCCTTAAAATGAGAAATAAAATTTGTGATTCATAAACAGTACTTCCATTAAGGTCATGTACGTTTTTTTTAGTTTTCGTGCAATAGAGCTTGAAATATTTGCAATTTAAAAAAATGAAAAAAACAAGATTCACACGAAAACGGCTCCAATTTTTTTTTTTAAATTTTTGGTGCGGTTAGTGCCAACCGAACACTATGCGATGATATAAACGCCATATTGCTCTATACTATGTGCTTTAAATAATGTCCAATAAAGTTTACAAAATTTGAACAGTTTTTGTTAAAATGAGCTCAAAATTCCGCATTCTCAAAAACGCCCCATAACGCCCATTTTCTCAAAAATGTCTCAAACTTTTTTCTGCAAACTTTTCCAACGGAAAGTGGTAATGTACTGTTTAATATGACATAAAGTTCATTTAGGTGTATTCTATTGTTGTTGTTTTTTAAGAAAAATTATGCAAATGTAATTGTTTTCCAATATCGCTCACGCCGTTAATATGCACATTCCAATGGATTTGTATACATTATTACATTTCTAAGTGAAAGTGCTTTAAATTACTTTTTATGAAGTTTTTCGAAAACTCAATAGATTCCTGTGAAAAAGAGCTTCAAATTTCGCATTTACAGAATTACGCATTTACAGCCATTTTCTTAAAAATGGCTTCAAATTTTTCAATGAAAATTACTATTTAGAACAAGGTTTTAGCCATCTTTAATATTCTTAAGATAATATTTCGGTTCTACCAGTTGGAAGCCCAATAGTTAAGGAAATGTCAAAACATGTACTTTATGTGGCGATAGATGGCAGCAGGCGAGAAGGAAGGGGAAGACTGTACAGTACCAGTCCATAAAAAGCAAATTAGAAAGCTTTACTACGAGAAAGTCTGTGCCATTTTATAGCACCTCTAGTTTCAATTTTATCTTTGTTATTTTTAATGATGTGTTCTTTTTGTTTAAACACAATAGAGCAAGTACAAACATTTAAGTTCAAGTTTTATTTTATAATTGATCATCTTAGTTATTTTTGGGTAGAACTGCTATTATTCATCCACTTAGGTATTAACAATATATTGATTTATCTTTGCCAATTCTACATTGTCTATGATTATATTATTATGGGCCCATCTCCTTTTCCCTGTCCGTCTTAATTAACTAAAATAATGTAGCAATACACAAAAATAATAATGAAATGTTATATATTACCATTGAATAAAGTTTACATGCTTATTAATAGTCATGGATTCACTTGTGCGGATTATGCAATATATCTTACCAATATTTACTCTCCTGTAAAATAGTGATTGCCATATTTATATCCTTATCCAGATCATCCCTTCAATTAACGTCAGTACTTTCATAAGGAAATCACTTGTCATGGAATTGATTATAATTTTACAGCTATCCACTGCGCATGAATGCCTGACTGATAATATTCCATCTGATTCGTATCGGTTTCTGCAGCGTTCTAGTAGTTATTTTTGTACAACTGGGCATTTAGCTTCGTTTTTCGAAACTAGGCGACCTTCACTATTAAACAGACAACACATTATAACTCTACGATAAATGAGAATTTCAGGGACCGGCAAGAGTCGATCGTTCGGACTGGAGCAATTAAATAACAAAAACGATCCTTCCTTCCTTCCTCAGTCTGTCCCCAATTCTCTCCTTAAAACCAGGCCGTGTGCTGTTGCCCTTCCTTCGGAGCACCACGAAAGTGACATCTCAAAAACGCTTTGTGCGGCAAACTGAATCTAAATGGGGAAATTTACTTCCCAAACAAAGACAGTGAATTACTGTATATTTTTGCTGCTTTGTGAACTATCTTTGTCAAACATTTATTTATAAAAAGTCAATATTTTAAAAATAATTCTTCATTGCAAAAATGGACAATTTTTGAAACACGCCACTTCTTGTGACGTACGATGTCATTCAACCCCTCATTTCTCAAAAGGCTCCCACAGAACTGCAAGAACTCACAAGGCAGCAAAGGCCGGAATGGGGCTGTGGGGCTACTTCAAACAAAACAACCACGAAGATCAGTGTCACGGACACTGACCTTCCTTCCTCGCGGCGCGCTTCAAATTACAACACTCGCTTCGAGGCCAGCGATGAAAGGAACTGACGCCATTGAAGTGCCACGAGATATCCTGCAGTGAAAGGTGCTGGTGCTGATGTATCGATCAGTAATCGGAGTTGCATAACTCGAAAAATAACCAACGACAATCTGGTACGTAAACGAAGGAGAAAGAAGTATTCATGGGGGCAAAAGTCTGGTTCAAATTTCAATCAGACTCATTCTTAAATACATCGTTATTAGTTTCATTTAGAAATGAATTTATACTTTCTCGCCTTTAGATCGTTGGAAGTAAAAGTATTGTAATTGTATGCTGGAAAATCGGCCAGTTTTTTACACAAACCCCTCTTATTGCAGGGCCAGAAAGAGTATCATGTCCCTATATACTGTAAGTTACTTTCACACGTTGGATTGTCGTAATCCATGTTTATGGATCCTGGATACCAAAAAATCGATTGAAGACAAAGCGTCTCTTCCCGTCCGTCCGTCTTTGGTCAAAGCTAGGGTCAAAACCGTTAAGCTAATTTTCTCCATTCCAAAATTTTTATTCCTCGATCAATCTGAACGAAATCTTATAAAATTATAATTGTGATATAATAATTGCATATAAAAACTTGAAAATTATTATGGTATATTTCCAAATAAATATTTCATATATTCGAACTGTGGTTAGTTAACTCCGGTAGAAAACTATATCAGTTTTAAAGTTACCACTTCACAAAAGTTCAATTGAGGCAGGTGGAACTTGAAATACAAAATTTCATGAAAATCCAACCCTGTCGACCGGGGAACTTTTATAAAATTGTTTTGGCATGACTCTTTTTGTATCTTCAAAACACCTTTTCAGTTCGCATGTTCAAAAAATGCACTTTAACACGGTACGAGACATCAAAACGTATGCAAGAACATTTCTAAAAAAATACTTCGTCTTTAACTTAAAACTAAATCCAAAAACATGGGACAAAACGCTACGGAGATAATGTCGTATATATTATGTCACCATCCGCCATATTTAACGTCGTTTCAAGATAAGCCCGGCCACAGTTGGTGGCACCATTGCCTTTACTTATCTTAGTTTATACTAAGATATCATAATTAGGAACCAAAGGAGAAACTGTATACGAAAAATTTGGATGCATGTGCACCACATAACTTCCCCTAAAAGCAAACTTTTGAAATTATTTTATTATTGAAAATTTTCAAATATTTCTGAAAAAATATACTGTGGCATACCAATATGGGAACATGTTTTATTACAGAATATTTGTCGTAAATGGGCGAAATGGTTAGGGCAAATAATAGGCAATATGGGGCCTTAGTAACGACGTCGTGGTTGTTGTCAGGATAAACAAACATTCATCTGACCGTGGAGGTGACGGCGTGAGTAGGAGGAAATATAAGAGATTTGTGGATTGGTTGAAGATGCGTCGACTGATTATTAAAACGGAAGTTTGGGCATTTTGTCGAAATAAAAGAAAGGCGAGGCATTGTGGGTTTTAAAAGGGAGGATAAAATTGATAACGTGACATGTTGTGACGGTGAGCAGTTCGCTCGCGAATAGATTAATTTGTGCATGTTAGGACTTATAAAAATTTCGGGGGTCTACAATACGTGTTGGAACTTTGAAATATTTTCGTGTGGTAGAGCAAGAATCGTACTTGAGAGACATATTCGGACTCTGAATATTTTCGTGGCAGAACCAGAAGTGAACTTGTGATACTTCTAAGATTTGTGGAACGTGTCGAATTCTGAATATTTTGCTGTGCATCAAAATAAGACTTGATAAGAATTTTTTCGCGAGTGAACTCTAATCATTCCTGAACTTATAAATGTATGCGGTTCACAAACGATACCGGACTTTGCATATTTTCTTCCTATAAACGGAAGATAGAACTGAGAGATTTGTTTTGCTGTGTAATCATAAAAGCACTGGATATTTATACGGTGAGAACGGACATCAGACATAATATAGTGGAGCTGGAACAAATATTTGAGTGGTGCGAAGCGGTGAATCGGCGGTGTTCGTTTTTAAAGAAGAGAAGTGGATTCGTGGTAATTGGACTTCGGGATTTCGGAGCCTCAAAAAAGAAGGGAAGGCGTTCCTTCGAGGTAGCATCAATCAAGAGCATACGAAGACCAGAATCGCCGTATAAGGTTCGAACCAGGTCATGACTAAGAAAGTTTCTCAATGTAAATTTTTGACATTTTAATTTGCTGCATTTGATAGGAAATAAACATAAGTTTATTAAGTTTCTCATTAAGTTTAAGTTTAACATTAAGTTTAAGTTTAACATTTAAGTTTCTGTTGAAAGAAAGATAAATGATTTTCATTGGCCAATTCAAGCTAATAAGATCAAATAATCTCGGGAATATTAATAGATAATAGCGATTATTTCTGACGTGACTCATCGACCCAGCTAGCGGGATAATATTCAGTTTTTTATCAGAGTAATAATAGTTAAAATATTATCGTAACCTTTTTCCTGGCGCCCATGTTATTAGAAATTTGGAAACGGGTTACGACGAATCGCCCAATAATTGTAGCAGTTAGGGGTATGTTTCAATACGAGATATTAAACTGTGCTAATAACAATAGTTTCTTTGGAAGCTTACTCCAGAATTCGAATATATAAAGAGAAAATAATGAATAAACGTTATTGAAAATTCATAAAAATAATAAAATTCTAAATTACAGGTTGGCTTTGCAGACAAGAAACGAAATATAACCCTTTTACTTTTCATAAATATTATGGTACATATTCTTTTCCTATCCTGACTTTATGGTAATACTAGGTAAAAATTAACTTGGAATAAAATGTGTTGGTTCGAGTCAAGGATTTTTATGTTGATAGAGTAGAATGCCGGAGCCTCGTCATCAAACTAGGCCCGCAAAGCGAAGTGGCAATGCGCCGTAAAACTTTTCGTTAAAAATTCGACGCATTTCGCTGGATGGTTCGTGCTGCTGTTGGGTGTGTTATTGTGGAAGTGAGCCGGAGACACAGCTACTACATTCCTGAGAGTAAATAATTGGTTGAAATGTCATTCTTCAAAATTTTTTGCTTCATTCTTACAATCTTTGTTTCGTTTTTAAGATTCTCATTCTTTTAACATTTCTTTTTTATTTAGGAATGTATTTTTTGCCCTAGTTGTAACCGTCCCAGTTGACAGAAACATTCAGACTCTTTTCCACATTGTTACAATGAATAAATTAAGGAAACTTTAGAAGATTTTTAAAACATAAAAGTTAACAAGAATGAAATATGACAGAAAATACTAGGGGAAACCGCAAGTCCAATTTTTTATGCCTGACCTTTCTAAATTAGACACATGACATCCTACTGTGTGAATGCAGCAAGTGGCTCTGGTTGGATTTTGGCAGTTCGCCAGCTCACCAAACGAGAGCGTAAGGGTCTTGTATGTGGTCTCGAAAGGCAGGGATTTAAGGTAGTCCATAAATTGCAGTGAAACCAGCATTCAGCACCCAACTTCCAGTGTAACAAGTCGTACAGAAACCACAATGGAGGGAGGAAGGCACACCGCAAAAGGAAGAATTTCGCAAAATGATTGGACGATGAGCGCGAAATTTTAAACCTGTGTTGTTGTTTTTTAATGGGGAGTCGGCATGAAGAAACAACTCTCATCGTTAAGAGAACATATCAAGGAAATCTTTAGTAGATGAAATCGGAGGAAACTACAACACGGACAATAATTCAATGGTTAAAAATTACGACTAATCAATTTCCTGGGCCACTAGTAAAGTTAATGCAAAAATCTTAGAAACGGAGGTAGGGGCGCGGTAAGAAACAAGTAGATTGGCTTCTGTGCCTAAACAAGTACTCGAAGATTTATATCGTAAAATAAGTCATGGACCAAAATCTCACTGTATAAAGAGTGGTACATTTATCTTAACCGACTGGTATTGCTTGCTAAAAAAGTGAGGTGAAAATTTAAGGGACACAAAAAATTGTAATGAAGAAGAAGAAATTAAACTTTTTTACCTCAAACCAAACTTGACCAGAAAAATAATTTTAAAATCCAGTCCCTAAAGAAAACATTATTTTCGAATATGGCGACATAGCAATGTATTGGTTATGTTTGAAAAGAGAATTATTGCCGGGATTCTTTTTCAAATGAGTAATAATAATAATAATAATAATAATAATAATAATAATGACAATAATAATAACTATTATTATAACTATTTTATTATTAAAACATTTTTGACTGTTAATTCAATTCAAAACTATTTGCAGTCATGTTTAGGAAGGCCAAAGTTATGTTGATCTTTTTTAGTTCTACCTATTACAACAAATTCTAGCATTCGTGCAACGTGACACAAAAACATGCAATTTATTTCGAATAATGGAAATTTATAAAATATCCAAAATTAAATAGTAATTTCAGGCATTATTTTATCCGTTCATGACGATGCAATAAAGAAATTGCAAAATACGAACATGTGTTTCACATTTTATGTTAAGAGCTCGGTCTATTTGCATACTCAGGGAATATGAAAAAGAAAAGAAAATTAATAGGAAGAAAGAATGAGAGGGATGAGCAGCACCTCTTTTTAAAAAAAATCCTATTTAAAGGTCGCTTTTTTACAACTCGGTCAAATGCGATCACCAGTGTCAATTTATAATTTACACAGAATTATAATTTTTTTACATTTGTTCAATGATACATATACACACAATTCATACAAGCATATAAAGTGTCAAAAAGTGTTAATATTTATTTACATCATTGAGAAGGATACACATTTTGTTCATTTAGAATATATGTTCATTTAGAATACACAGGCCTTCGATATTAATATTATGATTGAAAGGTTATACTGGTTGAGATTTTGGTAAAGGAGGATTAAGGTGTCAATTTCTGAGATCTTTAAACGTTGTAGCCCTTTTATACAATCTTCTGAGGAGGAGAAGAAATTGAATAAAGAGTTTTAAATTTAAGGACTGACTTATATGGGCTTGTTTAGGCCCTGGAGGATAATATGGGATGTAGATACTTGGTAGGGTAATGGGGATGTAGATACATTTAGGACAGGGTAATGGGTCAGAATTTTTTTTATTTGATACGCCAATACGTAGTCTAGTAATTTAGACTTGTTAGAATCTAACGAGTTGGAAGTTAGAGAGAGCAGGTTCGATAACAGATTTCCTTAAGAGATGAAGTTTGAAGAAGGTCGTCAGCGAGTTTTCATCCCATTGTTTTTCGTAAGCACATTTTTAAGGTATCTTTGATATCGGAGAGAATTTCTTTCACACTCTAGTTCGCTGTTCGTAATGAAGTTGCCTCTTTAGGCGCATTATCTGCTTTATCATTCCCTGCCAGACTGTTACGTGCTGGAATACAAACAGCTGAGATGAAAGGGCGGTACAACTTTGATCATGCAGAAGAGATTGGAAAGTCAAAGCATGTTGAAAGGATTAGAGCTTTTACTTACACAAAATAAATTTTGTCATTTGCGCGAAAATAGTAGTGTATCACATGAAAAAATGGCGACCTGAGACGATTGAAAGTTTGGGATACTATCAGCTAAGAGCTTGCCTCGGTCGGGGCGGCGCCCCGCCGCGCTGGGAAGACTCTTTCAGGGACGCCCTACCACCACTCTCCGCGATGCAACTTCATGCACTTCACTTCTATCCATGACTGTTGGCGTTCCCGTCAACACGAAATAAGCAATCGAACAATGGCTTAACAACAGAATATTGAAAACTGGTTCATGCGTAAACAATTTAACACAAGCCTCATGTATAATTGATTTTTCTCTGGTTTTTGGACAACCATAACCATTTACCGCCGGTGATCAAGCAATATTCATTGCAGCCATAAACTTCATTCAACTCCATCAGTAATGCAAGTGACTGTGAGATGGTGAGAAAACCTTTTACTACAATCCTTTGTAGTGGCTAACGAAGGTATTCAAAAATTGCAAAAGTTTAAAATATTTTTGGCATCTTCCTGCAACTACATAATTGAATATATATTTGTCAACTGAATGAAATATATTATTCAAACTAGAACATTCAATTAAATCATGTACATTTTTTTCACAACATGAGCTGTTTTCGCTTAATTTTCCGTGAAATAAAGGCAATTTTAAAAACACTGCTTCTAACTTCTTTTAAATATATTTTTCGGATAGTGTGAAGCAGGCAAAATAGCGCAAATAGTATTTGCACTGAGCTCTGTAAACTTCAGAAAATCGCAAAAAAGTTACAAATATTACGAGAAAGTATGAGGTATTGTAGTAGCAGTAGTTTTAAATTTCCTCGCCCCCAGACGAGGCAGGGGCTGCCACCGCCATCAGGGGCGCTAGTGTCACATGCGTGCCGCCCCGCTTCATCGCCGCCCATCGGACGGTGGGCACTGCTCGTCATATCAACGGAATTTTTGCAGAAAGCACTCTCATCGGCATGGTGCGACTGCGGAGAAACTTTCCTGGCGCACTGTACCTCTCTACATGTTTCATGTCTGAAACATTTCCGCCCGCAGCGAAGCGAGTAGCATGGCCTCTCGTGACCCAGTGAGTTTTCTCAAACCCCGCGCTCGCCTCTCGCCACGCCCCTTCCACTGGACCAGTCGTTGGCAGCCGGCGCCTTGCCACCGGAATTCCAAAGACTGGTGCAGTCTATGTGCAGACGAAATATTTACGATATGACCTGATTTTTATGATTGTGGATACACGATCTGAGTTGATACAGGTAGGAGTAATTGTTCCTTGCTTCAGAATTACAATTTTTATCGTGGTTTTTGACTGGACGTACAATCATTACACAAGAAAATCCTTAAGACGGTCGCAGGTGTGTTGTGGCATCTTATCGGTAAATGATGCCGCAAAATATCTTATGCAATGCTTACTGGCTTAATAAGGCTATTATTATTACTGTTAATATTATTATGGTAATTATTATTATTATTATTATTATTATTGTTGTTGTGCTATTATTTTTTATTTATTACCATCATCTCAAGGTTTGCACAAGAAATCCATCCACAAGACACACAATTTGTTGATTTTTTAGCTGATGCACTTAGCTGATGTTAAAGTAACAAAATTTCTAGGTCTTTCAATTCAGTCAAACCTCAAATGGAATGTAGAACATATAACAGAATTAATCACTAAATTAAGTTCATGTTACGCATTCAGAATTCTTTCAAATGCTGTCAGCCTTCATGCAGCTCGTTGCGTGTATTTTGTAAATGTACATTCTCGCCTGAGATATGACATAATACTTTGGGGATGCTCATCCTGTAGTACCCAGACCTTTAGATTGCAAAAACAATTATTCGAATAATGAAAAAATGCCATCCACGTGATCCCTGCAAGCCTCTTTTCATTCAGCTTGGAATCTTACTATTGCCTTGGTTTTGGATGGCCTTTAGTTTTGCTTCTCGACGTAAATGTACCTTCACTATGCGCACGTTTTGTTGCGGTCTCCTTTTGCTTGTATTGGGAGCAGAAGGTGATTTATTATATTGTTAGCAATGCAGAAAAATTAAATCTGCAGTTCATTTATCTTTGTAAATTGTTTTTCTATAACTCGGGAAGAAAATGTCTAGTTTATCAAATGTTGATAATCTCCCCCTTTTCTGAATTTTATTATTATTATTATTATTATTATTATTATTATTATTATTATTATTATTATTATTATTGTTTTTACTTTCAACTATTTATCGTGAAAATGCTGGGATGGGAGTCTGATACTCGAGAAAACGTGCGCATATATTCTTCTCCCCCATACGTCATACACAGTTATTACTGTTTTATAATATTCGTATATACGTTACTCTGCATTTATGAGAAAGTAAAAATAATATAGTGTTACAAGCATTGTTTTATTAGCTATGTGTAATTCTAGAAGATTTTGACAATAAAAGTTCAAAATGAAATTTAAACTACTTCATTTGAGCCTTCACAGAATATTTGTAAATTTACATAAAATGATGAGATAAAATTTAGATAAAATTTGTGGTCTCAATATTCTAAATAGCTGTGCAGAGTATAGGGCAGGGTATTCTAGATCCATAGAGCAAAATTTAAAACGTTTTTATTTTCTCGTATACGTACGTATTATGATAAGCCAAGAGCCTGGGAATTAATTTTTAATGATAAAATTAACATTTAGCATTTGAATATAGCATCGTTTTTAGTCAAAGAAGACGAGTTGTTAGGACAACGCTCCAACAAGAGTTAATATTCCATGCTTGATATCAGATCGTTATACAAATGCACACGACCCCGAACACATGATGTGCAGAAAATGTGAGGAGCGCGTTGAATGGTCGTGATCGTCAGGAAGGAGACATGCGTTCATTGCTCTAGAAAATCTTCGTCGGGAGCACACGCAAGCGGTGGGTGAGGTGCGATCGAGTTTTCAACGCAGGCTGGGTTTTATGAAGATTATAGTAAGCCGGGATTTGTTTAGTTGGAAGTTTGAGAGCTCATGTAAATAGTGATATTAAATGGTAATTGGAAATTTTGATTAATATCATAATGGAAGTTGAAATTAAATAGACTCCATGTTTCGAGGAGAGATACATCAGGGTAGGAGATATACATCAGGCTTCGTAGATGGAAGAATTTTCCAATAAGTAGATGAATATAGTCAGACGCGAGTTTCATACGAAACACAGATAGGGAAAGTCGCGACCACGTGTTAGATTTGTGGAAATATTAAATCTAATTATAGTAATCGTTGAGGATATTCTGAAACATTTTTATTTAAAAAAGGACACGGAAATTGGTTCACCAAGTATTCCGAAGACTTTATTCTGCCAATGAGCCGAGAAGCCAACAATAACGATTACGAAAATAATTATAACTGTAATCAAACCCGTACGGTATTTCAATATTTAAAGTGAAAAGAAATTGTCGTAAATTTGACAGAACTGCCATTTATAATAAATGCCATGTGTAATAATAAATGTTAAATTTTTATTATTGAAAAAGGCTCATAATTCATTGTAGTTGCCATCAATCTAATAATGGATTCCAATTAATAGAACTTCCAGGAATCGTGCTTCTGTATAGAATCACACGTCCACATGCAACAGATAAGGAGTGTATGTTGTATGTCGAACCCATGCTTAAAGTTGGCAGGGAATTTAATAATTTAATAAATAATGTATGTATTGTTTGTAATATGTGTAATTTTAAAATATAACATAAAGAAGATTTTGCTAAAAATAGGTTCCAAATGTTTTCAAATAAAAGTATCCAAAGTTTTTTGTGACAATCATTTAATTCAGAAATTTCACAACGTTTCGTAACTCGTTTTGTTACATCATCAGGTGCTAAACTTAGTGAGGTGCTATCCCATTAAATTACCTCTGCAGCAGAACATTCAAGGAAACATTACGAAACACCTCATTCTCACTCAGTTGATACCACATAACTAACCGTTACGAACAGACACTCCATTCAAAGTTTGAATGACCAAGAAGAAATATTGATTTCCAAATGTTTTCTTTAAACGTTTGGTAGTGATAGAGATAAATGAACTCTATAAGATAACATAAACGCCATATTGATCTATTCGTGTTTTTTTTTTCAAAAAATTCAAAAATGTAATTTTTTGATTTATCCCTCACATCGATAAGATTTACATTAGTGGTGATTTGTTACCATTACTGTATTTATGAGTACATGTGTTTTAAATGTCAGATAAAGTTTCTGGAAAACTCAATAGTTCTCTGATAATATGTGCTCAAAATCCGCATTTCCAGAAACGCTCAAACGACATTTTCACAAAAATGGATCGAAATTTTTTCTTCCAACTTTTCACACGGATAGCGCTTATTACTTTGTTTAATATAGTGTCGAATTAATTTTTCTGTATTCTTTTGTTTTTGAAAAATTGCACAAATGTAACTTTCTTGAAATATCTCTCACGCCTGCTATATGGACATTTCCAGCTATTTGTAAATGCTATTGGATTTGTGAGTTAATGTTCTTCACATGAAGTCTTTCGAAAAATCAAAAATTGTCAGTGTAAAAGGGTTAAAATTTCCCATTTTCAGTAACGATTAAATTCTATTTTTTTAAAAACGGAAAAAGATGTTCAATGAAAATTGTCATTTAGGACGAGGTTTTACTGTTCTTTAATATTCTAGAAGTAAAATATCGGTTATACCAAGAAAGTGGCGAAATTTCAAAAATATGTACTTTGGGCAGCGATAGATGACAGCTGGCAAGAGGACGGGGCAAGACCGTATAGGCAGTTGACACCAAGGAAATTTGAAAGAAAAATGCGCGCGAGAAAGTATGTCCCATTCTGTAGCACTAATAGTTTCTTTTTTATCACTTAAATTACGATTGTATGTAATACATTTCCTTGATATAGTTTCCAAATCCAATTTTAAGACAATCGGAATTCTTGTTTTTGTTTTTTGAGACTAACTTAATTTTTTTTAAACCATTTGTAACTATTTTTTAAAATTAAAAATAACAAGGCAATCGTGACACATTTCACCGGCACTCTGAGAAACGAGAAACTGCACCCATTTTCCCACCCGTTATGCACGGGAATATGATAAAAAGTCGTCTTCGCGGCCCTGCCCCAAACAGGTCAGGCCGTGTGCAGACAATGTCGGTGCTGTAGCGCGTGACTTCAAAGTATATCTCACTCTCCTCTCTACAGTTGAATAGCAGGTTGTTTGCAATTAAGTGACAATTAAGTGAACCATTAAAACAGAAATATAGATGCCCGCGGGGAATTAAACATTTGTGACAGACGGGAATATGAGAACCTGCTCCCACTTTTATCAGGAGTCACGCGAGTCTCGTGTTTGCGTGCCTAAAGACCTGAGAGGTTTCCACTGAAAACTTGAGAAAAAGTTTACAAGCGAAGAGTTGAAATTAAACTTCAATTTTAGAAAAATAAGATAAAATATATCATGTACTATAATAATGGGGACTGCAGGTGATCTTGAAATTGAAAACAACTTTATTAAATTTCTATTTCTTATTAATTTGTTTTTTAAATCAATTTATTTATTGGTAGTCGCATCAACAACGTGGTTATTAGCGACTATTCCAGTTATAGATTAATTACAAAATTACTGATTCATTCAAACTTCATATTATTCAAACTTAATATTACAATTGGGTGAAATGTTAAGTCAATACGTATAACAATAATTGGATACAATATTAAATTAGTACAAAATAATGCAAAGTGGAAATTATATTCACAAGTGACAATGGGTTCAAATGTTTCAAAAACATTTGTAGCTTTACAGAAATTCAATAGTTTGTTCTTACGTTAAAAAAGACGGTATTTAGATAAAATATTAAAACAGTGGCATATCATGCCAAATGTAATTCATATGCAACTCCCCAGTGAAGCCAGAAAGGAGAAAGAAAGGTATGCTCCATTCAGTGCTACAGTTGACTTAACTTTCGATACAGTAGAAATTACTGCAATTTCGAAGATTCGTGAGAGTTCTGTGCAAAACCCATCTTTCAGTAAGTTATCCATCATGAACTTACTTTTCAACTCCTTTGCAATTTTTATATGTATAAAAATTGCAAAGGGAAACGGAGAGTTGATCTCAGATAAATCGAATACTAAAGGAAAATATTCGAAAATATCTGCAATAATGTGATTTCTAGTCCCAGATCTCGCCCCAAATCTGACTCAACTAACTTTATATCTTTACCTACAATAATTAATATTATAGTTCGCTCAAAGAGTAAATAATTACCAAACAATCAATTTAACCAATATGACAGCAAAAATTCCTTCATTAGCAACACTACACAATTTTATCACCAATCACACAGTCAACCTCATTAACTCCCAACAATAATACAAAATGTTCAGAACTCCATTGCCTCCACAATTAGCAAGTTATGGAAACTTTGTCCACTAAAGCACTAATAATCTGAAATTGGAATGCAAATGACATTAAAAAAACACTGAATTAGAATACTTTTTACTGGCAAATCAAATAGATAACCCATCCATCACTGAAAAGCATTGAAGTTCAAGAAAATCATTTATCGTTCCAGGATTCCAACCCACCAGAGCTGCCAGAAACGATAATTATGACGGTAGTGTATTACTTTTAATGAAATATTACATTCAATACCACCAAAAAACCTTGCGACACACCCCAGGTAAAGAAAAAGTCGGAATAACCTTACACCTTTTAACAATAATAAAATCTTGATCATAGCTAGCACCAACACATCCAACATAAAATACTACCTGTATTAACAAATATAAACCAAATCCTTTTATCAGTAGATCTAAATTCAAAACATTCGGCGTGGGGATGTCGGACCACAAACCCGGCCGGTGAATACACATTAGAATAAAAAGCACTATGCATGTCAACATACTAACGCCCACAGACCAACCCATTTTCCAAATGATTCCAATATTCAGATCACAATCAGATGTTTTAAATATAGCAGTAACACACAAAAAATACATTCTCTATATTTCATCATGTATTACACTCTGGCCATATTCCAGTTGTTAGAACATCTAGAATTACAAACCCCCTTCCTCCTCTTCTTCTCCCACGCTAAGAACGTACAATAGAAACTGGAAGTATTTTAAAAATTCTGTTGAAAAATCACTATCAAAATTTCGTAGTCTTAATTGTTCTACTGAAGTTAATCAAGCAATCCGTAAATTAAATAATGTAATAGAAACAATGATTCTCAAAATACAACAATATTAGACTTCAGAAAAAATTAAAAAAAACATTGCCTCCGAAAAGTACTTAATTAATAAAAGTTAAAAATAAAATCAGAAGGTACTAATACATCCTAAAAATTCTAGGACCAAAACTGTGGACTAAAATTCCAAGATTAAATCATCATACTAATATCTGTAAAAAGGCAATCAGCAAATACAACAAAAAATATAATCAATTTATTGAGGGACTAAACACAAAAAGCAATTCTCTTTGGCAATTCACAAAGAAATTTCTAACGATTAAGAACAATATTACCATACTGTCAACTGATAATGGAAAAATATTTTAATCCTTTAGGGCCGATATATGTAACCACATTTTTGGTCATTTCACATTTGCACATTTTCCGGAGGCTAACTTAACATATCCACTCTACCTTCCAAAAGGGATATCACTCCACCACTGGGTTTCTAGATGTGTCACTATTATTTGACAGAATGTGGCATTCAGTCCTATACTTCAAATTAGTTCAAATTGGTACGCCTAACGTTTTAATAAAAGCATCAAAAATTGTATATCTAATAGAACCCTCTCTGTAACAGGCGATGGTCATTGTTCTAACCCCAGACAAAATGCTGCAGGTGTTCCTTAATGTTCGCCGCTCTCCGCAACTCTGTTTAATCTTTACCATGCACGGTTAATCTTACCCCTACTTCCCACTAAATAAATACTACCCAATTCGCTGATGACACTGCATTATGTATCGCCGGCACTTCATTACAAATTCACGAATTCCAGCTCTAACAGCATCTACATCTAATAAGGAATTGGGCAAATAACTGGCAAATTAAATTAAATTCCTCAAAATCAGCAGCAAAAGTCTTCTCACTAAAACCTCGTACATATCTATCCCCGCATCTCACAAATAATAATGATATAAGTGGAACCCCAATGGCAAATTCGATAAAGTATCGTGAATTAAATTTAGATACAAAACTGAACTGGAAACAACCTATTGCGATAAAATCACGTTACGCCAAAAGCAAACTAATCCAATTAAGGCATTTACTAAACCCATACAACCGTCTCTCACTGTCAAACGCACTAACGCTGTACAAACCATACATTCGCCCAATACTTTTATAAGCATGCTTGATCTGGACCCACGTCGCCAAAACCTATTTCAGCAGTATGCAAGTATTTCAAAACAAATATTTAACAAGAGCCCGAGATTCATCAGCAAAAAACAAAAACATCATCATCTATACATTACTGAAATAGCACACCAAACAGCATTCATATCAAACAACTTAAACACAATCTTATCCTTCTTAAAGGCATCAACTCACTATAAACCCAGAAAACTTTCAAATGCAAAAACAGAATTTAAAACACATTCCCCTTCCACTTTTTCCTCAAAATATTTTCAAATATCAAATAATTCTTCTGTACTTTTTGTTTTCTCGTCCAATGTTAAAATTAGTTAAGTGCAATTTTAAACTAGTTCAAGTTATTTAGATTAAGTCATCAAACATTTTCAATTTTTTTCTTGAAGCTGAACAGTAATCTCAACAAAGCAATAATACTATTTAAATATGACAAATGTAGCTCCAGATCATAGAATGACCTGGCAATAGTGGTAAACAATATTGAAATGGCCTTGATTTATTGCGAAGAATTACATTATACAATTCATCACAAAGAATTCGAATGTTCCAGAAAGCAAGTTACATATGGAAGGGTATATATATATATATATATATATATATATATATATATATATATATATATATATATATTGTGACGTTTGGGGCATCGCCACAAACCCCACAACGCCCACGCAGCATCGGCGGAGACGTGGAGAGCGATGGTATAATAGAACGTCGGTTACTGATCGAAAAGGCGCTACCTATTAGTTGCGGACTGAAGCGCGGCGGCGGTGCACTTCCGCAATATGGGCAGCGCGGTAGGGTTGTACCGTGACGTCACTGCAACATTTAAACGGCGGAGCAGCGAGGAAAAGGGCCCTTCTTGTGTGAGACGCCGAGTGAGAAGTCGAGTAAGGTAGGGGATAGTTGAGGGAGAGAAGCGGTAGTTCTGGAGGTGTTAGGAAGTGGGAAATGATAGAGTAGCGAGGCTACGTGGTGTAAGGAGAACATTATAGGAGATTGCAGTAAGAGCTGTGAAATTTAGAACGAATCAGAATTGTGGCTGTGATTGCGGAACTGTGAGAGTTTTTGTAATGCATTAGTGAGGCGACACGCTAACTAGCACACGCGGAGGGACTGGCAATACGCGTACTCGTGTCGCAAGAAGGCGGGCGAAGGTACACGAGACGTGGATTTGGAGTTGGGCGTTAAGAAGACTGGACCGTGGATCTGGTGGTGGGCGTTAAGAAGACTGGTCCCTGGATCTGGTGGCAGGCGCAAAGAGACCGAGTGGCCTTCGGAGCGGCATTGAAGCGGGCTACGTTGCAGGAACGCGAGTGGCGGCATGGCTGAATTTCCAAATTTGCATAAAACTGAGGTGGGAGACAGGAACTAGAAAGGTAGTGTTGGCACCAGAAACCAGAATACCAAAATTTGCATGTTCGCCTTAAAATTGAGTAACGGCGAAGTATTTCATAACCTCGTACGCCGGTCGTACATTTCATTCCGAAGTTGTTAAAGATTTTTATTTTGTGATCCTCATTTTGTATGTCATTGACGAGGAAATTTCGTATGTGAATAACAGTAAGACCTGTAATAATGTGTGCTGGTAAATTAATTCAGGAAGTGTAAAAAAAATTAATTAAATTTCATTCACTAGTATTGGCCAAGGAAGAACTCCGTGCACCAGTGTTAGAAGGAACATTATCGCTAGCTAAACGAAGAGTGAAACCATAAGGAAATATTTCTTTTGGAAATTTCTCCAAGAGGTCTTGCCATCAGTGGTTTGCATGCGTTCAAACGCGCAGTCAGTAATTGGGTATTTTTTTTTGTTCTCATATTTTGTGACAGTGTAAAAGGGTTGAATTTGTGCAATATTTTAAGAATATATTACTGTTCTACCTAATTCTGTGTCTGGGTGTGTCTTTCTCATACCCTAAAGATCCTGCCCCCTGAGATATTCAAAGCTCGAAAGATCATTCTTTCCGACGACTGCCACAGTAGTGGTGGTGTTAGAATATATATATATATATATATATATATATATATATATATATATATATATATATATGAAGCACTGCAAGTAATACATGGAAAGAAACTATTGGAACCATTAGACCGCCATGACAATCCTCTAATTCTACAAAAATGTTTCATCTTCGGAATTTTCCAACAATGAAGAGTATAAATTAGTAGAATAGTAAAAATTGTCAGTGTGAATATTTATAATAACACACCGGAAGAGACATACAAACAAGACGGAAGCATAAAATACCAAATTACTGCAAAAAATGCACTTCAACGACTCTACCTGCTGAAAGTTCTCACTTTCTAGTGAGGATGGCGGTGCACGACAGTTATGAAAGGGAAGTTCTCTGGAGTATGAAGAGTGACTGTATGTTGGCTGCACACAAATATACTTCGGAGTTACTGACCGTGGAACACACGAGTTCATTAAATATTAACACATTTTTTGAAATAATGATCGTGTCCTGAGAAATAATTAAGTGTTGCTATTGATAATTTGTATTATAAAAACAAATGTAAAACAAAAAGAATGTCTGAACTTAATTATTCTGCAAAACAAAAATCGTAACCTTAATGTTGACTGAAATAATTAAATATTTGATAAAATTGTATCACAAATACTTTCTCAAATGTGAACATTTATTGAATGTCTTTTTACAACGGATTTACTTAACTTTTCTTTTCCTTTTATATAATTAGATAAGGCGTGTTTTAGATGGTTATAATGTTTATTTTGTATTTGCAGTACATACAATAATAATAAATTAATTGATTCAGCTGGTAAACTGAGTTTATCATGAAAAGTTTAACAAACTAATAGTTACACGAATTTAAAAAAAAATAGCAGAAAAAGATCATCATCAAACTTGCCACCATTTATTACTTTACCTTTTTTATTAATTTAGGCTTTTGAACATCAAAAGATACTCAATATTATAATTTATTTAAAATAACACATATCAACTACTCATTCTTCTGCCTTACGGATTAATTTTCACGACAGTAATATTCTCTTCATGAATTATTTGAATTCACAGAATTTTAAAAGTTGACCATAATTTAATACTCAGCAGACGTTTGTACTAAATGACCTACCCTGATCAAAGAGATTAAACATAATCGGCCATACAAATTTTTAAAGTAGTACACTATTTAAACGCCCCTCAGGATAACTCACTGGTCAGCGTGCTCGCTTTCCATGCCGCGATCCTAGGTTCGACTTCCGGTCGGCGCAGATTATAGTGTGCGCTTTCCTTGCAATGTCTCAGTATCAACTGCTGTGTGACAATGAGAAAGCTCACTTCTCAGATTGGGGAGACCAGAATACGGCGTAGGGCTATCAATCTGCTAACCACACGTATCGCTTAACCCATAGCCGCATGGACCGGACATGGCTGGTAGGCTATTTATAAATTTCACTGATACGCCAAATATATTTCGTAAAAATTAGTCATGACTGCAGTCTAAATCATTCACATCTTTCTTCTCCTGCCATTTCTACTCCTTCTTCTTCTTCTTCTTCTTCTTCTTCTTCTTCTTCTTCTTCTTCTTCTTCTTCTTATTATTATTATTATTATTATTATTATTATTACTATTGCTACTCTTGTTTATAATAAAGCGTCTGGTAGTCGAGTTCAACACGTTCAGAGCTTTCTGAAAGTCTTCAACTTTTTCTTTCCTCGCCCAATTGTCCGAATCGGGCGATTCCCCAGCGATGCCGATTAACCGGGAGGAGCGTCGTGAGGATTCGCGCCGCCCTCGGCAGGGGCGGACCCGACGCCCGCGCAGCCTCCTTGGGGGGGGGGAGGCAGGATTGGCCAAGGGGGTTGGGGGGCTGCGGGGGAGGCACCGGAGTCGCACACACGCAGAGAAAGCGCCGCGCCGGGTATAATAGGACGCGTCGCCAGCCCCCATGGCAGTCAGCGGCTCAGACGCAGCGGCGGACGCACACAGCACCCGAATCAGCATGCAGCTCCTGGTGAGTCACTCGCACACGCTGCCACGTTCGCGCCTCCAGGGACAAGGTTCTAGCTGACACTTTCGGCGGATCTGTAATACATTAAAACAATATTTTATAGCCGTAGCTTTTAAACAACGATTCTCTGGTGAAGGAAATGCTATCGAAATTTTGTGTTTTATATCTATTAAAGTACAGTTTGTTTAATTGTCCCTCATTCAAGGAAGTTCATACTCAATACAATATTCACACAGTCGTCAATACAAACTTACAAAACAAAAAATCTATTAACAAAATGACATAGCTTTTTGCATATCTTTATTAGACATCTTTTAAGATTGTTCCTTAAAAAGTAAGATTAAACTTTGTTATTCTAGAAAGTTCGCATTTTTGTCCAATATCAATTCAGTACGTCGACAGACTTCGCACTCAGGCAGAGCTCGATATGAGAACTTTTCCCGAAAAAAAAATGTTTCGTTCAATTAAACTGACAGAGTAAAACCATTTCGAGAATTCCTCATATTTAATTTTTATGCTTTTTTATCTCAACGGTAAATGAGATGTTGATCGCATTACATTATACGCTGTTATTATTATTATTATTATTATTATTATTATTATTATTATTATTATTTTGCAAGAATATTTAGACCCTACCTCTTCTAGATACGTGTCTGACTATTAAGTCGGACTAAATTTGAAAATGCTGCAACGTTTGCTGCTACAGTGCCACTCAGAGTAGTGCTTTGACTAACGTAGCTCTCGTAAGACGCTGGACTTATGAATTGATGACATAACATTAAAAAAATAAATGAGGCCTGCGAAATGTTTTGCAAAACCCTCTTACTGAATTTTGACGTATTTGTATTTCAACGGTACGCAAGTAGATTGTGATGAGAAATTTTGTCATGAATGGCGTTATTTTTTTCACAATAGCTCAAGTGTTGTGCTGCAGTTGTACTGTCAACGCATTTGTTTTACTTTCCAAACATTTTCTCACTGTATTTGAAAACTATATACATGGCAGTATTTGAGCGTTCTATCTCTATCAAACATTCTGTTCTTTTTGCCGCTTCGTGCAATGAATTAACTTCTCCCCTTCACCTGGATATGATTCAATGCCATTTATGAGGGAAAGGATTATGCAACAAGTATTAGAGCATCGGTGACTGAAGAGAGTGACTGACAAAAACCTACACAAAATATATATCTTGTATGATACTCATCTGTAATTATATTTGAAAGACTACCACATGTGCCGAGACGTTATTCAAAAAGATATTTAAGAATATACCTGAATTTTTCAATATTTGTGAGATCCAGTTCCTTGAAATTCAAGATAAGAGAACAGGCGCATAGTTTTGGTGTCGAAATGCTTTAGAAAAAATATTAAAACCAATGTTTAACAAAAAATGTTGTTTCTAGAAATTGAATAAGTTATTTTTATGGATAGAATCTGTATTTCACTAAACATTGCGCAGAGTAAGAAACGCATCAAATCGTTTACTTTGAAGTCTTATTTACTTATTTCTAATATAATTTCGTTTCTTCGGCATTTAAATGTCTTATTTTGAAATATGCAGAAGAATAACTGTTAATTAATTATTCACTAAATTATTAACAATACTAATAATTATAATAGTGAGCTTAGGTTGTAGAATGGATAGACGAGGTCGCTAAGGCGGAAGGGCCGTAGCTACTTCGGACCTGAAATATCGCGGGTTCGAATCCAGCCCCGGACGTGGATTGTTCCTTGTACCCGTACACCGTTACCGTTACCCCAATGATACTTAAGTGGTCGCTATCAGACCCTTGTAGTGGAAAAGCGACCTAATGAAAGTCAAATTTTAAAAACTTTTGAAGAATGATCAAACTTGGAATAATTACAATTAGAAGTTATTTGAGAAGTATGGATATTTTGTAAAAGCTTTCACGAAGCTTTTTATCCATTTTTAGTCAAAATACCATTTCTTATTTTTAACGCAGAAAGCTTGCTCCGGGAAAAATGTTATATATCACAATAATTGTACTTGTCACATTGAAGTAACATTTTATTGACACTAAAACAGTAAAAAATGAATGATATCTCACTAATTGAGAAAAATAAGGCTTCTCCTTATTTTTCCTATTTCTTATTTCCTATAGAATTGACTACAAAATTTGTATTTTCATTTTAAATTTGTAGTTCCAAAAAATATTCCAGCATTACAGTTTATGAATGAATTTAGTCATTACATACATTATAGTCATTCAACCGAAAAAATAATGAATGCGATGTGCCATCTAGATACGAAAAATATGCAATTCGATAACCGAAAAGGCAGAGATGTCATTAATCTGAAGTCGTAAAGCACGACTTCTTGTTTGAGAATAGATAGAAAAAACAATAAAGAAAATTGTTTCTCTCTTAATTGTTTTATCTCTTAAATGGGCAATATTGGATTATCATACTCTTAAATTAGTATTATTGGTTTCTAATATTACATAATTAATTAGAAAGTCAAAATAACTATTAACAACAATTTCATGTTAATATAAAGAACATAGAAATATTTCAAGCTTTTTTTAATTTCGTTAAACATGATATAATTTTTATTTAGGCGCTTTAACAATAACCTAATGTATATTTATAGATAATAGTGACCGAAACCGCTAAAGAAAAATCTTCGAGAAGTAGACTTTTCACTTGATAATATTCAATTTCGCATATTTGGAGCTTCAATGGACGAAGAATCGTGATAAGTCATGACCTCTTCTGCCGAACACTCAACTCGAAAATTAACCTAAATTTTCTCCATCGATTTCTAACCAAATGCTAGTCGCAGAAATAAGCACCTTAAAATGCAAGGCAGTGAAAGCAAATCACAGATAAGTTCTTAGTATTCCGAAATCGGAGCGTCTGAGCTGTCCGAGAAAGTCTCGAGTCTGAAACCATCCGGCCGCACAGTAAACTCGTTTAATCCATTTATTAACGACCGCGGTCGCCACGGCCCGTGAGCATGCGGAGCGTGGCGTGGCGTAGCGTGGCGTAGAGAAGCGTGCCGACGCGCGCGTGCCCCGCTTCCACTTCCTCCCACCACCTCCACCACCACTCCCATTGCGACTCCCCCCTCTGACCGATCACCCGTTAGAGCCACTAATCCACCTGTTGATTGATTGATTTGATTGAACTTCCCGGGCCCATCAACTGCTTTGGTCATTAGTCCCATGAGTGTAGTGGATGGGAGTGGCGTTGTGCCTGGCGCCCCGCTGGATGGTGGGACGCGTCGGCTGGCGAGGGGCTCCCCCAACGAAGCACCGCCCCAGCCGGAAAACCTCTAAGCTCCCGACTGGTCTCCCGGCTGGTGTGATGCATAAAAGAGTGGGCGTAAATAAGGGGTGGGTATCGGACATGGAAGGGAAAGGAAAGGTCGCGCGCCATTTATGGCCCATATTTTATGCCACTGCTCCGGCATTCACCTGGTATTGCTTCGAGAAACCACGGAAAAGTACCGTTTAGGCCAACTACCAGTACACGACCCACCACCGCTGCCGTCATTGGACAGCTGCTACCGCTGCTAGTGAAACCACCATCGCCACCCACACTGCCAAGGACGCCACCCTCACCGCGACCTCAGACGTGGCCTCCTCTGCCTAAGCAGAGGTGGCCAGAAGCCACCGCCTCCGCGGGTGGTTCAACCGGCCGAACAGGTCGACCGAGTCTCGCGGTTCCGGTAACGCGACAGAGCGTGTGGCTTCTTCGCCGGCGACCGCCGACAGCTTTTACGCTTGGTATTAAATGCTGCTTCTTAAGTGCACTCGATAAAACGCGGCTTTTCATCTTATTTTGTTAGGTCTTCTTTCGAGTCCAATGGAGTAGCAGTTAAATTTCTCTTTTACCAACTCTAGAAGCGGAAATGCAATCTCGGTCAATGAATGTGGAATTTGAGATGGTCAAAACGGATTGAGGTTTTCCTTTTCCTTTGCACCCCAGTTTAAGATACGGAAATCATTCTGACAAATTTATTATAATTTTTTAATTTGTACATACGTCCATTGTAAGACTCAGGCATGCGGAATTACAGCCAAAAAATGTCTTTTTGCCGATTTGGAGGGCAAAGTTGGAGGAACTTTGGGGCTCGTAATTGATAATGTTTGTTAAGGAAACCCGTTTGAATCACAAATGATGTGAAAAAGTAATATAAATGAGTGCGGTAAAGTTACACAAAATAAATTAATATATAGATACACTTCCCTTTATCTATTCGTACATCGAAATGTGTGCTGCGCGGGGAAATGGGTTTGCCTTAAACGAAACAACAAAGATGTCCAAGTGAGATTGTAACAACTTACAAGTTTACAATCAGGATTTTACGCACTTTGACGATTATAGATATTAATAAAGAAGTACACACAACGGCTTTATAACTAAATACCTTACGTAAAAACATACCTTGTGTAGTGTGCAATGGGGACGCGTAAGAATTTATGGAGATCAATTCTTACAGTATTTTAAGAAAGCAATAATGAGCCTCAATCGGAATATCAGAGTAACATTAGCTGCTAACTAGGAGAACTCTCCACGTGCTTAATGTGCTTGGGTAATAATCCTTTCTTGCGTGTAACACATTTCTAGTGATATGGAAAGAGTTCGTATGTCCTGCTTAGAACCCAGTTCCAATAGATGTCAGGTTCATTCGGGTATGTTAGGGTGTTTCTTTCGATGATCGTGTGTCGCAGTGTCAGAGCAAATATGTCTCGATGCCTCATTAAATGTTCTCGAATGTCTTGTTTATCTAGAACATTCAAATGAAAAACCATAAATTCATTCCCTAGAGACACTTCATAAAAATCTTGTTGATTTTATCCTTATATGAGAGATACAAAGTACAAGCAACGCTGTGCACATGTGTATGATACAGCAGTAGTTATACAAACGTGAGTTTAATGAAAGTATAAAATAATACTTTTAAATTCAATGTCTTCTTAAGTTCAATCTATTATCAAGAAACATATGCAATTTTGGAAAACAATTTACCTATTCTTATGAGAGCTACACTTCACTGGCATCTTTTTACTAAAGGTACATATTTACTCCTCCAATACGAAAATGATTAATTATTGTTTACGTTAATTACGTGACATGTAATCCACGTCAACTTAATAGTTTTTGTGTTATCTGCAGATTAATGTCACGTCATGTTTTTAACAAGACACATTAAAATGCATTATATAATTTCGGTAACTGATTTTAAACTGTTGGGGGCTTCAAAGCATGAAACTGATACAAACACGAGATTTGCTTCCTTACTTAGATGAAGATATTTCCTAAAGATGTAGATAATATCGATATCTCACGATTGCATTTCAAACTTAACGCCATCCGTGCACCTTTTTTTTTATTTCTCTGCCTTAATCAGGGATCACACAATTTTTAAAAGGGTGGAGTTCATTTTTATAAAATTTGATATGTATCTAATCTCCTTAAAATGAATTCTGTTGTTTGATAAAACATATCTGTTGTTTGATCTAACATTACGAAATGGAATTGAATAAATTAAGAACTTTTGATGTTTCGTCTCAGAAAATTAAAACTACTAAATAATGCTTTAAAAGTAAAGGAATTTTTCGAAGCAAATAGTTGACATTTACAAGGGGAAATATGTATAAGTATAATCATTTTAAATAATATTTAAATTTAAATGTGTGAACTGCGGAAACGAGTGAACATGACCTGTATCTAACTTACAATAAGTTTTCAACATAATTGCTGTGAGTTTTTGTCTTTATTACTTAGCTGCTTCATTATTGGAAATTATTACTGCATGCTCGATTCTTTAATAACATTATCACATATATTTCATAATGGTTAATATGTCAAAATATTATTTAGTAATGGCTAATATGTTAATGGTGCACATTTTAAGAGAGACGGAAACTGAAGTACTTTGTTAAAAGCTTACCAAAGATCCGTTTCACTAATTGTAAATTCAATATTATATTCCAAGTACGCGAATGTGAAGAGTAGTAGCAAGATGCATAAGTTAAGTGTACAAGAGTTATCATCTGTGGAAAGCCAATTGTTTGCACTCTTTTAATAGTTCAGAAAGTCATTAAAATGCAGTTTCTAAACAATAAACTGCTAGTAAAATCCGGTTGTGCATTTGCATACCATCATAAGATGAAATAAAATAAATTCTGAAAAACCGGTACGTTTTGGCGTCAATCAAATAGAAAGACTTTTGACAAGCGTTACTACTCTTGAATGAATTTATTCACGATGTCAGCTTCCATCACTCGATGCATTAGCAATTCAGCAAGTTAGATACGAAGGCAGTTAACTAATTACGAAAGTTGTCCTAGAACATCAAATTTGTATTTATAAGAAGAAAGAAATATTCGTATTTTGGTGTTCCTCAAGGTCTTAATATGCCTTGTTTGAAATTTTATTTCAAAATGTTTGGATAGATGACAATATTTGGTGTAAATACAAATAAGTTTTCCTAAAAGTATTTACGAGGTAGTTTGCACAAATATATTTTGACGTTTGTAAACTCAGTGGTAATCGCAGAAATCTTGTGGAAATAGGTACAAAGAAGTATTCTTTCAAAAAAAAAGTGCACTTACTTTAATATACATGCCACGCATTAATGTTTCGAGGCGTGTATCTTAACATAAGTGCTCCCTACCAGATGTAAAAAGAAAAATATATAAAACAGGTATATTTAATGTAAATACATTTTTATTGTCGAAGATTACGTTCTACCTATCCATTTAACATTTATTTCATTAATTACCCATTAAACGAAAAATAAATAAATTAAAAATATTTGGTAGTCTAAATTGATATACTACATCACGTATCACGTGGGTTCTTAGCACAACAGTTACGAGTCGTTCTAGAAAAATCTTTCTTCTAAATTCTCCTGTTATCTAGACATAGTGATGTAACCATATAATGAAGTTTTATTATTTCGTTTATTTACGGTCGCATAAGATCATTAGCGATCACATGATTGCTTTTTAACATTGGGAACTGTAAGGGCAGTCAGTTGTCAAGAGGACCACCAGTTCACTTGCCAGCGGCCAGAATGGAAAATGAAACAGCATAGGTTTTCACAAGGATTGGAATAGGCCCTGTGATGCAGGCAAACTTGTTTTGTTGAAGCAAATTTCATACGAGACTGCCCGGGAATTGAAACCAGACCTCCTTGGTGAAAGGCCAGCGACATCAGTGAAGCTTTCTGAAAGAGCAATCGCACGTGTTTTCTGTGGTCAATACCAGAATGATGTGCTTCAATTCAATTCAATGCCAATTCAGTCAAAGTGCATTTAGAGGAGATGGAATATTTTGAACACGTTTGGTCTCGTCCAAATCAAATGAAATAATCGTATTTAAATTAGTTTGTTCTTGGTGAAAATTAAATGTATGTACTTTATTCTTAGTAACACTTTATTTTAGGATATATTTTAATCTTGAGTTGTACAGTTCTGTTTATTAATATTCATTATTAAAACTTTAAATTAAATTGACATCGCTATGAAAATGTAGTTAAATAATGTGAGACGAAATCATAGCATCGAAAAGGTTGATATGAAATATAAACAAATATTTTAATAAACTTATCGTAACTTTTTTCACACATTTGAAAGTAATATCGTTCATTAGAGCCGAAAGTCAATCGATAATAAAATCTAGATTGATCATATTTTTCCAACGAATATTTAATTAAAAATTTAACATTGAATCAATTTTATATTTCAATAATTTTGTTGCTTTTATTTGTGCAACTGGCAGAGGTGGCACGCGGTCTGTGGTCCCTTCGTTTAGGGTACTGCTCCGGCATTTGCCTGGTGTTGATCGGAGAAACCACGGAAAATTGTCGCCGCTAGCCGATAACCGCTAGAACTGTCCTCCGGATAACGATTGAATTTGACCTATTAGCTGTCTAGCTAGTAATGAAAATATTGTTATCGTCGAGACTCGAACCCTAGAACCTCCCGCTCTGCAGACACATCAATTGATATCCTCGTCAGCAGAGAGAGAGAGAGAGATTCCACAATGCCTTCAGTTTTAAGACATTTCAAAGCAAAATTATCTCGCATTGCTGCATTCATTTGAAATTCCGAGAATAGCAGAAACAAAAGCGCAACATCAAAAATAGAAATGACAAAAACACCAAATGACATCTCCAACAATATACTGCCTTTCAAATGGCATTGAAAGGCCATGTTCCCTCCTGAAAACCCGATAAAATTCTTCCAGCGCGAGACTCGTGCGTCTGTCACAGAACAAACAACCGACCGAGCACGAGTTGCCACGGCGAGAAGGTGCGTGGCTTTCACGGCGAAACAAAGAGGTTATAAACGAGACCCAGCCAAAGCAGAGACGTTGCTTGAAGTCGCCGAGAACAGGACGAAGGCGTTAGTGCGTGGTTCGCCGTCGACAGAGTGCATTGTTGTCGGGAGGTAGCGGAGCGTGCGGCAAGCTGTGCATCTTCGAAATGCACGGGCACGTTATCCTCAAGCTGACGCAAGGGCGTCGAGCGTGTAATTGCGCGCTGGCTGGATGCCGGGACTCCCCGCCAGGAGCGTGAATGGCGCGACTCACAACTGTCCCGTCACTATCCTCTACTCACCGCATCACTCGTAGACCTCAATGAACTCAGTACATGAAGGATCTCTAAACCTCAATAAATAAATAAGTAAACGAATAAAAAATTATGTGAAGTGAAAGACAATATTAAAGTGAAACAACTGAGATGAATCCACCATCAGACCATTTAACAATCAAACTTTTTAAAGAATTTGCTCAGTTTGTTGAAAATTTGCTCAGCTCAGGTGTTGAAAATAAAATTGAAGACTGAGTAAAATGAAAACATCGAAGAATTAAACACCTAAATTATGTGAAGTGCGAAAGTATGTACAGTAGTTAATAGTTATAAACTATTTGGTATACTATTTTTAAGAGAAAATACGTTAATTGAATATTTTCATGTACATTTCATGAACAAATAGAAATGTCATGACCTATTCAACCTCTCTCGAAGGATTTGTATTAGAAATACAGTGGTGGCAACAGTATGACCTTAAGATGTTTAATTAAAATATATTCTTTAAGTGATTAAAACTAGTGATACTTCACACTTTTTAAAAAGAATATTCAGACTTTATATATTGTGTTTGCTAAGTGATTTTATATTTATCTTCATCGTTATCCCCGTCACCATCAATATCAGCAGCATCAGCATGGCTAGTATCATTAGAGAGTTTTTGCAAGACGGGAAATCAATTGTCGTAGTACGTAAACAAATCGTCAAAAGGAAATAACATATCTTCAGAAAAATGACTTTTTGCATGTCGCACAATCGGAAACGTACGTTAAAATAAAGAACTAATTGGAACTGAATACCTCTATCAGGATCTAAAAGCTTTCATGGAACATCTGTGTATCTCTGGCTCTAATTTTTGCTTTTATTAGTATTACAAGATAGTAAATACAATACATGAAATCTCATTGTATCATACGAATATGTAACACTTGTCTATCTCCAAAAAAGCTATAGCTTCATAGATAACCCCGCTAATTTGCTATAACATATTTATATTGTTTATATTAGAAATGGGAAATGTTTGGCAATTATAACATTCTATGGATAAATAATTAATTTTTCGTGACAATCAATGCAGCCTCACTATATACATAACCTCAAAATCCTAAACAGTTACGTTAGTATATTCCTGACATGTTTGAATTAACTCGATAAAAAATTAACCATTAAGTTCCTGCCATGTTATATTGGCAGTATGGATAATGCATTTTTCATTACTTCCATGCTCATTGTGTGTTAGTGTTGAATTATGTGTCTGCCATTATACACCCGTTAACCCACATATTTAATGCATTCTTATGTACCGGAACTTTTCAAGATATTTTCAAAACAGCTAATCGCTCTTCAAAAAAGGTAACAAAAATGAAATATTATCGGCCTATTTCTATGTCCGTTTTTTCAAAAATATTATAGAGACTTTCATACGTACGAATGGAAACCTTTCTCAGTTAACACAACGCGCTTTCAAATTGATAACATAGATTTAGAAAATCAAAATCTACGGAAGCAGCCATATTTTCTTCTGTTAAAGATGTCACCACACCACTGGATCAAAACGAAGAACCTACTGAATTATTTTTAGATCTTTCAAAAGCTTTTGACATCATTGATAATGACATTTTACTTTCAAAATTACCTTCATTAGGAATCCGTGGTATTACCCTAGATTTGTTATGTTCGTACCTTAAATAACGATCTCAGAGTAGCAATACCTTACTGGAATGATGGAACATTATGTACACACATTTCCTTCTCTTTTCCAATTGCACTTGGAGTCTAGGATCAATTTTAGGTAATACCTACTGAATGTAAACGATATGCCTTCGACGATTCGAAACGGAAATACAGGATATACGAACATTCATTGCTATAAAGAAATCGTTAATAGTACAATGTCAGGTGTTTCAAATTGGTTCCGTAATAACAAATAAATATTAAATGAAAGTTAAACGGTTTTAATGCAGTCTTTCATTTCAAATAAACAATTCTGTACCCCATTGAAAGAGAAGGGCGGGACAATACTTTCAGAAAACGTCGATGTCTATCTACAACACTGGACGTAGTAATCATATTCATCAGGAGACAGTATCAACAGCTCATCAAAAAACATTCACATACAATACATGTACATTATTTTACAAAACTTTGCCAGATGACATTGAACGATTAAATTCGATAGAAAAGTTTAATCCCAAGTAAAATTGTTTCTGCTACATAACTGTTTCAACAAAATTAGAGACTATACTGAGCATAAAGAGTAATATTAATTTTAAAAGTGTTATTGAATCTATTATTTCTCGTTTGGACTGTATAATTCTACACAACTTGTAACAAGGATTGTACCGCAGCTTCTGGGTCAATAACTCCCCTCTCGATCAGGTTTATCGCCCAGTTTCCCCGATCCTTTGAGCAAATGCAGAGATGGCCTCTTGTTTTGCTTCTGGACATAAATGTTACTTCATTATTTGTTTACGTCTTCTAGAATTAAGTGGGAAATCTAGTTATTCAAATTATCGTTCTCCATGTCGCGGCAGGAACTATTATTCCTTGACGAAGGACATGATGAGAGATAAGAGACAAACTTTTTTAAACAAAGGTATTTCGAGAATTAATGGAATATTTTTATGTACGTATTTGCAGGGTTCTAATTACAATAACAATATTCTAATATTAAGGTATTTAGGGTTAATTCAGATAAATGTTGCTATTAATGAGTCATGTTAAATACTTATTACACTTTTAATAGTAGTAAATATTAGGGGACACAATGGAGGTTGCAATGACAATTCCAACATTTACCCCAGTGTCTTTAGGTTGCAATTTTTTATTTATTTAGTGTGCTTTGCTACATAGTCAAATTATTTAACTATGTATGTTGGATTTTTTGCCTTTTACGTGCGTTTGCTGAGTGATATCAAGCTGTTCTCGAAACGTTGTGCTGTTAAAATTGTAATCTGACGTGAAAGAAGCATTTACCAAACTTTGTGTTAACTTTTCATGATATACGTACTAACAATATTTCCCCATTAAAAAATATAATTTGAAATTTTAGTTCAAGTAAATTACGGTTTACAACACAAATGTGTGTGTTTGAGGTCTCTAATGGGAAGTAAAATAAAACTTCAAGTTAAAATAATTAAAAAGAAGAGAAATAAAGAACAGCAAACAGGAAGATAAAAGTTAGTAATTCTATCTCAACTCTGAATACACAGTAAAATTGTATTTTCATTGAACAAACGTGAGAAATGTTTTATAAATTATTAAAAAATAATAAAAAATATGTATCATTTTAAATAATTATCGGATTCTTATTGGTCCATGAAAACATTTTTAAACGAAGGAAATACGAGGAGACAAAGGGAAGAAATGCCTACACTTCTAATATAAATGGAATGGAATGCAAATTCAGAAGAGAGTAAAAAGCTATAATGCACAGGAAACGGGATCATTCAATAAAAAATTACTATTAATCGTAAATAGGAATGACGTTATTAACAAAGACTCACATAACGTCTAAAGTTTTAGATCTGAGAACCTAACGAAACTTTTCCACCCACCTAATAGTTTTGTAGAAAAATTGCCTTTTCGTTTTTGATTGACATGTTTATGGAGCTTTAGCATAGCTGAGAAAGTGTTAAAATAAAATTCTTAGTAATTTTTCTTAAAGACATTCAAGTTTTCATTAAATATATTCTTTATGAAAACAATGTTGTCCAATACTAATGAATTATTATTAAATTTACGATTTCTAACACTGACTTTTACAGAAATTTTGTTTGGGAAATGAATATTGCCATAATACTGGCTCTTAATAAATTTAAAAAGTTAAAAATTATAAAGACTTCCCACTCATTAACACTAGAAAGGCAGGAAAAGCTAGAAAGATGGTCCTTGGTCAACTGATCCACCTTATATTTCTTCTCATATATTGATTTAATTTCTTTTATTTACTTTTACAGTGGGATACTTTATTACATGATATTTTACAACTTGCAAATAATACATATCATGTAAACATGAAAGTATGAAAAAATGAATTACACTGATCATAGCTTGGATATATGGTTGATACACTTTTACACGTTCCACAGATGTATTTACTATATGTTTTGTAGATATCTTGTGTTTTGTTGCCATAAAAAAGTCTAATCTGCCGACGAACACGTTTCAAATTATATGTAGAGAAATATATATCCATAGAAACTACTCTGTCTGTTTGCTGTCCGTCTGTCCGTTCGTCTGAAGTCAACGAAAGCGCCTACACTGTGGAGCCGATTTTCTCTAAAATAGATATTCCTGGATGATTTAAATGAACTGAAAATTGTCTGTGTTTTAAAAGGATGTTTTAATTTTTCAGGGGTAATTTACATAAAGCCCCCAAAACATTTTCAAACTTTTCAAAAAATGATTCATTTTTGATTGATGATTTTTAATTAAACTTTATCCTCGGGTGGCGTAATGGACGCTTAAGAGAATGGTGCATAATTCGTTTTCGTTAAAATCTTTGATCTTTCGAAAGTTGCAAACGTTTGAATAGTTTTCGGCATCTTCCTACTATAGCATTGAAGATAGTATTTTTTTCTGAATGAAATATGGTTTTTTAAAATATCTTGAAATAATGTCGTATACAATACGACAATACGAGTAGTTTTTGCGTAATTTTGCGACAAAAATACAGGCAAATTTAAATTTTTGTTTTGTCAAAAACGCAATTGCAAACATGTGTTGTCGCGGAGGGTCTCGCTTCCTGTTGACTCCCGATCAAAGAATTCCAGAAGTGTCTTGGTGACTAGTTTACTGTCAAATATGCGTCGCATCGGGAAAACCGATTGTTGGCTCGATAAAAGCCATAGGAAAAAATTTTTCAAATATATTGAAATTAATTCTGAAATCCGGCGTTGACCCCTTACCCGTTGGTTTTTGCGGTTCTGGAACGGCATAGGATGCAACTCTTGAAATTATGTTCTGAATATTGAAAAGGGATACATTCACAATCTATTCCATTCCTCCAATTCGTTTGAGTGAGTATTTATTGATTCATATTGCGTCAACTACTTATATCTTTAGTTACGTCAGCATAGATTACGTTATATCTCCGGGAGTGTCGATGTTTCTCCCCCGGGTGAGATCGGGCGCCGACTTGCACGTCGATTTGCAGGGTTTTCTTCCATTATCTGCCCCAGCAGCTTCCGACTTGTGTAGTAAGAGTTTATAAAGTGGAGAGAAGGGGACCAGAATGAACAAGGAAAGATCACGGGTGGTCCATGACCTGTTTGTTACGGTTCTGCTCCGGCATTCGAATGGTATGCATTCGACTGAAACCAAGGAAAAATAGCAATCATGCTCTTGCAAACCGTGCATGAACTCTATTTAACCACTTATCTACTAGTGTAGGAAATCCGCCACCGTTGGAACTCGCTGCCTAAGATCTGCCTGTCAAGAAAAGCTGCAGATTTCGCCAAGAAAGATGTGTTCATGAGAAGACTAGCAACGGCCTTGCATGACGTGTGGCGAACCTGACATACTGAAACACATTTGCAAGCAGCGCCTCTGGGGGGATTGTGGAAGGAGAAGCCTGCTCCGCAAAAGGCGGTGGCGGCAGTGTGGGAGTGTGTTCCGGTCACACGCATACCACGTGACAAGTTCGCAAAAAGCAAACACGACTTTTCCTCATCTTGCTTTTCCCTGAAAACCACGATGTGGTTCACTATTGCACACATAGTTGGTGACTTCTCTCATGTCGTAAGAAATGAGGTATCGTCAGGATGATTCCACATTATTTGTATTCATAATTATCATAACTTCAAGGTCGCGATTCTGACTCTAATTCGGTTCCTAAGAAATTTGACCATGTGTTTATTCAACCATTGATAAATTTCAGTAAGTTTGTTTCGCAATACCAGATGCTTGTGTAGCAGTGTTGTCGACAGATTGCAACATGGTCATGAATATTGAGTAGAAAAACAAAAAAAAAAAAATGTTACGAGGAAAGCAAAAATATATCTTTTAGCCCTAAAGTAATTGTATATGTCATAGTTGTTTCACGTGTATTATATTGCTTTTCTTGTCGTCTAAAGAAAGGCATGCGAATTAAGAATATTCTCTTAAAATATTACGATTTCACTGTGTTTGAATCCGGGATATGACAGTCTAGGGGGGTGAGCGGGAGCGGGCTGTAAAAAGCTGATTACGACAGGTGAAGGGAACACAACAAAATTATAATATAATTGAAATGGCAGAAAATTGAACTGGCAGAAATAAATATTTTAAAAAAATGAAATTTTGATTTCAATAGGTGTTGGAGCACCTTCCATAGTGCACCTAAGAAAAAATAAAAACCTAAAATAAAATAAATTATCTCAAGTTGAAATCTTAATTGTTGGTGTCATTGACTAAGAACTGTGATATTTATAGTATTTTAATAGATGATCACCAATATTTAGTCAGCGGGGATGAACACGCTAATTCTTCGCCGATCAATTATGCCTATTATTTCATAAGCCAAGGGCGAGAACGGCTCCCTTCCCCGCCCCTAAAAATACCCCTGTTAGGTTTGATTAAAAAGCACATTTCACTGGGGAACGTTTGCAGATGCACTATTATCTCCACGTGGAATGATTGTGCTTCGCAAAGTGGCGTTAATTTAACAGTTTGAGAAAAGCCTTTATTTCCTTGCATTGAAATGCATATCACTTCACTTTATTTTGACAATCATGAGGGACGTGAAGGTACACAATTTTATGTTTCCAAAACGGGAGAACTATGGATCTATATTATTTCTCTATATTCTGGAGAGGAAACTGGCACTCACACGCAAAATATGAATAAAACGTTCGTTTAAATAGATTACATAATTTTTAATTTGATATAAACAAATCAACGACACGATGTTCTCGCATTTCCTACGTTCTCTATGTGATTCCTTCTGTTAGCGATATGTGTCTTATGTTTGTTGGCTTTTCCCACTGAATAATGATAATTATACCTGTTCATCCAGATAATTTAAATACAGGACGTACGTTCAGACTCGCATACTACACTTACTAAAATAATACAAATAAATTCAAAAAAAGATATGAAATATTTATTTAACTTGAAATGGCAACGATTTAATTTTCAATGACGAAAAATATATACATATATTGTACATAGCTTTCATAAAAATGCAATCTTAAAAACATTAAAATAAGAGTAAACGATCTTTGCAGCAAAATATTCATTACCAGCATTCATATTCTAACCCTAAAATTCCTTGTTCTTATCCGTTTTCACTCATTCTTACATACTATTTATTCTTTGTCACGTCACTCAAAACAAAAAGCTTCACACCTGTCGCTTCCAACTTGTTGTATCTTTGCGTGACCGATAACTCCCCATTCCTTCGAAGAGCATTGTCATGGAGGTAACGATGTTGCTTTGACGTGCCGTGTGAAAGTCATGTACCTGAAATGCGAGTTACTAAAGTTCTGAATTGTTTACTTTAACTCCTGGTCTCACGCTTTCTCGCTCACTCACAAACTTTTTCTCTGAAAGATGCCACGATTTAAGTGCAAGTCTGGCACGTGAGAATTTGTGAAAACCTTTCTTCTGTTCTTAAATTTATTTATTTACTTCGCTTATACTAATTTACTTATTTATAACACTTTGCCAATAAGATTCACACCAATATGGCAGGAGTGTACAGGCCCAATGTCGTCAACGAGTAACATAAACTAAAAGAATACAGGTACTATTCAAATTGTTTGGATACCGTCAGCAATATTCATTAGATTGTGGTTTCGACTACTCTTATATATGAGGAAGATAATCATTGTAAAATAATAAAATTAAAGTCCAGATTGAGACGGAAAGGATTTTTGACCTCCTAGAAATAAATTTATTCCGAGTACTGAGCTTAAAGTTCGATACATTTACGGCTTTTTATTGTTGCGTTAAACCTAACTAAGTAATAATAATGAATGTATTAATAGATACTTACAAATTATAAAGAACGCTGTCAAACATGAAACTTTTAATTCATTTTTTCTTTTTGCGTCACTACATAGTGAAACCTGTTGTGACTGAATTAAACGAAGCCTGGATTTCGAGCAACATTCGGGGCTATTAGCTTACCAGTGTAATTTCAAATGAACGCAAAACCCAATTACCAGAAAGAGAAGACTAAAAAAACTCGCATAACATCTTATGATGTGAAGCGAGACTTGTCCGAAGGTTGAAATACCCTTGAGTTGCTGCGTGCCTTCTTTGGGCATCCGCTAGGTATTTTGTATGTGGCACATCCAGAATCCACGCACGCAGCTACTCGAATCCAGCACACTGAGGATGTAGGAATTGCCGGCGAAAGTGACTTTGTGGCACACGGCGTTTTGCCATGGCGATTTCACGACATTTGACTTCCTTCTCACGACGATTTTCGCATATCACACGGATTCCAACCTCACGCTTGCTTTTACTTCCTCGCACTTCGTAAGAATTATGTAATCTTGCGCCGAAAAAAAGCGAATTTTCGGCAGAAATAAATCTTATTTCCTGGCCCTGGTAACGAAAATTAGGATAAATCCTCAACCATGTGCTGTCACCAGAATCCATGTTCTGTATGTCATTGATACCGAAAAAGCGATTGACGGCTAATCGTCTGTCCGTCTGGGGACAACGCTAGTGCCTAAACCGTTCAGCCTATTTGCTCCAAGATTGATATTCCCCAATTGATCAAAACGAACTCAAGGCTTTGGGAGTTTCCAATAAATATTTTAATTTGTAAGAGTACTTTACATGAAGCTTCAAAGATATTTTAATTAAAAAAATAGCTTCAAATTTTTAGATCAAACTTTGATTTCGGATTCCGTAAAGTGTGCTTAAGAGCATGTGCAGGCCTCATGTTCGTTAAATTACCAAATTTTTCAAAAATTGCAAAAGTTCAATTTTTTGAAACGTCTTCCTAACAATATTGAAGATCAGGAGATTTTTAGTGAAATCTATTCCTTAGAAACAGATCTTGAAATAAGGTCATCTTCAATCAAATATAGTCAATTTTGTGAAATTTTGAGTGAAATATAGATAATAAATTTTTTTAATAATTTTTTTTTCAAAACAGCAAAAAACAATTTTCTTTACTTTTTCTACTCGTATGTATCAGGAGACGGCAAAACATGGTTTTTGACCCATTTTCGGCGATATCTCCGTTTTTTCGAAAATTGCAAAAAGTTTTCAAAAGTACAAAATTGATGATAGAGATTTTTGCCATAGGGAAAGTGTGTTTCAAGAAACAGCTATTTAAAAATGGCCAAGTACACTTTTTTTAAACAATGATAGATTTTGCGTAGATGAAATTTATAAAACTTTTTCTCAAAAACCGCACCAAATTCAGCATTTTACACGGTCATTCCCTTTTCTACATTCTATCATGATGAAAATATTTCCTTTTACATGGCAAAAAAGGAAAATTTACACTTACGATTTAATAATTCAATATCGTATCAATGGCAACAAATTAAGTTAGATTATTTTAGGAGTGAGCACGAAACGAGACATTAGAACACAGTATGTTTTAATTGTCACATTAATATTTTTCACATTTCGATTCAACACATTACAATGCTCTCGACCATCCACTAAAGGAACATACATATCCATCACAAACATATCAAACAAGAAAACGTCTCGGAAAATGACACCAGGAGTATGGACACCATCTGTACGGAAAAAATAATCATGCGTCATTTTCTGTGAACAAATTACATTCCTTTTGGTCAATAATATTCTGTACTGATGAAAAACGATGAAAACATGACCATGAAAAATGGTTTGAACCATATAACTAACAATAAAAGAAACATGGTTGGCGTGTGTTGCAGATGTGCGCCGTGGTCGCGCTGGCGAGCGGGGCGTGGTCGCGGGTCATCACCGACCACCACCCGCTGGTGCGGCGAGGCCTCAGCCACGGGAGCGTGGGCTTGGGCGTGGGCGTGGGCGGGGGTGGCGGCTACGGCCACAGCGGCGGCGGCGGCGGCGGCTACAGCCTCCGGGGCGGAGCGGAGGAGGCGGCGGTGGCCACGACGGGCACGGCTACTCGCCCATCCACGAGCACGTGAACGTGTTTCACAAGGTGCCCGCGCCGCCCAAGATCAAGATCGTGCGCGTGCCCGTCCCGCACCACGTGCCGGTGCACGTGCCCCACCCCGTGCCCGTGCCCGTGCCGCACCCAGTGCCCGTCTACGAGAAGGTCAGCTACGCCCCCTTCCACTTGATATTATGGTCTCGATTTTCGCCTCCTACTACCGACAACCAGGCAAAACGAAGATATTCAGTAAATTTGCCAATTTATTGAAACTAACAACTCATAATTTTAATAAGTGACTGAATATCTTATTTTTACCTGATTATCCTTAATATAAGCAGCAAATTGTAACAATTTTTCCGTTATTGCGTTCTGCGTACCATACACCTTCAGGGGCTGTATTCCCGACTATAATATTAGTAGCAAGTGACACGAAGAGTAGACATGCTGTTTACGGACTGGATGGGACCGAACCCTGTCCGAATCGTCCAGTCATGGAAATAGTCAGCAATTTTGAGTTTAATGGGACGAGCTGTTTATCCAAACTTATAGAATTAAAATGGTACATAGATATCACATTTTTTCAATTGGTCTCCGTACCATTCGGAGTGCCGAGTTTTCGAAGATTCTTAGAGAGTTGGTAAGCGATTGATTCGTAGAGAAAAAAATGTAATGTACATAACTTCTATTCTAGTAATAATAGTTCCATATTACAGTAAAACCTGGACTTTATCTGCACACATAAATACACGGAAATAACATGAAAAAATGTAAAAATTAAAATAAATAAATAAATGTAAATAAAAAACTCGTAAAATATAATGTAGTTGGATACAATAACTGCAGTTCCACCTTCAACATTTAGCCGAAGACTCAATTGGAAGATTAATTGGAACGCTTTTCATCTTGTTGCAATTTTTGTATTCGAAAGTCAAAATATTAGTAAGGTAGTAAGAAATTAAACATATTAGTTAGGTGGAGAGTCCTTTATCTTCAGGTGAGATAAGCGGGTAGGAAGTCCTAACAGCTTCTATTAGAAACTATAACGAAAATTATTTTCCTTTCAATTTCTAAAGCAATATGTAGAAGGAAACCATCCAAAAATTATATAAGGTTGAAAGATAAGAAAAATAAGAAATAAAACTATAAGAAGTGAAAAACTGCATTTCTTAAAATTTCTGTCGTCATTTAGTGGTATTTACAATTTATGTAAATTATTTATAAGTAATCAAAACTGAGAAAAATCCGATCGGGTTCAAAGCAGTCTTAGCTGCAAATCTTGATACAGGACAGTAATTCTGATCGTAGAGCCTCGTTGATACAAAACGCTTGAAAATCAGTTTTAAAATGATATGCAATCAATTGCGGGCTAATGAATAGATAAATATACTGTGACGTACCGAAATATATCATTCAGATATACTCGACTTTTTCATGATCCAGCAGCACAATAAAACACACCAATTCTCAGGACATGGCCTTTAGAATGTTTACATACGAAAAACATCGAACGAATTGTGTAAGAATATTTGATATAGTCACCTAAAATTACTATATTAAAAATATTAGTCGCTTCTGTATTGAACAAATAAACAATAAAATTAACAATAGAAAATATTAATATTTACAATAAAAGAATTCCCACCCTGTTAGAAGGGAGGCTTTTGATTCTTTCTTCCTTCACTAAGAACATCATTTTAGTTTCTGTCCATGATATAACAGTGTAGGTGACTTATCTTGCTTTTTTATCTTCTCGGTTGCTCCTCTCATGGATCACACAAACTATAACTTCTGCACTCAATTTCTATAGCATTGTTTTTTTCTAAAACGTAACTAAAAATGACCTCTCCAACATGGTTTTCATATCACACAGCTTTATCAAAGCCCTATTGTCTCTCTTCATTTTTCACATCTTCTCGCCTAGCAATGTTCAAGGGGGTTTACACATATATGTAATATATTTCAATAACCATGAAAATACAACACTAAAGCTTACGATATTTGCCAACTTTTAACAGATAATTGCCAAACATTGAATAGTAGTTTTTATTGATATTTTGAGTACTAGATCTATTCTCTAGATTTTATTTAAAAGTGTTAAATTAATAATAGTTCATTTTGCGGAGAAAGTAATAAAACATTTAAATACATTTGCTATTTCTGAATAGCCAACCTACATAAATACGTTCAAATAGTGCGGTTTTGTGCAGCGAAAATCTATTAAAATTTCTTTGAAACAACTGATATGAATTCCGTTCCCTTACGTTATGAAGACTGGAAGTCGAATCCGAAGTCAGTGAATACCACAAAAATTAAAAGATATCACACAGCTCAACAAATAGAACATGAAAAGTATTTTATACTTTCGTTTCCAACCTTGATAAACAACTCGCTAGATAGTGCAAGTTTTTACACGTTTTAAGTGATTTATTTATGACTTTCACCAAGGTTTACAATACTGATTACTCCATATGGAAGTTAGGAACAAATTTCAGGCACCATCATCACAACACATGTACGAGACCGTAAGCATCTTGTTAGTATATCATTATACGATCAGTAGAAGTAATTTTGTTTCAAAAAGTTCAAAATAAATTCATCTGAAACATTTCCCAAAGAAATTGATTAACTAAGAAGCTAGCTTCTCTCATTTTAATATTTATCGTTCTTTAATACGTGATATTTCGTACAGATAACTCATAGTTTGGCCTTATTATAATTATTAAAGAAAACTTTTCCATCACACCTTATCAAAAACGAAATAGCTTATTCTGCTTCCATAATTAATGTCTGTTGTCTTCTAACTTCTCAAACCGAAACTTCAAACGCACTTCTTAGAGCTTCACTGTAAAGATACAAAATCATAAGAAAAAGATAAGAGTAACCCCAACTACAATATTATCGCAGACACTTCTCAACTAGAACTTAAATGAGATAACACAAAGACGATTAATGAACACGAAGGAGAGGAGATTCCTCCATAAAATAACAGATAGCAAATTCTCAAGGCCTCGTCCGCGACTATCTCCACGCGATCCTTAATACATTCAATTAAACTCGGGAGATTCTTTCCGCCGGCGAGCTGAGTTTCCTCCACGAGAGGCTGCAGAGGGAAGATTCGGTGCTGCTCTGTTAATCGCCGTTCTCTTGTCTGCACCGCGAGCGCGCTCCACTTTCGCCGCTCCGCTCGCTCCTGCTTCGGCTCCTCTTACTTCGGCTGCCGATGCCAGATATGCCTCCTTCTCGGAGGCAGCCGCCGCATCGGAGACGAGACGATTTTCGGATTGGAAATGAGGAGGTTGCTTGCCAAAGACGATTTGAAGGCAGAAAGGTATTTCGGCAAACTGACGTCTATGGCTATTAAGTAGAATATCTTCAATTAATTTGAATTTTTATTTTCTCACATACGAACGTATATACGGAGTAATATATGTAGTATAAAGAATATTATGTAATGCTACTGCAAAAAACGGTGATTTTTCGACAGAGAAACTGTATTTTAAAGCTTTGATACAGAAAATGTGAGTCAAACCTGTTATAATATGCGGTAAATTACTCCCTCTAACACGTTATGCAGTCAGATTTCACAAACAGTGAGCCCTTAATACCGAAAAAGTGTTTGTTTTTTGTAGAACGTCCGTTTGCCCGTCTGTGAAATCTAAACCATAAGTACCATATAAGTACCATAAAACCATAAGTACCATAAAACCATGAAATCTAAACCATAAGTAGGATTTTTTCCAAAATATATTTTCTCCAGTCCAACTGACTCCATTAAAATCTCTGCGATTTTGAAAAACATTCCTTACATTTTGGGGGTTCTTTACATGAAAGCCCGAAAACATTTTCAAAATTTTCTGAAAAATGGCTACAACTTTTTCTTTAAATTTCTTGTACGAATAGAGTTAAATACACTTATAAAGGTGGAATATGGGCAAGTTTCTCTGTTAGCTCTAAATTTTCGAAAATTTTAAAAATTTGGAATTTAAAATTTTTAATTAATTAAGTTCATGTACATTTTCGAATATTTTAATAGTTTTTAAACAATATTGATTGAAAAAATGGCCAATATTAAAAATAATAACAAGATTATCTCAAAAAACGGCTCCATATTTTTTCTTCTAATTATTTGTACGAATAGTGCTAAATGTATTGTATGCGATATTAAAATCCTTATATTGCTGTATTATTTTGATTTTTGGGTGGTATAAGTGGTATACAGTGGTTACTATTAGCGGATTCGAGGGGGGGGGCATGGAGTCCAGCCCCTCATAGACTTATAGTTTTCGTTTGTTACGTTCTTTTATTTTGAAAATTTAATTAAAGTATTTATTTATATCAGAATTATGTAATTATTTAAAAATTAAAGTGGTATAGAACCATATGTACACCAAACAAATTATATACAATATAATAACAAATGTTTATTATTTAACAAAAGCGTTTGATGGTCCCTTCCAAAAGGATCGACTAGATCCGCCCCTGTTGGTTACCATCATTAAAATTTGTTATTAATAATTGTGTTTGTTTTGATTAGAAAGAACATGGAATCATCACGTTTTGGAGAACATTTTATTTAATAATGTGATTAATGAGTAGAATATTGTTAGAAAAATAAAGGGTGGTATAAGTGTCGTCATAGTGCACTACTTACATAGTGATTCCATTTCAAGTACATTAGTTGTAACAGTTTTATTACTGAAATATATTTGTGTAATATTTTTGAATCTGAACGAAAATATTGCAATTTGTCCCGTACCTACGTCAATATTTAAATTGCTTAAAGAGAATCCCCTAAAAGGGAAGATGGTTGAGATGTACATGTAAGAAAACAGCGATAGCCACTCACAGAGAATGATGACGCTATATTTTGCGTTTATAATTTTAAATTGTTTGTAGGTAAAAGTTACGGATTAGTGAAGGTATTGGTTTCCATTTTATGCCCTTCTTAGAACGACATATACATACGTCTTTTTCTTTTCCAAAAAGAGTTTTAGACAAATTATAAGAAAAATTCAACCGCACATTATGTGTAGATCCGTGAACATGATATAACTGCACTTACGCCCGAACGACTCAATTGCAATTGTAATTATGTAAATACACAATTATTAAGGTAGTTAGGCCCAAGAGCACATTTTATGCCTCGAGCATACCTAAAAATAAAAAATGATAATAATAATAATAGTAGTAATATAAGAATGGTTGCATTATTCCTGTTGATCCTGTTTTATATAGTAGAAAGATGGATCTTTTTTAAACTATTGGACCAAATAGGATCAATCAATACAGAAACCAGGAATTATGATGTATAATTCATATAAGACATATACATTTATCTATTGCTTTACGTTTCGCACATTTAGCATGTGCCTTTTCAAAAGCATTTGATAAGTAAAGCATTTGACAAATGTTTAATGTATTCCTTTGTTTTGTATACTACTCAAAAATGTTATGTTTATTGCCAACCGATTGTCAAATGCTTTATGCATTATTTATGCAAAAAGATCCATCTTTCTACAATAATAATAATAATAATAATAATAATAATAATAATAATAATAATACCGATTAAAAATAATTATTGTAATTATATTGTTATTGTTTACAATGTGAATAGTTGTATTTCAGACAAGTATTTTTTTAAACTTTAAATGAACGGAAATTCTGTTTCTGTCGTAGGTTCCCATCAAAGTGGAAGTGCCCATCACCAAGACTGTCCAGGTGCCGGTGGAGAAGCCGTACCATGTGACCGTGGAAAAGAAGGTGCCCTATACTGTGGAGAAACCTTACCACATACCCGTCGAGAAACCGGTACCCGTGCACGTGCCCAAGCCGTACCCTGTGCACGTGCCGGTCTACAAGCATGTGTACCACAAGAGCCATCACCACCATTAATAGGATAGTGCCCCTCCGTGTTGAGCTACCGTGTCCCTTCTTCCCGCACCTCGACCCGCACTCCCCACCTAGAACAGTATTGTCGAACCGTGTGCTAGGTTCCTCGCTCTTTCGAGCGTTGATATCTCTGCACATACTGTTTGTTGCTGTTGCGTTGTTTTTGTTTGCTTTTTTATTTTTATTTGTTGATTTTGTAATAAATTGACTAAGCCTTCTTGTGTCATTTTTAACTACATTATCCTATTACAATAGTATAATAGCCAACTATATTCTTCAACATTAGATCCGTACACGCCACATAAATACTATAGAGGTAAAAAATACTCGAATGTGCAGAACTTTTCTGTAATTTAATAAATATTATTATTACGAAAACTAAAACCATTCTTTCAAGATAATAATTTAAAAGTCAACATCAGCCATAGAAAACGTCTCATTTAATCGTTATTTTACTTCCAAATGTGGACAATATACGAGAAAGCTAATCCGCAGTACGCAAATGCTGATAAAAATGAAAATATTTTGATATAAGTTCATTTGAATGGAAGCATTTAAATATATTAAAATACCTGTCCGCAAGAAAATGGTTATTTTGAAGTATTAAAAATAATTGCAATCCTTTACCGAGCGTGTCTTAAAATTCAGTTAAATTTTTAAATCCAGACATTCTCTCTGTAAGGAAATTCAAATAATTTATGTTGTAATAGATTATTAGAAAAATTTAATTAAGCAATGGAACTTTTTTTCATTAGAAAAAATAATATTTAAATACGTAGATATTTTCAAATCCGGAATTGTAAAACTAGCAAATTAAAATAAAGTTAAAAATGATTTGTTTAAACTCTCATTACTTTCAAAACATTACTTACAACAGGCTGTTCCAACTCGGCCTCTCGCGGGTACAGGCACTCGCGTGCATTCGTGGCTAGCCCAGGAGGAGGTTGTGGAGGGGGAAGAGCTCTTATCACTATCGCTTTGCTTTTCGTGGAAGCAACATGAGTAGTGCGAAGGCTGGCAGAGGACCCCACAACCCCTTTTTTTGTCTCACTGGATACCATGTCACCGCCGATAGAGTCGGAGATAATAGGTTTGCAGAACTCCGTACTTCTAAAGGACAGATATTTTAATACCCATAATTAAGCACGATGACATCAGAATTTACATGTGGAAATCTTCCCCAAGCTTTATAAAATGCTGCTATGCTATGTTTGGGTCAATATTTTGTTGTGAGCTGCCTTTCTCTGCAAGGAAAAGAATAAAAACAAATAAAGAACCCAACTTCAGGATAGGAAATACATCGCAACAATTTTAAGACCGACACCAGATATTGCTTCACATTTTAAGAAAAAATTATTTCATAAACTATTGTTGAATTGAATCGAATTTTACGTTTCCTGTTAAATTTAAAGCTTTCTTACTGAGCACGAGCCTCGGTGTGCCCTCCGCTCCCCAATCCAACCGCTCCCTAATTATGTTATCAGCGACGAATTGTCTCCAAAGGCCAAGGCCAACTGGCTTATATTTCGTCAGGCACCGGCAGCGGGTGCTTACCGGAGATTGCGCCCGCCAGTCTCCGTCAGTGCGCGCGGTGACTCACGGGCGCCCGCTTTCCCGCCCGCGTTGAGTTGCATCAGCCTACAACTTTCAACTTTCAACTACTTTACTTACTCATTAATATCCAAAACTCTCATTACTTTCAAATTTTATAAGGATACACGTAAATCACGATCATTCTTGTTTTATTATTAACATTTTAAAACAGTTTCACATTATAAATTAATGCAAAATATGTGAAAACCACTAAACAAATACAAATCCAGTACTCGCATTTTTTGTAATTAAACCACATAAAGCATAGAGGGATGTTTCAAATACAGTTAAGGAAGTATAAGTTAGGAGAGTATAATGTACTAACGATTCTTGGCGATTTCGTGAGGAGGGTTCCAGTATTTCATGAAATAACAGAAAGACGTATAGATTATGAATACATATTCAGAAATCCGAGGAAAGTACCACAATATCAAAACATTCTAGAACCAAAGATTTTTTCCAAAATGTATGAAGACAATTGGAAAGTGATGTGATGCAATATTTCTTTCTTTCAAATTATTGAAAAAATACACGAACTGCTTGAAAAGTTGACATCGGACGCCGGCGCGGTGGAGGGGGAGCCTCCGCAAGATGACGTGCATGATGGCGCCGGATGTCTTGTTCCAGCGAGACAGAAACGCCGTCACATCCAGATATAACTTGCACTACACTAGCAGGAAAAACGTAAGTGGCAGAAGACACGTCAGAATGCACCAATAAATTGATCAAACAATCAATCCAATACAAGTGATGTTTCACACGTGAAAGCTAAAACAACACTGTTACCAGGATTTGTGAAAAGACCCAGATATACTTACTACTCCAAATTACTACCCCTCACCGCTTACTAGTTCTCTCTGCTCCTCCTCCTCTTCCTCTGCTTTCTTCCTCTCATTGCAATACTCCCCTTTTCTCATACATTTAACTTAGCTCTCCGTCCCCCTATTCTTCATTAATGTTATACAATTGAAAGCCAGATGACGTAAATATTTTTTTCCGTCCTTGTTGTCGGTTAGGTTTCTTGCGGACATGCGACGAAGTCTCTTTCTCATCTCCCTCGTTCGCTACCCTCGCCTCACTTCGGGGCCCTTCCCACTCCACCCTTACAGCGCCGCGCGAGTAAAGTCATTTTTGGGAGGGTACCAATTTGCATATTAATCAAAGATAGCTTATCCCTCGCCTGGGCGCTTTAAATTAAGGGCCAGAGCTCCATTATTTACCTTGCGAGGCGCAGATTTTGTCCAATTACAGTAAGTGATCCGCCTGCCCACCGCCGTCCCCGCCACACAGTGGGTCAGAAATTGGTCACAAATACACATTATTTCTCTTTTGAAATGATTTAGAAAATATTTCATCCTACCAAAAATAAAACGGATTTGATAGAAATAACGAAAAGAAGCAGTATGAAATGCATAAACTAGAATCTTTACCAGAACATCGAGCACAACTAGCTGTGTATACTACATTGAATTATCCTTACGATTAGAAACATCATTGGATGCAATTTTCACATACTGTACTTCGTTTTCACGTTTTTGTCAAATTATTGGTAAAAAGTAGCACAATTGTATGTTATTTTGTATAACGAACTTACTATTATAATTAAACTACAGTAGTTTTGCATATTCTGTATTTTAATTCTTTTAAATTGACATGAATATTTAAAATGTGTAAATCTATGTGACAAAAATAATAACACAGACCAACGACAAAAAAAGAACTTTTTGTGTATATATAACTAGATATTGTCATTTGTAGTGCGCTGATTTCAAGCACAACATTGAAAATGCTCTATTACCCATCATTTGTTCACATTTTAACATTTTGTCTGAATAGCTAGGCAATTGCAGCTCTGAGTCTCTAGGAAAGTATGAGATGCAGGAAGTTATAATGAGAAAGTATTAGGACGACCAAGAGGGTAGTATACGCTTTGGTAAAATATTTCTGCAATGTGATCCCTTCCACTACATCACATAGATAAGCGTGGCGGTTCTACAATCAGAGTAGCATTTGACACGCAGTACCAGGAAATATACATCAATGAACACGTAAAGACTTTGTAGAATTATCAAGCTGTAAAGCTATTTTCTGTATTTAAATAAACATCTGTTGGTATTTTAAAAGTCGTTCACTTTAATTTTCATCGCATATTTTTCCGTATCTTACGAGATGAAATTACATTTACGTACGTATACGTAATTATGCGTACGTATACGAGAAAGTAAAAAGAGCAAGAACGTGTGTTATAACTATATCAGACGATGCCTGAAGAAACTCAAAATGTGACAACGACCTTTGTCTTCTTTGCCTACGGTTGCAAATTGCCGTAGTTATTACACTGCTTACTTTCTGAATGTTAGTTTAATATATTACAATGCTACCTTGGATTAATCTTAATTACCTCATTATAAAAGTCGGACAAGAAACGCTTGAGCTACTGCTCCACGTGACACGCACGTACATCTGAGCTCTAATGGAAGAAAAGAAACAGTCATGTCACTGCCATACTAAAACGGGTCAGGTGCTGAACTGGATCTCTTTGACCTTCTTCGGCCGCGCGATGTGGAATTTCCTCACCATTGCACGGGAAAGGAAACTAATTCGAAGCATAATAATTAATTTAATAATACCAATGAAGTAACAATCACAGATTAATCAGGAATTCTGTTTGATGGTCTGTTGTCAAAATATTCGTTTTGACAACCATATCACATAGTACCGTTTCCATATAAAAAAAAGTGTATTTAATGAAATTAAGATTGCTCTGTCTTGAGGTTGTATTGAAAATGAAAATTTCTTGTAGAAAACACAATAATACCATGTGAGAATGTGTATTTTGAAAATTCTAGAGGATCAGTGATATATGAGATTATTAAATTAATTATTTACAACTTTTAAAAATATAAAGTATTGTCTTGTGAACTATGTAAAAAGCAAACACAAAATGTATTTCATGTTTTTAATTTTTGAAGGTAATATTTAATTAATAAGAAGAATTAATTCAATATTTCATGGTGGGATTAACTGCCAAGGAAACTATGAAAGAAATGAGATTTTAGGATTCGGCCAAGAGTGTGAATTCTTCTTATAAATGACCAAAAACAGAGTGATTTGTCTTTACATATTTATTATACAAACAAAAGTAGGTAACAAAAAATGAAAATACAACAACAATGAGAATGAAACAATGAAACGGAAGCATGCGGCGGGCGATTCAGTCTTGGGAAAAAGTTGACGGGTATCAACCGTGCCAGCCTTTGCCGCCGGTATGGTACACGTGTTTGTAAACTGGGACGTAGACGGGGAAGGGCTTTGGCACCGGGATGGGCACTTTCTTCTCCACAGTCACCGGGTACGGCTTGTGCACGGTGTAAGGCACCTTCTTCTCCGGGGGGGGCCGGTCCACGGGCACGTAGACGGCCTTTGTGACCGCCACTTCCACGGGCACGGGCTGCTTGCTGTACACGGCCACGGGCAGCCGCACCTCCAGCGGGATGGGTTTGGGCACGGCCACCGGGACGGGCTTGTCGTAGTGCACGGGAATCACCTGCGCACGAAATGGAGTGCTGCGGTTAGTGCACTTCATCAACATCAACACAATGGTGGATTCAAACCCGATCGAAGCCCTGAATTTTTAAGTGCGAAAAAATCCTTCATATTCTTTCTTCGGAGGGGAAGAAAAGGCGGTTGTTCCAGATTTACGGCATGTAAAAGACCCTCAAGCCTGTGAGCAAAATTCAAATCGGCTCTTTCGTCACCCGAGTAATACCTCCTTTCTGCGTTGTCGGGCCGAAGAGCAGACCTCATGACCTGAGCCTCACGACGGAAAATAAGGCATCATTGATTGACTGATTATAGTTGAAGTTTGATTTAAATATTTAAGAGCCCATATCATTGAATTTAATCTAATAATGCTCTTAGTACCATTTTCTTTGGATTGGTATTAATTATGATTATAATTATCAGATAATAAGCATATTCTTGAAGGGGGACATATTGTTCAATTGTTTTAAATAAAATGCAAACGTCCAAAAGCCCTCGTTCACGTTTACTTTCTCTTTACTACTTGCCTAGCAAAGAAAATGTAATGCTGCTGCAAAAGGCGGCGATTTTCTACAGAAAACCTCTCGCTGTGGATTCCTGATATAGAATAAAGACAATTCGTGCTTCTCAGTGTAATAAATAACCATCCAATATGCTGGGTTGTCAGAATTCATGTTTTTTGGGTCCTTGATACTGAAAAAAGGGTTAACGACAGTCTCTAGGTGTGACTTTCCTACTTTAATCAACCCTAGTGGCTAAACATGGCCGATCTGAGTGATAACACAGTCCTTGAATATATCTTTTTAGGATAACTGTACATGACTACTAAACGATATTTTTATTTTTTCTCGAATAAAGCTCCAAATTTTTAGATTTTTTTGATATGGAATATAGCAAATTACGCCGATACAAATGACGCAGATCCAATTTTTGTTGAATTTTCTCAACTTCCAAAAATTAGGAGGTCTAAACTTTTTTCCCTGTCTTACTACAATTACAACATTAAAGACATAGATTTTATTTAGTAATAATTTTCCTCAAAGTTAGATATTTAAATGAGGTGAATTGACGAATTTTTCAAAATGTGAATTGATTTCGCGCAATTTTGCGAGAAGGATAGGCAATTTAAAAAAAGGTTTCCTCAAAGACGATTCGAAATTTCTCATCCAATACTTTTTTAGATTGTGCAAATCTAGCTTATGAACATGCACAGGTCCGATTTTCTTTGTACTACGATCTATGGAAAACTGCGAAAGTTACAAAGAATGCTGTTGTAGAACCACTAAGAAGCTGTTGTGTGATCTTTTCAGTATTTTATTAAATAAATTACTGGCACTATATGTAATAAATTACTTAATTTATTAAATTGAAATGTATCCTATAGAAAATTTAAAAAAATATTTACGGTTGAAAAGTTGATTTCACTGCTAATACAATTTTCTTGGTAGATGAAGGCGGATTGTTTTCGTCCTCTTGACAATCTCGTTACAACAACTAAAGGATCGTGATAACTGGACTCCTAATTGCCACAGTTGTAAACATAATGAGTACCTTGGTGGGTCCGGCGTGGCCGCCGCCGCCGCCGCCGCCGTGCACCACGCTGCCGTGGGCGTGGAGGCCGCCGGCGGGCCGGCCGGCCTGGCGTGCATGGCGCGCGCCTCCGCCGCCGCCGCCGCCAGGAGCGCCAGCAGCAGCAGCCGCCGCCGGGGGCAGGCCAGGAGCAGGGCCGGGGGCGTCATCTGCGGTGGTCAGAGGGGTCAGCGGCCGCGGCCAGCGCGCGGGCGAGGAGGGGAGGTACGATGGGGTCGGGGGTGGATTGATGTAAGTTCGGCTGTGTGAATGTCGTTGGGTTGTGTTGTTCAATGAGGTTGAGCTAGGTGAACGCGGCTGGCTCCATGGGTTATTGAAGTAGGGTGAACTATGTGAATGCGATTGGGTTATTGAATTACATTCAGCCCTGCGAATGTGAAGGGTTATGTGAGTGAAAATTGAGCTATGTGAATGATTGGATTACGTAATTACATTAGATTGAGCTAAGAGAATGAAGTAGCGTGATGTGACTGAATTAGCTTGTCTTTGTGCTACGTGAAGTGGTGGGGTTAAGTGATCGAATTAGTAGGATCTACAGTATGTTGATGTGGTAGTATTATATGATTGAATTAGTTCGAGATTTTTGAAATGATTGCGTAATGAGTGAGAAGGGAGTACCAATCCGTGACTGGTCTCAGTGATTGGATTACGTTCAATTTTATATATGTGCTAAGAGAATGCGATTGAAGTAGTTTGGACTATAAGAATATGGTTGAGTCATGCGATTAATGTCGATTCATCTCCACGACAGGTGATGAGTTAATGATCTACGCTTGTAGACCCGGACGAAAAGGGGATTTCTTGGGAGCTTTAAAGGTGAGGGGAAGGGTAGACTGATGTAAGACGCGCTCTGGCGCGAAAGAGTTTAAATGCTCACACTAAGCTAAGCGGGACTACACTCAATACGATTGTGAGATACACATGAGTGAGTTGATATATCAATATATAACAGAGTGGAACCACTTGTTATACTCCATCAGTAAGTAAATTAAGAACTCAAAGGTTGAGAGGAATTTACAGTATTACCTAATGTTTTATAGCTATTGAAATTGTGCTTTTGACTTTTGATGGAGAAGAAGTTATTCATTACGGCAAAGCTAACTAAGTTAGATGTGGTGATGTTAAATAGATGAAATCAGAAGTGAGAATGTTGCGGAGATTCGTAATATTATCTTTATTATGTTACGATGAACAAATTTTATAGGAGATTTATTAAACTTTTTGGGGTTAGCTACGTACGAATACATGATCTATGTTGTTACTTTCTCAAATTGTGTTGAGGTATAACATACTAAAACTGTATTAGATTTCGTTTGATAAAAATATGAGTTGAATATAGGCTGCTTATTTTGTTTTATTAGCTTAACTTCACAATTTATAACTATGTGTTTCAATTTGTTTATTATTATAGCATTGTGAAAATGCAATGTATGCAACTTAATTTGAACTGGAGTAAGATGAGGTCGGTTTCAAAAGCATGGGAGATGAGGTGGTGCTCCCTAGTTTCTAGCCGATTAGGGTACCTTATAAAGTAGCGTGATATCTGAACAGACATAATGAAGCAAGTTTACTCTGTACAGCTGTAACATATATTATGTGCATTTTTCAAATTTGTGTTGAGGTATGTTAAATTGGATTATATATTTTGCCTTCACAGAGCATGTAAAACCATTCAAATGACACTTATTTTATTTGTATTTTATCTAATACATATATAAATCAATGTTTTGTTTCTTTGTTCGTATTTTATACACTGCCGTACCTTTCATACTATTGCGATAAAACTTGTAGACTTATTGCTATCACTTTCCTGGAGGTTATAGCATAAATACCTCTGAACAGGAGCTCTATGCAACCCGCCGCACCCTCAAGTATTACGCACATCTTTGCTGGCTATTCTGTCCGTAATATCGACCGGAATTATTACTTAGCGTAATCTCGTACAAGTAAATTAAGTTTCTCCAAGTCTGGGTATAGCGAAGGCATGCCCAAACTTGAGGGAGAACGTTTTAACATGAGAATACTTGACAACCACATCCATACCAGGACATAGAATAAACCCATACTCGCGAAAAAGGCTTTCACTACTAAACCTTTGGCTGAACGTGGCGTAAAACCTGATTAACGATCACGTGACCAGTAGAGTGTGAAGTGTATCTACATTCCAATCATTCTATCCGGATATCTTATATCACAGTAAAAGAACGTTCAATTTAATCTAAAAGCATTAAACTCTCTCTCTCTCTCTCTCTCTCTCTCTCTCTCTCTCTCTCTGTATATATATAGGTTGCTACAAATACAAATGTACACAATAATAAAGAATACAAACTGGTACAGCTTTCTTAAGAACTTGTTTCTACGCTTATTGTCAGGATTTCCCTCGTATTATGAAAAATATGTTTCACACTAATGAAATTTATATTCTTGTATAGCAAAATTGAAATCCACCTTTTACATTCGACGAAACCAATGGATTGATTTGATTTGATTTTTTCGTGTTTCCGGGCGCGTCAACTGCTTTGGTCATTAGTCCCGTTAGTGTAGTGCATGTTTTTTCGCGGGAGATGGCGATGATCATTCCAGCTGGATGGTGAGATCCGGCGCCGACTTTCCGTCGGCTAGCGGGGTTTTCCCCTAACCAGGACTCTCCCACCAACGGGGCACCGCCCCAGCCGGGACAAGCTCTAAGCTCCCGACCGGTCTCCCGGAAAATGTGGTAGTGTAGTGCATGTTAGTGTAAGTGTGTGTGTGTAAGGGGAGAGGACAGGACAAGGAAGAGGAAGGAGAGATGGCGCGCGGTCCGTGGCCCGTTTGATAGGGTACTGCTCCGGCATTCGCCTGATGTTGATCGGAGAAACTACGGAAAACTACCGATCAGAGCAGCCGGCCGCAAGAATTCTCCTCCAGACAGCGACTGAATTCGACCTAGTGAAAAGCTAGAGTCGAAAATCCTGCCGCCATTCGGACTCGAACCTAGGACCCCCCGGTCAGAGGCGCTGCAGCGAAACCAATGGACTTTTACGAACATCGTGCTACAGAATGCAAATATGCTTGATTTTGCTGTGTTAAAATACATTAACACTGATTAGAGAGTTCCAGAGACCCCCAAATATTTTAAATTTCTATAGCAAATTCTATTAGGTGAAAATAAGCTTTTTTGCTTTAAGTAAAATGTAAAAAAACGATTTTTTGCTGCAAGAATACTTTCTCTATTCTACGTATATAGTATACGAGAATGTAAAAAGAATAAATATTTAAGGTCATAGCAAAACTGTAATTTTTTGATAGCATTGTGCACCCCAAAAATCACGTACTCTGATCCCGTTAACCCTAGCATTTTCTGAGTGCCGAGTGTGAGTGTATTGAGAACGATCGACGTGTAACTGAATCCACACCAGCACTGATGCTACTCCGGCGAAAAGCATAAATAAGCAACGACTCCTTAGCGAAATGATTGTCCAATTCTAGGTTGATAAGATCACTCATTATACTGACACGGCATTACTTTCGATGGACTCATAATTTACAAATTGTATGATATGGTGTAATAACACCATACGATTCCGAACGTTATTCATATCATAGACCTTTTCCACTCGACCATACCTCATTCAGCATTTTAATTGAATGTTAGATCTAGTGTAGGTCATCAGAGTCATTACTTAATAGATAAGTCTATTTTAAAATTATCCATGTGGCTTATTCCATTAGTAGTCTTCATTTTGTCTTGTCTTTTCAAGTCACCATTCTTCTCGAAACGAAACATAATATGTTCAGGACATCGTTTTCCCTCTCACCACGTGACCGAGATGGTTGTAACTCAAAGGAAGCCAATACAAAGAGAATATTCTAACTCAATGAAGTCATTGTCAAGTGCTCCGAACGGAATTGAAAATATTGCCAGTCACATGACTAAAATGGCAACTGAACACGTTTGTAAGCTTCAATAAAAACAATTCCGTAAGATTTCAATGACGGAGTAATATGACTTACAAAAAAACTAATATAATAAACGCCAGTATTTAAAATGTTTCAAACTTTCTACTTCAGTGACACTATTAACTGAATATCCATTCAGACTGCACAATTTACTGTCACAATCAGGACTCACATATACCTTTGTAGTTCGAAGGGGTTGACTGGCAGTACTCTGAAAGAGGGCAATGCCCCATGCTCTCTCCTCCATCAAGAAATAAACACGCACGAACATTGTCCCAAATATTAGTATAAAAATAGAAAAATAAATGAGTTGTTACAGAATGTAGCAATTGTTGGTCACAAGGTTAACACACAGTTATATGCCTAAATACAATATGCGTTTCATTTATAATAATAAGTACTTATTTGGCGTGATACTGTGAACATGATGTTATTTAAGCACAGCATTTCATCGCATATTCAAAAACCGTTTTGCTTTGTCTGCGCATGAAATAGTTCCGTTCATATTCCGTACTCATGTATCTCATTAAGCACCTCAGTCGAACGTTAAAAGATCCACTAAGTCATGATATTCCTAAGCCTTATTTAACAAGTAATGAGTTATCATCGTTTTTATTTTTCAATGTTCCTCATTTTCGTGTGCCGCTATTCTTCCCATATTCAGAGGAATTCGCCGGGAGATTGCTTTCTGAAGTCGACGCAGAATAGAAGTGGTGTGCTCGTGGAAAGACAATTGCAAGTGAAGTCGTTCCCTGTTGCTGGCTGCGCTATTGTTTTTGCGTGAAACTAAGTGCTCTCCGATACCCTTTCGCTCCCGCATTCTGGAACGTGCCTCCTTCAACGTCCCTTTCACCACGACTTCTTTCTCTTGATGATTATGTTGCTGTTGGTGGTGGTTCCTGCTGGTTAGTGAAGATATTATAGCTCAGATAATTTCTTTCCGACCACCAAAAAACTAGGTCAATGCCTTGGTCAATGTTTGTTGTAGGGCGTTTTAGATATCGCGAAATCACTAGTAACAAATTGATAGGATTTTTTATTGTGTGATGACGTGTTCGAATAGGTAGTAAAGTTTCGGTGATGACGAGTTCGAATAGGTAGTAAAGTATAGGTAGATAGTTCGGATGCAGTAAATTTCCATTTACTGCATTAATGAACATTAATCTTCATATATAATAAAATAAAATAGTTTGCTTTGTATATAACAGCAGGGAACAAAATATACACTTTTTTACACAGAAAAATTACGTTTTCGAAATACAGGCATTTATTATTTCAAACATTTTATTACTTTCTACATTCTCACCTAGATATAATATTAAAATATTCTGACTCACCTAGAAAGTAGAAAATGACGCTTTTCTTATATATTTTGCCTGTGGAGCATCCCTCTTTATCCAACAATAATCGGCCAGCAAAATCATTTTTACCAGTGTAATGAAAACTAATTCTTGTTTTCTAATTTATCTAATTATTAATTAGTTAAGAATGGTTGAAACTCTAAGTAAATGTAGAATGATTTGTATTTTTGAACACGTGTAAATAGCATTACAAATAGTATTTTAAATTTATTCGGACTTACTACATTCCTAGTACAATAATATTCAAAACTACGATCTCTTTACGTCGAATTAGGATTATCCACCCAAGTCAAAGTACAATTGAAATGCGTTAAAGCGTAGAACTGCTGCCATTGCACTGCACGTGGAAGTGGGTATTGAGGAGCTCCAGGGTGTCCGCGGCCGAACTCTGGGCCTCTGTCGTCCCTGGCGCCCAGCCTCCAATCAGAATCCTGGGTAACTGGCTGAGACCCGAGATAATGACGCCCCACGGCCCTGCTCAGACCTTCCGCCCCCTACCTTCGAGCTCCCGGCCTCCCCAGACCAGGACCACGAATTCGGACTCCGTGGCAGAGGGCAGTGGTTTGCCCCAAAACAAATGCAGCACGTGCCTAAGGTGCGATTGTTTACCAGTTGTTCATGTTATTCCGAGAAGCTATAAAGCGTAGCCAGTTTGTCGCAGTCACAAATCCTTTAGTGGGAGCTTTTCGTATTTTTAATAAACTGTTTTATTGAGATTGTGACTTTCTAAATAAAATGTCACGGCCTCTATGTGTTTCAGTCCTACCGTATTTTTTAAAGATAATAGATCTCCAATGAACACACATTCTGAATTTATTTTATGTCTCAATGCATGTACTAGGCTATTTGTCTAGTCTCGAAAAAAGAATGACGAGAGCATTCAAGAATATCCTCTAGCTAAAAATGCACCGGTAAAAATAATAAAAAAATTTGCAATTCTTTTTAAACACAAATTGGTCGTCTCGAATTCATTACGTCCTTTCATTTTGATCCTGTGTAGCCAATGCCTTTGTAGACCATTAAATCTATTAATACGATAAATTCTATTTTCAACAAAAACTTCATTTTAATTTTGTGCAAACAATTTTAAACAAGTTCCGTTATTCAAAAAGGAATACGCTGGTAATTTTTTTCAGGCCTTCAATACCGTCGCAAACAGTGAGTAGTGCTATGACCTGTGCATTAAACAACGGCGTCAATTAAGCGAGAAATTTCGCCTTAAAGTTGAATCGACGTGAAATTTAGGGCCAGCGCATTGAGGGTGAGGGGCATTTGTATTTCCTGCGCCTCTGCCACCAGCCTCCGCACCGTCTACTGCCACGGCGATGGCCCACCGTCCCGCTCCACCCACTCTTCCGCCGCCTCGGCCACAGCCACCCGCCATCCGCCTGCCCTGGCTCCCGCCTCCCCTAGGCTGCCGCCTGCTCTAATCGACGGTTGTCCGTCCGACCAACACCAGGCGGATGCCGAAGCAGTACAAAGGGCTTCGGAACGCGCGCAATCTTTCCTTTCTTCTCCTTGTCCTTTCCTCACCCCTTACTTCCATACACACTTACATGCATTACTCTACCACACATGCCAAGATACAAGCCACTAGGCGCAAGTGTAGAGCTCGTCGCGAGTGGTGCGGGACCAACTGGTGAGAGGCACGTGGCTGGGGAAAATCCCGCACGCCGTCGTGTAGGTCGGCTCTGAGTTTCACCATCCAGTGGAGGAAGAATCGGTCACCTCACGTGATAAAAAACATGCACTACATTTACGGTATTAATTGGCGTCCCCCGGTAACAAGAAATAATCGACCAATGAATCAATCCCTCATGTCGCAGGACCGCCTACCCGCCTCCAATATTCCACCTCAACCGCCCAACGTCCGCCAGTGTCGTTCTTGTCCTGACCGCCGACCCCTCCGCTGAGTCTCCTCCTGCGTTGTTCCCACCGCCTCCTCCCGCCTCCGTCGTCCCCTCTACCTGGATTCCCTCATTGTCCGCCCCAGGGTCGTCCCTCCGCGTCGGATAATTGTCATGAAGCCGTGGCCCCCTAGCGCCCCTCTCCCCCCAGCCCTTTGCCCCGCCTCACTCCCTGCTTCAGGGCTAATCCACAGGCGCGGCCCGTGTAAGCGTTTGACTTAATTTCATTCACTGTCAGCGAGATAACAAATGAACCGCTCTTAATTAATCTCGTCGACAGTCGTCGCCGTCCGCCCGACCCCCCGGGGGGGGGGAGGAACGCCGCAGCTCATAATCGGCCTCCGACGCCACGAGGTGTTCGCGCTCCCAAGCGATGTTCACCCCCTCCCCCCTTTGCAATAGCCACTAGAGCTTCTGAAAAGCATTCACATTCTTAGAGGAGTTTAAAGATTCTTCTTCGTTACAATATTTTATGATTATTATGTTACCGTATTGATTATCATGTATCTATTTTTGCATTAGATGAATTGGCTTGGGCAGTAATAAGATAAACTACCTGTCCCAGGAGTTATCTCGCTAATAGTGAATGCAAGTCTTTTTTGATTTTGATGAAACTATGTTTTATCTTGTTTCTGTAGATACATTTTTCTTTATTATGAAGGCTTGGGCAGTGACAAAATGAAATAGTTCAATCACAAACAAAATATTTACATTTGCAAATAGCGGGAGGCTTGCTGTGGCTTACGTGTTTTATCTTATTCATGGCTTCAAGTCTTTCATATTGAATCTTCTAAGATTCTTCTACAATGTAGCAAATACGAGCATTATCTTGTTTGTATATCGAGACTATTTGATACAGTTATACTTACACTCACTCTGTCACCTTTTGTTTGATTTAAGTTAATTATGAAGATACACATTTTAAGGGCATACTTTTTAATTCTAATTGAAATCTGAAAGCACTTAAACTTTTGTTCATCCACTTTCATATTATTTCATATATCCTAGAACTATTCGTAAATATTCATTCAAGTCGCTTAATAAAGATTCTCGCCGCTTTCATATTGCCCCGTTATTATTAATATCACCAGCAAACACGAGATAAAACTTAGCAAGTATAATCTTCAGGGATTTTCAATTATCCAACAAATTATGTCAAGATGTCTTTGAGTGTAAATGAAACTTTTTTGACACAAATACCCACTTCTATTCTCTCTGTTTCTTTACAAATAAAATTTATTCTCAATTATCTCACAGAACAGTTCTCTAAATTTCCTATCTAAGTTCGGATTCGACACATTATTTATTCTTCGTGTGCAATCTTATAGCACAAGTACTTGTATAATCATAAATGGAACTACGTGAACAGCGTAAAATGATCCGTTTTATTTTTATGACGCTTCTTCCAGATCTAGTAGCGTACTCACTGCAATAATGAATAATATGAGACATGCTAAGTCATCTAATGGTTTGTATACTCTCTCAACGGAAATTTCTTCAGAACTCAATATTCTTAGCGACACAATAATACTAAAAAGGGACAAATAAACCATGACATGTGCGAAAGAGTCAAACGTATGACTCATCGTTCAGACGCTCCCTGCCGACAAACGATTTCACCATTGACCAAAAATAATTGGATCATGATCTACGTCATGGAAGCCTTTATTCCTTAGCTAAGTAAAAACGTACGTTCTTCTGTGATCCAAGGAGAAGAAACACACTTTTCAATTCGCTGCTTTGTAGATTCTCCTGATGTCTGTTTTGAGTGCTATTGATCATGGCATCATCATCATCATCATTGATCATCATTTATTTGTCCTGAACATGACAATGACTAATGTACAAAATTTGCAATATTTTGGATCGTATTCCTACCAAATCGTTTCTGACTACCCGTCGAACGCGATTGAGGTTCTCTTCAGACGTATACAATAATACACACACAAATGAACTCATTTTGTACATTACGGATTCGGAAGCATAATTTACATTCCATAAGGATGACGAAAACCATTTAAGGACTTAGGGCGTTTCATTTCCGAATTAAGCACCCTAGTAACATGTAATGCGGGTTGCATTTGAGTATGCTGTGTTTTTTCTTGTATTATTATTTGTGAGATTCTAAATCGTCCATCTTAAATTTTGACGCAATTGTATGGTATAATGATAAACCACTGGGGAAAATTCACTTGCCAGTAGTAGCAGTATATGTTTTTTTTTGTTGTTTTTTTGCGTTGACGTCGTCTCAAAACCGTCACCTTTCCTCAGCGTGCCATATATATAATGACGTATTCATTTCACCGTAACTAGGAAACCTCCGCCGTTAAGTTCGCCACATGTCTCTCTTATCCCTAACCCTGGGAGGGGGAAGAGACATGGGGATATGGTTAGCTGACCGGCAAAGCCCCATTGACCCAAAATGCCATATACACATATTGGAAATAGTTTCCTAGTCAAAACAAAAAGTGGAAAATTCTTACCTGCAAAACTAATCATTCGCCTGCCAACAGGCATTTCGCCGGTGAGAGAGGCGGCGAGGACGGTGAGGCGCCGGAGGAAGGAGGGGCGGGTGGGGACGCACTCAAAGGAAACTTCTCTCACCAGAGGGCTCCCCGTTCTCGCATCCCAGCTCTGCTGACAAATCGCGCGCGACGCTCCGCCCAGAAAACTCATTTTTCACGAAATATAATTTCGACTTCCTCCCCTCGCCCGTCCTCTCCCTCACCACAGCCTCGAGAAGAATTAATAAAGTTTCCTTCGGCTTTGATTCCTCGATAACTATGGCTCTTTGGGACGTCAACTCCAGCTCATCACTTTCGTTGAATTTCAGAGTACTTTCACTTAGGATTATGATTCGTCATTACTTGACGCTAAAATTTTTTTGAATGTCTACATCAAAAGGAAAAAGAGAGGAAAATTTACAAACGACTTTATCTAACATTGTTTACAATTCTAAATCAAAAACATAGAAAATTTCTTTTCAGGGTATACAGTATGCAATCATCACGATAATAATTCTAGTAACGAATTGAGGAACTAATTGAATAATAAACAATGTACTTTTTATTAGATTTTTTAACTTAATACAGAAGCATGTAAATGAATTATAACATGGACGCGAACTGAAGTGTTCTGCCAAGAAAGAGTTATTGTTTTTAAATTTTCTATATTCATTCACTGAACTTTTATACTGATTGAATACATTTTGATTTTCTTGGTATTAAGAAATACCAACAGTAAGAGTAGCAATAATATGAAAATTTGATGATAAAACATATAATATTTTGTTTCATATTTTAATAATTATCTCATAATTATCAATTAATCTCCAATTTCAGCATATGCCTGGAAAGATATATTATACTTAAATCATTCGGTACACATTAATCTGATTCCTGTAAATCCAGGTAAATTGAATAAAATACACAACAAAACGTACTATCGTACTATTTGCATTAACTGAAAAGAAGCAATGTCAAGGAAAATATGCACATTAAAGAATTTATCAATTTTTAAAATTCGTACAACATAATTTATTTAATAGCACATGGCAAATTGTTTTTTATAATTGAACGACAGGTCCTGAAGATGAAATTACGAATTATTTGCTCATGAGTAACAGATTATTGCCAAAATTTATAGTCATTTTAACCATCAATTGTTGAAGATATTTCGGCAACTGCGTGTTAGCAATTCAGGGATAGAAACATATCAAAAACTGGTTAAACAATGAAAGGCAAAGAAAGAGGGAGAATTTCAATAGGAACTTCCAGAAAACAACTTTGTCTCCCAAAATTTGCTACAAGAAATTCAAAGAAGAACAAAGAACAAGACGAAGAATTCTTTAATTATGTATCGCATAACCATAATATTGTAACATCCTCGTGTCTTCCCAGTAAGGCCTGGCTATTTCGTGCAGCAAAGATTCCACACGGTGATCGGAGTCCGAACGGTCGTAATTTGAGCATCCTGCATTCGCGACCTACTAGCCAGCGAGCGTTGGGTCCCTCAGTCGAATCCGCATTGCGGGCGGCCACTTTAACGCACCCGCGCGCGCAGATAACGCAACCCGCGTCACACTGCCACGCCGCGCCGCGCCGCGCTGAGGCACGCGTGCGCGCGTGGGCCACGCGTGACCGTGCGCGTGCGTGCGCTGCGTGTCGGGAGCCCCTCCGCGGGTATTTTACAACCGTAATGAAAACAGAATGGGCCGCTGCTCGAACACGCGTGCAGCATACAAATTCATGCGCAGATGTAAACATCCACTCGGCGATCGTGTCCGCGCGAAAATTAAATCCACACCCCCTCCTGACCCTTCGCCCCGCGCCCACGACGCTGTCACCGCCCGCGATTTTCCCCGCCCCTTCCGAATCCACCGACATTCCGACACGAAGCCAATTTGTTGATATCCAGACCCTCTCGACGCGATGAGTTGCGCCGTGGATTTGGGATCTGAAAATCGTTACCAGAATGCAACCTCAGTATTAGTAGCCTCGAACAAGGTTCCAGGAATGTTAACAAAATCACGTTTTTAAAGCATTATCGAAAGCGGACATGTAGAGCAGCCTATGGGCAGAAACGTGCTTTGCAACGACACAAAATGCAGGCTGGTATTGAAGCATGTGTTTTACATTACGAAACATTCTTTCCGAAGAACTCGCATCGTTAAATAATAATTCTGATTCGTTATGATTGCTGTAATTACTGTATTACTAATAAACATTTCACAAGAAATTATAGCAAAACCATACTACAGAAAGTTTTGCAAATATATTGGAGATTAAAATTTGAGTACTAATATGTTGACTCGATGGACGCGAGATTTTCACCGATATACGACACGAAAAAAGCTTGTTATGTAAGTTAAATAAAAAATGGTGCCCTGTGGTATTAAAATTAAAGGGTTTTGAAAGTGCCACAAGATTGCATGTCAAGCGAGTAATTTAAGAATCAGTCAATGTCGAGTGCACAATTTTGCCTGAAAATGCTTTAATTGCGGGAAAAAGTCAAATCCATTTTGTCTGTCAGCATTTATTGTGAACGAAACGCATGATTTTCTAAATTATATCTCCATGATCGAAAAAACGTATAAGTGTATCTGCTAATTTTTTGTTCCAGCCAAGGTCATTTTTCCAACTGTACGAAAATATAATTGAAGTAGCTGCAGTGATTAATATACTTTTAATAAAGGTATGCAGTGATAGGTATACTTTTTTTACCTTGCATTTATTAATGCAAGGTAAATACATTTTTTTCAATTTCAATGGGTAACATGCAATGAGTACCTTCTTGAGACAATATTTCCCTTTTCTTGCACTTTTCATTTTATTTTCGTTTAATTCAATTATAATAATTAACGAAACGAGAGTATAAAGAGTGGGATAATTGCACAAGTTCAAGAAAACGAGAGACGATAGCGAGTTTTTCTATATACCACGAGTGCCATTATATTCCTTTATACATATGTTACGCTCAATATTTTTCGTTTCCATTTAAGAATAATTTAAAGTTAAAGAAATTTTAATATATTTGCATATATTTTCAATTCCAGGCATGTGTTAGATGACGTCACATAGCTTCTGAAAAATATCTAATTTAGTAGGCGTTGCATTGTTTGTTTGCAAGAAATATTGTTGAAGGCACTGAAGATATTGCGGATAAAATACTAGAAGAAGCTGACAAACTCAAGAAAACATTACTTCCTTCAAAAAGTAAAGACAGGTATGAGAGAGAATTCCGCTAGTATAAATATTGGGGAAAAGTAGTCATTCCCACACAGTTTTGCTAAGGCGTACTTTTTAGAACTGGTAAACACACAACTGATCTTTACATTTTAACTTTCTCGTATACATACGTATTTACGGGAGTAATATATGTAAGTATAGAGAAAGTTATGTAATGCTGCGGAAAATCGATTTCGAGATTTCAATGGAAATACACGTTTTGGAGTCCCCTGATGCCGAAAAATTGTTTTTTTTTCAAAATGTCTGTCCGTCCGTCTGTCTGTCCGTCTGCCTACCCGTGTGGCTGCCTGCCAGTGTGTCTGCCTGCCCGTGTGGCTGCCTACCCGTGTGACTGCCTGCCCGTCTTTCTGCCCGTCTGTTTTCTCTGTCCGTGTGGTGAATGTGATCAACACTACCGCTTGAGCAATTCGGACGATTTTTTCCAACCAGAATAAACCACTGTCGATGTGACTTGAGTCGAAACTCTGCGATTTTGAGGAACATTCATACATTTTTGGAGGTACTTTACATGAAACTCCACGAACATTTTCAAAATTTTCTCCAAAGACTCCAAATTTGTCTTGAAATTTTTGGTACGTTTAATGTCAAACAAACCCTATACGATGACATAAACGCCAAATTGCTTTTTTTTTCAATTTTTTAAAAATTACAAAAATGTAATTTTTTGACTTGTCTCCCACGTCAGTAATATTTACATTAGCGGCGTTTTAATCTTCATTAATACTGTTGAATTAATATTTCTGTAACCATTAAAAAACCGAAAAGTAGAGAAAATGTTAAAAAATATACTTTCGCCGACAATAGATGGCAGGTGGCCAGAGAATGGATTAAGACCTGAAAGACAGTCCACACCAACGAAATTAGAAACATTTACTAGAAAGTCTGCGCCATTCTGTAACACCTCTCGTTTACATTCGTAATCCGTTTTACACGTAAAATAATTAATTTATTCACGGTAAATATTTTATGTTGCGCCATAAGTACACTTCCCCAATTTAGTTTTATTCCTTCGTTGTTCATATATAGTTGTTATAGATACGTAATATGAGATGTACATTTTTGTTCATGTTTCATGCCCGACTGAAAATACCTCGGCTATAGCTGTGTTATAGCTTCTTAATTAAACGATTTGGCTCCATTTCTGAATTCTGGTTAGTGTGTGTGCATTTTTAATCGCAAGGTGGAATTTTAATTGCACGCGTACTATTAACATAGAGATAATCAACGATTTTTCATGGAATTCATGAGCATATTTAGTTAACTAAACGAAAAATGGAATTTAACCGAATAATTCCTAATAGTATACAATAATTTATGTAGTGTATAAAGTAGGTGATCTAATATAATACTTCTTTTGTCCATCTAAGATCATCTAAAACGGCACATCATAAGGTCCAAATGTACGCATAAGAACAGCTGCACCATTTGCATCCGAAAGTTCTCCTATTGAATAGATGTGAAAAAGCCATTCACTTTCTTGTTTAAATTTTTAATATATTTTCACAAAGACCGCCGCATTGAAAGAGGAACACAATATACACTACAATCATTCAATGGAATTCACGAGATACTATTCAAAGGCTTTCGTGAAATAATGCCTGAAGTTATCGAACACTAATATTCAGCAATTTGCTTTGTGTTAATTAAAACTTTCCATGGCTACAAATGGAATGGTAATTTACGTTCATTTTTAATTAATCTTATCTTTTGCGCAAACATTTATTGAGTATTTTAAAACTCAAAGCATTCAGAATTGTAATTTTCATTCATAATATTTTACTAGTGAGATTGTACATTTTTTACAGAAACTAAAATACTATTTCTAAATATTGAAAGTGTTTGTAATGTAAAACTTTGAAAAATGCAATTTGATTCTTAACATTAACCATCATTCTGCCATCAGTTTAAGGTAGGTATTTTCTAGAGCTGTGTTCATTGCAGAAAATACTGTTCGCAGTAAATGCGTACTAAATTACATTTTTATTAAAAATTATGAATATTTATATGCAATTTGCCACACTGTGATTCAATAGTTTCTATTTTTGTAACATTTTGTTACATGTAGAAGTAGATAACCTTAAATCAAATAATCTATAAACAAGCTTTATGTACAGTGCTAGATTTATATATAGCTTAACAACATATTAGATTAAAAATATATAATTTGATCATTTCCTGCACATTGAGACTAGCGAAGTATTTGGCTATGCAAAGCAGACAAAAAGGACCTTAAAATTAACTCTACATAGCAAAACTGCTGGTACAAAAAGTGGGATTGTAGTTTTCGTAAAACACATACCCAAGAATTGATATTATATTTCAGTATCTAAACAGTCTAAACGTTGCATTCTACTAAAAGTAATTCTTCTCTTAAATCAATTATAAGATTTATCAAATGCTTGAAATAGTAATATCATGGATAGATGGAAAAAATAGAAAGAAAAAGAAAATTACAGGTGTAAACAATCTGTTAAATGCTGATATACAAATACATTTTCTGGAATTAAGTTAGACAATGTATAATGTATTTTTATATCACAATAAATAAAAGTTGGAAACAGTGAACTGCGGAAAAATTAAAAAAGAGAAATAAAACAATTATATGAAATTAAGTAAATATTGCAAATTGTAATTTCTTAAAAAATAATCGAAATATTTCAGGGTTCATAGTATTGAAACACCCAATCCTTCGCAAAACCTTCACTTCTTTTTGACTAATCTCAAAATATAGACAAAACCTCTCCCGGAATCTACCCCAAGGAATCATCGCATGGAATTAGAAACTCAACTCGCAAACAAACCGCAATGACATGGTGCATGACTCACCATGGTTCTCGGGACTCGGGTCCTCTCGAAGCGAACGGGTCCCAGCGACTGGCCGCCATCGCGCCCCGTCGCGGTAATATACCTGCGCCACTTTCACCGCGTCACCCTTTTTTCGCCCCTGCGGGACACCCCTGCAGACCACGTTTTTCCGTGGGGCTGTGGCAGGGCGGGTGGGGAGGTTGCAGGTCCCCTACCTTCGCGCCGACGGAGTGTTCCGCTGCGAGACGAGGCGAGGTCGCGAATATGAAAGGGCAGCGCAGGGGAATCCCCCTTCCCTTCCCTCACCTCCCCATTCCTGGTTGTTGCGTCGATGAGAGAGGGAGAGAGAGGATCCATCCAAACGAAACGGTGGGTCACTGGAATGGCGGTGCTCGACGGCGATTGCGCGCGATGCAGGGTGAAAGGGGAGCAGAGTGCCAAGTGTTGAGCGGTGGAGCCGATCCAGTGATACAGCCGACACCACAAGCCCAACTGCCCTTAAAAGTGCTGTATTTATTTTAACATTCACATTCCATTAGCCGATTCAGCTCATCCCGCGTATTTAATTTTAATATTATTTATTAATGTTTATACAATATATAATAATCACTTATTTATTTTCGATTTTTTATTGTAGTGCGTGCAATACAATATATAATATCGCTTATATTTTGGATAATAAAATGTCTAACATTAAGAGATAACTAGTATGTAAAAATAACAAATACAAAATAAAAGCGAATTAGACTGTAAAGGTGGCTTAAGGCATCAACTGTCACTGTAGTTCCTCAGACGAAGAGGACCTGTATTCGAGACCCGACGGTGGCAGGATTTTCTACACTGGCTAGAACGAATTCAGCCGCTGTCTGGAGAATTCTAGCGGCCGCTTGCTCTGATTGGCAGTTTTCCGTGGATTCTCCGATCAACAACAAGCGAATGCTGGAACAGAACCATAACAAACGGACCAGGACCGCCCGCGATTTTTCGTCCTGTTCCTTGTCCTATCCTCACCCCTTACTTACATATACTTACTCTCACATGTAATACGCTATCACACTTGTCGGGAACTTAGAACTTATCTCGGCTGCGGTGGTACGTCACTATGGGTGACATTCAAGCTCCCGATTAGATGAAACCCACAACAGCTGATATAGAACTACAAATCCAACGTTACAAAATGTGTCAAGTATTTTAAAGACTCTGTACTGTAATTTGACGGAAATACCAATCTATCACCTCATCTCTTGAATGAGGTAGTTAAATCCCCGTGATAACCCAAAAGACCTTTGCCCATAAATGTGTAATAGTGTACTAGTTTAATAATAATAATAATAATAATAATAATAATAATAATAATAATAATAACAATAATAATAATTCCCAATTCTTTTTAATATTTTCAGCATTTTACACAGTATAATTGGGTGGTTCTTAAAAACGACACGAAGTAGTGAGAAAGTCATGTAACGCTGCGCAAAAAACAGGGAATTTTCGACAGAAAATTCTTATTACCGAGCCGTGGTAACGACAAAGTGGATAAATCCAGTTTTTAAATTTAGGAAAAGAATCCTCTATCACTTGGTGTAGCCCAAATACATGTTTTGTGGTTTCTTGATACCGGAAAATAGAATGACGGCAAAGCGTCTGTTCATCTGGCCCTCTCTCTGGCAGTCTCTTCGTCCGTCCGTCTGTCTGTCCGATCTAGCTGTTGTCGTGGCCCCTTGAATTTAAAACCCATATTTTAAATTTGGGGGGTACATTACAAGAAGCCCCTAGGGCATTTCGCCAATTAAAAAAAAAGGCTCCATCGTTTTTGATTAAATATTTCTGTGGGATTGTGTAAAGAACGTTTAAGAGAATAGGTCTCAAGTTCGTGAAAAACTGAAAAACTCTGATAATTCGAAAATTGCAAAAGTACAAATTTTTTCGGCGTCTTCTTACAACTACAGTTATGAAGATAGAGAAATTTTCCTTATCTGTTCCTTAAAGATAAATTTTGAAACAAGGTCATGTACAATTTTTGAAAATCTGAATCCTTGTCGCAAAATTTTGGGAGAACGTACGGGTGAACAGTACATCCTGTATTAGCACCACTAGTTACTTTTATATTCAAGAATGTTTAAAATTACGATCAGATAGTTTTAATAATTAATGCATTTTCCAGAAAATTGACAAAGAATTATACACATTATAAATAAGATTGATTCTGTCATTACAATAAAGTTAATTGCAAAAATTATGAGATTATTTCAAATTAATGGCATTAAAGAAAAAAGGGAAATTTGATGCATTTATCCATTAACATATAGATAATGAATATTGAAATAGGTATTTACCAGTAATACCATAAATAAACAATACAATAAAAATATTGTTTTCACCTGTTCTGTAGGTTTTGCATAGCAAAGGCTTTTAAATTACAAAGCAAGTAAACATAAAGTACTACGTCATTTCACTGAAACTTTCCTGATAACTAAGGTTTAGTTACGTGTTTCACTCTTTAATAAAATGTTTATTACTATTGTTGTCATTCTTACATATGTATCTTATTGATTTCTTATCAAATTGTTGCTCGGTAAATGCATATTCCTTTTTTTCTATAGACCGAGTCAGTGAATGTAACAATCTAGTTAGCTATTTGTGTCGCAAGCTGGGTACTTTGGAATAGATGTTGGGTTGAAAGGGAGATATGTAGACCATTGTATTCATGTGTACGTGTGTACGTGTGTACGTGTGTATGTGTGGTGTGGAAACTGCTTGTGTGCGTGAAGACGTGCAAATTAATGTATGGACCCTTTGAGTTGAGTTCTACGACTGTGGGCGGTAAGCATGTTACATTTTGTTGTGTTATGGAACTTGTATGGAGAAAGTAAATGTGAGGACGCGAGCAAGCGTGGGTGTGTTGTAAAGTGTGCTGGTTTGGTGGTCAATGACGGATGGTTGGAACTGAGATGGGCTGCTATTACATTGTATCTTGAACAATTAGTGGGTGTTTGTACAAATAAATGTTTTTCGGAACTTAATTTTACTTAATATATACTTAAGAAAATTAACATGCTCAAAAGCTAAATTTTTTGGGCCACCATTGAGACATTTTGATGTTGGTAGTGACTCAAGTAAGTGACACTGAAGATTCAACAATATTACGTTAACTGAAAAAGTAGATTAATTTTTGAAGAAAGATACAAAGAAGGACTAGTTATATTATCAATAGTATCAAAATCTTCATTTTTTAAAAAAATGTTTTTAAAAATTTTAATAAAAGAATGTATAAGAAATATGTTTCCGCACTAAAGTTCTATTTTTGGGTCGTTGTTTCAGTGCAATATTCGTATAAGAGATGTCTGGGGTTTCATTGTGAAAGCAATACTAAGAGAGGTTCAAACACATACAGTGAATCTAGTGTGGTGTTAGTAGGCTGAAACGCCAGTTTTGTCCTTGAAAAGGTTTTATTGCTACTGACTCTTTTTGCAGCAAAGTTATATTTTTATATAATATTTAAAATATCAAAAGAGATCTAATCAGTGTGCCGATATGCAAAATTCCTATACTTGAAATTTCCTATTGAGGTTCCAATGAGTGCACGTAAATCGCATGTAGAAATTACAAGCAATTTACACACTGACAATAGTTTCCTTTTAGGACTGATTTTCGATTCAAAACTGAACTGGAAGAAACATATACAACACATAGTTGACGATTGTAAAAAAAGAATAAACATCCTGAAATGCATTTCTTTCATTGGGGGGCTGATAAAAGCCTTCTCATGTTAACATATAAAGCATTAATCCGATCGAAAATCGACTATGGATCTATTATATATGCTTAAGCAAGCAAAAAGGACAACATGAAACTGGAAGTTATACACAACAAATGTCTTAGAGTATGTACCGGATGTTACCATAGCAGTCCCATTGGAAGTGTACTCATTGAAGCCAGAGAACCTAACCTTTCACATTGCAGAGAATATTTAACATTAAAAATATGCTCTCAAAGCTGCTTCGTGGATGAACCTATTATCTACAAAGACTACAACCCTAAATTTCCTCAATGTGATTACCATCCTCGCTACATACCTTTGCATGCGAAGGTAAGGAACATTTTTGAGGAGTTGCAAGAACACCAACCTCCCACTGAAAAGAAAAGGAACTACAACATCCCACCCTGGACGCTCTCGGGTATACAATTTGATATCAACAATTCCAATAATGAAGGTTACCACATATTCACCAGTGGTTTTAAAAACAGCAGTGAAGTACATGCGTCCGTTGTTACCCAAGATACAATTAAAATACAGCTACTTCCCTACGCCAGCCTTACTAGTGCAGAAATCTGTTCTCTCATGACAGCCTTCAAATTGATCAAACAGTTGAACTATAAAAACTTTATAATTTTCTGTAGCCCTATTCCAGCCATCCAGAACATCAACAATAATATTCATAACCTCGAAATGGTAATCATCATACATGAATTGCACCACCATATTGTCAAAGCAGGAAAGTCTGTTGTAATCAAATTCGTTCCTGAAGACAATGAAGTCCTAGGAAGTGAAACTGCAAATCTTGTGACTGAATCGGCGACCGAAGAAAACAGCAACGGAATTATTAAAACCTCCTGTACATTCAATGATATCTGGAAACATGTTGAAATATTAATGAAAGACAGATGGAACGCAGTGGTCCATGCTCAAAGCCAGTGAACTCCATAAACAAATAGGAATTTTCTTCAATTTAAAAACAAGTGCTGAATTAAATAGAAAAGAACAAGTAGCAATATCTAGAATCCGAACTGGACACTGCAAATTGAGTCATATCCTCTTATTTAACAAAATCCCTCCTCCCACCTGCAACCACTGTGACAACTCCACTCTTCTTCATTTAAACCATGTAATTAACCACTGCCCTCATTACAACATTTTTAAACAACAAATTCTGCAGGATTCTGCAGGATTTACCTTAATTTTAGAATCCCCTAAATACCAAGAAAAAATCCTTAATGTTTGCTAAAAAATTCAAATATTTACTGATATATAATAGTTATTAACTATTGTCAACAATTTAAGAAACCATGTCAATTTTTGTAAACATATTTGTTATTACTGTAACTAAAACAACCAAATGTATTATTTAATTGTCGTTAATGATAATCGCTGTTGCGACAATAAATAAACCAAAAAAAGTTTCCTGTTCGTACATAACTGACGATCTCGTTCAGTCATTTCCTCCTCACATAGGGAATTGTAATCGACAAGATGATATTTGCTTTTCGTCTGTGACTTTCAAACCGTTTTCGCATTCGCCTTTTTCGAAGGGTGCATGTCTCCCTCCCAGTTTTCCGCTTGAGAATTGCTTCTATCGAATGTTGTCAGCAAGTCGATAGTCCTCTTGTATCGAGTTTGTAAGGTTTTGTATTACCATGTATGCTTCGATGAACGAGTCTCGTCTCAGTTACCAGGGCCACGTGGCACAACGAAATATTTGACATCACGTGATCAATTATAGCAGATGCACTTGTAAAATGATACAGCTTGTTAAAAGTAATATTAGAAGCCATCGTGAATTTAATATCAAATTTGAAAAATGCTAAAGTTATTAATATTATGAATTAAGCTATCAATATTGTCACATTTTGGATCGAACCATACATCTAGTTGGGATGGAACCAGGTTTTTCCTCAGAAGCGATGAATATTATCAAATTTCTAACTTGAAGAAAATTCAAAATTTAAATGTTAGTAAATATCATTTTTGAAATATCCAATAAATTAAAAAACCTGTGCATTGAAGCATCTAACATTTTGGGTACATGTTAATGCCAATATCTGAAACTGACTAACTCACGAATTAGATAATTTACACTCTATCCAAAACGGGTTGATAAAGTCCAAAGTAGGAAGAGTTTCAAAGTATACCTCAGACATTAACAGAAAAAAGTGCACATTAGCCAACATGAGGGGGTTAAGGTACGTGACATGCGTTAATATGATACGAAATAGCATATAACAAATAGGGAATCAGACTGCTGTTGGGAAGACGTCTTCTCTTCTGTAATATAACAAGCAATGTTGTTGGTAAGAAACGATGGTATTAATCTTTTCTTTTTATTTATTTGACGTCAAAAAACAGTTAAAACTTCGTATGACGTGCTATGGGGAAAAGCGAATTGTGTGCACATTTTCAAAATTTAATTTAAAGAATTAACATGAAAACGCATCTTTATTATTTTTATAAACTGCAAAAAAAGTTATATTAATATAAAATTGACCACAAAACAAGTAGCATACTCACACAAAAGAACTACTGCCTCAGTAATCGACTCCGGGAAAGCTCGTCGGGAAAGACGAACCTTTTGGAGGGAGAACATGCTATTATTGCTTTAAACAGATTTGCCATTGCCATCTGACGCACTTAAGGTGCACTTGAGGTCAGTAGAGTGTGTAGAGCGAAGAGCTGTGAAAGTCAAGGATGGTCTTTACGAAGGTAGACGAAGCTTTTTTCATGCTCCGTAGCTTATTTGGTTGAGTCATTATGCTGTTCAAGTTGTAGCACTGCACTGATTCCTAGGAGAAATAATATTTTCCGAAAATATCATTATGTAAAATCTAGAATACAAGTTTATAAAATTTTAAATACATATCAATATTTATATTTTGTGACACTTTCAAAATTCTTTAATTCTTTTAATTTTTCTTTATCAATAATTGGCAGATTTAATGACCTCTTATTATCTTAACTTAGTACATTATATATTTTCTTTTATTTGAAATGTAATTAAATAATGCTTTCCATAAAAGATAAAATTTGATAGTATCATACATAGGGAAATACCCTGAGAATTGACTTTTGATTATATGATTACAATACACTAACATTAACAAGAGTCATTCACACGGTGGTTGATTTAGTAATATGTATAGAAACTGATAACATGCATTTTATACCTGAGTTTTGATCGACATTGTCAATATTCAGGATAGTGAATTATTAATTATTTTTATTTATAAAGGGAACATCATCCATTAATTTACAAATTTTAAAATTGAAATTGACCATTGAAAGTTCCTAGAAATAATAGAATTATTGATGGAGAAACAAGCTTCTTCAAGTCCTAAAATAGGGAGAAAAGCACAAAACATGATGCTCCAGCAAGAAAAATTACACATATTTTTAAAATTCTAATCAGATGTGCAGTATAAACAACGAAAAACAAAAAAGAATATGACGTTCGAAGAATAAAGAAATGTCCATGTTTTATAGACAGACTTTATGACAAAATAATAACGAATAATTTAGTAATTACCTGATTGAGAAATGCCCCTTTGATCAATTACCCCTCACATTTTAATATTTCTTAAGCATAACTATCATAACTCTTAGTTATTGAAATTGGTTTTCTCATTCTCACACCTAAACTTTCCAGGACACAACGTATAAAGAAAACAGACTCGACCATATAGGGAATTCATAAATAGCAAGTTGTATTAAAAATAATAAGAAAAATAATTAGTGAGAGCGTAGGCTCCCGCGGCCGGAATTGGAGTTTTAAAATAATTAGTGGTTTGAGTCGAAATGCAGTTATTCATATTGAAGATGAAAATATTCAACCACACATTTTTTTGCCGTATTTTGGTTGATGAAATCACTTTACTCTCCAAAAAGTGACTGCGGTAAATATTCAAAAGTATTTATAGATGATCTTATGCTCAGAGTTTTATGTAATATTACATATTATGTAAAGATCTCTAGTTATAATTCCGTCTAGATCAGAAGTCTCCTCATTCACGGAAAATATATATCTATTATCTTCAGATCTTTTCAGATAATTTTATTATCTTCTAAGCTGTCAAAGAAGTTGTTTATGTTGTAAATCAAACGTCTATACTTACGCTACTCGCGCTAGGTTGAAGTACAATAGGCTAACTCTCTAATTCCTTTTGTCTAAACTCTCACCTCACATTAACCTCACACTTTGCGAATGTGTATCATGTTGACAGTGAGACTATCGACACATGTTATTTGAAAAATGCATTTTTCTAGAACACTTTCGGGATAATGTTATAGAGTTCTGTTGAAAGTAAAAAGCATAGGATTATCCAATGACAGCATCCTCTTGCAACGAGAACTTTGGTTTAGAACTTCTACATGATGAATAGTGTTTAATAACAATAGAAGATATACGATAGATCCTAACCTAGCTCTTTTCCACTTCGTTTAGAAAAGAGTTAATATTATCTTAAAATTATTATCATTATCATTATTATTATTATTATTATTATTATTATTATTATTATTATTATCATCCTACGTTTTCTCAGCTATTTTTGCTGGTAGAAATGCTCACCTTCCCCGGAGTTGTTTTGGGGACAGGTTCGGTCACAGAAGAACTTCATCTTATATCTGGACTTCAGATAAAAATTTTCTTACGATATGGGCAGTTTGCAACAAAACTGCGCGCTGTCCCATGTTAAGAACGTTTTTAGGTAGTTTAAGTTCTGTTAAGTTTTTAAGGAAGTTTTTACTGACCAGGCCTTCCGCCGATATCACGAGTGGGTATGTTTTGGTAGAATTTAATTTCCAAATATGTTTTAGTTCATAAGATAAGTTTTCATATTTCGAAATTTTTTCTATTTCTTTCTGCTTGATATTGTGGGAGAATGGTACTGCGATGTCTATTATTACTCCTTCTTTCTTTCTTTTATCTATAAGGAGAATATCTGGCCTATTGTAATCGAGAGTACGATCAGTTAAAACTGGTCTGTCCCAGTACAAATGGGTGGAACTTGTTTCCAGCACTGGAGGAGGGGTGTACTTATAGATGGCTGTGTTGATTCATCCAATAATTTATGCTCTATTGCAATTGCCCTGTGCACGATTTTCGCAACTTGATTATGCCTTCCTAAGTAAGCACTGTCTGAGAGGGAAGAGCATGCAGCTGTGATGTGTTCTATAGTTTCTCCTACAGCTCCACACTTCCTACATTTATTCACCACATCTTCTTTTAATTCTTTATTATTATTATTATTATTATTATTATTATTATTATTATTAATTTTTTCACAGCTTTCTGGTACATGTTTGAGGAGTTCATACAGATATTTCTATCAAAGCATGATTTCCGTAGTACATTACTTATAACAAAAATATATTTATTTTAAGACCTAATTAGAAGGTAAACATTTCTACAAATATAAATTTAAACACTTAGTTTATAAATTAAAAAGTAAATAATTCTTTAACATAAAAAATTATTTAGGAAACCATAAATCTTCTGACTAAAGAACACGTGCTCAGGATTAAAGCTTTCTGTAGATTGATGATAATTTTCGTCTCGATCCCCAGTTTTTTTTAGAGAGTGCTTTAGGACGGTAGGAATCACACCTGTTGCTGAGAGGACGATCGGCACAATCTCCACCTCCAATACATGCCACTGCTCCTTTATAACTTGTGTAAGTTCGCTGTACTTTTGAGTTTTCTTGTTGTGTGTTGTGTCGAGGTTGCTGGTATCTACAACTGCTATGTCTATCAGCAATACTTTTCTTTTAGATTTATCCCAGAGTATTACATCCGGCCTGTTATGACGAACTGTTTTGTCGGTCAATGCGCTTTGATCCCAGTATAATTTATAGATGTTATTCTGGATGACATTTTTTGGATGGTACTTGTAGTAGGGTGTATCAAATTCACTTGCAGTTCCACATTTCCTTGCAAGTTTGGCGTGGATGATTCGTGCTACCATATCGTGCCTCTGTTTATAATCCCTTGAGGCCAGCATACTGCAACCCGAAATAATGTGCTGGATCGTTTCTTGGCCAACACCACAAGCCCGGCAGATATCAGAAGGCACTTCGGGGTCTTTAATAATGTGCTTGAGATAATTTCGTGTCGCAATTACCTGGTCCTGGATTGCTATCAAGAATCCTTCAGTTTCGGGGTAGAGATATCCTATTTTAAGCCACTTGTACGACAAGCAGGCGTCGACATTTGATTTGGCTATTTCTGTAGGATATCTACCATGGAGAGCTTTTTGTTTCCATTGTTCTAAGAGCTCGGCTTGTGTTGGTTGTTCGTGTAATACATTTTTTTGTATTAGGTTCAGTGGTGTATAGTTCTCGTCTACTTGCTGTATCACTCTGTATAGCTGAGATGACAAGGCTTTCTCATTGAAATACTCTCTCATGTCCGTTATCAGTTTTGCATGGAGATTGCCAATATTTAAGTTGCTCATAAGTTGCCCATAGTAGTTGCCCATTGCTTAAGTCGCCCATAACAGTTGATGTCCCCGGAAACGACAATCAATCATTCAAATGAAATATTCCCGGCTCCGACGTGTGATATGGACTTACTGCGGTCCGCAGCATCAATGCATGAAATAGCTAAAATAATTACTTACACATGGTATTGAACAAAAATGTTTGTGTACAAGACAATACAGAAAATACAAGAGGTAGATGTTTCTGTGGCTCTCCTTTGTGGCGGGGAGGGAGATCTTTTCGAGCCGTTCATACGAGACGGCCTCCTCTACGTCATTGAGTCGGGGGCAAACGGGATGAAGATCGAGAGCGTTTACTAGCGGATTTTGCTACCTCTTCCTCCCGCCTCCACTCGCCGGAAGGATCTGCCTTGGCCGTCAAATGCGTCTCAGCGCGCGAATCGAAAGGCGGAAGATATTGCGGATTTTGTTTCGCGGAATCGAAATGGGTTTTCGATGCCTTGGCAATGGGATTCGAGAGGCAAGTAAAGACATTTGAAGACCAGGAAGTGGGATGAGCGGAAACTCAATGTAAAAGTGGCTGCAACAAGAGAATATACAATGTAGGCCTTTGGCGTTCCCCAAGGTTCAGATTGGTGTGTCAAATGAGTTATTGTCGCCACTCTCAATGGCATAATATAATGTCATTTATCCTGCAAAGAAATTGAGAATACGTTATCGTCTTCATTCGTCATTATTCTAGTTTTAAAAATTCCCTTTTTTTCAATTAAAAAATTGGTTATTTCGAAAACATATATAAAAAATTCTCAATTTTGCTCTTAGAGCATTGTAGAATTACCGCGAACTCTGCAGCGAATCTGACCGGTAGTCTGGTTTGATTCCTCACAGTGGCAAAATTTCGATACTAGCTGTATTCTAAGTCAAATTCAACCGTTGTTTTCAGGAGGCTCTGGTGGCTGACTGTTCTGATCGATAGTTTTCCATGGTCTGTCAGATCAATACCAGGCAAATGCTGGAACAGTACTCTACCAAATGGGCCACATACCGCGCACGATCTTTCCTGCCACACCCTTGCCGTAACTCTAGCCCCTTATACACACTCACACTTACTTTTATGGACATTTTATAGACTTTCAAACATGTCGGGAGCTTAAAGTTTGCCCGGGCTGATGCGGTGCTCTGTTGGAGGGAGATACCCGTAGAAGAATATCACCTACAAGCCGACGTGCGATTCGGTACCGGATCGTACTATTATGAGGTTAAAGAAATCACCGCCACACCGACAAACACAGAATAAAAGAGTAACTACACGAGAGGGATTAATGTCCATAGGACTTAACGTGTCCGGAAACATCAATCAATCAAGCCTGCGGGCACATTATCATGTGGTATATGCATGGAGACGGCCAGTCTTGACTTATCGCGGCAGCCGGTTGATCCTCACCCTCACATTTTGGGGTAGAAAGAAATATTTTATTTTTTACTAATAGATTGCGTGTTATTGCCTTCGATACGGAGCTCTGCATACTCTGCATAACTTTCTTGAATCGAGAGTATTATTACGAGTGAAATATGAAAACAGTTGAATGACGCTACACGTTCTCTAATAGAGGCAATTATGAGAGGGAATTGTGAGAGGGAAATATGAAAAGACAAACCGACTGACGTTAACATCTAGATAATTAGTAAATAGGTACATCTTAATAATTAGATTTGAAAAAAAAGAAATACCGTAGATGCCACGGGCGTTAACTGACGATCTCGGGCGACAAAAAGCTCAAGAGACTTTGGCACCTCCAGCATTAGAACCCTTTTAACGCCTTTGTTAGTCTCTGCCTCTAGCAGTAGTCGTGCGCGTTTTTCGTTGCTATCACCGCTTTATTTCTGCTAAGAGCGCAGTCGAACGCGTCGCTGCTACTCGGGAGAAGGAATATATTCCCCGCGTTCTTAAGAAGCAAGTCCACATCACTTCCCTTTAACCTGGCACATTACTGCCCTCGTGTACTCAACGGTGAACTCAAAGGAGCGCTGGTTACCGCAGGTCACTGTGCCTGATTTCTAACTAGAGCAGTGACTTCACGTCTCTGATTTATCAAGCTCTCCAAGATTCATCACATATCTGTTTCATCGTGATCAGTGAGTTTTAGTATACTAAACACCAATGGCTGATTGTATATTTTCATATTCTACCACTGTTTCAAATCTGTTTTGGTTAGATGTGGACAGACGTCTCGTACACTTGAGATAAGTGTAATGTGCAGCGCAGTGTTCTCTTCTTTATCTACAAAACGTAAGCAAACTCGTCTTTGATATTTGTTTATGACCAGACCTGGGTTTATGGGTATATATCAATGTTTTTAATATGAGGCAGTATTCCTAGCAACATTACCCTTTTCATTGCCTATATCGCTCCTACTTTAATGCTGTTTCGAAGCATGTAACGAGTTTTGTTAGTTGACGTTAACATACTAATACTTTTCTCTCCTCCCTTGTGGGTAACCATATTTTCAGAGATATGAATTAAACATGAATTGTCTTTTCCATCTCTATAATACGTGAAGTAATTAGCTGAAAGTTTTTTGGAAATACATCTGACCCCACTTTTTCTTTCTGAACATTAAATACGTTTAATTTTAAAGTATAATTAATTATTAATCACTTGAAATCCAATAAGTAACAACCTGTCTGTGATGGAAAATCAAATAAAATTAAATAATATACACGACGCTTTTCACTTCTGTTCGATCAGTGGATCAGAAAATTTGTCAAAATCAAAATATGTCAATATTTTTAATATCTTCGTGGGTATTTGGCTAATAATATGATTTTTTTCTAAATACCAAAATTCATTTACTTCTATCAATTCTGGAAATAAAATATAATTTATAGACATCAAGTCGATTTATTTGACTCGACCATACATCATTCGTTTTTGTTCAATACTATTTGTCTGTATGTTGAATACATGTTGAAAAATATAGCTATCTTGTCAACATATAACAAAATTTAAAAATAATTTAAAAATTAGCATTCTCATTTGTAGGTCACCGCTTAGAAAACCGTAGTTCATGTTCATTTGACATGATAGGCTACATTACATGGAACTTGTATCTCGCAATTCTCATTTTTCTACAATTAAACATGTGCTGTCCGTGAAACACTACATTATTGTTATTAATCCAAATGCGAATATTACATTTGACACAAAATGATGTAAATGAAAATTGCTCAAAAATAAAAATATGAAAATTATTTACTTGTAGTCTCTGGTGCTCTTACGTAACTGATAATTTATATTACGTTACTATACAGATGCAAATAGCATATTAATATCTTGAAATACACAAATATAGTGCACATTAGTAACCAAAGTTACTAAAGTGAGTAAGAATTACAATGAGATATTGCGCGGGTATTCATTGCACATTTGAATGTGATGCTTAAATTAAAGAGATGAACAACTCAGTACTTGCAATTTGCGTGTACTTGCTGTTCTAATAATTATGAATACACGTGCGAAAGTGTATTCCACTGATAAGAATATAGTTACATCTGCGGGGTCTATGATCTCAATTTTGAGAAGCGATTTCTTGCCTTAGTGGATCAAGAGTGCGGATGCTTGACAAATAAAAGATTATCAGAGAAGATAATTATCAAATATAAAGATTAGTATATATTGGTATTATTAGCCGAAAGTATAGTTACTTTGAAGGTTATGTGTGTTGTAGTAATAACCCCCAGAATTATTATTTTTAAAGAAAAATGTGGATATGATTGTATTGTACCCACATACAATTTAATCATATCAAAGTTACCTAAATGTCACGATTTCTTGCAACACCTTCAAGGAATGTAATGATTGATTTCCGAGTGATCCTGTCTTACATAATTAGTTGTGAAGAGGTGGATTGAGAAATACTGTTTTTTATTTATTAAGAAAACATATTTAATTGGTTGCCATTTCGACCAGACATTTCTTCAGAACTTTATGTAGAAAGAGATCTACTCAAAGTGAATATTAGATCCTCTAATCTCCATAGTGTATGTATTTATCCCCTTGCTGTTTTTATGTCACCATATGATAATTTAAGATACAAGAATCATCGTTTTTATGTAATGTAATTATTGTAAGTTGAAATTCACAATTCTTTGCAAGGTCATAGATTCTGTTTTTAAATTAATGTTTCCCATAATCAGAAATATCATTTTAACAATTTGCATTAGAGGTTGGAAACTATTCCTCTATTAATGGATGCTGGAAATACTCAATATTGAGTGCAAATCCACTCACTGAGAGAGAGATCGCCTAAGTCAATCGAGGGAATGGTCAGTCTAGAGTAAAGTGAATTATTTCACTTTGAAAACCGAGTGGATTCCATTCGTTTCGCGAGGTGCAATTCTGGCTCGAAGGATAAGTGAAAATTTCGCTGGAATCGAGTTGAATTTCACACAAGTTAAGACAGTATAGATGCAAATAGCATGTTAATATTAATATTTTGAAATGCACAAATATAGTATATACTAGTAACCTAATTTATGCCTATAATAAGGCATAAAAATGCAAACTTACGCTGTAATAAAGAAATTCTCTGTAAAACCGCAAGTCATCGGTATTCAATGTCTTTGAAGTTTAACGCGGGTGCTCAACGCCATTCAACTTCCAGCATTTTGTGTTCATTGAACTTTATTTATTGGTCCTTATCAATCAATCAAACTTTTTCTTGAGCTATTGTAACAACAAGTTTGTGTACATTTTGTGAGCATTTGGTGATGTAGAGATGTGAGCTAATGAAGATGCGGTGGAAGTCATCGTGTACGAGAGAACTACCTATGGGAGGAAGAGCTGGGCGAATAAATGAGAAATAACGTCCAGAGAGTATATACATGTAAGTAAAATAGGGTTATAAATGGCTTCTGTAAAGTGGGTTTTAAAGTTCGTAAAACGAGAGTACAACGCGGAGAAAAAGAGGGAGCGAATATCATATGGTTGTAGCAAAGAGAGAGCTCACCATGAAAATGAAGCTTAAATTCGAAAATGAGTAATATTTGGGATTAGCTATCAGAACATGGAGAGAGAAAGAACGCATGAAGGTATCGAATGCGTGGATTTTACCAAGCACTGAGTTACAGAGAGGCATCAAAAGTAAACGGCCGGTATAAATAAGACACAGTAAGGTATATAATGCCATCACAGCTTAGAGAAGTTTGAGAGGATAGTAAGTTTCAAAGTGGACTGCCACTCACACAGGTACGATAATTAGTCCAAAAAATATAAAAAAGAGATGTGGATGTGCTGATGCATTACTTGCATGATTACTGAATTTGTAATACGATCTGCGAAACAATACACATTTCATTCGTGAAAACTTTGAACCACCAACAATAGCGCAAGCCACATGGCGGAAAAAAAACGATCGGAGCGAGCGGACGAAAAGTGTCTGATCGGCAACCGGAACGAGGCGATAAGCGGCGGTGCGTGACTTGGGGCAGGGTGGGGTGGGGTGGGGCGGGGAGGAGGGAGCGAGGCGACGAGTGCGGGACGGACGGGGCTCGGCGGTGGGGCGGGGCAAGGCGGAGCGGGGTGGGATGGCGCGGGCGGGGTCATCAAATTGGAGCGTCGTAAAACTGAAAGGAATTTTATTGCTTCCGCGAAATCTGATTCCCCGTGGACACGACCGACCGCCAACCCCTTCCGTGAGTGCCTGCCGCACACGACCTCTGAGCCTCGCTCTGGGATCAGCCGAGGCGGGGTGAGGACCAACGGACGACAGGAGGTTGACGAGATGTGTCGGGTAGACGAACATGGCACACCACATCGTCACCATCACCCTTATCACGATCACCATTACCATTGATGGCATCATCATTCCCACCATCATACATCGTCTTCATCACATCGTTGTCATCACGGTCGTGGTCGACTTTGTCATCTCCATCATTTTCTACATCAACATCATCAGTGCTTTCGTTTCCATTACTGTCATAACAATTGCTACCATAGAAGGCGTCACCAATATCATTATTTGCATGAGCTTGTCCATCTTCAATTAGGTTGCACCATCTCCGTCATCTTCGTTATAGTAATTTCTGGCCGAGAGATGTACACGCGCGGAGACTGCCTCGCCGCTGCCACAATTTCTGCGCCCTGCTGCCCATCGTCACCCTCCGCTTTCCTGCCTTTGTTTCACTCTCTCTTCACTTCCCCGCCCCCGCAGATGGTCTCCATACCTACGTCCCCCAGCGTCTCCTTCTCATTCACAACAATCATCTCTGTTGGTGCTTCCTTTAACTTTCTTCGCCTTCACCTATTCTAGCCTTCATTCATTTTCCACCCAGCCACGTTGGCGGCCAGCCTTCGCGAACCCGAGTCCGATTTCCCATTGTCTCGCTATTCTTGCTTGGCGTGCGGCACAGGCAACTTCCAATCCTTCCTCGGGGTTAATGTGTTGCAGCTGATCTTGGCGAGGACATGTAGTTGCAGATTTGACAGTCACTATTACCAATTCATCGGACGCCTCTTATCGCAGCAGCTAAAGCGCTGTCAATTCACTGGTTAAAATTTTGCAGAGGTAGTGCAATGGAAACAAGTAATACTTACCAACTAATGACAAAGTAAAAACAGTAGTTTACATTGTGGGAAATAGGAGAAATCATTTGGGTTTGGAGTGAAAATTGCATTAGCTACAGGGTTGTAGGAGAAAAAATATCAGCGTTGAAATATCAGCGAGATATTAACATGCATAAGGTTCTGACACAGGTCTCTTTGTCTCAACGCTCTACCTAATGAAGGATAAAAAGCTTTTCGTTGATAGCCGATATGCAAATTTCCTCTCGTTAGTTAGCATCAATGAACAGCTTCGTTCATTTTCAAACAGAGAGTAGTATATTTTGTCGTATCTCTAAAGGATCAACTTCAGATTCGTCATTTGTGACCAATATTTTATTTAAAAATAACATTATTTTATGGCCCCTATTTTTTAAATTTTATAATTAGGTAAAAGTTATGCGAATTATTAATTTTATCCAAATAAAAAATTGACTTATTTCTTTTTGCTCAAATCCTTGAAAAGGAAAATCTACGGAAGATATTTCTTGAAATATTTTAGAACAGGAAGTTCTCCATTGAAAAATCTTAAAATTCAGTACCATTGCCCACTTTTTAAAATTAAATGGTACATTCATCCAATTTACTTTAAAATACTTCTACAAGAGTATTGATGATCATTATGTTTAAAGTAAATCATACCATGTGTCACATGAGATTTTCGTTCATGATTATTTTAGTATTAGATCAAATAAATTATGATTCCTAAACATAAGATTTTATTTGAGGTGACAATAATTACGCTAAAACTACTAAGTTAAAGTAAGTGATACACATATCTCATGTATTATTCCACATACCATAAATATAGAAATGTTGCTGTCATTCAAACCATCTAGAGAAAAGCGAGCTAATGAACATATTTTTGGTTTGGTGTACAAAATGTCTTGGAAGTGCATACGACTTGAGACTGATGCGCAATACATTACAATCTAAAAGCTGATGAGCATTATGCAAAGTAATGTGATGTAAATTTCTAAATTATATTTTACCATGAGTTCACCATCTTGAAAGATCCACACCATCCACACAGTTTCACCATCTCAAACCAGAACCACAACGCATATTATAAACGATAATAAAAATTAAAAATGAACGCTCATCGACAAAAATGTCAATACGTTTTAACAAAAAAAAAACTGTTTAGCTCCAAAAATACGTTCCAAGGTGGATAGAAGCGTCGCACACACGTTTCGGACAAACAGGAAACGCCACAAAAGGGCACAGGGCAGATGTGGTGCGCAGCGGCACAGAGCAAACACTCCATAAAAAGGAGCGGAATGGAAACGCGCGGACGGGGGCGAGGGTGGGGGAGGAGGGGTGGTTGGCGCAATTCCTGCGGCCGTCGCTTCAATGGCACCGCCCGCGTCCGCCCGACCTGTTTGCTTTGGCGTAAACCCCGCGCCGCGACGACGTCATTGAGCCGAGCTCAGCCGCACGCAGGGGCGGTCGATCACTGCGCCACACCTCTCCTCTGCGACCACCGCCCCAACCCCAGGAGCCCTCTTGTGATCCCCCCGGGCCCTCATCTCTGCCTCCCCTGCCGGTCACCGTTAGTAGAAAAAGTAATATTCAGCTTGAAATGGCTGGGAGGAAGAGAAAGCGCATTATAAGTCTTACAGATAAAAAGAGTAAAATTAGTCTTGTCGTTCAGTGTAGCCTCCAGATCACACCTTTCCTCTTTTATCTCTTCATTTGCGTCTTTTCTTTTCGTTTCTCGTTCCTGTTTATATCGTTTCCATTGACATGATCGACTTCATAGTCAGCAACTCTAAGGTATAATTCTTCAATCTACATACCCATTGAAATACAAATGCATTACTACTTCAATTCATTCTTGCCACCAGTCATCGTCAGTCAAAAAGTAATACATTATTCTTCCGGCGGTTAAGAGGAAGAACAGGCACATTCTTAGATTCACAGCTGAACAAAAATATAATTAACATCGCCATTTCTCCTAGCCTCCAGCCCATATTTTCCCTCCTTCATCTCTCCCTTCGAGACTTGTTTCACTTGATATTTATATTGTCTGCACTGTCATGACCAAATAATAGTTAATGGTCAGCAAATCAGTGATATTCCTTAATTCAGAACTTGTCTTACGCCTTAAGATTCGCAAAAGTAATTTTTAAAAAGGACTGGGCACTATTCATTCTCAATCGTAATTCATTCCACTCGTGTGCCTCAAATTTAGGCTCTACACGTGCATTCGATCGCTCGACGTGCGACGATTCGCCCTGAGACCCCTGACGCGGAGGCACGACGTGGCGCTCGCGCGGCTCCTCAGCCCTTCGCGCTGCCAGCCGTATAGTTGAGGAATTCTTAGCTAAAGAGCCCACTAAGGACCACAGATGAACATATTTAACTCTTCATGAACTGAAATAAAATAATTGTCATCTCATGGAATTTTATTGAACTACTGAACCCCCTCCACGGGCCGCCATTGTTGTGCAATATAAAACTCCATACAGCGTGATGAGTTAGGATGGTGGAGATTTCTTTTCATGACTCACAAATTTTATTTTTGGACTAATGTTGTTTTTACGAGAAGCCCTTTAATTAGTTACACGTTTATTAAATTTTCTCCAAACCAGAAATGAGTGTCTACGATTTTTCATCACTGTGCATTTGTATTGTTAGGAAGGACGTCAGCGGCCTCATCGATGGAGACTGGGTGACAGGGGCAGGCAAAAATAAAATCCGCCCCGCCCCTCCCTCGTCGGAAGGAATGGGCAACCCCTGCACGTGTTGCACGGGCTGCAGGAGGAGGAACGCGTCCACATCGACCTATCGATTTCCAAAGCTGAACGTCGGCGCCCGGTGGGATGTGTGCGCCGGACGTCCTGCTCGCCCGCTGCCTCTGCCGCTCACTCGCCGCCTCCAGCGCCCACAGCCTTCGCCCGTGGAATATGAAGATTCACTTTCGGCGGAGGATATCGTAGCATAATATCATAAGGACTCCACCCTAAGCCCATGGAATAAGGAACTTCGTTTTCGAATGGAATAAAATGCAATATAATAAAATGTAATTGTAAACTACGCAACATCTATTGTAATGCAGTGTAACCCACTGCAATGTAACATCATACATCGAAATACCACCTATGAAAACCGAACTTCATGTAATTTACGGTAACGTTATGTAATGTAATAACGTGAAAACATCCAAAGCATAAATAGAAAAATGGTCAACTTAATGCTAAGCTCATAGTATTATGTAGTTTTTGACAAACGGGAAGAGTTTTTTGACAGTCTTAATACTTCTTTAAAATTGCAACATTATTTGCAATAAATGTCACAAAAAGTGTAACACAAATTGTGACAAACAGGATGGTCGTGGTAAGTCTTACAACATCAACGTCAATTGTAAAACACTACATACACCAGACGGAGCTTTAAGTTCAATAGACGTGGGACCTATTACATTTTTGGGAGAACTGAATGTGCTTTTTAACAGTAGCACACAATTGGGTTCACGTACATATAAACTGAATATTACAAAAAGTAAATATACCCAAATACTCTGAATAATAGTAATTTTATCTATCTTTTCCGAAGATTAGAATACGTTCAAAACGGCTTGGTGTATTTGTTTACAAACACACAGATGCATATTTGCAGTTAAAAGTTGCAAATTCGTATCCTGCTCAATAAGGCTTAATAATAAAATAAGATGAAAATAGTAATAGATGGCGAAAAATAATAGTGGCTATATTCAGTTAAAAATAGTAGTGGGTGATCAAAGATTGTCTATTCCAACTTAAAATCATCTACATAAATTGATCTTTACATACGGTCGGTAATAAATTGAAAGAAATCTGTATGTTCATAAATAGTGTCAGTGTGCTTCAGTGACCGTTACCACACATCGAACACTCGTTTCGTATTCGGTAACGGAATTTCAAAGCCTTCCATGTGAATGGCTATGAGGGCTCTTCCCGCGGGATGAGGCGCTCTCTTCTAAAGGGGAGGAGACATGACGCTGCTTTGATCGCTCGCCTCACAATATCTTCGGATTAGTCCTAGCGGGCGGCAATAGACTGTAAACAACGAGCTGCTGGTTGCGCACAATCGTCCATCCTGTCACTTGCCAATTCTGAGGGGTGGGAGCTGGGGTGATTTCTCATCTGCATAGGCCCGTTACATTAAAAGAGAGAAGAGTGAGAGAAGAGAGAATGTTGTAGAGTTTAGTGAGAGAGAGAGCACTCTTCCTATTACATTCAGTCGTTTAACACACGTTTTGAAAAATAATATTTTGTTCCTTTAAGTTATGAAATACCTGAAAGATAGAAACTGTTGTCACGCCTTCTGATACGACCCCACGAGTAAATAATACCTACTCCTCTTCGATACCTTCCACCCCGCCTCGTCACCATCACCATCGTCTCATTCTGCATTACCCCTCTATCCATCCTGGCTCCCTCTGCTCAAGCCATCGGTCGCTTCCCGAAGTGCGCACTTCGTCTCTGCTGCCCCGCCCCTTGCCTTCCTGAGTCGCCCTGAGCAGCCATTGCTCATGGTCGGTCGTTCGCCCGCCGTAAAACAGAAGCTTGTTTATGCAGCGGCGGATGGGCTCGGCTCCCGCATGTCCGCACGTCGCCATATTTCACACTGGCATCCCCGCTCCCCCCACCCCACCCCGCTGTCCTCGTCTGGCCATCCTGACACTCCCTGACCCCGGCGCAGGCTAACCCGCTCAGCGCGCTCTAACCCTTCCTTCCGAGCCTCGCCCCCTCTCCCTACCCTGCGGGGCCCCGGGCGCACAGTGGGGCGACGAAACGCGAACTGCAGTGGAAGTTAAAACATGTACTTAGACATTTCGATTTGTGGCCGAGGCAAAAATGCATTTGTAGCTTTCTAATTCAGACTTAGTTACTGCAGCTGTGTGACGAGAGAAAAAGTTCAGGAAGGCTGAGTACCCTAGGTACGGTGGCGGGAATACGTCATACTCGCCACATGTCTCCCTTTCTTCCAGGCATAGAAAATAAATAAAAAAAGCCCCATGCTTCTGAACACCGCTAACTGGCTTCAGTCAGATTAATCCGACCCTAAAATGCCAAACCCAGGCACACCTACAAATCATATCAAATGAATTTTGATGAACTTCGAAATTGATTTTTTTTAACGAAAACGACCAAATTTAACATGATAGTTAAAAATACGGCTCGCACGTCTCTCTAATTTCTTTAGATACGATAAATATAACTGACAAAATAAAATAAAGTATCAAGAAGTACAATATCAACAGAGTATGAGTTATATAGCATATCTATTGTATTATCACATATGCAATAAAACGTTAAGAAAAATAATGACAATCTCCTTGGTGAAACGAAAAAGACGACAGGCATACATAATTTTCGCTAATTTAGATATTATGAGCAATGGTATGCACGTTTTAGTAAGAAAAATTCCGACTATACAAAACCATGTAAGTATTCTTTAATCAAATCAAACATTGGCGAATTTATAAACGTTTCGTAGATACCTAGTTCTTCCAGACATCGAGGAAGTAGCGAATAAATCTCCGATAACAAATGTTTAATCTTTTCAACTAAATAGCTATCATGTAATTTAACAATTTTTTTATTCTAGACCGATCATGATAATCGTAGAACGAGACAAATCGACATCCCATAGCAGCTGGTTAACTTTCTTCGGCTTCTGAACCTTGTCAAGTTTTCATGCAACAGCAACTTCAACCAACTCAATATTTTCAGGCAACTGCATTTTGAGTTGGTTTTCAATTATAAAAAATGCTTCGTGCGGTAATTTTCGCCTTGGGAGTATTTTCCTTAAAACTTGCAATTAATCATTTTATTTGTACCAATAATTATACCTTTAATAAAAAAATTTAATATCAACTTAATTTTTGTCATTAATGTCGAATTTTTTTTCCTTCCGGCCTCTGCCCCTGGGGGTTGAAACTATCAATTATTCAATACTTAAATCAATTGACCTGCGGCACTCTGCCCCACTGCGTGTCGGGGGTGGAGTCTTGCAGGGCAGCGCAGCCACTTCAGCATTCCCTCCTTGGGGCACATAAAGGCTGCAGAGAACAGTCGCCGGCACAGCCACGAAACCTTGCTTCCACACAAGAGACGATTTTTGTGGTTACGTAACATAGTCTCCAAACATTATGACATAAATTATAGCAGAAATTCTGTTTGAGTCCGAATATCTAAACCTAGAATATAAAATGATCTGGTTCAGAATAAGGCAAGTAACATATCATTGATTTATGTATCTAAACATAAACCCTTAAATATAAAATTTTGGAACCAGGATAACTTTTATCAGAAAAGAAATGCAATTAGAGAATGGCCGCAGTTAACTGTTTATAGAATTGAACCAAATTGTACTTCGATTATATAATCTTTAAGAGAATAATAATAATCGTGATACTATCGTTAAAGAAATTGAGTTTTAAAAATTTTTTTTCATGATATAAATCAATCGAAAAAAAGTTTCGTATATATATATATATATATATATATATATATATATTTTGTGGCGGCACATTAAGTAGCCTAAATAATATAACTTTAATCGACAAAAGAACAGTGCTTTCGGGGAGTTGCATAACTGCCGGCGCCGCGACCCGACGCATGCGACCTGTTCCAAGGAATTTATGGCAGGGTGCAGCTGCAAACGCTGGGGTTCCCCTCGGAAGGCAGACCTTTCCACCCCACCTCCTTGGCGACCGCCAGCTCCCTCGTCAACAAGCGCCCCCTGTCTCTGGCGGGGATTCCCTTGGACATTAATTAAGAACTGTTGATCGGAAAGGCCATTTGGGAAAGGGGGGCCGCGAAGATCTTGTACATGTGCGCGCGCCTGTTAGACAGAGACTAACAGACTTTATATTTCTTTTTCATATTTATAAAGAAATTTGAGCAATAAGACACATTTTGATAAAAATCGAAATCAATAAAAATCTACGAATAGTAAGAGGCTTGGTGTGGCTTCTCCAAGCACTTCAATTTGATTTGTGGGCATTTGTCGCTTTGATTATTCGGCCTAAAGTATTAAAATAATTAAAAACAACATAAGACACTGCAATTTAGACATATATTAAATGTTACTCAACATGTTCTCAAAATATACTTCTGTCTTAATCTTATTGAAGTTCACTCCCTGTGTTTCAAATGTTCCAATACCAGAGATTTTATATGACAGACTTGTGTATTAATGTTTGAATTGTAAAGTATTTAGTCTGTATATAGTCGAGAGAGAGAGAGAGAGAGAGAGAGAGAGAGAGAGAGAGAGAGAGAGAGAGAGAGAGAGAGAGAGAGAGAGAGAGACTACAGACTTGCTTTACTAAAATTGAAACTGAAATTTACGAATGGTAGGAGATCATTGTTACGAGTGTGGCTTATCTAGTTCTTATCCCAAGTTCTTCAACGAAATATAACTTTATTCATATTATTTGATTGGATACATAATGTATGATATTAAGAAAAGTGTTGATACATATTACTCTTATTATGTATCCTAGATCGCTTTAAGCATTGTTAACTCTATTATTCCTTAAAGCTATTGAAGTCACTTCATAAACAACAAAACCAATGTCTTCAGTAAAAGGGACTTTTATGACCTGGAAGCTCAAATAAATTGTGAATGGCATGCTTTCTTCTCACATTCTTCTTGGAATTTATGTGTAACATCACGTTCTCTTGACACCGAACTCTATTTTCTTCCTTTCCCTTTCTCTACACTCTACCTAAGGTGATAGGCATGAATAAAATGCATATAAATCGGTCATGCCTTTCTCCAAGTATCTCTCTATTCAATCTACATCCTTTGAAATCAAATCTAGGTTCGCGAGAGGAAGAAGATGTTTTTGTGTGTCTTAATAAGGTAAAAGATAAATGTGTTAATAAAATAAAACATAATACGTTCAATAACGTGAGCAATGTCACTACAGTAAGATAATACAGTAAATTGATTGGGACACTGGGCTTAATAAGAGATAAAATATTGGAGAGTCATCAAAAGAGAATTATATGCCCTTAAAGAAAAAGTATCCAATAAAGGAGGTACTGATCTTACTCCATTCTCTAGGCATATTTTTTTACGATATTTAGCGCCTCGCAGTTTTTGTCGTTCCTACCCACCTCTCTAATAATGCTGATGAAATGCAATTAATAACTCACAGAATACAAAAATAATGCTGCCAAGTGAATGAAAAAAATATTACTCCCATTGATTGGTCATTATGTTCCTTCATTTGTACTTAAATATTTATTTTTGATAAGACTTCTGGATTCTATGAGTTCAAATCTAATGTGAAAATTGTCTCACTGCGAAAAAATAGTTTTCGCCGAGAAGAAATAGTGACTGCTTATGGAAACAATATCAAAGTTGCAATTTTAGGATAGGTTAACTCCGATACACAAACTTCTTCTTCTTCTTCTTCTTCTTCTTCTTCTTATTATTATTATTATTATTATTATTATTATTATTATTATTGTTATTATTATCATTATGATTATCATTATTATTGTTGTTGTTGTTGTTGTTGTTGTTGTTGCTGGTGGCTTAAGTCTCGAAAGACATCAGGTTTTCTCAGGTGTGTGGGCCAACATTCGCAGACCACATACTTCGTTATACCTCATGATAAGTAAGTGTAGAACACTTTTCTACACCAAAGCACGTATTAATATCCTCACTAAATTGTAATATTCAGTAGGCTTGTCAGTTCATTGGTATTACTAGCATAGAGCTTTAAATCGTCCATGTAAAACAGATGGTTAACAGTGTTCAGTGATTTCCTTATATTTTTTAGTTGAAACCCCATACCAGACTCGTTCAATATTGTGGAAAGGGGGTTATCAGTTAAACAAAACCACAAGGGGCTCAAGGTGCCACCCGGGAAAATTCCACATTTATTACGTTCGACTTTGTTACATTATTTCCATCTCAGTAACAAGACACGTACACCAATCTTCCATGATATGTTTCAGAAGGTGAATAATTTTTTATGTATATTGTACATTTAGAGGACCTTCAGTAACCAACGGTGTGGTACTGAGTCGAACGTCTTTTGATAATCGATCCATGCAACTGATATATTTCTTTTCATTTTCTTTGATTTGCTATTGCACTATCCACTTCTTATGGCAGCTCTTCTGTTCCTCAGTGATGATGTTCTCAGATGAAAAATATTCAGAAATATTTTGTGCAATCAAAGTTTATTATTATTATTTTGTTTCTTTTCTCTGTAAGCATTGACAACCATTCATCTATTCATACGACTTAGGCTCTGACAAATGCAACTGGCTATAACATATCTGAGGAAAGACGGAAAAGAAATTGATCTTTGTCTTCTTCTTAAGAATTTTCGCACAATATGGCAAGTCTGTAGGATTAAAGCTTTTTATATGGTTATGCAGATTCCTTTTGATAATCCAATTTTTGTAAGACCTGAAACAAATCAGTCCGTCACCACTCCAGTGGTTGAGATGATTATTAACATTATTTCAACCTTACTCAGTTGCCAAACATGTTGATGCCAAATTCTGGTATTTAGAAATCTTCTCTGATTTTGTCTTATTTAGATTGTTTGTGAACTACCAATATCTACGATTGTTGCATACTTTTCTATTTTATTGATAACTACTATGTGACTACGGGCGATTATAATCCACAGTTTTATCAGTGACAATAGGCCTATCCCAGTAATATATTATTTCACTATTTTCTATAACTGGTGAAGGTGAGTATTTGTAAAACGGTGGACGGTTCTCAATTAGTCTATAATTTGATGGATTATTTTAGTTACTTGATTTTGCTTCCCTATATATGCAGTGTTGGCAAGAACTGCGCATCCTACAATCACATGGTTGATGGTCTCATTTGGTTGACTACACATTCTACAGACATGTTTAATACTGCTCTTCAGTATGTGTTTATCATAATTGCGTGTTTTATTACCCCATCTTCAATTGCTATTATAAATCCTTCAGTTTCAGGAAATAAATAACCAATTTTGAACTACTGGAGAGAAGTTACCTTATCAACTAATGAGTTATTGAAGAGATTAGGATATTTTCCATGAAGGGTCTTGTTCTTCCACTCTGTCTGCATACAATGTCAGGCAAGGCTCCGCGCCCAAAAACTCTGTTTACAGAGTCTGTACTACCGATACCAATCGTCAAAATCTAATTTTTCAACGTAGCCAAAATGTGAATTACTTAGCCTTTTTTCGAGGCATGATACGAGGCAATCCTTTGTGAATCCGCTTGGCTGAATATTTTCAAACAATTTATTTTCGGATCTTTGACTTTTGTCTCATTTGGAAATGCATCTGATTCTCAGAAATTGTTAAGAATACTAAATTCAATCTGTGGTCTCCGGTTCCCAGTAGCTGGCGCAATCACGCGAGCGTCTTTGAAAGCAGTTCAAACTTTCAAAGCAGATTGTCCTTCCGAAGTGTTTTATACGAAAGACGTCTTGCCTTTCTCCAACGTGGGACGTTTAAAATATATATCCTTTGCTGTTAATTAGCGCCAAGGAATTGTTATAAATGATTGAATTCCAAGTACGGCGCCAAATTTGAATTAATTTTGGCCGCCTATATGCGAAGGTATTTATAAGTGTCATGGTACAAAAGCTGTCGAAAATCACAAGTTTCACCAGCTTCTTCGACCAATTTACCGTTTTTCAGGTGTATTCGGCACATTTATCGAATCCAAAGGATATACTAATGTCTTCACTAAATACCCGCCTCAAATACTTCAGCGCATTCAGATAGTTTTGGCTCTCAGCAAACCGTTTAAGATGTTCCAAACAGTAAATGGCTGATACGAGAGCTAGGATCTCTCTATCGGATTCTGTACCATATACATTTCTTGTTTAGAAGCTGTGGTGGGGGGTTTATAGCTGAAAACATTATAGAGGGTTATTTTATCATTATGCTGTCGACAGTCAACTGTTCTTTGCAATCAAAGGGACTTCTGATGCTTCCTTTCTGTTCCATGCTGCTGATATTGTTCTGATCTCAATGCATGCATATCTTATCGTGTAGAACTCACGTTAATAACTTATACAGAGCAGAGAGACATGTTATTGGCCTGTAATTTTTGAGATCTGATTTAGAAACACTTTTGGATAGTAAGTAATACATTGCATCAAGAACTTTGGCCACTGGTAAGGCTTCTGAAGTATGTCATTTCCACTTTTTGAAATTCAGTAGTGTAGGAAGACAAAACGCTTCAAACAGTATTTATGAATTTTGTCAGTTCCCGCTGATTTCCAATTTTGGCATTTATTGAGTTTCCCTTCAATATCTTCGGTGATAATGTGGACTTGAGACATTTCTGAAGTTCAGAGAGCCATGATGCATCATGACTGTAGATTGAAAGGATGGTCCAGATTTCTTGCCAGTATGACTTCAATTTACAGCTATCGACTTTCTCCTTGCTATCAGCTTTGTGTTCCAAGTTCCGATAGAATAATTTCAAATAACATATTTTGTTGTTTACGCTTTGAGCATTAATTGTATCTTCGGAACCTTATCGTACCCTTAGTCTTTTGAGCCTTTGTCTAGCTTCATCGTAGTAGAGGAATAGCTTTTGTCTTAACTCTGAGTCGTTGGTGCTGATTGGCATTTTATGTAGGATTCTACTCATTTTATGCTTTACTCTTCTACTTTTGTTGTTTGAAATAAATTTATGAATTATATTAATCTCTGTTCTCAACTTCACAATACAATCCTCCAGTCTAAATTGCCATGAAACTTTTCTCACACTCTTTGTGTTGCTTGGTGGACTATTCTGAATGCTGGACTGCAGTTGCTTATAAGGCAATATCTGTCAAGTTATTTAATTGGTCAGCAACCTGAGGTACAACGTGATCTACTTGCTTAATAAGAATATTAATTTGTTTGGTAATGAACATCTTTGGGATTTTAGGCCTACCGAGAGGATCTGTGTTTCGAAACATATTGAAATATCCTACAAATGTTGCAGCAGTTTCCTTATATATACGCAAATCATCTATTCTCGCTATTTTCGTCTCATTATTATAATCAGTTTGGTCTTCTACAGCTGTGTGAAGTGATCCACTTTTCTATGTATTTCATCAATCTCGATCTGAGTAAGGTACTTGCGTTTCATAATTACGTTCTTATGATCGCCTAGGTTTTGTTCAGTCAAGTTGAATTTTGTGTAGGTTTTAGAACATTCAGAGTGGAGTTTGTGTCTCCAACCTGGTAAAGGATCGTCTCTACCTCCATTTCAAAGCAGGTAAGTGCGAATCACTTTTTTATTCATTTCTCTACTCCATTTAATTCTATTGGCTGTTTCATTTCTTCTGAAGGTTTCCCTCTTGGTCCGCAGCTCAAAGGAAGTTGACGCATTCTCCCCACTGGAGTTGGAGTTGGCACTGCCGTCTTTATCGCTTACGCTGTCATCATCGGGCTGGGATCCCGTGCCCACTACAGCCCTCCTCCCTGACACATTCGAGGCTTCATTCTGTACGAACTGCTCCATATCAAACGGGTAATGCATTTGATAGCTCTCTGCGAGCTACAGGGGAAATGAGGTAGGAATAAGTGTGGGTAGGAAAATAGGGTTGTTAGGGAACGACGAAACGGGGGACGACAAGCTACACCATCCACTTGCGCAGATCCGGAGGAGAGGGGACTGATACAGGTGATACGGGAATGAATTTCTAGGTAAAGGATAGCAGTCAGATGCTCCGGTTAGTCACCTCTTACGATAGGGACAGATCCCGTGCTACTATTCTACTAAAACCCCCGACGCCACACAGTGGTTACGAAGTACGTAGGTCATTCAATAATTAACGAGACTAATTGGTCTGGAGAAAAAACAGTTGGTAGGACACGTTTGTTAATTTTAGAACTTAAAGTTGGCATTACTGGGATGAGCCCTGACCATCTGGATGATAATCATGGTTGTGTTACGTTCCACAAAATTAAGTTGAACGATCGCGAGTCGACTTGAAAATTCCACATTGGTTGAACAACGTTCTGTGATTCTTTTTTAACTTACTGTAGGTTAAAAATCAACTAATATGAGTGTATAATGACTAAAATATATGGAGAAAGTTGTATGAACTGCGGGAATTTTTACAAATAGGTAGAAGAGTTCAAAAGTGGTCGAGACTTAGTGACTATCGAACATCGTTCTGGCCGCATCAGTAGGAAAAGTCTTGTTGACGATGTTTTGGGACGCTGTAGGTGTGTTGTTTGTGATTACCTTTCAGAACAGTGTACAATAAAAACAGTACTACTCGGATATGCTTTTGAACAAGGTGAAGCCAGCCATGAAAGAGATCGTGGATCTCAGAGGAGAGATGTGATTCTCCAGCAAGACAACGCACATCCACACACTTCTCAACAAACACGTGAAGCCATCCATAAAAGGGGTTAGGAGGTACTGCCTCATCCCCCTTACAGCCCGGATTTAGCATAATCTCATTTCCATTTGTTTGGTCCACTGAAGGAGGTATTACGTGGGAAGAAGTTCCAGGATAACAAGGATGTCAAAAAATCGTGGGAAATTGGTTCAAACACGAAAATAAAGTTCTTTGCAGCGGTCCGGTAACCCACTGGGACAAGTGCATGAATGTGGTTGAGAATTGTATTGAAAAGTAGGAAAAGTTCTGTTTTGCAAAAATAAACCATTATTTCTGCAGACCAATTTGTCTCTTTAATTATTGAATACCTCTCGTACCACATCAGATGACTCAGTTCTAATGAGTAGTATGATTGCAACGTCAAATTACAGGCCGCTGAGTCATTACGCGCAATCAAATTAACCAACTTAATATTAACGGAAATATGAGGAAAATATTTTCGCCAGAAATACTGAACATGATAACGGCAAATTTCCTCAACTGAAAACATATCTTGACTCAAAATTAATTATCATTAAACATTTAAGCATCATTAAACTTCATTGAACATTAACAAAATCATGAAGCATCATTCAGCAACATTAAAAATAAGTATCATTAAACATTATTGCAAGGATTATTCGCAGAAAATTATTTAAAATTCGAAGATATCTTTTCTGTGTCCCGACTGAGTTCTGATCTGCCAACATGTGTGGTAGTGGAGTAAGAATAAACATATGTATATGTATATGTATATGTATATGTATATGTATATGTATATGTATATGTATATGTATATGTATATGTATATGTATATGTATATGTATATGTATATGTATATGTATATGTATATGTATATGTATATGTATATGTATATGTATATGTATCTGTATATGTATTTGTATATGTATATGTTTTTGTATATGTATTTGTATATGTATATGTATATGTATATGTATATGTATATGTATATGTATATGTATATGTATATGTATATGTATATGTATATGTATATGTATATGTATATGTATATGTATATGTATATGTATATGTATATGTATATGTATATGTATATGTATATGTATATGTATATGTATATGTATATGTAAGGAGAACACAAAGTTGAGAGTTGAGGAAGGAAAGATCACGCGTGCCCGGGGCCAGTTTGGTAAAGAAGTGCTTCGGCATTCGTCTGTTATTGAATGAAAGAACCACTGTAAATACCAATCAGAGCAGCCGGCCGCTAGAATTCGCTTCGAGATAGCAGTTGCATTCGAAAAGCTAGTATCGAAAATTCGCCTCCGTCTAGAATCAAACTCTCTGATGGTCTTGGACAAACCTACTACCGTGGAAACTGACCTTATTTCGAACTTTATCCACCCTTTCTGGCTGAAGAAATCATTAACTGTCCGGTTAATTCATTGGCGATTGGGCCTTCACATGCAGATCGATGAATTTTCAAAAGTTTTCTTGCGCGACTGGTGCGGAAAGCGCGATGAGGCCGTGCGTTGCGCCAGCCGCCCGCGCCGCCGCGGAAGGGCCGCTACGGTCCAGCGCCCCGCCCACCTCTGCCCCCTGCTCCTGCGCTCACGTGCGAGACTTGGCGCCTTTTTGCACCGTCGCGGTGCCGCTCCCCGGGCGACGCCAGCGGGCGGGCGCTGAGCGGCCCAGGCCACGACGCGAGGATCTACACAGGTAAAGCGTGTTCCTTCGCAGAAAACTAGTGAGAAACCATAGTCACAAGGAGGTTCAGGGCATTAAGATCACTGTGGTTCCTACGTGGTGTTATCTAGAGAAGAATTCTATCCCCTGTATGCACAGATCGGTAGTTTTCCGCTCCGATCAACATAGGGCGTATACCAGGGCAAATCCCTAACAAACGGGCCAACGACCGCGCGCGATATTTCCTTCTCCGTTGGTATCCTATCCTCACCCGTTACTTACACACACACACGCTCTACACTCCTACATTAGAATTCCACTTCCAGATATTGAAATGATAGAAGAACAAATGAGCTAGGAGAGGCTAAATCTCAGAGTACGGCGAGGGATATATTAAGGAAAGGGAGAGAAAAAGGTAAGAAGATAATTGAAAATGAAATAGACATGAAAGAATGGTACGAATGATTTTAGGAAAATTTTGAAGGTCAGGATAACATGGAAGTGATGGGAAATGGAGTGAACCCAGGGGTGATAAAGATCATCATGAAACAATACACAAAGAAGAAATACCAAATGCTGTCAGAAGAATAAAGAAAAGAACATAGAAGGCTATGATATGATTTCGAACGAATTCTGGATATATTCTAAGGAATAAGGAGATAAAATTTATTGATAGATTATTCAATATGACAAATGAGCAGGGAGTTATTGCTGAGAAATGGAAAGAAGGTGTAATTGTTTTAGTGTACAAGAGAGGGAACAGAAAAAACATCGAAAATTATAAAGTAATAACACTCATGCCATCATCGTATAAAATAGAGTTGAGAATTGTAAGATGCAGACTAGAGAGAGAGGTAAGAGAGAAGGGACTATTACCTCGCAATCAAACAGGCTTCAGAAGGTGTTAGGGAGTTATGCATAATATTTACACGAGTGTTACAACTAGTGCCGAAAGCTTCCCCCGCCCCCTTCCTTTTACATCCTGTTTCTGAAACTCTAGATACCTTCAGTGTATTACTAGTCAGTGAAGTACAGGTATCCTTGCGCGCGTGTCTACTTCCGGTCTACGCCAACACGCGCCATCCAGTAGACTACGTCTTTGTATTGCATCAGTTATTTGGCGCTACATTGCCTGATATTGTGAATAATGAATATCTTGTATTTTAGCATATAAGTGTTGTTCTGAACATTTAGCAGTCGTAATGTGTCGACAGCGATCATAAAAAAGGTCGTATGATGCGGTACTAGTATGGACGCTTCTGAAAAGCTATGTGTGAACAAGCTTTTGTGTGCAACAAAGCAAGTGTGTGCTGTGAGAGTCGAGTTATTTAGGTCTGTCTATAAAAGCCTTTAAAATGTATTTTGTAACTCCATATCATACATGTTCAATTCATTAAATGTAGTCTTTCATTGCAAAAATGAGTTTTATTTTATTTTTATCCAAAGTAGTCTGTCAGACTAAACCTTTGTAATGTTTCCTACAGGTCGCCATTGTAATCTAGGGTTAAAAAGATCAGAAGAAAAAGTGAAGGTGAGAAACTTAAATGGAAAAGAAGTATTTTACAGGTATAGTTATTTACTGTTTTGGCTTAAATAAGAGAGGGGGCTACGAAAAACACATAGCAGAAATAAGTAAGAAGGGGATAGTGCTACGAAACAAGTATGGGGTATAATTAAGAGAAGGGATTTGGGGGCAAAGGGTATGAGGATATATGACAGAAATTTTGCTTCTATTTTAAGATGGGAAGCAGAAATTTGAGGATGGAAAGAAAGGAGGAAACTGGAAGAAATACAATAAATATTTTGGAGATGGATCCTAGGAGCAGACTATTGCGCACCTGGTACATGGTAAGATGGGAGACAAAGAGGCACAAAATGAGAATATAAATGGGCAAAATAGTATGTACATTTGAGGAAAGGATTAAGAGAGGGAGGGGAATGAGTTATTAAGGGGAATTTTGTTGGGAAATAGATAAGATCATCTGAGAAATCTGATTGGGAAAGGGGAAGTTTTTGAATAATAAATCTTAATCAGTGGAGGATGTGACATGGTTAGGAGGAGAAGAGAAGTTCAGGATAAGGTGATTGACTTAAACAATGAATTGATTCAAAGGGATAAAGATGAATTATTGCGGTAAGATTACGTAAAGACAAAAAACTTTGCTTATAAGAGATGGTTGAAAATTATTAAGCTGGATGATATTCTCAGTTATTTAAAAGGGAAATATAAGGAAAACGACAGACGAAAGATACAGATTAGGAAATGAAACGAGAGCGCGTAGATATTGGTTGAAAAGTGGGAGGAAAAAATGTAGAATCTGTGAGATGAAAGTGGAAGATTGGGAACATATTTATATGGTTGTTGGATATATGGATATGGTTGTTGTTGTTGTTTAATATATGGATATGGTGGTTGTTGTTGTTGTTTTTAGGAAGGAATAGTGTGGGAAAGTTGAAATGTTCAGGATAAGGTGAGGTGGCTATTAGAGAACAAAAGTGAAAGGATGGTATGGTTGAGAAATTCTTCAAAGGGGTTAGTATCTACTGTATTATTGTAAATTTCTTGTAATGTATTCAGTTTGTATTGTATATTATTAAACAAATCCAAATGTGTTTACAATGTTGTAAAATAAATTCTTTCATTTCATTCACTTTCACGTATACCTGGAGACAAGTAGGGATCTTAGCAATTTTCCCGGCTGGAGCAGTCTCCTGTTGGTGGGAGATACCTAAGTGGGCAAACTCGGCGATCCGACGTATAGGTAGACGTCGCATCTCACCCTACAGCTGAAGACGTTCACCACCACCTCCAGAGGAAAACATATGCACTACAATTTGGGGGGGGGGGGGAATTATCTTAACATCTGAACCGTCTGGAATAACTAATGAATCAAATAATCGTAGTTATAATTATATTAGGAATTAAACGTTTGCTAGAATCTTACTCCACACATTATTAAATGTAAGTCTGATTAAAAAATAATACTGGCATGAAAAACCTAACATTTCGTCAAATATTTTGAATCACAGAATAAAGATAATTAGATGTATTCATGTGAACATTGCGCACTTTGTAAATTATTGTTTTCAACGTGAAAATGTCTGTGTACTGGAATCCAATCTCGAAAGGCTCCAGCCCGTGAACTGAGCGTTACTCCATTATAGGATGAGTACTGTGAATGAGTAAACACACTAATATTGCTTGTCGCTTATATTAAATTGCACTGACAGTTTGTCATGTTAACTGCAGACAAAATTTGAGATTCTGAAAAGTCAGAAAGATAAAATTTCTTAGGTTACAGCACAACTCGTGTCTCATTAGAGATATAAATATTTGAATGCTCTAGCTTTCTAATTTTGCAGTCGTGTGTTGCAAAGTACTGTACTTCTAAAACAGTTAAATTTAAACGTATGCTTATTCCCACTAGCTCATTATTATTAATAACGAGGTTTTTATTATTTATTATGATAGTAATAAAAGTATCTTAATTACTATTATTGATAATCTTATTAAGGCCAACCTGGATGACCGTGGTGACTAGAGCGTGTGCCGACTCGGCACCTCGGTCAGAAGGGCCGCGGGTTCACGGCCCGCCGTCAGCATGATTGTCCATTGCCTCGTGTCATCGCGGTAGGACTTGTGAGTCTGTTGAGCACAACCCGAGGAGCCCACACGTTTGTCAGTGTCTAGTGTAAAGGTTAATACGTGTCCCCATAAGGGATGTAGTGGGTACTCGGTGCAGATAATCAAAATCGGCATACCGTGATCCTGGAAAAAACACTCGAAAAAAAGTGTTAAGGTTATGTTCCACATATAGTGGAGTGGAGTGATGTGTTAAATAAAGTACAAGAAAAAAGAGCAAAATGTTTATTAGAAATATTTAAAACTAATTAGAACTACCTACAAACTTCTTGAAATCATATTTGTGACCGAGCATTAACTTAAAGTAAACATTAATAAATGCACTATCTACCTACCTATCTATTATACGAGTAGATTTTTAATGCGCTTGTGGAAATAGGCAAATTGTATCTGTATGTTGCGGCTTGCACTCGTGCCTGTATTTCGCCCTTTCATCGATCCTCCATATTTTCACCTTAAATATGTTTGATTAAGGCTTAGGAGCTAAGTTCCTCTAGCAATATGCGGATTTATATGTTGCTAATTATATAAAAAGCAGAAAACTGGCTTCCCTTATCGTGTTACATATACAGGAATAGGGAAGGAAAACAGCAGTGTGAGGTTGGCGAAAGCGGCCCGGTGGAGTTAGAGATGGAAGTGAAGGTGGCAGACACACCTGCGGTTTTGCGACTGCTAATTCGCAGCGCCACTCTCCGGGCTAGAAGGCCGCGGCCGCGACGATCTGATTGAGGTGGCAGCGTTCTAGCACAGGACGTGGTCATCTACACAGGCTGACTGCTTCATTCTGACTTTATAAGAAAAAGAACATGGCAACTGGATATGTATTCTTATGAAGAGCTAATAGACCCCACGATGCTTTGCTATTGTACTGTATTAACTAAATACAACACTGAAGTCAGGTTCACGGGCCTTGGTAAGTAGGAGAAAAACATTTTAACACAGTGTTGTTTGCCAACGTCTCAGAAAATGTATTTCCATCATTTAAAAAATATAAGTCTACAGAAAAGAAAAACCACATTTACTAATAAACTCTATCTTGATGCAATTCAGATGAAAACAATGAATTAATACACGACTAACATACTTTGTAAGGACCACAAGAGTACACACAAAAACAAATAAACAGCTAAATTTTCCTAAAGTGAGACACTTAACGGGATGTGAGGGACATAAATGTACCTTCCATTACACTAGCACACACCGTGCTTACTAATGGTAGAGTGTTGCCCCAAGAGAAGAAAATTTCGTATTATGAAGCAAACTGACTACTTCCGATAAGGGTCGATTAATTGAACATCGTTATTCAACCATCCTTATTTGGTAAAAACGCATGTCAGATGATCTGGTGTAATATAATGGGTAAAACACACATACAAGAATATGGTATGGAGTGTTCCTTAATGGAAGAACAAAAAGCAAAGGAATCGTTAATGTTATATTTATCAGAAGATAAGGAACTAATCAAACTGTCTAAGAATTAATCTATTTCATATGTAGAACTATTTATAAAACCAACAGCATGTTTTAAAAGATAACCAATTTTCGATATTTGACTAGGCCATATATTCTGAGGCTGAAACCATTGTGACAAATCAATACATTTTTGGTGTTGAAATCAATTTTGTTACTTTAAAGAGGCTGGTAATAAGTTGATTGCAAAGTCTGGACAGCATTCGAGTGATATCTTTATTAATAGCTTGATAAGTTAAGTTATTAAGCAAGTTGACCATTTTCTTGTCATCGTTTTCTGCGTTCATAACATGAGTACGATTGGTTTTGTCAGATTTTAGAACGAGCAGTTATTCGTTGTTTTTAAGAAAAAAGCGAGTTTTGCCTACTACTAAATACAATTCAAGTGCAAAATCAATTTATTAAAAGAATATATACTATACCTTACTCTACACTTTAGAAATTCGAATAATATTGTGCACCGCCAGCGTTTGGTTCAGAAATATTTCTTCCTTGATCTCAACTTCGATGTTATTTCATAATTTGAGTCGAAGCGAGGCGATCAGTTCAAAAAGTTATCCATTAATCGCACTTCAAGGAAGTACCTCTAGAGCTCGTAGATTAACTATGCAAAAGCAACGGCCGATTTACTTCAAACCACTCTTTAAACACTTCCGATAATAATAGGAACGATTTCGCTGAACTTTTTACACTGTGTTCTAGAGTGTGAAAATTTCACCGAATTCGGTCAAGTAGTTTACACTATGCGACAGACATTCCCTTTTATTTATTTATAGTTGTTATTCTCTTTTATTTGAGAAATTAAGTAGTCGTGAGGCAAGGAATATGATAAATACAGTCGTACCAAAATTGTAAAGTTATGTCAAACTTTTTACGTCGTATAACATCGAAGCAATAGTATGATGAGTGTGGGATGCTTGATGATTCCGGGAACGTCAACTGTTATGTTCTTTAATATTGTTAATGTAGGAAATATTTCATTCTGGGAGGTGACTGTGTTCATTCCCCACTGAATGGTCAGATCCGGCGCCGACCTACATCTGGGGCTTTCCTCTGGAGGCATCGCCCCCATGAGGCAGCGCCTCAGCCGGGACGAGCTTCCAACTAGTCTGTGGAAATGTTATCATCTAGTGCATGTAAGTGTTGTTTGTGGGTACGGGGTGAAGATAATGGCAAGGAAGAGGGAAATATCGCGCATGGTCAGTAGTCCGTTTGTTAGTATTCTGGTCCGGCATTCGGTTGCTATTAAACGGAGAAAACACGCAAACTACCGATCAGAGAAACCGGTTACTAGACCTCCAGACAACCGCTGCATTTGTAATTCACGTAACTATACAGCGTACGGGGAAAATCCTTCCCTTTCGGGACTAACCCTAGGGCCTCACGATCAAAGTCGCGGCAGAGACAGCTCTGCCGCCAAGTGGGCAATCATTCCTTCCGCATCCTTGTCCCATCCTATGCATAGCCTATTCCCTTACATTTCCATGCGCTTCACAACCACACGTTATGAGAACTGCCACAAACTTAGTGCCTGCCCCGACCGGCAGATGCCTCTCCGGCAGTCACCTGGAGGAGAGAAACCCTAACAACCGGACGTGTAAGTTGGCGCCAGATATCACTTTCTAGCGGTGGAGAACCTCCTCACCGTTCGGAATTAAACTGTACAATTCCGGCCAACACAATAGCAGTTGGCGTCTCCGGAAATGCAATATATTCAATCAACGAACGAAGTGCGGAGTATGCGATGAAAACGATGAAAGAGGAGACGACGTGCTGTGCAGCGCCCGTGCAGATGGTGACGGGAGGGAAGTGGAGCGGATGGTGAGGGCGAGGAAAACAACCACCACCCCCAACTGCCCCAACTTTCACATAGTTGCACGACCGACGAGCTTTTCGTAATAGCCGCGCGTGACTATGCAAAACGTCTGCGAGATAGTTATAAATATTTTATGAAGTACACGACAGCCAGTGTTCACACAACGCAGAAGCAGTTTATTCCCGTAATTTATTTTCCGTTTTAAAATAGCAAAACATATTTGTTGTGTTTGAGAACAGATTTCATTTTATCTCTTGTTTTTTTATCACACTCATCAAATATACCTTTGCAAAAAGATAACAGAAGAATACCGTTAACAGAGAATATTTCATTTTAGCATATTTTTATATGAAAATTGTCGGAATAACTTTACTTTAAATTCCCAAGTATTCATATGAATATATGCTGTGTTTAATATTTTCACTGTTTAATAATATTGTTTCAGATTATGCTCCTGCTAGTAAATCGTCGCTAATGATAAGGGAGTTAGTCGTCTAATATTATTGTCCTGCCTTCGTATTTATTGTTCACTCGACTAATAAAATTGTGTATTTCCAAAGAATCTAACAACCTGTATTCTTTCCGAAGTGTAAATGATTTCCATCACTCGTGATTTCGAAAATGATTTGACGAAAGGACACAAACGGAGCAAACGGAGCAAAAATAGAGATGTAGTATTCCCTTCGAATCGACTCAGTTTCTGAATCTGTATGACGAAACAATAAGCTGAAGCAGGCCAGGAAAGCTAGGTATGGTGATGGAAATATGTCATGCCAGCCACATGTTTTCCTTACCTAAGTCTTGGATAATAAATTAATCAGGATTCAGGTCCGGGTACATAGCTAGCTGGCAAATATCGGATTAATCCGACAATAAAATACCTACTAGTACATAATTAAGGACACACCATAGAAAAGTGATGTGAAGGGCTTCTACTGGAGGCAGTGGCACGCTTCGAGGCACCGTGGCATGCCACGAGCTTCTCTGTGTATATAGCGCCGGGAAAGGGCAGTAGTAACAATCGTATGAGTAGTAAACCTTCCCTCAGAAGGGGGAATAATAGAATTTCACAAGGTGGTCGATAAATTACAATTTCCAAGCTTTATAGATAATGCTGCTCGAATAATATATGTGTATGGGAGTACATATGCCTGTGAATATACATTTCCAATCATGAAATTGCTCAAAAACAAGCATAGGATTTCATTAAGTGTTGAAAATTTGAGAAATAATTTACAAATTTGCATCTCGGGATCTCTAAAATCTGGCTTTGCAAACGTGGAATCGCGTGTAAATACGCACAGCAAAATAAAAGAAAAAATATAAATAAAAATGATCCACAAACGTCGTAAAATTTATTTATCTAAATCCGGCCTAATCGTATTTGTGAATAGCGAAAAAGCGTTCACGACGACTTTGACTACCTACTGTTCTCGATGTGATGTCGACGTGGCAACATGATCAACTGCTTGAGGGGGGGGGTCGTGCCAAGGACGCTCGCTGGTGGCATCGACCTTCACATCACTGGCGTAGAACAACGAGTAGTAGCAAGAAGCGACAGGTGCGCCTTTAGGGCTACGTGGAGGTAGGAGGAGACACGCGGGCGCCCGAAAGGGCCGGGGAGGGGGAGGGGCGCCGTGTGTTGGGAGGATGCGAGCAGGGCGATCAATCTGCTCGTGCCACTGGTCGCCGATCGGCGCCTGTCGCTCTTCTCTTCTCTTTCTCCGCCCCGCCACGCTACTCCCCACCTCACCACGCCACTCATTGCCACTCCACATCCCGCTAAGCCATGCTACGCCCCCTTCGCTACGCCCAAGCACATCCCCCTCCCTCCACACACACTGCGCCACGCCAGGTTTCACCTTGTCGCGACTCCCCCCCCCCAAAATCCCATAATCTCCGCTGACACACCGCATTGTGTTTTAACACATCCCAATAGTATTTGCGCTGCTCTTTAACATTTGGCTATTTGGAAAATTCTGGATTATTTTCCAAACTTGCATCGTTCTTTTCATCGTTTCACAAAGATATGTGTTAGTGTCTAATTTTTTATAGTTTATCTCACTTGAAACCTATCTGATCATGTTAATATAGACAAAATATGGATACAAATTGTATATGTAGGGAATTTTAATTTTTGGTGCAACGAATTGTTAGTATCTAACTTTTGTAATTGACTAAAGTGTTTGGACATTGCAAGTTTTTATACATATGTTAACAATTTAGATCTTCAAAATCATCTTTAAAAATAATAAAAGCATCATCATGAATGCTAAATTTACGCAACCTCGTTCTACTATGGATTTATGGGTCGTACTCCATGATAATTCTCATTATGACGGACATAATTCTAAATATGATTCCATTATAATGACTTTATAATAACGGTGTTTCGTTATAGCAAATGATCATTTAGGTACAAACCTCGTTGACACCGTATAGGCAGATATTTCAATTAGAAGCATGAATGTAGTTTATACGTTTATGAGAACTCAGATATGGGAAACACACTCTTTCTCTTACAATTTTGGCCTTAAGTAAACCAATGTCAATGTGGCATCCATGACTATCCTCATCAAGTGTCTCGGAAGACAAGTACTTTTTTTATCGGAATGGAGTCTTTAGAACAGTCCATTGTTTATCTCAAATGACAGATGATCTGACATTATTAGATTATAAAGCATTGAAGGCTTTCACGGCCGGAGTCAATATTCATGTTTTCTTCTTCCGGGCTGATGGGCCCTGGTCCAATTGGCTTTGAGCTGCCAAACGTTTCGCCCACGACTGCGGTGGGCATCTTCAGTGGCGAGGTCTCGGGCGAAGTGTCCGGGACGGCGGCTGACTGGCGACTGTCGCCACCGCAGTCGCGAGCGAAACGTTTGGCAGTTGAAAGCCAATTGGAACACGGCCCATCAGCCCGGAAGAAAACATGAATATTATTAGATTATTTTTTTAAATGATCGGAGAAGTGTATGATATGCAATATTTGCTGACGCAAATACTATGACGCAGCAGATGCATTATCGTTTTGTTACATTGTGTCCTCAGTCAATTTTAACATTTTCTAACACTCTCTGCAATCCATGAAATTAATTGCTTTGTGCACCACGTTATCGACTGCTAAATGGAAACTCAAATCTGCTTACACATGCATTGAAGTGGATCAGCGGACGCGTCTATGGATTGTGAAGAATTAGACCGCTTCCACCAAATGCTTTGTCATAGACAGTACTGAATCTGCAGCTTCTGATACCTCGACGCCAAGATTTTAGTCCGGAAGGTCCTAGGTTCGTGATGCGATGCTAGGTCGGACGTCTGCGCTACCTGGCTTATAATTCAATATAGACGTCTGATCGATTTCGTACGTTTCCGTGATTTCTTCTGATCAATTCTATGTGAAAGCTGGAGAAAAAACTTAAATCTACGGGCGTCAAGGCCGCGGACTACCCTTATTTATATATTCTTCTCCCTAGCATCCGAGCGATGAGCTGATGTTCTTTTCCCACACGGCTCGTCTGTCATGATCAGTAAAGAATCCTGCAGTTTTGTCATAATACCAACGAAGCCATGGGACACAACCAACCTTTGCGACGGAGAGGATCGGTTCGAGTCGGAATAGGTAGGAATGGGTCGGAGGGGTTCGGAGTAAGTAGAAATGGGTAGGAGCAAGCACGATTGGCTTGGAGTGGGTTTGAGTGGTTTCGAGAGGGTTGGAGCGGGTCGGAAAAGGTCGGAGCAGAATGGAGGGGTTGGAGAGAATCAGATCGTTTCGGAGTGGGTCGGAGAGAATCGGAATGCCTCGTATATGCTGCTTTCTTCGACCGCCCTCCACTGGCGATTACGATGGACATGGGTGCATGGGTTTACTCGCATGATTGCACAATCTATTTGCACTACTCATCCGAGTCGAAAACCGGAATGGCTGGGAAGAGGAGTGGGGTAGATGTTAGAGGTGTTCCTGCAATGAGCGGCTTGAACGCAGGAAGCCTCCCTTTGCGAATACTATTCCTAGTAAAAAGAGTTCAAACGGTTGATCTGATTCACGGTTTGAGGTACTTATACACTTGCATTTGACCGTGTCACGTACACGTAACATTAAACTAATTTCTTACGACGAAATTATTTTAATAGCTGCAATTGTATTACGTTTCAAAGTGTTTGTTTGTTACCAGTTTAGAATGCCTAAACTCTATGTTATTTCTTTTGTAATGGAGTCTCACGAAAAATAATATATTATTTAGGCATTGTCTGCGCACATTTTATTAAATTACGGGATTCATGCTCCTCTCTTTTACCATACACAGTTGGAATATGAATACGAAAAAGTAATCAGCGTTGTGTAAAAGAAACGGCTTGTATCGGCCAGCAAGCTGAATGTTTGATTGGATAACACTGCAGAATAAATAACTACCCAGTGCTACTTCTCTCGCATCTAGCAATAGCTCAATGAAACGCGCGCATTGCGTGCGTGTAATTTACTAGGGACTGTTGGTAAGGAAACAGTCACGCGTCCCCGTAAATTGTTGAAGTAATTCTTTGCTTGTCAAAACCAGAAGGAACGTGTTTATTTTCTGTAGAAAGTTATGCTAAATTTAAGCCAAATTTAAGAATTAATCAGACATAGCTTTCTGTATGATCGTTAATGCAATTAGAATATTAAAATTTGCTTACATGTAAAAGAAAATTCTTATTGAACTTAGATATTTCGAGTCATGCAATACATTTTCTGGAAATTGTAATTGATGTTTTATCAAAGCACCTCAAAGTCGACAAGATTTACACGCATGGATATATTACAACATTTTAAAATCTTTTCTATTTCGAAATATCTTCGACTCCCTACTTTCAAGTTGAATGAAAGCCCAACTCCCTATTTACTGCGTATATGCAGCACCGCGTCTCGTCGGGCCTTCCGTGCGGAGGCCGCAGCTCGTTGGCGAGTTGAGAGCTGCTTTCATGAGGTTTCGCATCGAGCGAGCGCACAGTTGGCGCGCCGCGTGCGCGCGCGTGAGCGCCGGCCGAGCGGACTCCTCCGCGCGCACAAACGCCTCTGGCAACGCGCGGCATTAATCAATATAATGATGATGATGATAATAATAATGATAATGATAATAATAATAGTAATAATAATAATAATAATAATAATAATAACAACAACAACAACTTAACAGGGCAGAACAATTCCACGCGGCGTTGCACAGCAGTGCTTACTCATGCACTTCACTGCCTTACGTTCCAATGACTTCAACGCCTCTCACAACACTTCACTGACTTTTAACTCTGAGTAAGATTCTAACGTTGCTTACTTTCATGGTCCTTTCCGTGTTTTCTCTCTAATTTACTGCTCGATTAATGCCCGCTATTATTTCTCTGGGTTAATGTGTCTGTGACCTGAGTTTATAGGGTGTCAAATTTCTAGGATATGTAGGAAGAATCCAATATGATTACTTTTATCTAATGAGTATGTGGCAGAATATCTCATAAAACTAAGTAAATCTTATATAAATTCGTCGAGCGGCACAGTCGCTCGACTTTTGCCGACAGCAGCGAGACTGACGATGACGGCAAAGCCGTCGAAAGCCGGTTATCTTAATAAAGCTGATATGTTGACGAAGATGACCTCTTTTATTTCTTCTTAAATCTTATATAATTTTGAACATTTTTCCCGTGATTGGTGGACAACTAATCCTGCCAAAAACGTGCTAAAAGCGTATAACCTGCACCCTGGATTCTGTTCGGCAGGTACACGATCTGATGCAGTCAAAGAGATTTCGTGTACCTGCCAAAAACCACCGCCAGATGAGTATCCTAACAATCAACGGTAAATAGCACGAGTGTAACTTTTATACAAGCTATTCCCCAACACAAGTTTATTGGCAAAGTGATCTTCTTAACATTCGACGTGATTATCTTCGACACGAAGTTTCTAACATTTGTTCTTAGATACTCTGTATAATGCGTTGAGGAATGATAACTGTTTTGTACAGTTTATAAAAGGCTATCGTCACAAAATCCAGTAAATAACATTCCAGGGATGCATCGAGCACGTTTAAGAGGAAATTTGTAGATGATCTGAAGAATTCATCAGGAGCACGTATACTTCGTTGCCATCGTTCATATTTTGGTGATCGGTGTCATAATTGGTTCTCTACTGACCTTTGAAACTGAGATTTAGTAATGATTTACATTTTGTTTGGCCGAAGTGTTTAAAATGAGACGTTTTTGGAATTGCAATATTTTTAGAGGTTTAGCACTTCTGAGCATTATCCTCTCTCTTCACATGTTGGCCAGTAACACGTTGAATCACAAAATCTACGTAAACTACATTCACAATTCTGTGTTCTGAGCGATTTTATTGCTCGAATCTACTAATCGTAGATTTCAGTAGGTTTTAACTTTGTTGAGAAAGAAATAAAAATATGTTCACCCATGATCTCCTCCGAAGTTACAAGCTGAAACGCACAATTAAAGCCTAGCCATTCGTAGTTATTCTCACTTTTAAATTAATGATAAACTCATACACGTTTCAGTGAATATTTCTTATTGCAATGGAATTTATGTACGAGTATGATGTCTGTACGATGTCTTACGTATGAGTATGATGTCTGTACATATGTGCGAACGAATATGTAGGTAAGAAAGTGTGAAGCATACGCAAGTACTTGTACATATCGCCTGTCTGTCATGTCGAACACTCTGACTTCGCTTCGACTACTCTAAACATATCATTTTTTAAAAAAAAATTGTTATATTGTTTTGATCTGCTTCAAATTTTAGGCGAGTTTAAAAGATAACTTTTAATTTTGAAGAATAATACGTCTGAAATATTATTAATATTGTCTAACTGTTTTCTCAAAATCACCTTACTTTTTTAAAAAATATCAATATATCAAAACATTCATCACTCACCAATCTCGATGGTACAGGGGCAGATTCAAAGTACACGGAGATTGACGCTGCGCGAACGACACCAATAAAGAGTTTGGGGTGATTTCACCACGTGATTGTATTCTTGCTGGCTACCATGCATTTACTCATCAAAATCACCCATCCATCAGTCATTACGAAAAAGCTAACCCCTATTGCAATCGCTTGTCCGGGAAGGAACCTCACCTACGCTCGAAATTGTTTAGGCACTAAACGCCGAGGCAAAAGTGTTCGGCCCATCCCACTGTGCGTGCACCTGCACCGCCAGCACCGCGCATTCCTGGCGCGCGCGTTATGAAATTCCCCGGCAGAGCGCGCGCTCGCCTGCCCGCGACTGCGCCAGCGGGAGACGGACCTTTGACGCGGCGAGGGCGGGCGCAAACGCTCCGTTTCCGATTAACGCCGAGGGCCGGGGCTGGTAATTATCCGACGCGTGTTTGCTGCATCGCATTCTTCTGCCAGGCATGCGGACGATACAACAGAAAAGCATGGGGAACGCGCGGCATACCGAAAATTTTCCTCCTCCTAGACTCGCTAGTTATTACTCAAAACTTACACATATTCTTTAAACTAATGTGGCAACACAATGGCACAATTTTTCTCGTATAAGATAGTTTCTTATTCTATTGACTCACTGAAGTCACTAGCTTTTTGGTTCTGCCCCATCCTGTGGCCAGTTGCTTTGTGTGTGTCTCTCACGGCCTCTACTGTCTCTTGAGGACTCATTCTGAGAGGAGAGTATCATTGCGCTCCCCAAAAATTGCTTTGCCTCATTTCGATGCTGATAACATTGTTTTGGATCTGAATATCCAGTTCCTCAACGACACGCACATCTCGCACAATATTTCCTATTAACCTAAGAGATTATGGAAGGATGAGAATGTATATGTAATATAGGATTTAGGAACACCATGGATACATTAAAGTATTTATGCCTTACGCAGATTTCGAACACACGTATTTGGTCTCACCTGCCCCAATCGTATGTCCTAAAAGGTCCAATCGCTTGATTGTACTATATGTAAGCATGTTACGGTTATGTGACAATTTAATTTCAACTAAGAGCGCATGCAGGTATCCGAGATTGTTGAGGCAGTAGTGTCCAGATGGTCTCGGGCCACAGGCTTGTGAGTTTGAGCCTCACCTCGGGCATTGTTTCCTTTGTGTGGGTCTCTGTATGTTTATGATTGTGCATTTTAACCCTTATCATCATCGTCATTACGCCTCATACCCCAGGGCTAAATACCCTGGGTGTAAAAGCAGATTCAGCGTGAGAATGCTGATGCCTACATAAAACGTTTGTGCATCTACTCTGGAAAAATATGATTGTTCCCGGTGGGTTGCCCGTTCACATAGTCCGAAGATGGCCAATTCGCACCCCCACCCAAAAACTAATTATACAACTAAACAAGATCTGTTTACGCATATGCGTCTTTTAATGCATTAACACCATTGAATAATAGTTTTTTTAACCAATTTTATACCAGTCGTTTCATTAGCATTAAAGTGAAGAAAATTCCTTTTTAGTATCAATATCTATCAACACACACAAATATAATACTTACAACGTGTATCAGTTAACACAGTAGTTTAGTATGTAATTCATGTAATATTGAGTATTTGCCCAACTTTTAAGTCTTCTAATAAAAGAATGAAATTATGGCTTAACGAATTTCATAGAAGAGTAAAACCTCGCTCTAGAGGCAAATTTTCTTTGAAACATTTGGAACCATGAATTTGCCACTTGAGTTTTTCTGAAACTTTGCAAGATATGGATTTTGAAAACTCAAGGGAAATGAACTTTCCTGTGAATTATCTGGCTTTTCAATGTCCAATAACAAATTCATAGTTGTACTTCATTGTATAACATATGTTTATTAAATTTCTTCATTTTAATATACTTATTGCTGTTAACACTTCATGTAATGTGATAATTTCAGTACACTTATGTAACTTTAGAACCTTTAAAGAAATTAATCCAGTTGTCTCGGAGCAGTAGGGCCATCTAATTCTATTTTTACGCGGTAAGAGAACATAAAAAGCATTTTTCTCACATATTGCTAAAAGCATGATTAGCACGCTAGATTTATTGGTGTTTACAGAAAACTTCCATAAAGTGTCAAATAATTTTAAACGTAAGTTGGTGAATAAAAACATTATCGCCAGCTGTAAGTACAATGAACGAAAACGATTTCGCTTATTCAAGTGTGACGAGGTTACCTCTCCCTTTAATACTTTCATATTCTTCTTGGAACGGTACTAATGAAGGTAAATCGATTTCGTAAAACGATTTGAAAGTATTCGTTCAGATAATTTGCGATTGGCACAAGCTTTCCCTCACACTCATATCCTCCCGTCACCAACAGTAGAAAGTGCGCTCTATCAAATCCGCGTGTGCTCAGTGCGATGAATGGGTACTAAAGAGTGGAGGCTACAGATCACGCGATGTCTGGCTTTTAACAATCACCTTGGTGTAAATAACACCAATCTTGTATGCATTGACCATACAAAAACGCAGGTTTCAAGAATCATATTAGTAATTATTGTGTAAGTCGGTTTTTACTAAGAGGTGACTGACTCAAATGATTATATATACCAAGCAGTGGAGGTGTTGAAGCTATCCTTCCAAACAGAGGTCGATTGATATCCTGTCGCTGACTCAAAGGATTCTTTGTTTTGACATATAGGGTCAGTGTGATTTACAAAAGATATATAAAACATACTTACACATGACATGCATATCTTTTTCAAGGATTTGTTTACGTTTTATTCATCATATCACTTTAAAAGTGACTCGAAAAGAATCATTAAAAAGTTTTGCTACAACGGAAAAATTCAAACTTATATTACAGAAATTCAGTAAAAACTGAAATAAAGTTTCAAGTTGATTTGTAAACATCGCGTTTACTCATGCAAAATTCACAAACGAGCTAGTCGTAATAACTTCTCATGACACCATGAATGATACAGAAAAGGTCCAGAGAAAAATGCAGAAAAAACATATTGTTGAAATGAAGGGGGACATGGAACTTGAATAAAGTGAAATATCTTGTCCGCTACACTTCTCAACCTACTCATTACACATTGTATTGAACAAGTAGTCAGTGTACCACAAAAGAAACTGTTTGTGAATGGAAATTAAGTTTTATTCATCTCATTATCTATTTAGTGTAGTATGTTGGATAGAGTCAAGAACTATCCGCCTTTGGAACATGTATTCTTAGGAAAATACTATGGTGAGCGATATTTTACTGCTAAGAGAGCACTCACGCTCATCCTGGCATCGAACGTTTGCAATAATCTCCGTTGAACGAGTGGCGGAACGTTCCGGATGGATACGGACGCTTCGATTAACACCTGCAGATTTCTTTGTAGCGTTTAGACGTAACTGCTCTGAAGAAAGTCGCAAGTTCATGAGTAACATGTTGGCTGCTCTACTCATGAATTCTTGTGATCTCACCCGGAAAGACGGTGTCAACACTTTATTAAGCAGCAACGTTTAAAACGTTGGTGGCAGCAGCACATTTGATGTAATTGGATTGCAACCATTATTGGGGGGGGGGAATGCGCAGAGTTTACTTAAGAAATGCTGTTTTTTAAAATCCCTGAGAAGAAGTGGTTCGAAATCTAAATGTTGTAAACGATTAAACTACGATGTAGAATAACGCATGTGCCCATTTAAGAAGCACTTGCAGGAGAGTTCGTATGACGTAGATTATATTACATTTATTTTCTGACCGTCGTTTGTTTTGGATAGACAGTTCATAAAGAAATATGTAAGTTGTAAATTATGCATAAAAACAGACGTGCATATACAAAGACAAATTATTATATTTACTCTAAGCATCATTACATTACCACAATTATTACTCTGAATATGTGATTATACGTAGAACAGTATATAATCATGGTACGAGGCTTCATGAATAAACACATTAGACTACATCAAATTAAAAAGAAAATAAAAGCAGTATATATCATTTGCTTTGAATATGAAGATGACATTTGATTTGGTCATAACGTTAATCCGTAAACCGAACCTACTCTTAAGCAGTCCTTCAGAAGCACAAAACGATTGCTGTGATTTCTGACTCTACCAGTCTGATGCTCAAGCCTGCAGAGGAGTGGTCGTCAACCCGCGGCTTAATTTTTCGTCGTGAAACCTAGGGCTTAATTTTTGGCGGCTCACAAACAAATACTCGTTTTAACTACAATGTTGACCATTTCCAGAAATGTTCACGGCCGCCATCACAGCAATTCCAAACGTTTCTTAACGAAATGGATCCAGAATACGGCGTGCAACACTTCCGGAGGTGCATCGACAGGAAAAGTTTTCTAAATCGAGTATATTGTTTCAAAAAACGTTTCTCGTGAAGTCAGAACTGAAGATCACATTTTCCTTCGCTCACGTAGAAATCTGCATTCTAATTTGTTCTTCCAACACGATAGCCAATATTGCCAATTTTGTGACTGAGATGCAGTGTTATAACGTACTTTAAATTTAAGAATTCTGCATGTGTTACTCATAATTATTGTAAACTCGAAGACAAAATATAAACAGACCTTATGAAGTTTAGTAATCACTAGTTATTGTAATACAATTCTGATACATTTCTGCGGCGTATCATGTTATTCTGTTGTTAATAAATCGATGCAACCCTCTAGCGTTTCACGTTTCGTAGCGTTTCGTTTTTGCAAACACGAACGAGAGAAATGCTTTGAATTCGCAATAGATAGGAGCACGGGAGACCGGAAGCGCGGTGCAGATGAGCGGCGAGGCTGGCGTAGCGGAGATCGAGATCTCGCAGTCGATAGCCACTCAATTAGAGCGCCCCAACGACTCGTCGCCATCAGATAAGCCTCCGCATAAGGTACAGCCAGTTGCGGCGCGGCTGAGCGGGCAAGGGAGCCATGGAGCCGGATGCAGTGGAATCCCACTGGATGGTAGAGCGCATGCATTTGGAGCCAATGCAGTGCACAGCCAATGATCACTTCCTAATTTGGGGATTTACATCTATGATTATCGGGTATTTTTTTGTGATTCAAAGAATATTTCAGAAATCACTTATCACATATATTACTACGTCAGCCAAACAAAAATTGAAATAACCTGAAAACTAAAAAGTACAGTTTTGTTTTGTTTAAAAAAATTGAGACTAAAATTCATTAGATTCATTACAACATTCAACGGTTATTCTACTAGTATACAGAATATCTCGGAATAAATGTTACAAACATCAAAGATATGTATGAGGAGGAAAGATAATGGCCTATTACCAATGAATATGCGATAAAAAATTATATACCGAAGTTACGTATGTGATACTTGCCCGACTGATACACAAACCTTCATGTGCCCGTGATTGGCAGAACACATTACGGTACAAAAAGATTTCATATACCCGTCATATTCTAATGCATAATGGGTTGCGTACCAATCAGGGAGAAAGGTCTTCGACCACCAATTTAGCGCGAAGTTTGTAATATTTATTCTGAGACAGACTATGTGATAAAATGCAGTAATATGCACAAATGAATTATAAAAGGAAGATAAGCAACGGAACCGACAATAGTTAGAAGAAACTCTTTTGTATACGTTATGGACAGTTATTATTTTGTGAAATAATTAAAACGTCTTACTTTGTCTGGTGGTAATGTTTTTTCGTACGTAGATGATTTTTCCATAAATCAGCTATTCCCTTTTCAATTAATAGATATTCGAACGACCATGACTTTCACCACACTGCAATTACACGCAATAATCAATGGAGCTGGAGTTCAATTTGACCCAACTTGCTTTCCGAAGCTCCCCAGTGCTCCGAGTTGAAAGAAAAGCAACGCCTCCCGAAACGAGTTCCCTTCCACGGGCGCGGCGCGCGAATCCTCAAAACCCATCCCTCACGGGCGCGACTGGAAGTCGATGCCGCCACACAACAACCTGAAAAAGTCAAGAACAAGGCGGGGGCGGGCAGGGGCGCCGGAAGGGGAAACGAGAGCGGCGAGCTATCGAGAATGTGCCGATACAGAGAAGGAGGAGCCTCCCAGAGCCACTCACCGCTGCCTCCAGGGGCGCCCGCGTCGCGGAGCCCGCGCGGCGCTCTTGCTGCTTACCTGCAACACAAGCGCGCGGATAGGGGCGCGTGCAAACGACACCACGGAATAAACAAGGGCGGAATTTGAAGTTCGGAGAAATTACTCAAATTTCAAATTACGCTCAGCAAACATTTTCTTTGCAACAATGCGTTAATGTAGTAGTACATCAGTATTATAAACCTGCACTAACACTTTGAAAAGCTGGCCAAATCATTAATTCTTTCCATTAAAAATCTACGTATTTTAGAATATATTGTTTATTAATTGCAACTAATGTTTATTTAAATTTTTTTAAAATTTTTTTTCTATTTTTCGCATACTAAGAAATAGTAAGAATAAAAATATCACTTAATTAACATACATTTTTTAAACCAACAAAATAACAGAAATATGTTCCTCAACACACACAAAATTATAAAGTACATGGAACTACTATGATCATATTGTAACTCCTAGATTTGCATGGATGACAAAATTAGCGAATAAGGCGACAAAGAAATCCTCACATAGTCTTGAAATTCAAATGATTCAAAGTTTAAATAACTACTGTCAATTGTGTAACACAATTTTAGGTTAATTTTTATTACACAAAATATTTTTCTAAACAGACTGGAGACAGAATGCAGACGGAAATATGCGTACAATACGCGTCCTGCTGTTATGACTTACGTATTAACTTAATAAAATCACAAGAAAGATCGATCAGAGCAAACCCCGTGGAGATTACTAAACACTACTAGCATTCTTCACAATGTCTAACTTCTGTTGAGATATTAACCTAGAACGTGCCGGTACACAAAGCTTCAGTTTCAATATTGCCCTTGACGACGCCATCTCTAGTTCATTATAGAAATACGCGAGATGGTAATAGCATCGACGCTTTTGCGAACTAGAAACCCGCTTCCATTGCCCACGAAGAGAAAGATTGAATTGTTATGGGGGTCACGAGTCAAGGGGAAGTTCCCTCACGCAGCGACCTTGCGCAGGGCGGGGTGGGTGGGGCGGGGCGGGGCAGGGCAGGGCGGACTCCGAAAACAAACGCCGGTAATAAGTGAGGGGAGGCCAACTGCCGGCGCAAATTATCGGGGCGGAGACGTCGATACTGGAGTCGACCGGCTTCTTTCTCCCAGAACAAAGAAACCGCGGGAGAGCCACTTCCAGGGGAAGTATAATAGCACGTCGCCCTTGCAATGGGAGGTGGCGGAGAACCGGCGACGGCAACGGGGGAGAAAAAGCCGGTGAAAGATCACTTTCTCTCCGAGGAGCAGTTGGCAAAAGCGAAATATAGATGCGACGTGATGTGAAAGTGATCAGACGTGAGTCGAGCACGTACTTGGCCGCGCTGGAGTCACCGCTGCCCCGCCCTGCCTCAGACCTTTCTCTCGCGGGCAGCTGCGAGACTGGGGACATGCTCTCAAATGCTCGGCTCCGCAGATCTTTCCCGAGCGGAAGTGGAATTATGAGCAATTTCTGCTCCATGTAGCCGGGGGCTTCCGCGATACGAGTCTTAGGAGATGCGAACTATTCCTGTTAAAATTTTGTGTCTTCCTCGATCTTCTCTTTTATCTCGTACCCCTTCTTCTTCTGCTTGTCTTTGTACGCTTTGCGTTTATCCACAATCACATAGACCTCGTCAGCATGATCTTTAAAAAACTGTTGTGCATGTTTCTAAATACAGCATACCAATTGTGGCCTTTCTGCACTTATTCGACCTGTGAACGTGTATGGCAGATCACTTTCTTTGCATTTTAAGATGTACATTCACTCATTCACTCCTACACATACAGTTCACTCTCCAATTAATTTTATATTCTATATTGAAATAATGTAATTCTATGTAACATACTGGGCGTAGAATAGGTCAAGCTGCGCCAGAAATAAATACTTGGTATTATGTATTGTTGGTATTATGATTATAACTACAAATTTTCTTTTCTTGGATATTTTTGTTACTAAACGGGCTCACATTCCATTTAGTTACTTTGGGAATAGGTTCGGTCGAATGAAAAGAACTTCATCTTATTTTTGGACTTGAAGCGGGATTGTTTTTGTGATACGTCTATTTGCAGAAGAACTCTTTTCCTGGAAGGGTCTTCCACCGGTATCACGAGTGAACATGTTTTTGTAGTATTTAATTTTAAAATGTATCTGTTAATATGATATATTTTCATATTTTAATTTTTACTTTTTACTACTCCTTTCTGTTTTGTTGTGGGATAGCGGAACTTTGTGCTTTTTTACTTCTGTTTCTTTCTTGTTATCTATAAGGAGAATATCTGGTCTATTGTGGTGTCAGCACCGTCTCAGTACGAAAGGGTGGACATTGATTTCTGGAATGGAGAGGGACAGTGGCGCAGAGTTGCAGGTAGCTGACAAACGCTAATCTGTATCCCAGGTCGCATATTTCTATTACTCAGGGATATTCATATTAATCCCATGGTGTGGCAAATATTTCAAGTTTGTCGGTGAAAGAATAGCATTCCTTTACACAACGTTTATTAAGCCGCCATAGGTACATTTCTGAAGACAATATTATGGACATTTTTCATTTTAAGAGCAACTTGATTTCAACTTATTCTTTAGCACTTATTCTTTATCTTGGGAAAAATAAAAATGAACTTACGTAAAATTTGTTGAAGGATGAAGAAACCAACAATGTCTTAATTTTAAAAAACGTCTTTGAAAAAAAGAAATCAATGCACCTCTGCACTTGCGTGGAACCAAAAAGTGATAGAAATGGGAGGATAAGGTAGAAGAAAGTGAGTCTAGGCGTTGCGACTGTGAATGATTTACTGAACAGTTTTGCTTAACACTTCCGTATTTCTCTCTCCTAATTTTTAAAGAAATTCACAAACTCAGTACAATTTGTGATCACTTCCATTTCTGATATTGCTATATTAATCGTTTTGTATGCGAATCTAAATAAACATTAAAAGGAGAATGTTTTGTATGTTTATTAAATAAGGTGTTAGTTAAGTTTAATAAGAATAATTTTTTAAAAGGTTTAAGAATGTTCATTATTCTTAAATTACTGACAGATTTTTTTTGGTTAAAATTATATAACATTACTCAGTTTTGTATTTAATTAAAATTCGTCAAATTTAATCAATTCCATGAGAATACTGTTCGTAGGTTTTTCCGAATATACTTTTAAAAATATGGTATTAGGCCTACGGATAAAAATTAAAATGAAATATGTTCCGCAATTCACTTATTTAGTTGGTTGGTTCGTTAGTGATTCTGGGCGCGTCAAGGTCATTAGTACCGTAAGTGTAGTGCATGTTTTCCCGCGAAGATAGCGCCCACCAGCGCGGCACCGCCCCAGCCGGTTGATTTGATTTGATTTTTTCGTGTTTCCAGGCACGTCAACTGCTTTGGTCATTAGTCCCGTTAGTGTAGTGCATGTTTTTCTCGGGATATGCGCTGTGATTTTTCCCCGCTGGATGGCGAGATACGGCGCCGACCTACCGTGGGCTAGTGGGGTTTCCCCTAACCAGGACTCTCCCACCAGCAGGGCACCGTTACAGCCGGGACAAGCTCTAAGCTCCCGACCAGCCTCCCGGAATTTGTGGTAGTGTAGTGTATGTTAGTGTAAGTGTGTGTGTGTGTGTGTGTGTGTGTGTGTGTGAAAGGGGAGAGGATAGGACAAGGAAGAGAAAGGACAGATCGCGCGCGGTCCGTGGCCGGTTTGGAAGGGTAGTCCGACATTCGCTTGGTGTTGATCGGAGAAACCACGGAAAACTACCGATCAGAACAGCCGGCCGCTAGAATTCTCCTCCAAACAGCGACTGAATTTGGCCAAGCTGAAATGTCAGTGTCAAAAATCCTGACACCGTCACGACTCGAACCTAAGACCTTCCGGTGAGAGGCGCTGCAGTGACATCAGTTGATGCCCTGAGATACGGCTTCCGGTAATTCACTTCTTCCAATTAACTTTACTTGTTCACTTAAAGATGTCAACATCAGTGTTGCCAACGTCGAGGAAGGAAATTAAGGCATAATGAGCGAACTGGAGTCTCGCCAATACGCTCTCGCTAATCAACGCCACATACATGGATCTGTGCTGGCGAAAAAAGTATTTCAACATCCTGATTGCATTGTACAATGTATTCCTTTGTACAGTTACAGCACATACAGACACATGGTTACATGGGCAGAGCCATGCGAGACTCGTACGCCCAGCAACAGAGAGAACCATGAACCGGAAACGCCACATCAATACTTGATGTACCCGCCGCGGGTGGTACGGCAAGCCCTGATGAGGGCTGGCATGCCAACGTACAAGTGGCGAATAGTGTCCCGCGGTACACTGTTCCACGCCTCTTGCACCGGCTCACGCAGAGCAGGCAGAGTTGTTGGGGAGTCACAGCACAGGTCCATCATGTCCCACACATGCTCGATCGGGGCAAATCCGGCGAGCGTGCCGGCCAGGGCAGTTGACGAACACTGCGGAGAGCGTGTTGCGTAGCGCGGGGAATGTGAGGCGGGGAATGGTCCTGCTGGAACAGCGCACCACCCTCCAGTTGCAAGAAAGTTATCAGCACAGGCCGCAAAACGTGCTGGATGTATCCAGCGCTAGACAATGATGCGTCCACAAACACCAAAGACGAACCGCGTTGTAGCTGAAGGCACCCCAAACCATCGCTCCCGAGGCGGGCCCTAAATGACGTGGATGAACACACTCCAGACGAACGCGCTGGCCTGTGCGACGCCGCACACCCACATGACCATCACTGGCATGCAGGCAGATGCGGCTCACATCACGGAACACTACTGCCCGCCATTCCGTCTCCCAGCTGACCCGCACGTTGCACCACGTCAGACATGCCCGATGATGTTTCTGCGTGAGTGACAGTCAGGCTAGCGGTATACGCGCTTGTATTCTTGCTGCAAGTAACCGGTTCCCAACGGTGACTGGAGACACGTTGGGGGCCACTCGTGCTTGTATCTCGGCGTGGGTGGCCGTATGCTCTGCCAACGCCGCCCTCACGATGCGTCGATCGCGACGTTGGTCAGTGCTCCGTGGTCGCCCGGGCCGGGAAATTTCGCAGCACCGACGTTGCATTACGGCCGACGTGGGCAGCAACGTGTCAAAGAACCACCCTTTCGGCCGACTATCCGACCCCGCTCAAACTGGTCCAATTGCTTAAGGGACGGACGAGTGCGACGCCTTGGCATACCCAAGTCCCCACTAGACCTTTCCGCAGTTGAATTCGCCTTTTAAAGCCGCAAAGTAGATGGCGCGTCCGGGCCATTTCGTACCGCTGCCATTACGTCCCCGGGCACCAGTCAACCGTGAAATGTTTTTCACGGCTTCTAGGACCCCCCCCCCATACTTAACATCCCTTATCACCTTGCTCATTGGTCGTGCACTTCCTGGTGTTGCAATACTTTTTTCAGCCAGTGTATTTGGGTGACGTTGGTTTCATTCCCGGCACACTCACTAAGATCACTGCGTCAAAACAAGAAAAAACAAGTTTTCTTGAAATTTATTTGAATCTTCTCTCCGATAACTAATAATACTTCTGATACGGAAACAAATTATCAGCTCCCCATCAGAAGACCGATACATGTCAAATGAAACCTCATGTCTCGTTTGGTGATCGGGAATAGGTCTAACCGTCAGTGACGGAACCGCACACTCGAAGATGCACAAATACTGTAAAGGGATTAGAGAAATCTGATAATTTATTAGCAAAAACTAATAGAGTTACATTATTAAATGAGTATATAGAAAACTAAGTTGTTGAAAAATATTTCATTTTGAAAGCATTTTTCAAGTTTATTTCCGCCAAACCCGGTCCATAAAGATAACAAACATGCTGAAGTTGTGTATATACTATATTTAAAGGTCAAAAATACAACTACATTTGCTGCTTCCGTGTGGACATCCCGCACTTTTTCAATTATTCTTTTCATGTAAAAATAGTTTCATACTGGATCCTAAGTTCAAGTCAAAACCTAAACTATAGATTGAAGGGTTGTAGTGCCGCCATGCCCGACATAGTTTCTGACTACTCTCCTACGGAGTAGAGGTCTCCGGAAGTGCTAAATATTCACTCCATTATTCACTCTACCTGAGCCCCACATGTTGCCTCACATTATCCTCGATATATTCCCCTGGCATGTTCACCCCGTGTTCCTTACATGTTCACGTTTTCCCTCATGTTAACCACTTCATGCCGGCCTATATCTTCACATAAACCCCCAGATCCATTCTCGAATGCTCCCCAAATATTCTCCCAAGTATTATTCCAAATGTTTCCCCCAATGTACTCTCAACTGTTTCCAGGATATTCCTTCAAATGTTACTTCAATATTCTGTCGAAGGTTTCCTTTAATGTTCTCCCAAATATTGTTCGACATAATTGTTGTTCTAACATTGTTGTTCAAATATTGTTCTAACATATTCCTCGACAAGTTAATCCAGAAATTAACTTGAACTTCAAATTATAATTTACGCGTTTTCTTACTTCAAAATACTTCTATAAACGTTAATGCTACGCATTGTGCAGTGCCTCCCCTGCCTGAAAGTTTTTAATAGCTAGAGTAACCAGGACGAAATCGCCAAAAAATGTAGTAGAAGAAAGGGTTTCAGAGATTTTTCCCAAACATTGCAAAACATGTTAAAGTTTAAAAAGTGAAACTGGAACCCAACTTTCAACGTTGCTGGCAATCCGTGCTACGGAGTGACGGTACTATAAAAACGTAATAAAACATCCTAAAAGTTCATTGTGTAGCTTACTGTTAGAAAAAAACTGCTGTTTTTAAGGTTCTAAGATGGACCATTTCCGAGTTATTATTCCGAGTTGTGAAGTGTGTTGCAGCGTGATGTCATTTGCAGTTGGCATGCGTGCTTGATAATTACACTGCGCCATGTATTTCTATGTATTTCTTCTTAAAACATTTTTTGTTTTGTTTTTATTTTCGCAGACCTACGTAACTGTTTTACAGGGATTGTTTACATTTAACTAACAAATCAAATCACAAACATACAAAAATAAATAACAGCGAAATTCATTTCAATCAACAGTGGAACATTCTGGTGAACTGGTAGCATTCATAAAATACAATTCGTCAGATAAATAGAAATAATGGATACCCAACAGGTTGCTCATTATTGTATGTTGTTTTTCAAGTAAAGTTGATGTTTATTCCTTGGATTGTTTATTACAATTTTGAAAGATTTATGGGGGATCGGCAAATTGGATTAAATATTTGTCATTTGAAAGTGTGTTTCTGATTCGGGATGTTGTTGCTGATGATCCAAGGTTGTAATGGTCAGTTGCTGGTATGTTATGTAAATTTTCAAACAACAGTTAAAAACTGCGTATGACGTGCTGTGGAGAAAAGTGAATTGTTTTAACATTTTCAGAATTCTGTGATCTCTACACTAAGTCATATACTACTTAAATTTTGAATTTTGAAAGGGAGAAAAAAACAAAAACTCCCATGTAATAAAATCTATTTTCATAAATAAGAAATAAATTTTGAATTTTTGAAAGGGAGAAAAAAAAAAAACTCCCATGTAATAAAATCTATTTTCATAAATAAGAAATAAATTTTGAATTTTGAAAGGGAGAAAAAACAAAAAACTCCCATGTAATAAAATCTATTTTCAAAGATAAGCAATAAATTTTGGCTCTTATTACTTCCTGCCGCGACAACATGGAAACGATAATTTGAATAATTGTATTTCCCACTGAATTCTAGAAGACGTGCACAGAAAACGAAGTTACATTTATGTCCAGAAGCAAAACAAGGGCCATCTCAGCATTTGCTCAAAGGATCAGGAAACTGGACGAAAAACCTGATCGAGATGGGCCATACGTAGAATTTTATTACAGCCATACGTAGAATTTTATTTTGGAAGGTTTGTATTTTATTTATATTAGTAGTAGAAGTGTTGTACTATATTGGGCATGCATACATTACAATGGGAAGAACTATTGCTTTGTAAAGGACTAGTGTGCATTCTGTTTTGAGGGCGGTTGTCTGTTAATTAACGGGTACGGTAAGTAATGGGTATAGTTAATTTTAGTAACCTTCTATTTGCTTGTATAATTTTGTCATTTATATGATTAGTACATGTTAGTCTGTCCATTTAATCCATTAATACTCCAAGATATTTAATCGGTTTGTTTTTTGGTAACCACTCGAGTGTTTTATGAAATAGTTTTTGAGGTTATAATAGTGGTTATTGGGCATATTGTGAATATGTTTGCTAAATATTTGTTATAGTTTAATTTTATCTTCTATTTGTCTGCCCACAGTGTTACTTTGTTTAGTTCTTCTTGTATATTTTCTGCAGCTGTTTTAAGACATTTGTTAGAAGTTAATATAGCACTGTCATCAGCAAATAACGCTATTGTAGTGGTTTGAGTTGTCGGGAAATCTGCAGTAAATATGTAGAACAAAGGTGCTAATAATAGGCTACCTTGTGGTACACCTGCTGTGATTTCTTTTTGTGTGGAGTAAGTTGAATTTATTCTTATAGAAAAACTCTTTCTTTTAAGAAGCTTTGTATTATTTTCAGCAAGTAAAGGGGTAAGGCCTGATTCTTGTAATTTAAATATCAATCCCTCGTGCCAAACTCTGTCAAGTGCTTGGCTTACGTCCAAGAATACTGCTAGAGTATGCCTTTTTGGTTCGAAATTTTTATATATTAGGTCTGTAATTCTTAAAAGTTGGTGTGTTGTGGGGTGTTTTTCTTTAAATCCAAATTGGAAGAGTGTTATGTATGATATTTAATTTATGTATTTTAATAGTCGTTTTAGAATTAGTTTTTCCATTTCTTTGGTTATGATGGTGATTAGACTTATAGGTCTATAGTTTTCTGTGAATTTTTTTAGTTTCCTTTTGTGGGTAGTACCCCTTAACACTGAGTTGAATATTGTAGTTAAGTAGCTAAATGCTTTCTTATTTAGTTTTGTAATAGAATGGTTGATGTATTGTCATTGTTTGAGGTTCTATTTAGAGCAAACGTTTCTTAAAAATTTTCAATCAATATTTCACAGTTTTCTTTTGTTGTTGCAGCTGTTCTATATAATTTCTTTAATTCTGGTATGATTGTTGGTTCTTTCAATATTTGTTTTGTAACCTGCCATAATTTGCTTTTAATTTTTTTGGCGTTTATGTAGCATTTTTTTTTTTTTTTTTTTTTATTTTTTCTTTGTTGGTTTGCTGTGCTAATTTTGGTTTAGCATTAGGGTTAATATTTGCTTCTTTTGATGATTTTTGTATAATTTTAGTAAAAGAATCTACGGTAAAATCAATTTATTCTTTATTTTTCATTAATCGGAAGAGTGTTATCTACATTTGTTTGGAATGTTATCCACTCTCCATACGGCAATTCTGTTTTAATCTGTTCATCTGAAGTGAATATTACAGAACAGTGGTCAGAGTCTAATTCAGGTAAAGAGTGAGCATAGAGGGTGTGCTAAATTTTTAATGATGGCAATGCCAAGGATATCTGGTTGAGAATTACGGTTTTTGAGGTAGTGAGTAGGATTTGCTGGTGCTATGATTAATTTTGACATTAACATTGACTAACCGCTGAGGGGTAATTTCTTAACTAGCATTTGCAGAGTTTTCCATGTCCATGGTTTCTTATAAAATAAATAACTCCTGTTTTCGTAGCGTGTTCATACATTCTCTTCAAAAAAACAATGTCAGACTAACATCACATTAAACACTTTTAGAGAATAGCTTCCATCTCTTTATGAGTCTCTTAATAAATATTTCTTTGAAGAGATTTGTTTCATTTTCTAGAAGAACTTAACAAATATATCAAACAGATTGGAGCGAGATTTAAGAATAGATAAACTCCACAGTATTTAAAATTAAAATAATTATCTTCTTCAGTACGATTCTCGGGATGAATTGCTCACTTATTTTAAAGAAATCTTGACGCAACAACATCCGGTAGCGAGAGCCCAATTATAGAATAGTTTTCGTCACTTTCTGAGCTTTATGAAAACATTTTCATATGAATGTGAGTTCTTGATAACATGTCTTTGAAGAGATTTTTTTGTTTTACTTAACGACTTGACGAATATATCAAACATGCTGATGCAGATTTACGAATAGAGAATCTCAATAGTACTTGAAAGAATCAGGAAAAAGTGCACACTTATTTGAAAGAAACCTTGGCAGAACCACATCCCGTAGTCGGTACACCTACGTACAGAATAGTTTTCATCACTTTATGATCTTCATAACAGTTCACCGACGACCCAATATTTTTTGCTGAGAAGGGCAGCTGAAGAAAGCGAAAGCGCGGCAGAGGGCACGTGCCGCGGGGGCAGTGGAGCGGGACAGGGGCGAAAGGGATGAAAGGCGGGGAGAAGGGAGGGGAAAGGTGGGGCTAGTGGGCGTGGCGAAAGCGCGAGAGGCCACAAGAAGCTGCATTCAAAGCGAAGGTTGCGCCGCACGCTGCTTCACGACCAAAGTAGCCTCAATCCACTCGCTCAAACCACGAGTCATTGCTATATGATTTAAAAGAGTATTCATACGTTTCAGCGGTCACTGAATTTACACCGCAACATGTTAGATGTCGAGTTGTGGAGCACTTACTAGTGACAAATACTTTCCGAGAAACGTAACCTTGAGGTTTCTAATTAACTGACTGAGAAGTAGAAGGTAATAGTACCATTCTATTACTCACACTTACACGCACCACACATGTGGGAAGACTGGTCGAAAGCTTACAATTTGTACCCGGTGGGGCGGTGCCCCGCTGGTGGGGGTTAGGGAACACCCCGCTAGCCGACACAGGTAGATCGCCGCCGGATGTCACTATGCAGCGGGGGAAGATCACAACTACCTCCCTAGGGGAAATGCACTACACTTATGGGACTAATTACTTTAGTAGTTGACGCGCCCGGAATCACTAATCAATCAATATTTTTTCTCAAGTAATAAAGTCTCTACCAATTAACAGGGTATCAGTAAATATGTTTCATGAAGTGCAATAACAACGCACTAACATTACATTAATTTTTTTTTTCAATAATGAAAATTCACAAAAAAAAACAACACAAATTTGACACACGCAGTTGCCACAGGCGCCACGGGATTGGGCCAATAATATCAGCGTTAAAGTTCAAAATGCTAGGGTTACCGGTCATACGGCGTGAGTACCTGCTCGCATGTGCCAATATCGTGACATGAGACTTTCAGTCAGCAGAAGAAAACCACATTGTGTTGGAATTTGGTGAGATAATTTTGGTTTTCTTACGAGCTTCCTGTTTACTAATATTATTTAATGACAAAGAAACGAGAAGAAAACCACATTTTGTTGAATTCCACGTTTCCCTGATTACTTCCCGGATGACTACTGGTGCAGCTTATCATGTGAAACATGGATTGCGCGCGTTTATTCCTGACCTATCTCGTTTTCATTTCATCCTGAGGGCTGATCATCCGTTCTCGTTCGGTTCATCACATTGGCCAAAAGAAATAAGAATCAATGGAGATATAAAGATAAATGTATTTAAACTGCAATTGGGTGGCAGTTAATTACATAAATAAGATAATAAATGCCATGCAAATAATATTATAATGGTAATAATAATGCTAAAATGATAATAATAACAACAATAATATGGGAGGGATGCTGGATGGAAAACTCTTTAAATGAAACTTTATTCATTAATAAAGTTTCATTAACAAATTACTACATGTATATTGAGATATACCAAAATTTTCCTCTCTCTCTACATTTATATCTGCTAAAGATCTTAGAGTCCGGCTTGCTGGGTCAATGGGTCACGATATATTATAATCCTTATTACCTCTATAATGGATTATAGGATCCGCCGACTATACAGCGCAGCTGGGAATCTGAAATAGAATGATTCTATTCCTAGTTCATTTCTGTTTGGATTGACTAAATGAAAAATCACTTTCTTTTCTAAAGAACAAAATTCAACAAAGTTTATTTTTGCCTTTTTAGCAAACAATTTAGAGAATTTACAATTTTTAGGCCTTTGATCAAGATATCTTTCAATTTACAATTTATACCGCGGTTAACTTATCTTTTCTTCGTTGATGTCCCTCGTAGACTTCTCAGTCGAAATATCTTGCGATCTTGCCGTAGTCCAAAGTTCCAAGAAATCCTCTCCTGCCCCTATCCAAGCTGGTCTCCAACTATCAAAATTATCAGTCCGATTACGTCCTATGACATAGTCCCGAACTCGATTACCACTCCCGACAAAGTTCCAATTTATACACCAATATTGCTTCCACATCAAAATATCTGCAATATCATTCACTGTCCTTAAAATTTCACTGATAACCCAATTCTATCTCGATTGTACTCGTTCCCTCTCACGAACATACGATCAGTTCAGAAGCGCGTTTCAGAGCAGAATGAAATCTTTCTGCATGATTCATCCCTCGAAGACTTCGTATTAAACTACCTTCATTTTTTTCATAACATTTGACCGTCCTTCTCTCACCCAGCCAATCCATACGTTCGTTATATTTTGGTGTAGCTGACCTTTTGATCGTCTTTTGAACTTCTTCGCCCAATCCCAAATTTTCTACTTTCGGCATCCAGAAAACTCTTAATGCATTTAGAAAAAAAAACTACATTGTTTATTCACGGTCGTTGCTAAGCTCTAGCTCTCGTGATATTTCGTAATGCATTTCCACCTTAAAAAATTTAGAAAAACAAAAACTTCATTGTTAGTTTATTTTAACGTGACATATCGGTATGTCACAATATGATTTACACGAAGCACACCCTTTTACCCCACAACCCTTGCACATTGATAACTCTCTCTTCCTGTTATCCACCACACAATACAATCTTTGTAATGCTCAAGGTTCTATTCGCCTCGGATTAACTGACTACTGCCCGCCGCTTGCACGACGCTTCCCTTCATCGCCGACCTCCGAAACTGCCACTACCGGGCGCCCCTACCGGCCTCGGCGCCGGCAACTTTGCGACACACGCGATCCCACGATGATAATAATAATAATAATAATAATAATAATAATAATAATAATAATAATAATAATAATATAATGTTATTAAGAAGAAGAAAACAACTAAGATAAATGGAAAGAAGAAAACAAGGAAAAACCGTTGTATAGGCAAGGATGGCAACAGAAACGAAACTAAGCGAAATTAGGCATTTCGTTACTGTTTCTTGTGCACAGAAACTAAAGTACGTAACGAAACTAAAGTCCGAAACACGGCGACGAGATCTATTGACTAGTAACGAAACTACCTCTGGAATGAAACTTGTCTGTGGCTGGGCATTTAGTTGCGTTACACGAACGAAACTATATCATCGTGAGATTTTAGTTTCTATTAAGGTGTTGCATTCAAGTTTCAGTTTCGTTATTTACAATTCATGACGTCACAAAAAGGTTAGTTTCGCTCCCAGTGACGTAACTTGTAAGTAGTGTTACTCGTGCGCGGCGCACGAGTAACCAGCCCATCTGTCAGCAGTGGCCATTGTCTCGGAGCGCAGGCGAGGCAGCAAAAACGGACATTGGCATCGCAGGTTCGGACAGACGGGAAGGTCAAACACATGCTTGAATAATCCAAATACAATTTTTGACAAAAATGTAGGGGCCTTTAAAATGGAATCTCGATTGACAGTAAATAAATAAATAAATACAATAAAATGTGTCTTAGCCGGAATCGATCGGGACAAAAAATATTTCGGTTTAGGGAGGTTTCTGTTTTATGTAAGGTTATCTATTTTATGACCCTTCTTATATTGATATTTCCATCTTGAAACTAAATACATGACTTTATTGCATTTATAAAAGTATATTAACATTTAATGTATTTATGGAAGATTTATGAAATTATATTTCATGAATCTTCGGCATAAATAAAAATATATTAGCATTTAACTATTTATGAAATTATATTCGCGGAGACTTTCGTTTCGTTACTTGAAACGAAACTAAACTTACAATAAAATAATTTTGTTACAGCGGCGCAGAAACGGAACGTTTAGTTGCGTAGTTATTAGTAAATTTCATTTAATTTATATTTGACCTTATAAAATACTTAAAACATTTCATTCTGCTCCTGTAAAGAACACGCCAAATGAATTAACAATTTTTTCCTTCCAACACTATGTTTCAAGGTCTTTTAATCAAATTTATCAAGGTATGTGAACTGGGAAAAACACGATCTTATGCCCAGTAAATAGGCAAAAAAATAAATATATGCCAATTTCGCCACTTGCAAATATTCAATATCTAACAATCACGCATATGTTGCCATAAATTGCGCCATGCGGCTTGCAAAGGATCAGATATCCTTAAAGATGGAAGTGGATTGATGTCTTGGCAAGCAAGAGTGGTATTAATAAATCTGTCCACCTACTATTCTTTTTCAGCAACATAACTTTACAATCCACTAGTAAACCCGTGTTTAAAAGAAGATAGGCTACCTCTCCTGTTTACCTTTATGGAAAGCTTTATATTCTGAACATGGCTCTTCCGAGAGCGACAGAACCATGGCAGTCATTGTTTCAAAATAACTTCTTGGTTCTCGCATGTCTTGATGTTTGAGTCATCCTTGCGATATGAGTTCCTGCCGCGCACAGCATTATATCACTATTGTAATCGCGGTGGATAATACCGTTCCACTAGGTGAAATCTGAATTTAACAACGCATACCCCATGAAGTTAATGTTCCTTTTTTTTTTATCATCGTGAGAGCATTTCTGATTTCCATGCAGGGCGCAGGGAACGGGCATTCAGCCCACTGTGTCGCGAGCCCACAGCGGCGCTGGCGGCGAAGGCCGCGTCCGCGACCGAAGGGCCGTTGAAGTGTGACGTGCCCGCCCGTCCTCACAGAAAGGGTAACAGCGGGAGAAGCGCCGGACTTAGCAATGGTGATGGTGAAGGCGGGAAGATGGCAGCGGGGGACGTCGCGAGACAGTTGTGAAGGCCACGGTGGGACCAGCGATGGGGATAAGGGGTGCCGCGGGGGGGCGGGGGGGCGCTGGCAAAGGGGCGGGGGGGGGGGCGCAAACATCGCAGTTGGAAAAATGGGCTGCGTTGGGGGGCGATGGCTGGCCGCGCATCCCCACTGTCGCGCCTGATGACGCCGCGCGCCGCCGCCCTTTGGGCGACGGGCGGGACCCGCGTTGCTCTGCTTTCTAGAGGTCCGCAGCTCACCCCCACTTTCAGTACATTTCAACTGCGCACTCTCCGTTATTTTTTGTCGTCATCTCTTCTGCTTCCGAGGTAGCATTGATAACGTTACTTCTATAAACATTGGCATTAGATTGCCGGCGGTATTTCTTCTAGATCACTCATATTTTCAGATATAATTTCAAAAATTTTATTTGCAGTCCAAAATTTGAAAAATATTAAAATTCAAGTGTATTATAATTTATGTTTTTTGCTTGTATTAGTTTGCAACACAGCGCGTGACAGTAGCTGCCAGTGTGGCTATAGATGCTACCAACCCTGTATCCCAGCACACTGAACGTAGTCTTCTCGAATTCTAATGTCAGTCTTCTCAGTAGATATGTTCTTTGCGTCTTACGATGCTCCAACGCCTCCGTCCAACTTACAATAGCACTGCTGCGCCTCTGACTGACACGTTCGAGTCCTGACGATTCCCACAGGATTTTCGACACTAGCTTTTCGGCTAGGTCCAATTATGTCGCTGTCTGGAGAAGAATTCTAGCGGCCGGCTGCCCTGATCGGTAGTTTTCCGTGGTTTCTTCGATCAACACCAGGCGAATGCCGGAAGAGCACCCTAACAAAAACGGGCCACAGGAAGCGCGCGATATTTCGTTCCTCTTCCTTGTCCTATCTTCTCCCCTTACACACACTTACACTAACATGCACCACACTACCACATATTCCGGGAGACCGGTCGGGAGCTTCGAGATTGTCCCGGCTGGCGCGGTGCCCCGCTGGTGAGAGAGTCCTGGTTAGGGGGAAGATAACCGCCATCTCTTGGGGGAAACATGCACTACACTAACGGGACTAATGATTAAAGCAGTTGACGCGCCCGGAAACACGAAAAATTCAATCAATCAATAAAACTTAGTTAAATCTATAACCACCACTGCTCTTGCTATCACTGCATACTGGAATGTTGTAATGAACCAGAAATAGTGAAGGATATGAAATACACATCCTTGCACCATGGAATATTGCTTCAATTTGAGGAAAGATGTATAATAATTTTTGCATGCCTTTCACTCTGCTTCATTAGTACTTCAATTCTTACCAAAAATTAACGTTTTTCTTCTCTAAATTTACAGCATGTTGTACCAAAGTATCTTTTCATCAGCTTTCCGGGTCTTCTTGATATTTTTGGGATGTTTGCTGTCTTTAGAATTATTTCTTCTAACATGAGAGATTCAAGTAGCGATGCGGAAACAGCATATACTTGTGTTATTTGTAACGAATCTATAACTCAAATATACTACTATACGGACGTGCCAAAGTGTTTCTAATCAGCAATCATGTTCTTTCTCCATCTCAAGATTCGAACTAAGGTCGGTTACATTAATACGGAAGGCACGTAACTATTATACCCTCAGTCGAAAGGCTAAATTCAACTTTTCCGGCGCTTAAAAACAGTGATTTCTCGCATTATTTCTAACTCATGCAATTTTCGAAAATTCAGAGAGTTCAACGAAAATGAAACCTACGTTCTTTACGGTATTCGTAGAACAAAAGTGAAGCCATTTATTTATGTTTTCAGTTTTCAAAAAATAGGGAGTTCATCGAAAATGGGACAAGCCTCAATTTTCCCCCACTCTTTGCTACAGATGTGTATAAATTAAAAAAAAAATATTAAGCAGTTTTTGAGAAAAAGATTTTTAAATTTTTAATTTTTTAAAATATTTTTTTGGATTCATATAAAGTATCCCCCAAAATCAAAATATTAGTATGGAACTCGCTGGGTCTTCAGTTCGATATTTAGGTCGAACGGTAAATAGGTAAATATGAATGATGGAAACTCGTATGATCGGTTTAGTAGCTAGCCTTGACCACGGACGGACAGAGAGACAAACGTTTTGCCGACAATCGATTTTACGGTAACAAGGACCCACAAATTATGGATTCTGAATACCCAATATTTTAGAGGAAGTAATTTACTACTTATAGCTACACTATTATCCAATTTTCCGCCACCTGAGCCCGACAATAAAAATTTTGCAGCCGAAAAATCTCCGATTTCGCCCCAGCACTACAATACTTTCTCATTAATTCCTAAAGTAAAAAGAAATTGTAATATTTCGAGTCCGGAAGTTTGGCAAACAAATTTTTGTTACTGTTACTATTTTTTTACTTTTAACAATAGGAATCCCTAATTGTACTGCTGGGGTTGTTTCAGTAGATTTTTGTGCCTATTTCAGCGTCTGTTGCCTATTTTTTGCCTTATTTTTGCCTTTTTTGCCTTATCCCTCGTTATTAGAAGATTTTATTGTGCCATTTTTTACATATTTGGATACTATTTCTTCCCTTCTGGATACTATTTCTGCCATTTTTACCGTTTTCTAATTGTATTGCTTTTCTCCTGGCACTGATCATGATCAAGTTGGATATATATATATATATATATATATATACTGATCGCGATCAAGTTGGATATATATATATTTTCTAACACACCCATCTACTACCTTCCGCACGTGGTGTGGGCGTGATAGTATGAATGCTCGTGAAGCGAGCTTAAAATTCTCAGGAAGCAGTATCGTCTGGGTATGAGAAAGGTCTGAACCCTTGACACAATGAATCAGATAAAATACGAGTAAAATGAACAAATATTCAATGAAGAAAAAAATACAGTGACACAATTATATACCAGGATAATGCACTTTAAGTAGTTGGTCACTGAAAAAACAGAAAACAAGGCAAAAAAAATTGGCGTCACCTCGACTGCCTGAACACACGTTCACCAATTACAATTTACAATTTGCTCATTCCTCTTTCTGAATTTTCATCTATAAAATTATTTTACTCTTTTTACTCTCTAGTTTTTCCGTGCACAGCTTTTAAAATGAATTTTACACTTGTTTTAAGGAATCCCGTTCACAGGTGCTAGCCTTGGGCTACGCACTCACTATAACACTGAACTTCAAAGAGAAAAAGCAATAAAACGTAATATACACGTTACTTAAATCTAACCCCTTTATTATTATCTAAACCCACTAACACATTTAACACAAGGAAAATGTGGTTCAATGCATTAAATCAATAAAGTGTTATGAATACACTACTTACATTTTTAGAGTCAACTACAAACTAGAAAAATGCATATCACATATTACATATCACAGAAAGAAATTACTTTGAACACAATCCAAAAACTGACTTTTCCAGATAATTTCAACTGTACAACAAGTGGAAATCATGAATTATTTAAGTAAAATTGTACAAGGTATGGCCTCTTTGAATTTAATGACACGCGCAGTTAATGAACTTGAAACTGCCACTCACATCGTTCGGAATACTTCTCCCACCTATTCTGGACTTTTCACCCACTTTTGACACAAATTGTCGTGTATTTACGGCTATTTTCTTTCCCCAACTGATCGCCGCATAAAAGTTGCCAGTTCTTTTACCTCAACAGCTCCGCATCGCTCGCCTGTAGGTAACCTTGGGGATTTTCTGCCGCTCGCCCCGCGTTGCCACCGTCTTCGCTTGCTGTCCCACGACGTTACCAGTTTCCCTCGAACTCTGGACTCCGCCAAACCTCCAATTTCCTCACCCTTCTCCCGTTATCCGGTCTCGTACGATTCTCGGTCCAGTCCAAATCTTTCTCACCTACGCTTCTCTCTTCCTGTGGTTGTCATTCTTCTTCTGCCGCTCCTCGTACAAGTTTGTTCGCGCTTCCAGCCCAATGTTGCTGAAGTTATGCTTTAAATTCTCGACCTACCTACCACACTTTGGGCGTGTGTGGTTTCAGCGTGCAATATGAGATGCTGAATGTAGTTAATGTCCTTCTGCGCGGATTTTACAAATTTGAAATTATTTCGGAGTCAAACAGTCACTTCGCTTGCTCTCTCAAATATTGTGAATGCGAAGAATGTTTCTGCACTCAACTTCTTAATTACCTCACTTTCGAAGATACGCTTCACAAGCTAACTTTTAACCAAGTTAAAATAAACTCCTAGCTATCAAGTTAGGAGTCAGTGTAGTGCCGTCGCTGCTGCAATCAAAGAGAGCTTCTCCGAGGCGCCCCGCGATACTTATGGTACTGGCGCCTGGGGAAATTTTGGAGGGGGTGAATATTTTCCTCTTTTCGTGACCTCCCGGAAAAACATTATTCGCTAGTTCGGGCATCAGAGTTCGAAAAGCTGTGGGCAGATGACGCGTTTACCAGCCATCGCTCCGCCGCGTACCCTACTCCTCTCTGTTCGTGGGCTTCTTTTCGTAGCTGATGGTGGCGTTATGGGGTTATCTAATCCTGTGACGTCTCTCTTCTCTTCTTCTCTCTCTCTCTCTCTCTCTCTCTATATATATATATATATATATATATATATATATATATATATATATATATATATATATATATATATATATATATATAGTCATAATGCATTACTTACGTAGTGGGTGTATTTCAAGTGCATTAGTTAGAATCGTTTTATAACTGAAAATGTCTCCTGTGATGTTTTTAGTTCCGAACGAAAGTATTGCCGTTCGCCTCGAATCTACGTCAATATAAATTGGCTCAAGAGAATCCGCTAAAAGTTAAGTTGTTGAGAAATGTAAGAAAACCACGATAGCGGCAAACAGTGAATGATAACGCTGTATTTCGCGTTCATCATTCTAAATCGTTTCTAAAAAACAGTTCGCGATTAGCGAAAGTATTGGTTTAATGCGAGAATGTCTGTGCCACTCTGTAGCACCACTAGTTACGTACGTACAGATAGGTATGTTAGTTTCTCGTATACGTACTATATAGTAATGTGACGGTGCCCGATACTCCCTCCCAATTTACTTTTATTCCTATTTAATTTATTTGTTTGACTACGTCGGTTTTGGTTGTATAATTGAGCACTGTTATACTTACAATCTATACGACTTACGACTTACTATCCGCACTTACATTACTGCCCGCTCGTGGCACATAGCGAAGTCGCTAGCCTTTCACCACTGAGGTCCGGGTTCGATTCTCGTCGAATCTCGTTTGAAATTTGTTCCAACAAAACGAGTTTGGCTGCTTCACAAGGGCTAGTCCAACCGCTGTGAAGTGTACTAAACCCCACCCCTATCCTTATTCCTTCCTAATTCTGGCCGCTGAGTAGTGACGCAGGAGGCGCGTACACGGAGTGCTATCTGGCGGTCTTCTTGACAGTTGACTGCGACGTGGCGTGACATGGCATGTTAGTAATGGAGCGTTACTCACCAATAGCGCACATAAATGGAGGATTACTCCCCAGCGCAAAGCGCTCAACGCCCATTTAGGGGCTTGGAGACGTGTTGCGTCAAGTTGTAGACGCAACAAATTAGACACATTAGACAATTTAAAAAAATCTCAGGGGGTTGCATCTATTTCTTTTTCATGGGCTCAAAATATATCGCTCTATGAGGCTTCGGCTGGTGAATATCTCTATTTCTGTTTGGAATTTACAGGTTTGTTCGTTAATTAATTTATAAATAAAAACACCTTCTTTACTGAATTAATATTCCACCGACATTAAGTGTCGGCTCCTATTAATTTAATTCAATCAATTTTTATCATTCTTTTCTAATCAATTTTTAATAAAATTCAGTTCTTATTTTTTTTAAAATTTTAATTTTTTTATAACTTTCTCTCTTAATTTAACTTCTTTACTAGACATTTTTATCTGAACATTTCAATACTGCAAAGTCTTTGTACGCTTAATTACTAAACTTCCCTGTTGCTAAGGAAACACTGCTCTTAGCGGTGAGAAGAATCATTCGTCCATTAAGCGTCGCCCATTCCACCATTTCTTAAAGATCCACATTAATTTCCTGTCAGCACACGTTTTTTCACCGTCCGTTGTTCTACTTCAGTTTGTTATTTACGTTCGCGACTCAATTTCGCATCTACAAACACGTTTCGTTTTTTGCTGATAACTTTATACAGTACTATATCTATTATACATTATATTGGATCAGCACATATTCTAACTTAAAATGATTACAAACTATTTCTTCTGCCAGTCACGGCCACAGTTCTACCTCTACCAGATCGAGACAAACTGACGCAAAATTTTCATCTATCAACCCTGCTTGTTTCGGTGGTTCAGATGTTCTAATTGTTACTCCCTGTGTCAGATACTAATTGGTTCCCCCATAACTAAGCTAATACTAACAATTTGCTTTTAAGAAGTATAATTTTTTTCCAAAATGTTTTGATTTATTATTTTTTTCTAATAAATATCTACTCGAACTCGTCTTTCTTTAATGACGCCTCACGTTACCAATATCTCATTTAAGCATGTTTTTCTTCATATTTTTCTTTTCTTCCAGTTATATTTTATCGACATATTTTTATATTTTATTACAAAGTACCTAATAATTATTTTAACATATCTCAGTATGCACGGAGTAATATACATAGTATAGAGAAAGTTATGTAATTCTGCGGGAAATAGCTTTCGAGATTTATACAGAAATACACGTTTTAAGGTCCCCTGATACCGAAAAAATGCATTTCCTAAAACCCGTACTCCTCTCTGGTGTATGTGAACAACGCCTAAAGTATACGTAGGATGTTTCCCCATACTGAAAAAACCTCTGTTGATATGGCCTGTCTTCAAGCCCGGCATTTTTCAAAAACATTTATTAATTTTTACTTTAAATTTCTTATAAGAAAATAATAAAATTCCTTTATTAAGGTGGCATAGGTCCAATTTTCACTGTTAACTCTGAATTTTTAGAAACTGCAAAACTTTTAACTACTTTCGGCGTCTTCCTACGACTACAAAACTGAAGATAGAGATTTTTCCTCCAAGTATAATTAGTTCTTTCATAAAATTCTGCAATGGTTGAACAACGTTTTGTGATTCGTTTTGTACTTTCTGAAGGTGACAAACCAGCTAATTCATTCTATAGAATGACTAATAAATGGCATAAGTTTTAAAAACCGCGATAATTTTTAAAAATGGATAGAACAGTTCAAAGGTGGTCGAGACTGAGTGACTGACAAACACCGTTCTGGCCGCATCAGAAGGACAAATCATATAGACTGTGTTTGGGGACGTTGTAGGGGAGTATTTTTTGTGATTATCTCCAAGAACAGCGTATAATAAACAGCAAGTTCTGTTCAGATACGTTTTTGAGCCAGCCATGAAACGTGGATCTCAGAGGAGAGGTGTGATTCCCCAGCAAAACAACGCACGTCCTCACACTGCTCAACAAACACGTGAAGCCATCCACAAAATGGGTTGGGAGGTGCCTCTTCCCCCTTACAGCCCTCCTTAACACGATCTGATTTCCAAATGTTTGGTACACTGGAGGAGGCATTACGTGGGATGAAGTTTCAGGGTAACGAGAATGTCAAAAAATTGTGGAAATTGGTACAAACACCAAGATAAAGAGTTCTTTGTAGCCGTTATAAAAAGCTGGTAACCAGTTGGGACAAGTGCATAAATGTTGGAGGGGATTATATTGAAAAGTAGGAAAATTCCTGTTTTATAAAAATAAACGTTTATTTCTCCGGTTCAATTTGTCTCTTCAACTATTGAATGCCACTTGTTTAATATGACATAAAATTCATTTTGCTGTATTCGTTTATTTACTAAAAATGTTACTAATGTATTTTTTTTAAATATCTCTCACGCAGTTAATATGCACAATTTCTGCGTTTGGTATACATTATTGCATTTGTAAGTGGATATGCTTTAAATGTGTTGTAATGAAGTATTTTGAAAACTCAAAAGATATCTGTAAAAATGAGCTTGAAATTTCGTAGTTACAGTAACACACATTCTTTAAAAACGCACCTAAATTTTTCAAAGAAATTTCCATATTGGTCCATAAGTAATTTCTTCAGAATCCAAATAATTGAATTATTCGCGAACGCAAATTTTGGCACCTTTATGCATAACATTGACAATACAAATATAGAAATGTTGAAATTTAACGGATTTTATGGCAATGTAGAATGAATAAAAATGTCTTCATAGACTGGAAGTAGCACTCACTTCTCCCCGAGTTCTGGATCAACACTTTGACACAGACATATATTCGTTGATCTATCACTCCTCTTGTAACCACACATTCTATATTAATGGAACTTAAAAGCAACATGACGTATACAAAAATTAATGTCAATTCACGTTCATGTACGAGAATCATGGAATTTAATCTTAATAGTTCGGTGTAGAGAAGAAAATCATTAAATAGCATTTTGAAGAACATCATTAAATAGCGCATTACGCAGGCAGTGTTGTCCATCGCCATCAACAGCCTGGGCCAAGGCATTTTCGACGCGTGTGGGTACTGTTTGTGTATACATATTTAAAGTGCACAATTGATAGACTTGTAATTTCGGGCGCGTCAACTTCTCAGGCCAGTCCCGTGTATGTGTAGTGTATGTTTCCTCTCGGGGCGTCGTTGATTTTACCCTGCTGAATGGTGACAATGTGCTGAATGGTGACCTACCGTCGGCTAGCGGGTTTTCCCCAACCAGAAATCTCCAACCAACGGGGCACCGCCCCAGCCGGGACAAGCTCTAAGCTCCCGACCGGTCTCCGGGTCCGTGTGGTAGGTCATGCAAGTATGTAAGGGATGAGGATAGGACAAGGAAGAGGAAGGAACGATCGCGGTCCGTGGCCCGTTTGTTAGGGAAACCTACCGATCAGAGCAGCCGGCCGCTAGAATTCTTCTTCATACAGCGACCTAACTCGATCCAGCTTTCTAACTAGTCGCAAATTCTAGTGTCGCAATAGTTTAGTGTCGCAATAGTCTAGTGTCGCAAATTCTGCCTCGGTCGGGACTCGAACCTAGCACCTTCCGGTTAGAGGCACTGCAATGACATCAGTTGACGCTCTGAGCCACTTTTCTCGGTAAAATGCACAATTATTATACGTGCGTATTGCACTCGTTTGTGTATTTTATAGTGTCTTTAAGAAAAACCATGGATGTCAGTAATCGACTGTGCGTGTAACGCGCATGTATCGTATTTCAGCGCGTATTGTATATTAGTGTGTGTATTGCATACGTTTCTGTATTACGTGTGAGTGTGTATATTGCGTTAGTGTGTGTGTGTGTGTGTATTGCGTATGAGTGTGTTAGTACGTGTGTGAGATAGGACATGAGTGTATACGTGCGTGTAACTATATGAGTAAAAATTATGTAAGCGATTACCTCTTCGATGACTACGAGAAGTGTCCAGGATAACGGCTTTTGAGTTTGGAGAACTGCCAGACGTCGCATATGAGAAAGACGTACCCTGTCAGACGCATGTGATTTTCTCTTCTATTTCATTTAAATTAAAATAAGAAACGATATTTGAATTCGACAACCGGTCGTGGATGTCAATTTATCCATTTCACTTTTCTCTGATCGTGATGTATACGCCAAATTGCTTTAAAAATGCTTTTTTCATTCCTTTTTATATTTGGGAATAATTGCAGAATTTAAGGAACGAATAAAATATTATCAAAATGAGAAAAATATGGATTGTGTGTGATAATCAATCGCTCAATCTCGGAATTTGAAAACTCTGATCATTAAACAAATTATTATTTTTTTCTCATTTAAGTCTAATTAATCACATGCCAAAACAGAAAAAATAATGCAAATGATTTTTAAATGATATTTTTGGACATAGGAATTGCACTGAGGAAAGATTGTATGGAATGTAAGCAATATACGTACATGAAACAATTGAGTAGATATTCCCGAAGTTGCATACGATACCAGTTGGTGTGATGTAGTACGTGATTAGTGGTGTTGCTGCGGTCTTTCAGGTAGCGGTGGTCATTTGTGGTCCAGGTTATCTAACGCATTCCATGTTAAACTGCATTAATTACGTTTGCTGTAGCTGCTCCATTAATCCCGTTTCTCCTGCTAGCTTCCTACGATATGACCGTGATGTATGTTCTTTACGACTAATAGTGACGTTCGAGAAAACTTTCACGAGTAATTTTACGGTAGCAACGCACGCTTGGAGCTATAAAGTCTTAACCATGAAAATGTCTTAAAACTTGCAGCCTTATTCAATGAAATCAACGCTTTAAAAATATGACGATTATTCTTTCTCTTTCCCTATTGCCTGATTGCACTCAACGAATTAATGACTATATTTACTTTGGCGTTTCCGATGCATTAAACAGAATGAAAAAAAATTCATACATAATTACTTGTTTTTGAATTAGATTAGAACAACACGACAAATGGCCAGTTCCTCACCAACAGACCAGGCACATCGAATTACACTTCGCTTCCCCAAAATATACATAGGTTAGTAACATAGCAAATATACAATATAATAAACAAACAAATATACATAGCACGTAACAATTTCTTCTCCTGGCGCATCTCCTCCACGTCTCCATCTGCAATTGCCTAGTTATTAAGAGAACTGCTACATACGAGTACTCGCAATTGCTACGATTTCTTCTACACTATCTATTATCTAAATTTTAAATATAAAAATATTAGTTATGTTCGTGAAGTATACGAAAAAAATTTCAATTCTCCACTAGTAGATCGAAACGCGTTAAATGACCTTTCATTTAATATGCAAAGATTAACACAAATCCCCTTTCCCTCGCCGCGATAATTCTCCTCGAGATGGCGGCAGAATTTGACTTGTCTGTCAAGCTAGCGTCGAAAATTCTCCACCGTCGGAAATCGAATCCTGAATTCTCCTGGTCACAGACGAACGGCGGCTAGCGGTGGCAGCGAACAACCACATGGAGAAAGAAGAGGAGCTTCAACACCACGTGCTATCTCGCATTTCTGGAAACAGCTACGTAATATCGTAATATATAAATATTGCATTTTCTGCGCTACTAAAAGGTCAGCTATTACTTCAAAACGTCCAATTCAACCAATTCAAACAAAGCACCTCTGATGCAAATATGCATTCATTTCGATAGTCCATTGCAGTATTATTTCGCAAATTTAAATTTACCTTTGCAGTTTTCTTGAAAGAAATACATCAATAAGAAATACATAATTCACAATTCAAATTGTGGAGTAGAGTAAAAATAGAATTAATACTGGCATTTTCAATTGTAAATTATAATTAAAATTAAATTAATGAATTTTTTATACTGTGAATCTATTCCTGTTATGCGAACATTTTTCTCTTAGCCCGTAGTTGGTGGGACATCTGTATGTATTTCATTAATTTCAGGGAGAAATTCCACTAAAACTACTATTTTTTTCAAACAAATGTAGCACATGACTTTTTTAATGATCCAATTTTTTATTTATTTTTGGATTTTCAATTTTGAAGCTTCTAAAATTTTTGCAATTTTCGTAAAAATCTGTTTGTGTTTCGATTTCAAGGACGCAAAATACATGGATTCTAGCAACACCACTTGTTAGAGGAATTTCTATATTTCGTACCTGGATTTATTCACTTCTTCGTTACCAGAGTCTGGCAATAAGAGCTTTTGTACTGAAAATTCACCAATTTCCGGCGCACGATTAAAATACTTTCTCTTCTTACGTTCGTAAATGCGAGAAAATAAAACATATACTTTCCATGGGCTTCGGACCCTCATCACTTTACGGCAGCCCTTGCTCGTCCGTCGTGCAGTCCGTCCCACAACGCGCCATCAGCGCCCGCTGCCTCTGCTCTGCCGGCGCAGCGCCTAATGAAAAGTATACAGCGCCTGCAGCTGCAGGACGAGAGAGAAGCCTTCCCTGCTGCAGCTGCCGATTCAGCTCAGACGCCACGTGTCTAAATTCATCTTGGGTCATCTTCTCTATTGGCATCTGCAACGTTCACTGCAGCCCTGGCACCATCTGGATAGCGGCACATCTGCCACGTCACCGCCTGCCGCGTGTGAGAGGCAACTACATCGCTTTGCCGGCGGAAAGACGATTAAGCTAGAAACATAATTATTGTTTGTGAATGTATTTTAACTGAAGTACACGTTTTAGGGCCCCTTCATCCGGAAGAAGGATTTTTTTTATTGTCCGTTCGTGTGGGAAAAACACTATTGCTTAAACTTTTCATAGAATTTTCCCAAAATGGATATTCCCCGATCGAACTGACTCCACTCAAAGCTCTACGATTTTAAAAAACTTTCTTTAAACACTTCGGGTTCTTTAGAAGAAAACCTCAGGGAATTTTCAAAATTTCCTCAAAATGGACTCTAAAGTCTTTCTTTAAATTTCTTGTAATTGAGGGAAATACTCTTATAAAGATGTCTTAGGTTCGATTGTCACTGTTAACTCTGATAATTTGAAAATTGCATTTTGAACTACAAAATGAAAGATAGAGATATTTCCTTCAAATGAAATTTGTTCTACATAATTAGGTCTTTCGTTATTTTTTGAAAATTGGAGTAGTTTTTGCTGCGAAATATTGTGTGAAATAAAAAATTTTAAAAATGCCTCTAATTTTTTCTTTAAATTTTTTTTAGAGATAGTGTTAAATGTACTGCATATGATGACATGAATGCCATTTTGTTGTAGTTGTTTTTGAGATACAAAATGTTCTTTTTACTTGTCTCTAGCGCCATTAATATTTACTTTAGCGGCAATTTTTTCACCACATTGAATTTATGAGTTCATATGCATTGAATTATGTCTTATAAAATTTCTCGAAAAATCAAATTTTTCTGCGAAAATTGGTTTAAATTTACTTTCTATTTACCGCTTCAATTCCATCTCATCCTACGTCCTTTTTCCTCTCGTCATCCTAGTCCCTTTGTCCGTTTTCTTCCCATTTCCTTCCTCCAGAACCAGCACTGCAACCCTTCGGCCCCGCCCCTCTCCGCCATCCATTAACTTTAATTAAACCGCGCGGCGCTAAACTGCGGCCACAGAGAGGGCGACGGCACCACGCCACCGCCTCAGCCCTCAGCGGAGCACCGTGCGCAAAAATTGGATTACGCGCAGAAATTGAGCGCAATGGACACTATTTGCCTAACAGACGCACAACTAGCGCTTAGTCCCACGACCCGCATTCGGGACGAGATATTTCAATTACATTGGGTTGTTGGCTTCCAAAATTTAATGTTGAATTGGAACTGGGGTATCCATCTAGAGTATTGTATTATTACCTACTCGCTACTGCTTAAGCAGTATAAAGAAAGTATTGTAATGCTGCGGGAAAAACGGCGATTCTTCAGCAGACAAACTCTTTATCGTTAACGAAAAAGTTAATAAATCTTGTCCTAACATATGAATAGTAAATTACTTCCTATAAGAACATTGTGTACTCAGAATCCTTATTTTGTGTGTCCTTGATTGCAAAATGTCTCTCCGTCTATCTGTGAAGAACGCTGCCCGTTAAACGTGAGCAGAATTTTCACCAAAATTGATATTCCCCAATCGATCTTGCTGATGTCACGGCCTCTTGAATTTCAAGATATTTTAATGTTGGGGGATACTGTATATAAAGTCCCTGGGACATTTTCAAAACATAGCTCCAATTCTTTTACTAAATATTGTCCTCGGATAGCGTAATACACGCTAAAGAGTGTGGTGCAGATCTCATTTGCGTTGAAACCCCTGATTTTACGAAAATTGCAAAAGTTCACATTCTGTTCGGCGTTTCCCTACAATTACAATATTGAAGATTTTTTTCAAATGAAATTTGTTATTCAAAATTTATTCTTTCATTAAGATTACGGACAGTTTTTAAAACTTAAGTTAAAAGGTTTTTAGTCAAATAGTTTTCGCACAATTTTGAATTAAATATGGGCAATAATAAAAATATAAAAATGAAGACTTTCTAAAACACGCCGTCGAATTTTGCCTTTAAACTTTTAGCCGAGATAGTGTTAAATACAGTGTTTAAGGTGACATAAACACCATTTTTCTGTATTCTTGTGTGCTTCCAAAAATATTACACAAATGTAATTTTTTGACGTCTCATTCACGGGTTTTAATAATAGTTATTAGATTCATTATTTTATTTGATAAAATAAGTGCTTGGAATGATTTTTGTAAAGTTTCTCAAAAACTCAAAATTTTCTGTGAAAATGAGCTGGAAATTCGGCATTTTCAATCATGCTCAAAAGTAATTTTCGCGAAAAAGGCTCCAATATTTTCTTTTATTTTTTGAAGGAATAATGATAAATGGCCTGAATAGAATAACATTAATACCACCTAGATGTATTATTTTGTTTTTATTTCTAAATTACACAAATTTAATTTTTTAAAGTATCTTTTACGCCGATAGAATTTACTTTAAGGGCTATTGGTATACATTTTTGCATTTGTGAGTAAGAGTTGTTCAGATGATTTCCAATAAAGTTTCTGAAAAACTCAAAAGTTTGCTGTGAAAAAGAGAATCAAATTTCGCATTTACAGTAACGCTTAAACATTCTCTTAAAAACAGCTCCAAATTGTTCAACGAAAATCTCCATATAGCACGACGTGTTACTCATCTATAAAATTCTTAAAGTTATATTTTGGTGTAGATGAAATTTGCAAAATTTTAGATTATTTCAGCGTACTCCTTTAACTACGATAATGAAGACAGCACTTTTTTCGATAATAAATCTGTTTATCAAAAACGGATCTTCAAATATCATGTTCAATTTTTCGAAAATATGAGTGGTTTTATGGTATTTTTTATTAAATTAACTCTGTTCTAAAAATCAGTTATTTAAAAAGCTATCGACACAATTAAGTTACGTAAAATCATCCAGTACAATGTCATTCTTATATTCATTCTAGTTAGTTAACAACACTTATTTTAAATTCTGTTTCTTTATTTTGGATACTTGCATTAGATTATAAACTGATGTTGATCTAAATCATCATTTTTCATTCCTTGCAAAGCTATTTCTGCCCGGGTCACGCCTCGCTCCTGGCCTTACACCGCCACATAATAGGAGTAATGTTGTTTTTGATACTTGGGGTCTCGGCTGCAACGAATTCCCTCGGGTGCGTCCGGCCTCATTCGGGGTCATCCGTTGGCGACGCACACAAAGCCCTTCGCTTCTTCCCATGCCCTCCCTCAGAACCTCGGCCGGCCGTCACCTGTATCTTATATTCTTATCCTGACCTGGATGAAGCGTTACTCGTTGCCTAACACAATGCAATATAGGCGTTCGGCCATACATGCGCTCCTGACTCAGGCATTCCCAAATAAACCACACGCAATTGCACTATGTTGGAATATTCCCAGCTGTCATAGTCAATATTAGTTACTTATCATGGCCTTCGTATGTCGCACAATGAACTGATTGCATCATCTCTCCAGATACGAACAGCTTAATTATCCACGTGGCGGCCACTCTCATCGGGATCAATTACGCACATGTTCAATTGATTGTATCACCATCCAATTTGACCATTAAGTTTCTTTTCACTTGTGGTACACTCCCCACTCAAAACCAGTTACGTTCTTATTACTCGCGCCCATCGCACCGGTAGTAGTTTCCGGTGTTAGGTGAGCCTCCACGGTCGTCGTACTCGCCTCTCAGACGCCCACTACCTATTGCATCATCTTCTCTATTGTAACAGTTGATATTTATTCAATGTACATTTATTTTCTAGAAGAAAGTAAGTGTTAGTGTCCCTGACTATTAAAATAATAGCAGATATGCAACTCAGGCGCTTTAATTCGTAATGGTTGGCATAAGAGCAGAAATTGCATATTATAATAACACGGAACCGTTTACAATAATGCCAGAAATAATATGCTGTTGTGGTACTTTACTACACTAGTTTTTTAAAGGTTACACTCTCCAATTTTTTCGAAGAATAATGTAGTAAGGCGTGAAAATTAGGATATATGGATGTTGTACCTGAAACTGTCAGATGTAACTGCCAATTAGTTACACGATCAGAATTTTAAACCGAGATATTACAATCGTATCAGCTAGGTTACTCTTTCAGTTTGCTAATAGTTTTTAATATCATTCACGCATTACTTTTTTTAATGTCCAGTAATGTAAGCGTAGAATTTGGAATAATTAAATCATGATAAAACAACTACACGGTTGACTAATACATAACAGATGCATACATATATTTATTTTTGTTCAACGGAAACAATTTGAAATAAATATCGCAAATAATTATAAAATGATAAGTTTTGTGGACGAAAAGTTACATATTAATTTACGTAATTTTCCTTTTTCAGCAGGTCTGCTTTCGTACAGCGTACGATCAAAATGGCGTCATACTTTGACGACTTTCCATGAAATTATGCGTTTAATCTGTGTTACTTGGAACCACTGAAGATGGGAAGAGTGTTCCCGAAACACGTGTCTGGCTATATGTAATCATATTAAATTTACATTTAATACTATTGTGGTAGATACCTCAGTTTCCCCAGATAATTTATCACGGAGTACCACAAAATCTCTGCTGCCACCACAGAATTTATTCAATTTTTACTGTCAGATACATCTTTGCATAAATAGAAAGGCTCCTCCAACGGAAATATTCACTCCGATTCAATTGTAAGTTACGCTACATCAACTTCTCAGGCAAGTACTTTCACAAATACTTCTGTACCTGTAGCTCAATCGTCCAAGAGACCGCGTAGTAACAGTGACCCAAATGCGCCAGCGAAGAAAATCAGTCAAGATCAAAGTGTAGAATATTCAGTCCCCATTCGCAATAGTTTCAGCCCTTTACAAAATTTCCAAGACTCTGAGGAAATCAATCTTACCCCCCCCCCCAGTGTTTGTGTCTCACAGATTTTCACGATCTCTTAAAAGTACCCTAAAAAGTGAATTTTCTACTGAGTTAAAATTTGGCAAGGTTAAAATTCAAACGGAAAATAGGGAAGACTACAGACTGTTAGTGAACATGCTAAATACAAACAACAAATCCTTTCATACCCATGCTCACCCATTATCAAAAAAAATATCTATTGTAATAAAGGATGTTCATCATTCCTTTTCTGAAGATCAAATTCTCGCAGAACTTACATCGAAAAACTTTCAAGTTGTGAAAGTGAATAGACTTTAAAAGATCTTCCATGCCATGCAGTTGATTGTGTCGAACAGCGAAAACGTCTCCCAGGGCCAGTTCAATGCTCAAGATGTCAAGACTATAATCATACAAAAACTATTGCAATAGAAAAATTCACTGTGCTATTTGTACGGGCAATCATTTAACTAAAGATTGTAAGGAACCGAGCAACTTTATGCAGTAACTGACTGCACAGTGAAGGGACACAGGGCAAATGTAAGATCGAATGTTTGTTCATACTATGACAAAATTTCAAAATCTAAATCAAACAAAACCGGTAAGGGATCTAAAAATCCACCTTCAAAAAATCCACCTTCAAAAAATAATAATAGTAACAATAATAATAATATAACAATATTAGTAACAATAATAGTAACAATAATAGTAACAATAATAGTAATAATAATAGTAATAATAATTGTAATAATGATAATAATAATTTTACTTATCAAGCTAGAGAGTTTCCTAGCCTGTCTTTCACAAATCCAATTCCTAATTTTATTCCCTTAACACATCCACAAAATCCCCTCCCACTCCAACCAATGTTAATGATGCTTCATCAAATATTTCAGCAAATGAACATTTTAACCTAAGTGAGTTCCTAACTATCCATATTGTCAACTTCTTAAGTCATTTAATTTAATCTTTCCTCCCTACTTTAATTGATAATATCAAAACCTCAATTCTAAGATCTAGTTTCCAGAATCATGTTGAAATTGCCATGCTTCAACAATCTAACATTTTTAAACTGGAACTGTCGAGATGTTCTTAATAAACGATCTGAACTAAAACATTTTCTAGTATCACATGATATTGACATAGCATGTTTAACCGAAACTCACCTAATTTCTTCTAAATCTTTCACAGTTGAAGGTTACAAATGTCGCAGACGTGACAGACCAGGAGACGTTCCAGCAGGTCGGGTATTAATTCTAGTGAAATCAGGCATTCCCCACTGGACATCACCTCTCCCAATAACATCAGGGCTAGAAACTATAGCAGTAACTATCAACCTTCAGAATAATAATAATAATAATAATAATAATAATAATAATAATAATAATGTAATGATAATTTCAGCATATAAGCCGCCTAATAAACAATTGACTACAACCGCCTTCAAGACATTTTCAAGCTAAAGGCTCCCATTATCTTACTTGGCGATCTAAACACAAAACACACTTCTTGAGGATGTAGAATAAATCAAGCAGCAGGAACTTTTCTCTTAAATCTCGCAAAGCAGTCAAATTTTAAGATTATTGCACCCATTGACTCTACATACTTTCCATTCAATACAAACTACCCTCCAGATATTCTAGATATTGCGATAACAAATTTAAACTTTGAGCTTCATTTGTATTCTATCTGCGAACTAGACTCAGATCATAACCCGGTGATTACAACCTCCAAATTAATCAGTTCCTTATCTAATTCTCCACCGCATCTATCTACTTACAAAATAAATTGGCATACATTTCAAAATCGCTTATCATGGCTTCTTCCTTCGTTGTTGAATCTAAAAACCCCAGCTGAAATCGACCAAGGCACACGCTTTTGTTTACCAATGCTAACACAAATTCAATTGATTATTCGTCTCATCACTCGCCTATCACTCGCAGAAGGTTCTCAAAATATCCGCTACCCGAACAATTACATAATCTAATAAAACTTAAGAACAAAATCAGACGTTTATGGATAAAACATCGTTTACCTCATTTGAAAGCTGCATTAAACCATCTAAGTTGGTACGAAATGCTCTTACAATGTCCCAATTGGAAAGTTAAAAAAAAGTATATCTCAAATCTTTATCCGTAAGACTCATCTCGTTGGAAAGCAACACGTCGATTGCTAGGTCAGTCAACCAATATTCCGCCATTAAAAAGTAATAACAAAATTGCGCAGTCAATTTCCGAAAAAGCTGAGCTGTTAGCAGATTATTTTGAAACCACCTTCACCCAACATGCTGTAAACGATATAGGACACCGTACAATAACCTATTTTGTGCGGTCACCAAATTTTGATGTACCAAATCGAATTTCTTTTATATCACCCAACGAAATATTTGAACTAATCAAAAATCTACCTAACAAAAAATCACCAGGCCATGACAGAATTACTGCAAACATCTTAAAGAATCTGCCAAGACATGGTCTTGCTTACCTAAATAATATACTTAACTCTGCATTGCGACTAGGATATTATCCTAATTCTTGGAAACACTCGGTAATAATACCTATTCCGAAGCCTCAAAAAAAATTAAATCTTCCTTCAAATTACAGACCAATTAGTTTAATTCCAATTTTGTCAAAACTATTCGAAAAACTGGTGTTAAAACGACTAAATGAATTCGTTCTCGATACTAACGTGCTTTCAATGCTAACGATCTTTCCAATTTGGCTTCAGAGAAAATCACTCAACAACTCACCAGGTACTAAGATTAACAGAGCAAATTCACTTTTCATTTCAATCTGGTTTTCACTTACTTGCAGTTTTCTTAGACGTCGCCCAAGCGTTTGATCGAGTGTGGCTCGATGGATTAAAATTCAAATTAAGGAAAATTAGAATACCATTATATCTTTATAACATTCTATCAGTTTCCTATTGAATCGCAATTTCTCTGTACGTCTTAACTCTTTCATTTCTTCACCTCGGGCTGTTCTTGCTGGCCTTCCACAAGGATCCCCATTGTCTCCTTTCTTATTTAATTTGTACGTTGCAGCAACTGATACAGTTAATATAGCTCTCTTTGCAGATGACACTTTATTCTTTTATGCAAACCAAAATCTAATCACAGCATGTCGTGTAATTCAGTGTCACTTAAAAAATATAGAAAATTGGCCAAAATTTTGGAAAATCAAAATTAATCCAAATAAATTAATAGCCAAAGTATTTACTTTAAGGTATTCTGTCTTCCCTCACCCTTATCTCTGAACTCTTCTATCATTCCTTGGTCTCCTCTGAATTCATCTATTCGTTATCTCGGGGTTCTGATGGATACAAGATTAAATTGGCACAGTCACATCTCGTCCAAAGTAATCGAAGCCAATAGAAGGTTAGCTATTCTACGTCCCATTCTCAACCGTAAATCTTCTTTAAAAATTCATTCCGCTTTAACCATTTACAAATCCATTCTTCGCCCGATATTAACTTACGCATGCCCTGTTTGGATTTCAGCTAATCCATCCCATTAAAGAAATTACAAATCTTCCAAAACAAAATGCTAAGAACAACAGTAAACGCCCCCTGGTTTGTCAGCAACAAGACCCTTCACAACGATCTTGCAATAGAACCAATTACTTCCTTTATTACGAAGCTGGCACATAATTTCTTCAATAATCTAAATCATGTGCAAGGTGCAGTCACCTACAAAATAGGAACCGATTAACCCCTACTCTCCCGCCTATGAAACAGACTTCCATACCACATTTTCCTTCAATATCTCTCTGACATTAGATAAGGTAAGAACATTTCTTGCATTTACCTGTCCGTCCCATAGTATCTCCTTTCCAAACCCTATCATTACTCTCTTACAAAATTTCCTCGCTATAACTTAAGTTATAAACATTACCAGGGAGGTAACACGAAATTACCCCCTTCGCGCTTTGTTGATACAAAGTTGCGCCTCACGTGAAGAGCCTCACGGCTGAATGTTGTAATGTCTGCCAATGTAAAATAAATAAATAAATAAAATAGAAAGACGCAATACAGAATTACCTTATCATCGAAAGCAGGCTAGCTAATGCGTTATTGAGATACATGATTCCTTGATTCGTTTAAATTTTCATAATTGGTTTTCGCCGTTCATATCATTTATCAAAATACTTTTTCGGAAATACTATTTAAAAAACAAGATTTTGCAAAGGAAATTCTTAAAAATTATTGGTGAAATGGATTAGTGGTCAATAATGAAGAGCGTGTTACTTGTTTAAAACTTTGCAATACTATAAAAAGTGATAAAACTATGCAGTTTTCAAATTTTTATCAGTTTGGTATTCTTAAAGAACGGACAAATAAGTCACGTGCGTAAACACTTGAATATGAGTTTTAGCTCACTTAAATCTTGCATGGTGATATTTCTCTCCCCCCCAAAAATCTTCTATATCCATATGTTGTAAATCAGAATCCAATGAAAAAAGTACCCAATTCCAAGAAATCATTGCGACGATTGAGTGCCGGCGTGATACACTTCTCCGCGTACAAAAAAGTTACCCTATACGGCAACACTTGTTGCGGGGGAGAAAAAAGCGTTTCGGAAGGGTGTCTCCATAAATCTCGCGGCCCCGAAAGCGCGCCTTGCGGCACGCCTCCACCGCAGCGCGGGCGGGAGGCGGACGGCGGAGGGCGAGCATCCGGTCCTGAAGAGCCCGGCCCTTCCGCCGCTGGCACGGCGCCACCGCGCCATCTTCCGCCCCCGCCCCCCGGAAACGAAGCGGCTTCCACGCGTCCCGGGTCTGCCTTCCGACTGCGCCATTTCGCTCTCCCTCCGCTGCGTTTCCCAGAAATTTCAAATTCGAGATCTACAATTTTTGTAACTTTTTCTGGCGTCTTTTACGTTTTCCAAACTGTGTCATGTAACAATCTTTTATTAGCGAGCGTTAGTTGAGTCATCGACAATAAGCGTTGATGATTGCCGTACAAATATATCTGAGAGTGGAAAGGCGGGGAGAAAGGAGGGACCTTGTATGCCCTCTTCATTTCTAGGCAGGTAAACAGTGATGTGCCTTCCTATGTATTTGAGTATAGTATGAAATATGATATTGTGGCGTCATCGAGAAAAACACACAGACATTTACAAGTATGTACAAGTTTATTTACACGTATGTACAATAACTAGATTCTGCTCCGAAACTACACACTTTTGAGTATTTTCCTGGGGATACCCCACATAGCTATGGAGGCCCCGCCTCCACTGACGCTTCTCCCGCGCCACTACCGTGACCTCGTCACCCGTGCAAGAGGCACGACAATCTCCAGCCTGGGCGTAAAGTTTTGCGCATCGCGCGAGGTTTCCAAATCAAAACCCCCGTGTGAGCTCGTCGGCTCGATTTTATACCTAGAGTGTAGCCGTCACGTGACCGTCCTTGGTGTAGGAGGGAGGCTCGCGTCTACCACGTGACCTTCCAGGTCAAGCTCGCGTCCACTAGGTCTAAATATATCCCAACGCCGGGGCGCTGAGGCTATTCAGCCCGCAGGTATGCGATACTTCCGCTTCTCCTCCCTCCCACGGCTGCCAACGTGACGCTACAATATGGTGTACTATATGGTAGTATATGTTACATGACAGAGTAGCATACAGAGTAACATACAGAGTACTCATAGTGCGGACAAGTGGGGCGTTATTGCTGGGGATGAAGTCTTCTATCACTGGGTGCCGGGTTTGTCACCCGTCGAATCTATGGAGAATTTGTGGTAGACCAAGGGATCTGTATAACGATTCTCTAGGTGTTCTCCAATTTTATCCAGCTTCTCATTCCCCCATTTCTCCATTATCGTTTAACTCATCATCATTTCAGACCACCATCTTCATTATAAAGCAACGTATACTAATTAGAGCATCGACCTCAATGACCTTAGGAGTTGAAGGTTCACTAAACTCCCATAATGAACTAAATAAACAGAGGGAAAGAGGATAAGGAGAGAAGTGGTTCCATTATTGTATCTCTGTAAATTTTCACTTATTGTATAATTTAAAGCTAGGTATTTTTATTTTGTATGTTCACAAAAACGTATATAGTAAATGTTAAAAAATAAGAATATTGTAAAAAAACACGCCACACATAAAAAATACTATGTATAAGAAGACAGATAATAAATTATAAATTGTATAGCTAACCAGTATTGCTAACCATCATAACTGGTTATCGATGGTTAGTAATTCCATGAAACAACAATTTACATTATCCCTGTAAAACAAGTTGTGAATAAATATTATTATTTTTATTATTATTATTATTATTATTATTATTATCTGCGAGTCTTTCGACGTGTACGGACAGTGGGCCATCTGAGGAAGGAAGATGTAGCGGAGAAGAGTTAAGGTCTGCGAAGAGTGTAGCGTGGGCGATATAGGGAGCTGAGATGGCCGTAAAATCAGAGCTAATTGAGGCACAGACGCCAGGCGGTGGGAGAGGTGAAGGAGGTAAGCCGACGCACAATCATCTAAACCGAGATCGGAAACTGGTATAGTCTCAATGCGGATATCTCATAGCGGAGTTGCCTTCAAGAACGAACGGTGGCGAAGAAGAGGATGCACAAACGGTAGATGAAGGAGAAACGTCACATGGTCCGCAATGGCGGGGCGGGAGCGGAGAGGATTTCAATGCGGGGATCAGTGGAGCTAGAGAAGATGTTGACACGAAAAAAGTGTGGCAGACGAACGGGTCTCAGCCTTGATAATGTGAGAGCGAGAGCACAGGTGGGAGTTAAAGCGGATAAGTAAATGTTGCATATACCAAATAGAGGGATTAGCGACATAGCGGCAAGTCTAAAATCGAAGAAGGTTGCAGCGATAACCGGTAAAGATAGCGAGGAAGGGATCTGACTAGGAATAATAACGTGGCTGAACAGCGAGGGAGAAGAAGAGGGTGCAGTAGTGATGAGGCTAATGGGCAGACATGCAGGGTAAGAAGTGCAGTGGGTTGGGTGGCATGTGGTGTAGTGTTGGTGGTTAGATTTGAAACGTGGGCGGTTGGACGGCGATGATGAGGCGGGCTTTTGGTATGGAGGCAGATGGCGGTGTATGGGTGAGGCGAGGCGAGTACAGCTATGGTGACGAGGGATGGAGAGAAGATAATCCGGAAGGGGAATGGTGACAGTGCTGAAGGGTCGGACAATTAGCATGGCGTTGTGGCTGAGAGTTGTGGTAGGAGAAAGAGCACCTAGTCTTGGCGCTGTTCATTAAGAGTAAGGGTGAAGATGGAGTTGAACTGGGCTGGAGACGGTGGTGTGGGTTGCGCAGTCGGAGAAAAGTGGAGTTAATGAAGTGTAGTGAGACAGGCAACGGAGTGCAGGTGTGGGGTGGTGGGATTATGACGTGGGCCAGGTGGGTGAGTAGAGCAGAATAGAGTTACGGGGAAAGATGTTGGTAGGACTGGAAAAAGAGCACAGGGGTCGAAGTGGAAGCTCTGATGCAGACAATGCCGACGATCTGGGAATAAGGTTAGCGCCGTGTTATCACGTAAGGAAGAACAAGAAGATGCAGGAATGGTTCAGGTTCTGATTAGAGATGGCGCATAAGGAGTAGTTGAGATGAAATATGTATGACTCACTAGTGATATCGGGTTGTAACGAAGGTTAGAACCAGTCACAAACACACTCAGATCCTATCGTTCTCTGCGGCGCAACAGCTATGTCCGAGAACGATGATTCCAGCACTTCTGTTATCGAGATCGAATAATACAGATACCAGGCTTATCAGCATGCACCCTCCGAGTCGGTGGACGCAAAGGCAACGATGGATAGCGAATCCTAGAGGCGTCACCGGATCTCTCAACAATTTTTTTGTAATTTTCTATTAAGCATCTTAAACGCATTATATATTTCACTTTCAATGGAGGAGGAAATGAAATACGTGAACAAAATAATGCGTCATGCTCTGCGATGAAAACTGAATTAAAATGGATTGCGATCTTGTGCATAGTGGTGCAATTGTAACTACGCTAGGACGGAAGCAGTATAAATTTTACATTCTCTGTTTTAAGTTATTTATTATTAAAATTAATTTAAATTTAACATTACTTATTTTCGCATTCGTGGGATAGGTCATTATTGCTATTAGTTTAAATTCAGTAATGAGTTATCTTCTCCTTTAGAGATTCTCGTCATACTCGTGAAACATCAAAAACCAACTGCGCAAAGAACACGCTTCACGGATTCTTCCTAGAATAGTCAAGAATGAGCGACTCCAACAGTAGAACCTTCACTTGTACGTACGTACGATTTCACAAGTAGATAAGGAGCACGCTCGCCCTCCGAGAGTGCGAAAGCAACCCAGCGAAGCCGAGGTGATAGCGAGGAGGGTGCGCAAAGAGTGGCGGGGCGTTATCGGATGGATTGATTGAATGATTAGAGATTGCGAGAGGTAATTAGTCCCGTAAGATAAGTGAATTTTTTTATCGTGGAAGATGGGGGTGATCTTCCCTCGCTGGATGACGAGATCTGGCGCCGGCCTACCGTCGCTGGTTAGCGGGGATTTTGCCAACCAGGCATCTGCCACCAGCGAGGCAGCGTCCCAGCCGGCACAAGCTCTAAGCTCCCGACTGATCGCCGATATGTGTAACGAGTGTATGTGATATGTGTAACGAGGGTATGTGTATAGTGTGTGTGAGTTTATGTGTAACGAGCTAGAGTTCTCCTCCAGACAGCAGCTGAATTTGACCTACCTAGTGCCAAGGGGCGTGTGGCAGGGTGGGTAGCGAGTGAGTATGCCGAGGCGGGGCTGGGCGGGGCGGGACACTGTGAAGGTAGGGAAGTGGCAATAATGGAGAATAATGGAGGGGATGGGGCAGGACGTGAACGGAGGCACCAAGGAAGATCGGACAATTAGAAAGGCGTCTTAGCGGTCGAAGGAGGATGTAGCTGAGTGGCGGGGGCGGCGGGAGAGCATTTGCATGAGGCGCACCGCTGCCCGTTTGGGACCTTCGAGCGGGCACCGCCCTCCTTTCAAGCCCCGGCCGTCTGGCTCCGCGATGCGTGCGGGGCGGCGCACTGCAGGCTCCGGAGGGGAAGGAAAGGAGAAAGACTCGCAAAACGTCCACCTTATGCATGCATTGCAAAACCAGTGCACTTACGAAGCTGTGGTTATTCTTATCGAGGAACGGAATATGAAAACGTAAATGTGAATCAGAAGTGGGCAAAGACTTTGGTAATGTCAGGGATGGCAGTGATATCTAGTAAAAGACCGAGAGAGGTGGCTCAGAGCGTCGACTGGTGCCACTGCAGTGCCTCTGGTCCTGAATTTGAGTTGCGTCGAAGGAGAGTTCTGAAGGAGAATTCTAGCGGCTGGCTACTATGAATGCTAGTTTTCAGTGATTTCTTTGATCAAAACCAGGCAAATGCCGGAGCAGTACCCCAACAAACGGGCCACGGACTGCACACCATCTTTCTTTCTTCCTTGTTTTGTATTCACCCCTTCCACACACACTCACATGCACTACACTGTCAGACTTGTCGAGAGACCAGTTGGTAGCTTAGAGCGTAGATACATGGCTGGGGAAAATCCTCGCAAGCCGAAATAGGTCGACGCTGGATCTCGTTGGAGGAAAATCAGTTCCACCTCCCGCGATTAAATCTTGCATTACACGTATGGAACAAATGGCTTTAACAGTTGAATCACTGGAATCACTTTTCAATCAAACAGTTAAAGGAAAAGAGCCAATTCAAATTGTCTGACTTGAACAACTGTTACAAACATACCAAATTATGCATGTGAATCAACGTACGCTAGCGTTGCTCTTGTCCAAGTCAGTTGGTAAGCCATGCGGGAGAAATGTTTTAGGACCTTCTTCAGGTTCATTGGGTTAAATATTATTGAACCGTTCCGCTACTCATTATTTTAATGAAAAGAAATGAAAATTACTCTTGTTCGCGCGTAAATACATGAGATGAGGGCCACTGATTCTACGTATTGAATGTATTACCATTGGTCATCCTTCTTTGTCATCCTATGCAAACGATGAAATGAGAATTTTCGAAACATCACTGAGTAATGCTGTTCGAGGTTATGAAGATGATTATGCAGTACAAATTAATGTACGAAATAGTCGTGATGTAATTCGTGATGAAGGTTACATTCATATTTATATGTCATAAAACAGTCATCCTTAGGTTGGAATCAACTACTGATTATAAAACACTGCCCTAGAAAAAGAAATATATTGGGTGGTAAAAAGGTGCTACTTCAGGTGTGAAATTTGTATTAGGGATCTCTGCGGTTTAAGACTCAGTAGTTTTTCAGTAGTAGTGCTTGAAAATTTGTAACGTGATGTTATCCGAATAGAATTGGATCGATTCCTGGATTCATCCATTCAGTCACTGGATCTTGAATTTGTTGGGAATCTAAAATACATTACGTATATATAGATTCAGTGGGTCTTTAAATAACTGCACCTTCAAGTTATATCATGTTGATTGATAACGAATTCACGTAATTTCTGGTGCTGAAATTAACAAAAAACTAGCAGAAGCATTGCATGCAATTGGATTTTTTTGGTTCGGTATTCACTTAAAATTGTCATAAAATGTTTCCTACCGCTCCTGATTTTTCGTATTATGCAATGATAGGTGGTGCTCTGTTTATATTTTTCACCACTGAAGTATAAGAAGAAGAAAGACGAATACGAGTCACAATATGGAGTCTGATTTTTAGAAATATTATTTTTTCTAGAACCTAATTTGGTCGCGACCATGATCACAGGTGGGGATTTTACGCGAACCAAGATAATAATTTACAGAAGGCGATTGTACGCGAGCTAAAAGAACATCCCATAGACTTACTTCATAGGGTCTTATTAGCAAGTGACTTAAGTGTATTACTCCACTAATTGCCTGGTATCTTGCCAAAAATTCAGTCTAAAATATCATGTCGTCTATGTGGCAGCGTGCAATAACGAATATTCCCAAACGTGTTACTCATTTTTACAAAACGTTTTCACAATCCGCCAGCTGGTTTTTCATTCCATTTTCTATTACGATTAATGCTCCTGGCCTCCAGAACGTTCAAATATTCATCAAACGGCGCTTGAGTAATAGCCTACGTCTGCAAGACGTAGCGTAGACCTTCCTCTAGTAAAGATCGCAGAGTTAGTTAAGCGTTGCAGTTCCGAGCGGAATCAAGATTTCTGTGTGAGCAAAGGAGCGCAGCGGAGGATTAAGAGAGGGGGAGGATGGAGTAGACGGGAGGAGGGAATGGAGGGGAGGAAAAGAGGAGGGCGGCGGAAGTATCAAATTAATCTGCTCAGCCGTCGACCTCCGAGGTCGCGGCGAGGGAAGAGCTGGATTAGGGAGAGGAAGATGAAACGACAGACATGTTGGCCCTCTGAGCACGACAATGTAATAGAAACACGAGGCATGAACACGTTTTGCTTCTAGAATTAAGTAAAGTTCGAGAGTTCTAGATTATTCATTTTTTTAACACGAATATGTAACCAAGAAAATGAACGGTAAATGAAATATTCAGCAATTAACGGCATTTCATGATAATCACTATTAAGTGTTTTTGTCTGAGTATTAGAGTAAACCCGCATGTAATAAATAAATTGGATATCAGATGAAATCAAATCGAAAATTAACAAATATATGAATTCGAAATTGCCCTGGATACTTTTTAGTTTACTATCTTAAAATGTAAAATCAGAGAATGTAATGATTTCTAGAAAACCTTCCAAATATTCATTGGTTATCTCACTGTTGTAATTAAATTTGGTCACCAAACAGGGCTAAATTTCTACCCTGAAAGAACACGAACGAAAAGAAATTCCGTAAGAGGGCCATCCGTTTTTCCAGCTTCTAACTGCGGAACCCGGAGGTGGAAGAATCTTCCACTAAGCTGTGCGATCTAACAGGTCGACCTTTCTGAGTTGGTAGTTCATTACCCTCCATGCAAAGGGTTCCGCGCCAAACTGCCCGTCGCTTCCGTCAGACGTGAAGCCAATCGCAGCGCCGCTGTCTGCGGTCGAAAGAGGAACTGTCGTGTGGTGAAGGAACGATCATACAGACGAAAATCCACTTTCCTTTCCTTACATTGCCCTTCTTTTTACTGCTTCTGTTCCTTTGCAAAGGAACCACCTCACTGTTTCCACCTCACTGTTTTCACCAAATAGTATTGCAAGAGGTAGAGATGAATCAATTTACAAAGGATATAACGAACGCATTGGCGAATTGAGTACGTCGGCATAACTTGCTGATGGTTGCCAGCCATAACTAAGATGTACTTCAAAGCGACCCCTTCTTATAGTAATATCTATACCAGGGGCGACTGCTCACAGTTAAGGTATTTACCTGACACTAAAGCGAATTGTTTCATTTGTGCATACAAGTGTGGTACGTTTTATGAATAAATTTAATTTTATGCCCCCGTGGAAGCGAATGATCAATGATTTTAGAATGAATTGCATCGAGGCCTATCGCCTCACCGTCCTTAGCTGATGAAAGCTTATGCGATAGTTGCATGGAGAGTATTGGAAGTTGGGAGGGGGCAGCCTAAAATCAACAATAATGCAGGAATTAATCTACTTTCAACAATATAAAAGGTTGATGTCTTTCCTAGAGTAAGCACACATTAACAATAATATAAAAAATAAGTCAGAAATAATTTTTTATAATAATAATGATTATTAATTGAAACGCTTACCGTAATCGTTAGAGCCTAAATTCAGAATCTTAATAAAATAAAACCATATACAATCTGGTGTGATTTCGTCTACTTCATTCTCTCGTTGGACACCCTCGTATCTGCGATTAATATTGTTCTCACGATGAATATGTAGGAGCACAAAATGTCGACAATCAAAACTGTCGTATCAAATACACATAAACATCAGTGCATTTAAGGATATTCATCATATCTCAATCGACATTCTTCTCAAATAATTAAACAGAAATTATTTTGTTTGAGAGTTTCTCGATCTACAGATTGCTTGTATCACAAGGGCGAAGACCTAGGGCAATGAATGTATGTAAATTATCCCCTTACACACTGCTCCTCTCTTGCAACTCATTATGCCAATCACAAGGGGGCGTGCCTCGGTTCGTTTAACACCAGAGAACAGGCGTCACCGGTCATCGCCCTTCGCGTTTCTTGGAGCTCCTTTCCCGTGAAGGGAAGCGCGCTCAGCCGGATGGAAATGAGCGGGCGGCGCGGGGGCGGTGAATGGGCGTTCCTCGCACGCCTGGGGCGGGCGCGGCGCCGGAAAGCGAAGCGCGGGGCCGGCTTCGCGTCCGGTGCGTGAAAGGTGGCGCATCGCGGGGCGCAATTACCTTCAATTATTCCGGCTGTAATTGGGTGAGAGCCGCAACAGATGCCATCGTCGCTACCGCTCTCCCTCCCACACTTCCACCACAGCCGCTTCTCCATGTTCCACTCTTTATACTCAATAAATAATCACTTTCCACATCCTCTACTGTTTCAATTTTCACCATTTTCAATAACAGGCGAATACCGGAGGAATAATCTAACTATCGGATCACGGCCCGCTCGCGATCTACCCTGCCTCTTCCATGGCCTATCTTCTCTCCTTACTTACACACACTTATATCTACATGCACTACACTATCACACATGTCAGGGGATCAGTCGGGCTCTTAGAGTTAGTCCGGCTGGGGATGTGACCTTCTGAGGGAGATACCTGGATGGTTAAATCCCCTGCACCTCTCCTCCTGGTCACCGCAGGAGGGATCTCTCCAACCAATAGGGGATAACAGTGCCACCTCTAGTGATAAAAACATTCACTAAACAAATAGCACAGTTGGTAGATGCATTTTATGCGAAAGAAAGTTGTAAAACTTTTTCTTTGAAAATGTTGTATGCACCCAAGCACTTACTAAAACCCCAAGTTTTAGAGCTCCTAGAGTCTAAGTATATTTTTGCACACATTGTGAAGAAATGAAAAAATACATTTTGTTTGTTCCTTGTTTTTTTGGAAAACCTGTAGCTTGCTTGGTAATGGTTTCGAAAAAAATGTTTCATACAAACGTTGTAGGAAATTTTATCCTCTTCACAAATAAATTGAATCTTTTTCTACATGACTTACAGTTACAGATTTATAAACAAGAAACAACGAAAAAGTCCCAAAATACCGGGTTTTCCTGGCTCCCTACGTTAGCACAGGCTCTAGGAGGTCGAAACCTTAGTGTTTTAGAATGCGCCTCGGTACAATCAACACATTCAAACAAAAAGGTTTTATAGCCTCTTCCCAGGTTCCTCCCTTTTTCAATACCTGCTGACTGGAGTGTTCCGGAAGTGTCGGAAGTTGACGTGCTTGAAAACAATTAATCCTCTATTTTTCTCTTTCTGAATCTCCCACTCTTACACCCCTCTTTTTCATGGTTTTCCTTCGAAGTAACCTTGTTCTCCAACTCCTTTTCCTTTTTGTTTTTCGCTTATTTCTTCTAGACATCATCCACCGCTCCCGTTCATTATCTTCTATTCAATATCCACCATTTGTCATGGTCTAAATTCCTTTTTTTCTTATTCTTCGCTTCACTTAACTCCATATTTTTTTTTATACTGCTTATTTAAAATAAATCATTCTTCTTCCAACCATCCCCTTCTTCTTTTTTACAGTTCTTCAGCTTTGTGTTTTTCATCCTTCTTCAAGCCCACACCGTCGTTTATTTTCCTCTCATCTCTCCTCTTCAAGTTACATTCCTCATCCATTTCCCTTCTTTTCATACTCCTCGACTTATTGCTCCGTTTGATTCCGTACCGCGAACACTGCCCCCAGATCAGCCCTCTCCGCCGTCCCAATTAGCCGGGAATTTCCTGCGCGAAAGTACGGGCATCAGTGGTGACTGCTCCCCGGAAGTCTGGACCTTCACACAACTTCCGGTCGGAGCGTCCGGCGTGAAGAGCATCTGTAAGGTACCGTCTGAACTTTGGAGAAAAGGTCACGATCATTTAGATCACATGCTTCTCTGGGTGGGATTGCCCGTTTTCCTGCATTCTCGCCACAGTAAGATTTTGGAACAAACCCATGATCTGTGTAGATATATCCCTAATGGTCATATTTTAATCCAGACAAAACTAGAAGTTCTACATAATGGCACAGACTTTCTTGTAGTAAAGTTTTTCAATTTCGAATTTTGAGCTCATATTTACAGAAAACTATTGAGTTTTCGAGACACTTTATTTGACATTAAAATTATTTGACTTTAAAGCATATGCACACATAAATGTAATAATGTGAATAAATCGCTTTCAATGTATATATAACTGTGATCAGAGAGACAAATCAAGAAAATTTAATTTTTGATTTTTTTTAAAACAAAAGAATGGTGCAAAATGGTAGTCAAAGCCTACATTGTTTTATCAGTGCAAAATGGTGTTTATGTGATGGTATAGGGTTCATTTGGCACTAACTTTACCAAATATTTAAAGAAAAAATTTGGAGCCATTTTTGAGTTTCTTAATAGTACAATTTTAATGTGACTTGAAGAATATTAAAGAAAACCATAACTTCGTTCAAAATAAAAATTTTCATTGAAAAATTTGGAGCCTTTTTTAAGAAAATGGTGTTAAGCGTTACTGTAAATACGAAATTTGAAGCCACAGGTATCTATTGAGCTTTCGAAAAACTTCATTTGAAGTAATTTAAAACATTTCCACTAAAAAAATTAATAATGTACACAAATCTATTGAAATGTGCATATTACGGCGTGAGAGATATTTCAAACAAATTACATTATTGTAATTTTTGACAAAAAAAAGATACACAAAAATGAACTTTACGCCATATTAAACAGTGCTAATACCACTATCCGTTGGAAAAGTTTGAAGATGAAATTTGGAGCCGTTTTTGAGAAAATGGCGTTTGAGTCTTTCTAAAAATGCGTAATTTTGAGCTTATTTTAACAAAAACGGTTGACTTTTCGAGAAACTTTACTTCACATTATTTAAAGCACATGTACTTATCAACACAATAACGTGAAGAAATTGCCGCTAATGTACATGCTGCCGACGTGAGAGACAAGTCATAACAATTACATGTTTGTAATTTTTGAAAAAAAAAATATAGCAATATGGCGTTTATGTCATCCTAACGGGTAGATTTGGCATTACCCCTACCAAAAATTTAGAGAAAAACATATGGAGCCGTTTCTGAGAACATCTTGCTTTAGTTATTTTTTAAAATTGCAAATATTGCACTCCCTACTGCACGAAAACTACTAAACTTTTTAAAAAACATCTACACGAACCTTAAGAAAGAACTATTTATGGACAAAAAATTTCATTTGAAGGAAATCTCTATCTTCAATTTCATATTTGTAGGAAGACGCCGAAAAAAAAACTTACTTTTGCAATTTTCGAAAATTCAGATTTAACTGTGAAAATGGGACTTACGCCATCATTAGTTGTGTATTATACTCTATTCTTACAAGAAATTGAAAGAAAAAATTTGGAGCCGTTTAAAAAAATTCTGGGGGCTTCGTGTAAAGTATCCCTAAATTTTAAAAAAATGTTTTTAAAAAACTCAAAGCTTCAACAAGAACCAGATCGAAAAGGGTTTCTCAAATTTGGAAAATTTCGTACATGTGATTTAGGCGCAAGTAGTGTTCACAGACGGACGGGTAGACTGACAGACAGACGGACGACCAGACGGACGGACAGACGGACAGACGGACAGACGGACAGACGGACAGACGGACAGACGGACAGACGGACAGACGGACAGACGGACAGACGGACAGACGGACAGACGGACAGACGGACAGACGGACAGACGGACACCGACGGACAGACGGACAGACGGACAGACTGACAGACGGACAGACGGACACACAGACGGACGGACAGACGGACAGACGGACGGACGGACAGACGGACAGACGGACAGACGGACAGACGGACAGACGGACAGACGGACAGACGGACAGACGGACAGACGGACAGACGGACAGACGGACGGAGAGACAGACGGACGGATGGACGGACGGGCGTTTTGCTTCAAACTGTTTTTTCGGCATTCGGGTTAGCGATTCCGGGCACGTCAGCAGCTTAGGTCACTATTCCCGTAAGTGAAGTGCATGCTTTTCCTTGGGAGATGGCGGTGATCTTCCCCTGCTAGATAGCGAGATCCGGCGCCCACCTACCGAACCTACGCCGAATTGTCAAGGGAACACGATTCAAACAAAGAACATTGTCGATGGACTAACGTACGGGACTAACACAAGGAAGGACGTAACTAATCATTGAACTGAAATCAACAACAAATTGCAGCGCAGAATAATACTAATGCCAGAGCATTTATAATTGAGTGCTGCATTATTTCTATTTATGTTCCAAAATGAACCCAATTTTATTATTTAATTAATATATTTATTAATTAAAATGGCCTTTCGACTGAAGTGATGAATGATTTGGTATGTAGATGGTGATACAATAAATAACTAGCAGTCGGCCAGTTTTGACTGCAATTCACTACATTTTTAAGGTTAACGAGGTTCTTTTGTCAAAGATTATTGTTTTAATACTGTATATAATTTGTTTGAATTTTGTTTTCTACGTCATCTGCGAGCGTGTACAAATACGGCATTAGCGTAAGTTGTTTGCCTGAATTTTCTGCAATTCCTGCGAAATTTCAAAACCTATGAAAACAAGGGATCACTCTACTAAGCGCCCTTTCCGCTAGGCTGAGATATACACAGAGTCTAGTCTTGTGATCTCAACCGCCAACAGAGTCTTTCGGAAGTCAAATATACCATCTCCAGTACCCTCTGTTATTGTGTAATGATATTTTAATGTTAAATTTAGTGGTACTACAACGCCACTTACTTCCTCGCATTATTTCTAAATTTGCAACTTTCGAAAATTCAAAGAGTACAATGAAAATGAGATCCGCTTAATTTTTTAAGCATCCCTTCTTCTGACCATGGAAAAAGTTAAAGAAAAACATTGGAGCAGTTTTTGAGGAAAAATATTATTTTTTTAATTGCGTATATTACGAGTGAAATTGCTCAAAAACTATTCATGTTTTCAAATAACTGAACAAGAACTTATTTAAAGATCATTCTTTAAAGAACAGAATTCATTCAAAAATGAAAACTCTATTTTTAATATTAAGTTGGTAGGAAGACGCACAAAAAGTTTGCACTTTTGAAATCTAGAAACAAATCTGAGATTTCAACGAACATTAGGAAAATTTTGAAAATGATTTTGAAGTCTCATGTTAATTACCCTCAAATATAAAAATATCCGGTTGAATCTCCCAAAGTCTGGAGTTCTTTCAGATCGATCGGGCAAAATCAATTTTGCATTGATTTTACTCAATTTACATAATTATGTGCTTCTGTCATGAACTCGCTGTGTATTCGTAAGTTCCACCTGAAGTTACTGATTTTGGAGCATTGCTACCACGCACGAGATAATAAAGAAAGCTCCTTTTCTGTCACTTGAGAACAGCAATTTGACGAAATAAGCTTTATTTCGACTTATTACTGCATTAACTGTTAAAATCAGCAGACGTAAAATCTGAGATATGATAATTATGATGAATGACGATCGTAGACAAAAATTAATGCCGAAGCTGAATTTCAAACCATTACATCTTTCAAAGTGGTAGAATTGCCACTCTGGGGAAGTTGAAGAAACAGGTTTCACCTTTAGATTTTTCCCCCTTTTACTGCGCCTACCTTGCGGTCCATTTTGGATTAGTGTTCACCTTTGTAGCCTCCGCCTTCTCGAAGGCACCCTGTCCAACTCCGCTTTCACCACCTCACCCTCTCGACTTCCACCTTCTTCACCGCCGCCGCTCCTGTCCGTGGCCCCCCACCCCTTGCCCTCGCGGCGCCTTTGTCCGCAGTTCCAATTGCAGCGAGCCGCTGGCAACGCCATCACCTCCCTTTCACGGTCCCGCAAATAATACCTGTGCCCGAGAAAGCGGCGTGGGACCGCCATATTTCTAATTACGCGCCTGTCCGCCAGGCGCGAGGCGAGCGATAGCCCGGGACCTCGGTTCACCGTCTTTTCAATCTCCCACCGCCCCGTTTTTCAACGGATACATCATTGTCGGTTCCCTTATCCCCTTATTCTCTTCTGCGAACACCGCCCATTCAATGCTAGTTTATTTTCAGAGGAATTTCTCTATGGTTTTAAATAAATAAATAAATGAATAAATAGTCTTTATTGATGGCAAGACTCAGGTCATTTCGCCAACACTTTCCCTTGACCACAGTCAAAAGTTTAATAAAGTGGTACATAAAAAACATCATTAAAAATACGTACACAATTAGGTGAAAGGGCTTCTTACAAGTGTGGCAGGAGGGAAAACAAGAGAGGAAACGTGGAAAATAAACATTTTCGGAATAGCATTTATGGGGTTATATTAATTATCTTCAAGTTAGAGATGCATTTAAAATTAATCAAAAGTATATCTAGTGATTACATTCGAATACTCTGCGAGATTTTACCCAAATATAGTGAAATTTCCTCTATGTCATTCGACATGTGAGGAGTACGAGTGGATGGGAAATAATATGTTTAACTTGCGGGATTTTAGCTTTAATCCTATTTGCGGACGAGCAATTAGTACTATTTCGCGGTTATGATGTTTTTATTTCTGAAAACACTAAAATATAATTTTTGATTTTGAAAGAACATTTCTTTGGCTACATTATTGTTTGAAGAAGATGGGATTGTGAAGAAGTTATAATTGCGTTGAAGATATGACTAAGTTTTATTAAACACAGTAATAAAAGAATTAAATTTAATTATTTAAAAATCTTTTTTAGATTTTTATTATCCCACAAACTTTATCTAAATTATCTTTTCTACTCTTTTTCCAATTTTGGCTTCAGAATTGCAACGAGTCAATATGCAATGAATATCTTACATCAAGATGGCGTTTATGTACACGGCCTTCTTGGACAGAAATGCAGGTTGTCCAGTTCGGATACTATTGTGAAATATTGAATGAATCTCTCTATATAATACAAAATAACTCTCCCTTTATTAATATTTAAATCATTTAGTCGTCGACTATAACAACTTAGGTAGGACAACTTAGTTACGACACGCTATCAAAACTCGCATGATATGGATCTATAAATATATCAATCATTGATTTGTTCTGCTATGATCATGAATTTGCTCTGTACTGAAATGTTTATTATATTGATTCTACTTCCAGTTATTTATAGGTTTGTCATACCCAGTATCTTCTGACTGTAGTATGTGGACGTGCAAATGTACAGAATGGTGATTTCTGGATGTTCTGTTAATTAAATGGATTTTTCTAATTTGTGGCACCAAACTATAAATTACCAGCCGTCATCCAATGAAATAACTTAAAAATTAACATTATGAAATTTTTTATTTACATCTTTCAAATGAGCTCATTAAATGAATTCCTGCTATTTCTCTTGTATACTATAATTATACCCATGTACAGGTAAAAATCAAAGTTCATGGCTTATTATGATCTTCGCGCGAATCAGTGGCTTCTCAGATGTACTCCGATTGAAAGGTCCATCCCATCCCTCTATGATGCAGTCTACCGCAGTCTCTCCCAATGTCAAATTCTGGTAAAAAATTGTCAACCAGGGTATTGTCAGTTCGTTACTGATTCGATAAAAAGTTATAATTAATTACGACGCGACTGCAAACTTTCCTTATGCTGAAACCTGTATCGCGACTACCTACGTTCAATTGTTGAAAACAAGACACGTCTACGATTCTTCCCTATCATAAATTTCGTCCGAGTAGAATATTCAAATTTCACTTCATTCTCAAATTGCTCACTCTTTACTTTCAAATTGCACTCACACACAAAATTCAAAAATACTTTGGACATCTTTAGATTGCTGACATTTTAAGCTCCGAAAAATATCAGTCCCAATTCCGAATTACCGACTTCCCTCTAATTGAAATAATAATCCCGATTCGATATTTATTTATTTATTTATTTATTTATTTATTTATTTATTTATTTATTTATTTATTTATTTATTTATTTATTTATTTATTTATTTATTTATTTATTTATTTATTTATTTATTTATTTATTTATTTATTTATTTATTTATTTATTTATTTATTTATTTATTTATTTATTTATTTATTTATTTATTTATTTATTTATTTATTTATTTATTTATTTATTTATTTATTTATTTTTGAAGACTTTATACAGCGCAGTAAATACATATGTATTTACAGACTTATATACTAACCTTAAAAATAACCTTACAAGCAATTACAAGGGGGGGGGGAATCGCCTTTTGGGTTCTCAGTCTGGAACTAAATCTTCAATTTTTTTACGAATATGTGATACGGATATTTGTTTTTTATTCGTGTTTGGTAATTAGGGTTTTGGGCAAGTTTGAATGGTGATATGGCTGGGATTTGAGGTAGGTTATGACAAAAGTTCGTGCCCTGGATAACCAATTGGTACCAAATTAAATTCGTTGTAAAGTTGATTGTTAGTTAAATACCAAGGGGCACGAGAAACTACTCTTAAGGGTTTATTTTGCAGAACATGTAGTTTATGGATGTTAGTTTTGGCAGAATTGATCCAAATTGGGCTGGCGTACAACATTAATGGTCTTAAAATCGCCTTGTAAATTGCTATGGCTGGTTTATTATGTATTGGACTGTTTCTGTAAATTAGTGGTCGTAGTCGTTCCCGTTTTATTTTAGCTTGGGTCACTTAGGCATATATATGTTTTCCCCAAGTTAACTTGGAATCAAGATATCAGCCTAAATATTTTACAGGTTTATTGGGGGAGGGTACCATTCTATTGATTTGGTATTTAGAGTAAGAGGAAGTGGGTGAGAGTGGGGTCTTACAGTAAATATTGTAGCAGCAGCTCTGTTATGATTTAGTTGGATTTTAAGTTTCGCAGACCAGCTGTCTATCATATTTAAATAAAGTTGTAAATGGGTTCTTAACTTAGCGAGGGTTGTGCCAGAGGCAAATATGGCTGTGTCGTCGGCAAATTGGACGATCATGATTTTATTAAGTGTGGGTAGATCAGCGACATAAAAGTTGAGTAGGGTGGGTGATAACGGAGAGCCTTGGGGAAGTCCAGCGTTTATTGTTCTTGGGTTGGAAAAGTGATTGTTAACATTGGTTGAGAAAGTTCTATTGCTTAAGAAATTTATTATTATTATTATTATTATATTATTATAATTATTATTATCATTATCGATTTTAAGTATTGTGGAGTACGTATTTGAATTAGTTTATGTAAAATAGCTTGGTGCCAAGTTCGGTTGAAAGCTTTTGTAATATCAACAAATATATATGGTGTGATGTTTTTTTTGAAAAGCGGAATAAATGAGCTCTGAAATTCTTAATAGTTGGTGTTGCATTGAGATTCTTTAAACCAAACTGAACCTTGGGGATAACATTGTTTGAAAATAGGTGGTTTTTCAGTCTTGTCAATATGATTTTCTCGAATATTTTGAAAAGAGTTGTTAATAAGCTGCTTGGGCGGTAACTCTCGGGCTTTGATGGGGTTTTGTTTGGCTATGCTATGGGGAGGATTATTGCGTGTTTCCATTTATGAGGGAAATATCCGATTATGAAACATGAATTGAATATATTATTCAAGTACGCTATTGCCGGTGGTGGTGTATTTTTTAATGCTAAGTTGTTTATTTTGTTGTGACCTACGGCTTTTTTGTTAGGATGATTCTTTATGATTTTAGAAATTGGGGAGCTGAGAAATAATTCTCTGACACGGATCGAAGAAGTTTAATTTTGTAACTTGTAGAATATTATTATGTTGCGGACGGGCATCCGTGTTCTCACAGAATGTGGTTTCGAAATGCGAAAAGCACTGCTGCCTTCTGAAGTGAGGATAAGACCTTGCCTGTCGTTGTGTTTATAGGAGGGACCGTATTTTTTTCTTGAGATTTTTTTTAGTGAATTGCCATAATGTGTTATTACTAGTGTTGAGAGAAAGTATGAGGTTATAATATTGTGCGTTGTTATGGTTTCTGATAAGTCGGAGATAAGATTGAGTCCTCTCGTTTATTCACGTGTTCTTAGTTGAGCCCAGAATCTTTTAGTCTTATTCTTTACTTATATTGCATTTAAAATGCCTGAGGGTAATTTATTGTAGGGTCTGTGGGGAGTATTCGGACTGGTAGTCAACTGAGAATTTTGTATGGCTTTGTGGTTAGAAAATTATTGATTGTAATCATGATTGATTGATTTCAAGGTGAGTATTTAGTGTTTTTATTTTCGGTATTGTGCTTTTTATTGTTTCGGTGAACTTCCTCCAGTTAATTTTTAATGAGTTCTGTTTAGGTATAGGAGCATGTTGAGGCAACATTTACTGCAAAGTAAGTAAGACTGGGATATGGTCAGAATCAAGTTCGAATACTATCGATAAATGGACGTTAATGTTTGTGTTGGTTAGGCCAATGTCGAGAATGTCTGGTTTCCTTGTGGGTAGTAAATAGGTTCGCTGGTGGACAGAATTTTAATATTGGTACTGTTTACTAATTGGGCTAGAGTTTCACCGTCTTGGTTGTTGGATTGGCATCCCCAGTTACTGTGTTTGGCATTGAGGTCACATAACACCACAACTTTATCATTGGGGTTAAATATATTTTAGAGGTTTGTGTTTATTATTTGTATTGTGGGAGGTTTGTACGCAGCTATGATCTACAAAGGGTTATTGTTAATTATTATTGAGGCTGCTGTAGTTTCTAAGCCTTGTGTGTTCGGGAGAGTTTCCTGGTTATGCGTGTGAATACATTTGTTTGCGATAAGTACACCGCCGCCTTTCGTTTCGGTTCTGTCAGTTCTATATAGATTATAACTGGGAATAAAATTTTTTTTTCTCAAGTGCGTTTCGGTAACACAAGCTACATCTACGTTGTTGATGAAGGAATTGAAGGAGTTCAGTTCTTTTTGTTGGTGATTGAGTTTGCGTTCCAATTTAGAATGGTTATATTGTTTTGGGATTTATCTGCCATTTTTTGGTTAGATATTCGGCCACATAGTTCTGAATACTACTAATTATAGATGGGATTAGAGAGTTGATAAAGTTAATAATACAGGTGGTGATGGAGTTAATTATAGTGGTGATCATTAGGTGATTAGATTGGATATTATTATAACGGGCCATGGTGATTTGAATTTTTGGTGTTTTGCGATGTGCTAGGAGGTGAAATGTTCGTGTTTGAAATATAGTAGAACTTTTGAATAGCGTGGATTGCGGTAGTGGCGGGAAGTGGGCTCTTGATTGATTTTGGAGGGGAGGGGTAGCATTAGAGTTTGGTGGGTTTCCATTATTTTTAATTTTGGAGTTACTTTTCCTATCTAAGATCTCCTTGTAGTAGGTGCAGTTCGTGTTTCTTATGTCGGCCTTGTGATTTCCGTTGCAGTTCGCACACACCGGAGATTCGTTCTTCTTAGGGCAGAGCACAGAGTAATGATTCCTGGCAGAGAATGCACACGTGATGGAATGGTTACAATTGTTTTTGGTATGACCATAGTCAAGGCATCTTTGGCATTGAAGAGGGCCTTTATGCTTGTTGCGTCTTTCGGTTCTTATACGAAGATTGAAAATTTGAGTACAGTTAAAATATTTCTATAGCTTCAGAACCGTTGAATTCAGCAGCGACTACTGGAATTGGAAGGCCATCTTTTTGAAGTCTGGTGACTGATTATTGAATCGTAGCGTTGCTGTAGGTCCTTCAAAATTTCCGGTTCTGTTATTGATTGATGAAGATTTTTCTTAATATGACAGAACATTTTTTGTTTGATGGATCTTTAAATGAATGGAAATTACGATGGGTATGTATAAGATATTTAATTATTTTACGGAAGTCCGTAGGGTTATTGGCATTGATCTTAACTTTGTTATTTTTCACGTCTGTGATGAAATTGTTTGTGGCGTTAGTTTTAAGTTCGAGTATATTCTCGCGTACACTGCTTATGCCCACCACAAAGATTCGAGGAATTTTGGCTGGTTGCGAAGAGTGATCGTCCGTATTTACATTTAAGTATTCGAACAGATTACCTTCAAGGTTAGGATTCATGTTAGCTAGTTCTCCAAATCTGTTCCCGACGAGGACATTGTATTCTAGTACAGTGGTTAGATTAGGGTTCTCGTTAGTGTTACTCTTTTTGTTTCGATGGGGATTTCACTGTCACTGACTGACCTCTTTTTGGTGTTGATGGCTGATGATGAAGGTTGCGACATCGTGCTGAGGTCTGTTGAGGCGGCCTCCTGGCTGCCGACGATGCGTTGCTGGTCGGTAAGTGGAGGTGCGGTTGTTCCACTTAAGACGTGAGGCTGATGTGATGGTTGTTAAGGTAACCGCTGTTCTAGTTGATGTTGTCCTAGAAGATGCTCTGGAATATGTTGTAGTGAGGTTTCACGGACGCCGCCTTCTTGGTAAACGCCCATTTCGAGTTCGATCGCGTAGACCTGAGCAAGGGCGTCTACAATACACTGGGGTATGCCAGCGTTGTCGGCTGAAAATGTTGCACTAATTTCTTTCAATATTAGCGCACACAGAAGTGTTGTTGAAAACTATTACTGTAGCCCTTTATCTTGCACTGGAACGAGACGAGGCGCAGCGCTGGCGCGGAGCTCCGTACTCTGCGACTGCTCGCAGCGGAATGTGAATCCCGATCCTAACACTGCTCGTTCAACTAATGACGAGCGTACCGTACCAGCTGATGAGACTTCGTTGACCGCTGAGGATAAAAAAATCCTTACTGTACCTCACTACGCCAACCATATACATTTCTCTTCATATTAAAAGGGGCTGTGCAACTTCCCGTTCCGACACATTGCCATTCTCGCGCCCAAGAAATAGTAGTTTTTTTTCTTGTATACCAACCGGGAGCGGTAGCTCAGTGCATCAACTGATGTCACAGCAGCACCTCTCACTGGGAGGTTGTAGGTCGAGTCCTGACGGCGGCAGGATTTTCGACACTAGTTCTTCAGCTAGGTCGAATTTAGCCGCTGTTTGGAAGAGAATTCTCTAGTAGCCGGCTGCTCTGATCGGTTGTTTTCCGTGGTTTCGCCGATCAACACCAGGTGAATGCCGGAGCAGTACCCTACCAAACGGGCCACGGACCGCGCGCGATCTGTCCTTCCTCTTCCTTGTCCTATCCTCTCCCCTTACACACACACACACACACACACTAACATTCACTACACTACCACATACTCCGGGAGACCGGTCGGGAGCTTAGAGCTTGTCCCGGCTGGGGTGGTGCCCCGCTGGTGGGAGAGTCCTGGTTAGGGGGAAACCCCACTAGCCAACGGTAGGTCGGCGCCGGATCTCACCATCCAGCGGGGGAAGATTACTGCCATCTCACGAGAAAAGAACATGCACTACACTAACGGGACTAATGACCAAAGTAGTTAGCGCGCCCGGAAACACGAAAAAAATCAATCAATCAATCAATCAATCTTGTTTACCAGCATTATAAACGACCTTTTCTGTATCAAGAAATCTTTCATATAAGGGCCTTTTACGGCACATATGATAACGTGTTAGAATTTACGGCACGAATGATTGCGTCATCACACATTCAGCCAATAGCAGCAAGAGAATTGTGAGGAGGTAGTTGTACACTGAAAAGCCGATCACCGTTTTCACGCACAGATGTCAAACAACCGAGATGTCACAAGAACGATGTTTCGCAAAAATAAAGATTGATTCTCTTATAAATTTATAATGCTGTTATACAAAAAAATAGCATAAGTAACTCGTTTATAATGTTGCTTTATTGCATTCTTACAAATTAGAAAACTCGTTTCTAACGTTTTCAAAATATGTACTCATGCAATAAAGCTTAACATTATAAACTAATTGCAGAAACGTATTTTATTTACTGGTCGCCCTGACAACCTCTACTCTGTGACATTGTTCGCATTCTGTATGCATTAATTACATGCATTACATAACGTGCTATTTACAAATATCTTGGAGCTCTTCCTGTTAAATAAAACAAGAGCTTTCTGGTTACCACACTATGGAGACGGTGAAGATATACAGAACAATAGAATCAACAAGCAGAATATAGTTAGACGTCTCCCATAACGGTCAAAAATTTGAAGTCTCGAAACATGGACGAAAGTTTGATGTCTTGAAGGATAGAATATGTGTTGGAATATAGAGGCAAATTAAACGTCTCGGAGTACAGAAAACGGATACATGAGTTGGAATGTGGCAGAGAGTTGAATGTCTTGGAGAACAGACGATATTTTACGTCTTGGAATAAAAGCGAGAAACTTTAAGTTTTGAAGCATAAACGGAATGCGGACATATTAAAAGAACTTTTAGTATCGTGTTTATTTTTCCTTTTAGTTACCGTTGGGTAAATTTCTATCTCTTTATTATAATAATAATAATAATAATTATTATTATTATTATTAATAATTAATTAACAACAATAATAATAATAATAATAATTATTATTATTGTTATTATTATTATTGTTAATAAATTTTTCATTTTTATTTTGAAATTGGAAGTGTTATTAAATTAAATAAACCAGTAAGTTGCCATTGTTCAAATCTATGATTATTCCGTAAAGTTATCAGCCCCAATAAAAAGAAAGCGATGTTACAGAATGGCACAGAATTTCTCCTAGTAAAGTTTTCTAATTTCCTTGGTGTGGACTGGTCTTGCCTTTCCTTGCTGCCTGCTGTCATCTATCGCAGCCCAAAGTATATATATTTTTTAATTTTCTCAATATTTCGGTTTCGAAATAGTAGAAATAGTTAAAATAGAATAGTAGAAATATTATTTTAAGAATATTAAAGAAGGCTAAGAACCTGTTCTAAATAGCAATTTTCATTGAACAATTTGAAGCGATCTTTAAGAAAATGGCGTTAAGCATTACTGTAAATGCGAAATTTGAAGCTCTTTTCACAGGAATCTATTAACTTTTCCAAATACTTCATTTGAAGTCATTTGAAGAACTTCCACTACCAAATGCAATAATGTATACAATTCCATTGAAATGTGCATTATTCATGGCGTGAGAGATATTTCAAGAAAACTACATGTGTAATTTTTGAAAAACAAAAGAATACAGCCAATGAAAACAGTTCAATTAGCACTATCCATTAAAATAAGCGAAGAAAATTTTTAAAAAAAAAATTTTCCAGAAACTTTACCTGACATTATTTAAAGCACATGCACTTATAAATCTAATAAAGTGAAGAAATCGCATCTAGTGGAAATATTTCCGGCTTGAGAGACAAGTCAAAATAATTACATTTTTGAAATTTTTGAGAAAACAAAAGAAAAGAACAATATGGCGTTTGTGTCATGGTATAGCCCGCATGGATAGCCCGTATGGGTCGTTTGGCCTACCCTACCCAAAGTTTACAGCAAAAATTCGGACCGATTTTTGAGAAAATCTGTAATTTTTTAAAATTGCAAATATGGCATGCACTATTGCACGAAGGCTACTAAAATTTCCAAAAAAATCGACATGACCTTCATGAAAGAACTATTTATGCACAACATGTTTTACTTGAAGGAAAAATCTCTGTCTTCAATTTTGTAGTTGTAAGAAGACACCGGAAAAATTCAAACTGTTGAAATTTTCGAAAATTCAGAGTTGATCGTGAAAATCGGACTTACGCCACCAAGTGTATTTTACTCTATTCTTACAAGATATTTACAGAAAAAATTAGGAGCCGTTTCTGAGAAAATTTTGAAAATGTACGGAGTGCTTCATGTCAAGTACCCCCAATTTTAAAATAATGTTTTTCAAAATTTCAAATCAAAATCCGGCAATCAATTCAAATCCGGCTTCAGCTAGAGCCGAATGTATTGGGGTTTCTCAAATTTTGAAAAACTCCTACGTAGTGTAGCGCTAGTAGTGTTCACAGACTGACGGACGGACACACAGACGGACAGACAGATGTACAGAGGGACGGACGGACGTTTTGAAAAAAACAAACACTATTTCGGTATCAGGGGACCCCAAAACGTGTATTTCCGTTGAAATCTCGAAATCGATTTTCCGCAGCATTACATATTTTCTCTATACTACGTATGTTACTCCCGTATATGCGTATGTAAACGAGAAAGTAATGAGAGCATCATATTCCATGAGGAAGAGCCATTCTATTCCATTTAACCGGCAATTCTATTCCATTTAACCGACAAAACGCTCATTTTCTCGATCAGTGTAATTTCTAGCAAATTGCCATGAATCAAAACAAAACTTCCAGAAATCGCTCATATGTACTACAGATAGCCCGTATGTATGCGTCAATGTAAGCTACAGTACGTCGTATTTCCATACCCACAAGTTAGAAAATATTAAAAGTAATGGTAATTAAATGTTCCATTATAAAATAGGAATGTGAACATAGCAGGGCAACTAAATAATATAAATGTAAAATATAAATATTAATATAGATGGCAAATTGTGCAAATACATGGAAATATCAAACAATAATTAATGGTTAAGGAAATATATATATATTTGCCGGAATTATCAGCTACAATTCAATTACTACCCAACGCGGGGAAAATCGTATTAAAAATATTGAAGGAAAGTTTGTAGGTTAATTTCAATGGCTGCTCAACGTGGGACAGAATTTATAAGTTCGTTTCACGTTAGAGGAAAATATCAGCGACGTACTTTATGGTTTTGAGCTTTTTTTTATCATAAGAACACTAATGATCCTCCAAAATATATTTCCTTTTGTTGCATGGCTTTCCGTTCTTTGCATATATTATCTAACAATATCTATGATCTATTCCGCCATCGAACTCGTGAAACAATGTTCCCGTTGTTGTCTGTCAGTGAAGTGATGCAGATCCAATCTGTTCAGCGGTTGGCACCCACTTTGTGACGCTGACGAGATTCAAACCCACGATCCAGCTGTCTGCGCGCGCTCCACAGCCCAGAGTGAGCCATCCATATTCGGGAGCGACGCGTTCCATCTTGTGTTTGCGGGCCATCCTCAGCCTCCGCATGCAACGCCTCCAAACGGCCGAATTAATCTCTCTGGCCTGTAGGCGGCGGAGGCGGAGGCAGCGACGGCGGTAGCGTTTAGAGGAATGTGAGCCTCCAGCGGCTGTTTGCGGAAATAAAAGTTACTCGTCCGCTCCGCCGCGAGCGCTGAAGTGGAACATTCCATGATGGTACAGGGAACAATACGATCATTCACAGGTCTTAGCAGGGCAGTAAATCAACATGTCAGCCAAACACATACGACGTAGAGCAAAGGTATGTGTGAATTGAAAAGAAAAATTATAACATCTACGATCATATTCTTTAGCTTCTTTTTTATGAATCATTTTGTAATATTCTTCCAATTGAAATAATTGGTATTGTTTTAAAAATAGTTTTTCAATCATTAGCTGGGGCCGTTAGCCGCATAGATTAACTGCTCTTGCAGTTCTTGCAGTCATAGAGGTTAAACAATCGGAGATACCATGAATTCCTGGACGGGTGACCGTATGGGAACCCCGATTACTAACGGCACCGAGCCTCGGGCAAAAGCGATAAAAGGCACTGACTGACTGCGACGTGACGGAACCAAAAGACGAGACAACTTGATTGCTGAACTCCCCATAAGCTCATGCCCAAGAAGGGCCCAAAAGGGCTAGTAGACGTTTTGCGAGGACGCAATAGATTAAAAAACATAAAGAAATTCTATGTATTTTTGCTCGTGCAATGCATTTCCCGACTCCTTCCACCACCTTTTATTGCTACAGTTCTTGAACAATTCTTGCACATAGGTATCTTGCTAAATAATATCAATTATTTATTTACAATTAAAATATAATGTTAGGATTTAATGTTCAAGAAATATGGTTCGTTTTGTTGGCTGACTCATATATGTTATTTTCCCGTACGTAGATCTTGAGAATGGAGAAGAACGTATTTCACATTCAAGAATTAAAGATGATGCACATTATTTTATTATTAACGGCTTGCACAAGAACGCTAATTTGTAATTTCAAAATCATATGGTTTAAAAGTTTGTCGTTATTCAAAATATAATAATGCAATAACTAAGAAACAAAATATTTTTTTAAACAATTGAAGCAGAATTTAAAATTGTAACGAATCGGGTATCTCTTCCTTCTGGTATCAACATTAAATGTTTCGGTAAAGAACTACTAAAACCCCTCCATTCTAAAGGCTTCTCCCTTAGAGACGGTTGAAAATAGGATCACGTCCTCCAACGTCGAGACGCAGCTTATCTTCAAACACCGTCCGCAAACGAGCGGATTAATCTCCTTCGTCTGGCAGCGTTTAGCGCGACAACAGCGCCCCCGCGGCCATTTGCGGAAATAAAAGTTGCAGTTGCGTGCCGCCGGGAGTGCTGCCGTCCAGAGGACGTCGTCGTCGTCGTCGTCGTCGTCGCAAGCTCTGGGGGGCGGTCGTTCATCAGAGCGCTTCCGCACGAATTATGCCCCTCAGGCGAGACTATTCCATTTAACCGCATTAATATTTAGAGCTGTTTGCGCCTCCTACCGGGCGGATAACTCATCGCTACAGGACGCCTCTGCGCATGCGTGCGGCCGCTTTTGCGGCGGACGTGTTGCCGCTGGTGGTGTAGCTGTCGTGGGAGTGACGCGGTGGGAAGTTTTGCACACCGACGGGCAGAATATTTATTTGCGGAGGCTGATTTCAGGAGATAACCGACGCCAGTGGTGTCGAGCTCAAAGGAGAGACTAAAGGCTCGAGCATACAAGTAAATAATTATTTTTATTTAATTTACTTATTTAACATCCAACACAAATACTGTGATGTACAGACTGGGCACGGTTTTTTGAGCCCTGGGATCTTTGCCTATCTCATAAACATACATATTATGTTTAAATACGAACACAGGTGACAAGTGTTTTTGGCAAGAATTTATAAGAAAATATACTCTCATGTGTAATAACAACTATTTACAAAGGCAAATCAGCAACAGATTTGACTATTATCCCTCATCATGCTGTTCGTGTTGGAATCGACTTACTGACACGAGAACATATATAACAATTATTTAAATAATTATATTCCTCACTGACCTGAAGGGAATGAAACAAAAGAAATGAAATGGAAAGTTCCGGTTCGAACGTGGTTAGGCACCGGAAATTTACTGTTTAATGTTGGGGAGGTTATGGCACCTCACTATTGATTGATTATTGATTCTAGGCGCTTAAATTGATAAATTTTCGTAAATGTGTAGTGCATGTTTGTTATCGCGGGAGGCGTGGGTGATATTTCTCCCAATGGAGCCATCCAGGTATCTCCCTCCAACCGGGCACCGCCAGAGCCGGGACAAACTCTAAGCTCTCGATTGGTCTCCCAGCACATGTGGTAAAGTAGTGCATGTAAATGCACGTGTGCGTACGTAAGGTGTATGTATAAGGCCAGGAAGATGAAGGAAAGATCGCGCGCGATCCTTGGCCTTATTGTTAGGGTACTCCTAACACCTGGGATTGTTCGGAGAAACCACGAGAAACTACCGATCAGAACAGCCGGTCGCCAGAAATACTCCCCCAGAGAGCGGGTGAATTCGACCTGGCTTGCGTCGAAAATCCTGCCACCGTCGAGAGTCAAACCCTAGGATCTCCCAGTCACCAATTTAGAGTCTGGCACTAGCCGGACTCAAAATCGGAGTGTGATTCTTCTGATAACTTTTTAAGTCACTTTCAGGCGAACTTTCGAGCAGCACCCTTCCAATAGGGAATGGAATACGCGCGATTTATCTTTCTATTACCTTCTCTTCTATAATCATCCGCATCATCATCTTGTTCCCAATTCTCTCCCATTCCAATCCGAGGCTTCGTGGAATTCGTTCTAGGCTTCGCCCAATCATGTCCCTTTCAACCGTACCCGCCGTACGCTGGTGCGCCTTGCGGACCGGCAACTGGCCGGGTCCATCGCAAGAGAAAGGAAGATTTTTATTACTAGATGGTTGCCATCTTGATGTTCACTGGATAGTCAAAAAAGATGTTGCAGAAATTTACAGAAGATAACGTCCCATTTTGGTGGGTGGATCCTATTTAAAGTGTAAAGAAAAGAATGGGGAGAGTACCAAAAAGCACTTTTTGTATACCAGCATTATAAACGACCTGTTTTATTGCAAGAAATCGTTCATAAAAGGGGATTTTAGGCTATAGATGACGTATAAGCATTTTACGGCACAAATCATTGTGTCATAACACATTCACCCAATGGCAGTGAGAATCGTGGGGAGGCACCCGTTAGGACAACCAGTAAATAAGGAATTATGTTTGCTGGTCGCGAGTATGACATTTTCATTATGGAAAGGGAAGCACTGCCGCTTGTAGTATATAGAAAATAATGTATAGATGGATTCATTTTTTCGTGTTTCCGGGCGCGTCAACTGCTTCGGTCATTAGTCCCGTGAGTGTAGTGCATGTTTTTTCTAGAGAGATGGCGGTGATCTTCCCCCGCCGGATGGCGAGATCCGGCGCCAACCTACCGTCGGCTAGTGGGGTTTCCCCCAAACCAGGACTCTCCCACCAGCCGGACACCGCCCCAGCCGGGACAAGCTCTAAACTCCCGACCAGTCTCCCGGAATATGTGGTAGTGTAGTGCATGTTCGTGTAAGTGTCGTCACATTGGCTAGACGGTACGATTACCATCGATTAGGATCGGGATTATTATTTACAATTAGAAGTAAGTGGGTAACACGGAATTGGTTCCCATATTCTTTGGAGTTTTGTGTGTTAGAGATGTCTAGAGATGTCAAAAGTATTTTTTTGGGAAGTTAAGTTAAATGTGAACAGACTTCGTACTGGAAGTGGAATTTATAATAGTAAAGAGTCGTAGGCGGGGATTATGTTCAATAATTCGTTTTGAATGTAGACAGGGCGAATAGGGTATTTTCAGGGAACAATACCGGTAAAATACCTTTAAACAGAGCTATTTTGGTGGGTGGTATATACGTCGGATAAACGTAAAATACCTCTAAAAATACCTGTATCTGAAGTCTTATGCTGGTATTTTTAAAAGTATTTTGAACAAAGGTGTAATAGAGGTAAAGGTATTTCTATATCGGTATTATTTACCGCTATTATTTAGGTATTTGGTCTCACGGTCACATTCGGTTTTCACGCAATATTATCTGCAATACGTAAAAATAAAAAGAAACATTTTCCCTGAAACAGATCCAAATTTTTTCTTTAAACGTTTGGTGTGGATATTGCTAAACTTACTCTAAGACGACGTAAACTCCATTCTAATCTATCCTTTTGTCTTTTTTCAAAAACTACCTATTGTTTTTCGTTTTTTTGACTAGTCACGTTGTTAATATTACATTAGTATAGATTTGTTTACATTATTGCATATATGAATACAAAGACTTCAAATGATATCAAATAACGTTTCTCAAATGCAAAAGATTCCTGTAAACGAAGCTCAAAATTCTGCATTTTCAGAAACGCTCAAACACTATTTTCTCAACAACAGCTCTAGTTTTTTCTCCGTTTCCGTACAGATAGTGCTAATTGCACTGTTTAAGATGACATAAAATTCACTTCATTCCCCGTCCGCAATCACCATCTGTCGCTGCCCTCCGCGACCGCAGTCACCTCCGTTCACATCTCCATCGTCCCCCTTCACTATCTTTTGGCAACTATCTCCACATTCAGCGCCATCCCCGCCATTCTCTAACTCCACAGTCCACTATCTCCATTGTCCGTTATCTCCACCGGCTACTCTGCTACCAGCACACTGCCGCCCTCCTTCGCCGCTACAGCAGCAGCCGGCGATGATTAATGGCGGCGTTAACTACGAAGCGGATTAAATCGCGGGGGGCAGCAGCGTCACGCCTCCGTCATGCGGGGGGGGGGGCACCGTGCCAACGACGTACCTTCACTCAGATAGGAGGCCGCAGAAACGATTGAAGTGCAAAGAACTCGCGATGAAAGGAGGTGCCAGGCGATGTCCAATACGTCTAAATTTGCCTTTGAATTGCCGAAACTTATGTAATACTAGCGTCTATCCGGCGCGTTGCTGCCGCAGAAGAAATAATTGTAGAAATATCGTTTGAAATTTTTATCAAGAGCTATCCTGTTCTTTATTCTTATTTAGGAGTTATTTTATCTTTTTTCTCTCTCTATCTCTGTCTGTCTGTCTCTCTCTCTCTCTGTTTTTTCCTGCGTCTCTCTTTCCCCCTCTCATTCATTCTTCTCTCTTATTCCTTCTCTTTCCCTCTCTCTTTTCGCTCTATCTCTCTCTGCCTTTACATTCTTTCTCTCTCTTTTCTCTCTCTATCTCTAGCTCCTTTTTCCCTCCCTTTATCTGTCCCTTCTTTCCCCATCTTTTTTCTATTCCTCTCTCTCCCTCTTTTCCCTCTCTCTTTCACTCTTTCTCTTTCCTTCTCTTTTCTCTCTCCTCTCTCCAGCTTATGCCGCTCGCTCTTCCTGTCCTTCTCGGCCTTGCTCCACGTCGCACGGCAACGCTCAGCAACAATGAAGTTCAGGTGTATTGGAAATTGCATTTAAATAAAGCAACATTTTTTGCTGCAGCGCCATCTAGCGGAGTTACAGTAATTGTACTAGGCCTATATCCTTCCTACAAGTGCAAGCAATAAGTTGACAAAGTTTTATCGCAATCGGTGAACGGTACGGCTATGCGTACACTGCGATTCTACCGCATCGCTGCTTTATCGCAATCGGTGAATTTGTAATGACACTGTCAAATTTCCAAAGAAGACCCAAATTTTTCGTATCAATTTATACCACTTTTGTGGAAGATGTAATTCTATTACATGAAGTTTGGTAATACGATTATTTTTTACTAAATTGTATGAAAAATCACCAGTGACATTCTGATCTTTGTATCATTAAATAAGTAATAAATTAATATCATATTGGGGAGGTTAATAATTCGGACGAGTATAATGACAATTAATAATGGAGAGGACATTGGCTGGCAGCGGACCGATACAAGAGAAAGATGGGTCGCGTGGATTTTCTGGCTATCGTCCAAGAGCATGGTTATCTAAATTAGTAGAATAATAGCGCTATAGACAATTTTTACGATCGGTCATGAACAAGGTGACATTTTATGTTAAAAAGGATTAATCGAAGAATAAACTTATAACGTTCTCATTCTGAAAAAGAAAAGCTGATTATCGTTTCTTTAGTATCTTGTGCAATCCACAGTTTAATAATTTCTTTCCAGAAACAAATTTCAGATTCGTCGCTTCTTCCGTATGGAGAGCGGAACGAATGATCGTTTGCTAGGAAGAAAGTAAGTACCGGCGACGATTATTTTCGTAAGAACCCAACCGGCAGAGCTAGTAGGATAATTATTTCCCTTTAGATGTGTTTGCAGGAAATTTAAAATCGCAACCCTTTCCTGGCGCCCCAAAAAATGATATAAATTCGGAAACCGGTTGCAGAAATAATTGACAGAAACGGAGAGCGTTTCAATATATATTATACTTTACTAAGTGCAAGTGGATTTATTTGAAGCTGCCTAATTCAACTCCTGTAGCTTTTCCCCAATCATCAATGTTGCACTTCCCTGTAGCTTGTCGCGGTCAAGAATATGGCAACCTTCTGCCACTGCTCTGCTGATTTCGAGTTCCGAAGCGTGAGATTGCTCGGCCAAGGGCGCCAGCTTCCTGCACAACACTGAAAGAGCGATTACCACTTCTTCTAGCCCCACTCACTTAAACAGCAAAACCAAATTGCGCACGGAGAAACCTATCAAATTGTACCGTCAGATGGAGTCCCGGTTGGGTGTCCCAGCGATCCTGTTGGTTTTTTTCTTTTTTATTGCTCGTGTGGACGTTTTATCAAACAAAAATGTTTGGCAGTGTATTCTTAATCCACAGGTATCAATGTGCCAATAAAGTAAGTTTATATCTTGGTGCGACGAACTTCACGACACGATCTTAAAAGCACCTGAAATTGTCATACTAGACAACTCTCATTTACTCGTGAGTGTATAAGAATTTATGAAACTAAGACAACCAAATTTACAACTGCGGGCTTGCTATCACAAATGTTCCATGATTAAAGTAAAATAAGATAATCCAAAAATTCGCTGGAGGGAAATGTGAATAGATACGCATATGAGATTCTCTCTCTTCTAATAAATTTAAGTTATTTTGTATTAAGTAAAATATCATTAACGATACTACGTAAACACAGTTTCGAGTGCAAGATCCACTCTTTGCAATGGTGTTTAATTGAGGCATTACGTGTCACGCAATCACAACCCATATAAAAAATACTGACTAAAGTTTTATCATTTCTTTAAATAGACTACGTTGGTCAATTAGTGTAGTAGTGTACCTGTTTTAACAGCGTTACTAGCGCAGCAAAGAAATAAACCACTGAAATTACCATCAAATTAATAAATGAAAAGAAGTACATTAGATCTTCGGCGATAATCTCTCTCGTCCGTACATCATAAAACAAAAACAAAAATTGTAAATTTTTGTAGTTGTAAATTTTTAGTCAAATAATGTGATTTTAAGAAGCCAAAGTCATTTAGTACTTTGTAAATGCCTTTACAAAGTTGGAGACAGCAAATCAATACTTTGGGATTATTCACAATCACTAAAATCATCTTACTTCATCATTACGCTCTCTGTGGACATTTTGAAAGAGTGAAATAACTCTTTTTTTAACAGAAAGAGGTTCATAAGATGGGATTTTTCATATCGTTTCTATTCGTATAATTACTTACCCGTCCTTTGCAAATTTATTGTGACGAGATGATGTACCAGTATAAGTAAACTAGATTATCCTATATCTCCTTTAAACACGTTTCTTTGAGACATGCCACTGTTGCAGAAAAAATATATTTGTTCTACTACTCTTTTACAGTATCTAATCTTTCCTTCAACTATCACTCCTGCTTTGCTTACAACACTACCCCCACCAGCTGCAGGGAGATCCCTGTGCTTATACTAAAACCCTCGCAAATACGCACCCCGTTTATCGCATTCCTGTCTCCCTTGTCATGCTGCTTCCCAACGCCTTAGGCCTCCGCTGCGGCGCGCAAGGATCGGTCAACCTGTTTGGAGGGCGACCAGCGTGCCGCTTTTGCGGGCCGATTATGCGTTTCAGTGGGCTGTGGAGGGAGCGACGATGGTGGTCTCAGAGGCAGTGGAATGGCGAAAATCCCAGGCCTACTCGATTGCTTCGGGTCTACTGTCGAGATTTCAGATTAATCGGTGCAAAATCTGGACATTGTTGCGGAGACTCCTCGTGTATCATTGTCACTTGGAGTAATGTCGTAGGAGGATCAGTCGATGGTTTATAGTCTGAGCATCTATTATTATCATTAATCGCATTATGAGAGCTTGTTGAGGATGAGACCAATTTAACATTTCTATTCTACAATTTCTATTTTACAACAAGAGTTCATGAATTTATACTACAAAGTATGCTTATGTGTCCGTAATATTCATTCATCAAAGTTCTTTTGGCATTTTTCCTAATGAATTGGAAGGACTGATGCTTCTTTAATGCGAACACTGTCTTTTGTGTAATTATTAACTTACTTCAAATGACGCCACACATGCGCTTCTTCTGCAGCTCAGATTTCAAGGGATATAATAACTCTGTATTAATTTCAAAGACTTGATATAGGATTCAAGTTATCTCACATCTTTTAAAAATAAATAGAACTCAATTGCTAGAGAACTTTCATTATGAGACGTACTACTCCTATTTTAAAATGTTTTATATAGCGTCAATCATTGCAAATGTTTCGACTCATATCATTACGTGGACATACAAAGTTCTTGCGCGAAACATCTCTTCCAACACAAAACTGCTTTGAAACTGAACGAATCCAAATTATTCCATCTAAATTACCTTCGTTTAATGTTCTGCTGTGCGTTATTTTACAAACTCAGCTCTTTACTGCCGGAGGTACAATGATCTTTATTTATTATATATTCATAAGACATATATTCATAAGACTTCATTCATAAGTATTCAAGATAGTTTCTTCCGTTGTTTGTTTATATGCCCGAGGAAACACCAGTGGCTTCGACCGCAATTCCCATCGTAAAACTGTCTCAATCGAAACCCGTTGATTCCTGATTTTTGTTAGCAAACTGGTTCGTGATTGTCTGTAACGTGTACGTGATTATAACGTGATTGTCTGTGACGGGTACAGTTTTGATAAACGTATGAAGTTGAAGTTTGTTTTTTTAAGCAGAAGATACGATAAAACCATCTGGGTATGTGCGGTATGCACGTCAATGAGCGATGTCGAGGTTTGGTTAAACATGAAACACGCAAATGTGGACGAAAAAACCCATCACGTATCACGGTAGTATATAACACTGTGTGCTTTAAAAGATCTACTAAAAATATGAGGCATTATAAATGGATCATTCGTTATTTGCATAACTGTATGATTTTGTAGAAATTTGAAGATGCGTTATACTTGTACATAAACGGTCTTTTGTCACGAAAAAGGCAAATCATCAGACCATGTATTTAAGAAACTATTGACACACTATTATAGTGCACTAGCAGCAAATGCTCATCTGTGTCTCTACCACGTAATGCCTCTCTGCGGTGATAAAACAAACTCAAAGAACAAAAACATAAATTGACATGATTAACATTGCTTGTCAAGTTTTATTAAAAACATGGCAAGCGATCGAGAAATCACAATCCCTCCTTTATCTTTCACTGAAGATAAAGTTATGTTATTACCCCACTATGACACAAGGTAATGTGATTTATCCCTATTTATATAATAAATAATAAATCTTGTTAATTTGTGAAATACCAAAGAATGAATCTCTACTTTTGTTAATATTACATTTATACAAATCTTTTAATTGATAAGTTTCTCCTATTACTACTTTCCTTCTTGGGATGATATGAAAATTCACATAATATTGATCTATAAATACGTTTATTATTTATTTGCCCTGTTATGCTCACACATATCCCCTCTACTGAAATGTTTATCATCATGATCTATTTCCATTTACTTGTGGGTTTTGAAATACATCGTGCTGTCTTCTTACCTGTCGTATATGGACGTACAATCTATACAGAATAGCGATCTCTGGAAGTTCTGTTAGTTAAAAAGGGTTATTTTGAATTTATGGCAACCAGCTGTAAATTTTCAGCCTTTTTTTTCAAATAAATAACTTAACATTTATTTAGAAATTTGGTGCACACCTTTCAATGAGCTTACGAATGGATCTGATATTTCAATTTTTTACATTATTTATATTCCCGTACGGGTCAAGAATTAAAGTTCATGGCTTACTGTGATCTTTGCGCGCATCATTGACTTCTCGAGTGTACTCCAGATCTTCTCTGATACTATTTATTTGATGTTCGTGTTACTGTCCCTCCTACCGAGGAGAATACTCCTCTAATGTTAAAATCTGATTGCAAGATGTCACCAGGGTGTTATCAGTCGGTTGTTGATTTGGAGTGGGAGTGTGTGTAAAAAATAGGGTGTGGAGTGTGGAGAGTGTGTGAGTGAGAGAGTGTGTGAGTGAGAATGTGTGAATCTGAGAGTGTGTGTGTTTGTGTGTGTGGAAGTGCGCATATTTTTTATTAAACTAATTAGCATCTGGCAAATTGGAAGAACGTTTTTTTCTCGTTGTGGATGGTGTGAGCGACATTATTCCCATTGAAAATACCAGTAAAATACCGGTATAACATTTCTGGACGACCATACCGGTATAGAAGTTCTATAAAAGGTATAAAATCTTACTGGTATAAAAGAATAAAGATATATGATAAAGGTATGAAAAAATACCGGTGTTTTACCGGTATTTTTACGGGTATTCAATACCTTTTCGGTCCCTGGTGAAAACTGCTATAAATTTCAAATAAATGTACTTGAACGTAATGAAAGATATAATTATGGAGAAAAGGTTTTACTAGAAGGAAAAATCTCTATCCTCAATTTTATAGGCAAACGGGGGGGGGGAATCAAACATTTTCAATTTTCGAAAATTCAGAGTTAACAATGAAAATCAAGCATATGCTACTTTTACAAGTGCATTTCACTCTATTCTTACAAGAAATTTAAAGAAAAACTGCGGAGGCTTTTTTGAGAAACTTTTGAAAATATCCCTCGGTCTTCATGTAAAGAATCCCCAAAAATTATTGGTTGCCTATCAAAATCGGGAAAATACGGGGAATTTTTTACACAAAAATCTGCCGAGGCCCATTTTGTCCCTATATATAGTAAATTAATTTCTGAAACGGGTTGTGCATTCGGAATACATGTTTTGGGGACCTTGATATCGAAAAATTGATTGACAGCAAAACGTCTGTCCGTCCGTCTGTGATCATCACTAGCGCCTACACTGTTCAGTCGATTTTCTCCAAAACCGATATTCTCCAATCGGTCTGGCTGATGTCGCAGGCTCTTGAATTCCAAACCCATATTTTAATTTTCGGGCATACTTTACATGTCCCCCTGGAATATTTTCAATATTTTCAAAAAATCGATTGATACATTTGTCAATTAAATTTTGTAGTGGTATATCGTAAAGCACACTTAAGAGAATGGTGAAAGTCTCATTTTCGTTGAAATCCTAGATTTTTTGAAAATTGCATACATTCAAGCATTTGCCGGCGTCTTCCTACAAATATAATTTTGAAGTGAAATATTTTTTTCCTAAAAAAATGTGTTTCTTAAAGACAGATCTTGATATAAGGTCATTTAAATGTTTTCAAATATATGAATAGTTTTGGTGTAATTTACGTGAAATAGAGGCCATTTAAAAAAAACAATTTGTTTCCGAAAAAATTAATTGAATAAAGTGGAAAAGAACATTGGTGGGCCACAAAGTAAAGAATCATGGAAACTAATACAATGTTTGAGACAAGATAAAAGAAATCAAACAAATATACAAATCATAAAAATGGACGAATGGGTGAAATATTACCCAGATATGTTTGAAGAGAATAGACCAGAATACAAGAATGTTTTAGAAGAAATAAACAAGGCACTTGCTAGGACACATGCAAACGAATGTACGGAAGACATACATTTGAATGAGATAAAGAACTCCATCAAAAAAATGAAAAACGGAAAATCTCCCAGTCCTGGAGGTATTCCTGTAGAACTATTTAAAAATGCTCCGATAAGTGTCCTGGAAATCCTACAAATAATTTTTAATAAGTGTATGACAGGCGATAAGATACCTATAGAATGGAAACAAGTCTTCCTCACGTCAATTTTCAAGAAAGATAAAAAATCGGAGTGTAAAAATTACAGAGGAATAAGTGTAACTTCTACTACTGGAAGACGGTATGGACGGTATAAAAGATAGAATTGAAAGGAAGTTAACCACAGCAGAAGAGCAAAGTGGATTTACAGCTGGTAAAAGTTGTATTGACAACATATTTGTTATAAGGCAGGTTTTATAAAAGAGATTATCAAGAAATAAGGAAACATATCTTGTATTCATAGATCTTGAAAAAGCTTATGACACAGTCCCTTTAGGAAAACTCTTCCAAATTCTGGAAAATACAAATATTGACAAGAAATACATAAGTACATTAAATGATCGGTATCTAAATCAAGAAAGTAGGAGGATAAAAGTAAGTGGCCAAATATCACAACCATTTGGACGAACAAAGGGCCTGAGACAAGGATGTTACTTATCACCAAGTCTGTTCAAAATATACCTGAATGAAATACTGAAAGATTGGCAAAATAAATACAGAGGTATGGGTATATGTATCAATGAAGATTATCGGCATACCTTACTATTCGCTGATGATCAGGTTATTTTAGCTAAGGACGATTTTGATAGAATATATGATGCGAAAACTGACGGAAACGTCCGAGAAAGCAGGACTGAAGATCAATTTTCCAAAACAAAATATCTGGTGGTAGGAGAAAATGCAGGCTGCAGCATACCAATAAATGGAGAGCAGATAGAAGCATGTGAGGAATTTAAATATTTAGGAGAAATTATTAATAAAGAATGAGACTCCAAAAAAAGACACTATCTCAAAGATCACGCAAGGGAGACAAGTTATTCGCAAGTTAAACTCTCTACTTTGGGGAAATGAAATATCGAGATCAACTACGGAATCTACGGAACAAAATCTACGGAACAAATCTACGGAACAAAATCTACGGAAACTGCCATTGTTTCTTTCCTTAAAGATGTTGCTTCATCAATGGACAAAAATGAAGAACACATTGGGATATTTTTAGATCTTTCAAAAGCTTTTGACGTTATTAACCATAACATCTTGCTCTCAAAATTACCTTCTTATGAAATTCGTGGTATTGCCTAGATTGGATAACGTCAGACCTAAACATCGATCTCAAAGAGTAGAAATACCGTTCTGGCACGAAAGGACATTATTTACTTATCTCTCCAATTCTTTGCCAATTGAACATGGGGTCCCACAAGGTTCGATCTTAGGTCCTATACTCTTTCTGTTGTACGTAAACGATATGCCCTCATCTATTAAAAATGGAAGAACAGTTCTGTTTGCCGATGACACGAATGTTCTTTGCAAAAAAGAAACAATAAATAGTACAATTTCAGAAGTTGCAAATTGGTTTTGTAATAACAAATTAATAGTTAATGAAGGAAAAACTGTCTCAATGCAATTTTGCGCTTCAAATCGGCAGTCGTATGCTCCATTGAAAATGAACAATATGCAATTAGCTGATGTTAAGGTAACAAAATTTCTAGGTCTCTCAATTCAATCAAACCTCAAATGGAATGTACATATAACAGAATTAAATACTAAATTAAGCTCATTATGTTATGCATTCAGAATTCTTTCTAATTCTGTCAGCCTTCATGCAGCTAGTTGCGTGTATTTTGCAAATGTACATTCCCGCCGAGATATGGCATAATATTCTGGGGTAGCTCATCCTTTAGTTCCCAGACATTTAGATTGCAAAATAAAATTATCCGAATAATGAAAAAATCCCATCCACGTGATCCGTGCAAGCCTCTTTTCATTGAGCTTGGAATCTTACCATTGCCTTGCCTATTTATTTATGAGTCTGTAGTATTTGTCAGAACTGACTTACTTAACGGTGGGAACTTATTTTCATGTAATACTGATATTTATAGTCACAACACTCGACGTAGAAATCATGTTCATCAAGTGTCAGTATCAACAGCTCACTACAAGAAATCCACATACAATACATGTACGTTACTTTACAACGCATTGCCAGATGAAATTAAACAATTAAAATTGGTACACAAATTTAAGTTAAAAGTAAAATCTTTTCTGCTGCAAAACTGTTTCTGTACAATTACAGACTTTACTGGTCGTCAAAATGAAAAATAATGTTTACTTTAACAAAAGCAAGATATAGTATAATGAATTAGTTTACATTTGCATTATATAATTTTAAAAAAAGACTCAATATTCCTGTAACAAATAATGTACTTCGGGACCCCATCTCGATCGGGTTTTGTCCAGTTCCCTGACCCATTGAGCAAATGCTGAGATGGCCCCTTGATTTGCTTCTGGACGTAAATATAGCTTTACTATGCGCACGTTTTGTTGAACTTTCCTTTTGCTTGTAGTGGTAGTAGAGCTTAGGGTGAAGTATATTTTGTTAACAATACAGAAAAATTAAATCTGTTTGTTCCTTTACCGTTAAAAATTAGTTTTCTATAATTTTGCTACGAAAATATCTAGTTTTTGACATGTTAATCCCACGCTTTTTTAAATTTGTTGTTGTTATTATTATTATTATTTATTATTATTATTATTCATCTTTCAACTATTAATAGTTAAATTGTTGGGAAGGGATTCTGAAACTCAAGAAAGCGTGTGCAGATGATTTTCTCCCTCCATACGTCACATACAATTTTTGACTAAATAAATAAATAAATAAATAAAAACTAAGAAAAGGCTGTTTCAAACCATCGTACAAAATCGTAGTGTATGAATCAGATCTGTATGGATCAGAAACGTGGGAAATAAGAAAACGAGAAAAAGACAAATTAAAAAGCCTGCAAATGGATTTATGAAAAGTTGTAGAGTGTTTAAAATGGACCATGAAAAAATCGATTTTAGAGGAAATGGAAACACGAAGATTAGAGAGAAAAGAGTTTGGTCACGTGAAAGGCTCGGTTATGAGAGATGGCCCAGAACGATCTCTGAGTGGCTCCCTTAGACAGAAGAAAAGAGGTAGACCCAGAGAAGAATGGCAAAAGCAAGTTATGAAGGACATGCAGAAACGAGGCCTTGAAGACGATGGGAATGATAGAGGCATGGAGATTGGGATGCGAGAGACGGACGCAGGAGCTGTAGACAACTCGCAAGAAGAAGAAGCAAAAACTTAACATTTGGAAACTACAAAATGAAAGATAGAGATTTTTGTCTCAAGCAAAATCTGTTCTAAAATATCAGCTTATTAAAATCCTCATGTACATGTTTTTGCAAAATTTCTGCCTGAAATTAAATATATACAGCTGTCCTACCAACTACCGGCCACGAGAAAATACTCGGACAGCACGAAAGGATAAAAAAGATTTGAAAAATTGTTAATTAATTTTTCATTATAATTTACTGTTTAACATCCCAATATTAATTCGATTTTTACTCTACTCTCTTCAGTGTGTATTATCAATGTATTGATGTATTTTCTTTCAATCAATCTGCAAACATTAAATGAAATTAGGCCAATTAGGTTTCTTTCTTTTAAAAACACGATTTCAATGTAATAGGATAGATAAATTGGAAAACATTGAGTATCATAATATTTGATGAATTTTAGTTAACTTTAATTTTATATTACCTCCGTACGAAAAACAACACAGCGATGGATATTTGAGAAGTTTGTTGTTGAACGGTTACACGATGGGAAAGATAAGATAAGGACGTTTTATATCCTTAACGTTAGTGTTACAATTTTCTCTACGTTCAATAAAATGGTATATTCAACTATATTAAAGTCGGGAAAAATACACTTATACAGATATGCATTAAGTAATGATATCGTCGTTTGAAATGCATTCATAATACGATATATTGGATGATCTATAGTAAATTCAGTTTATATGTGAAATTTTCTTTGCTTACCTGTATGATGTGTCAACAACGTCAAGAATAATTACGTTCACTCAGGTCATAAAATTTTCAAATTCGTTATTCTCGCAAACCTTTATACACTCTAATTGCATTGATAATTTGACGTATTTTATTTCACATATCAACAAAATGGCCCATTTATGAACTTGGCAATACCGACTATCTGAAACGTCCGAAGTGCAGCCTGGGGTGTCGAAACGTTTTTGTTGATTTCGCTGTTTTACCAATAAGACCTATCGTCCGAGTCACCTACTTCATCGTTTAGACATCTACTGACGTCCCAATGTCCCACGTCAAACACTCTCTTTCTTCTCAGAACACATTGGATCATTCACATGTTTGTCTACCCAACTCGCCAACACTCTTTTCCCCTAATTCATACTTACTCTGCTATGACACAAACAATACAAAGTGTACCATGAACACAAATCGTGACCAATCACGCTACAGTTTCAAGTTGTTTTTTGGGGAGTGGACTTAGGGATTGTAGGTTAAAAAGACATTCAGTATGCGTGAGAAGTAGTAATTAAGTAACGATGATTACTGTGTGTTGAGAAGTAAGGGAATTCTACTCATTAAGAGATTAATTATAATTTGCACACATGGTTCGTGCCAATTGACGCTCCCGTGAGCGTACAGAAATCGTTGGAGATATTTAGTTGCATGTGTTTACAAGTTTCATTGCTTGATTACTAGTGGCTAAATTATACTAGTTGAGCGTTCGAAAACCATGGCTTGCTTTACATTGCCGTGTTTCCACTTAACCACATACCCATAGAAGTAAGGATATGTTTAAAGAAAATTTGAATCGTGGTAAGTGATGAAAGATGACTTGATGCGGTCAACTTGATCGTTTTATTTGTAAACGGATTAAAGTATACGAGAAGATTGTAAGTTGAAAGCAAACGCATGCAAGTTAATGTTGGTCCTATAACGAGAACGCTGGGTGTCAACCAGTTCCATGCTTTCCCACCTTGATTATGAAGAAAAGAAATATAATATTTTCAAGTGATCTGATTTCAGTAACAGTATAAACAGTGTTAAGAGTGCTCTAATAAAATGGAACTGTTCCACTACTGAGACCCTGATGCTGTCCAGCGGAATCATGATAAACCCTGAAGCTGCCACGATACGGATGATGGCTGTAGCTTTTCACATGGCAGTGATTTTACAACACGAGTTTATGGCAGTGAGCTATGAGAAGGGGCCTGAGAAGCGTGCAAAGGAGCAGGGAAGTGCTGCAGAGGTGGCAATGGTGACGTCCATGAAAGCATTCCTCCTCGTCGCAGTAACTGCAAGAACATTGTTGGCAGGGATGACTGCAGAGAGGGTGATGGCGTTAGTCAGCGTGGAGACGAAGATGGCGATAACCATCCCGCTGCCAGCGTGTGCAGAGCACTAGCACCGCACGTCACGAGCGACCCAGCGCCAGGGAGCGCTTGCGGTTGCGCACGCAAACTTAATCCCCCGTCGCACTGGGGCGGCCACGCTGGCACAATGCGCCAACTTCATATTGCTCATCTATCATGACAAAACAGCGGCACCGCGCGTATAAACAAGACCGGCCAGGCGAGCGCCGGAACAAACCAGGAAGAGCGGACAGGTGGGGTGGGAGTAGAAAAGGCGGGCGCGAGGTCGGGAGGGCCGCCAAGGAGAAGGGGGGGGACAACGCACGCGGAGACGTGACGGACGATGCAAGGCATTCACAGCAGAGAACTGCGAAAAACCTTAGGTTCTGGTGCCTAATGCCAGCCAGCTGCTGGGTACACTGAGATGAGGATCCCGGACTAGATTTTCAAGTTTTGATTTAGCGGCCGTGCGACAAGTCAAAATATCACAGTGAAAGATCGAGAGAATGAAATCACCAGGTCTCGACTCGACGGTAGGACCGTTTCCCCCTCAGATGCTAACAAACTGACCGTCCGTTCATGTCTGTCCGTCCATTTGCCTTCTTGCTCACCCATTTGTTTGTGTCCTACAAATAGTAATTCTTTCCAATGATTCCCGTTTCATCCACCAACCGACTGATCATTCTTTCGTTCGACATTCTATCTTTCCAATCGCGAGCCTTTCATCCGTCGGACCGACTGGTCTTCCATCGGAGCGACTGTTCTTTCGTCAGCCCGTTCTTTAACAAATCAACTGACCATTCTTTCGTTCAAGGTACTATCCTGCAACCGCGCCGATCATCCGCCGACCGATTGTTCTTTTTGACTGTTCTTTCGTCGGCCCGACAGGTCTTCCTGCGGAACGACTGATCTTGAGTCGAACTTTCATCTGACCGACAGCACTTCTTCCATCAGCCCTACCGACCGTTCTTCCATTTGATCGAAAACTGACCGCTCTTCCTCTGACCATCCGCGGCGACAACTCGTCTATTCGTTTGCCCTCTCGCATCCCAATTCCTCACTCCACAAACTCACCTTCCCATCCTAACCATTGGTTAAAGCTGCACGCACTCGCATCTAAACCTATTTCCCGTGCCTCGTAGGCCTCTCGTCCCCCTGGGCTGTTCTCTGCTGCCCCGGGGCGGGGGCAGCTCTTTCCAGCGCTCCGCCGGCGTCCACGACCGTCGCGTCGGGGGCTGCTTCCGGCGCCGGGCATTGTGCGCGGTGAATGGGGCCGCGGTCGCGCCGCCACGCCCACCGCCTGCGACGCCCCACGACACTCGTCGCCCCCCCCCCCCGCGCCACGGGCGGATTACAACGGGGACAGGATATCCTCAATCTGTTCGCGTATTCATCATTACAAGGGGGTGAGTGGGTTGGTGGGTGACGAATTGAGTGAGTGAATGGGTGAGTGAGCAAGTGACAATGAGAGAGTTTGTGACAGAGAAAGTAATTGGGAAAGGGGGTGAGAGAGTAAAAAAAGAGTGAGCTAATGAATCACTGAGAGTGATGAGAGAGCGAGTGTTTGGAAAGTAGTGACTGATCACAACAGCGTTAACTACTGTCTGAAGTCATCGTGTGCTGCTTGTTACTTCCTGGCAGATGATGAACCGCCCTACCTGCAGATTCAAATGGCTGTGTAACTACTGACGGAATCTGCCACCATGGGAACTCGAACCCTCAGACCTCGTCAAGGATGTTGAAAAGATAAACTATACTGCGGAAGTTTTCGCACTGGTCGTTATCTTTGTAATCTAAGATAATCAACATTGTTACGAGACTATTATTACTTTTCAAAAAATAATATATTATAACTTGTGAGTGTGCTTTTACTAATGATTTTCGTTTATTTTCTGTTAGAATGTCAATGAATCCAACATAAGTTACCCATTTGTAAGAATAGCGTGGAAGATTGAGTTTTATTTATTCTTTACTCCATGCAGGTTCCCAAAGTTTCTTGGCAGTTCGAAAGTCAGATTAGCTACATTCATATTTTTTAAATATTTTTTATATTTGTAATTTTATATCACGCTTTCAAGTTTTCTTATTATTTTGTTATTTATTTATTTTTATTTATTTTACGTCAAAAAACAGTTAAAAACTGCGTATGACGTGCTATGGGAAAAGTGAATTGTGTGCACATTTTCAAAATTCTGTGATCCCTACACTAAGTCATATACTACTTAAATTTTAAATTTTGAAAGGGAAAGAAAAAACAAAAACTCCCATGTAGTAAAATCATTTTCAAGGATAAATAAGCAATAAATTTTGAATTTTGAAAGGGAGAAAAACAACAAAAACTCCCATGTAATAAAATCTATTTTCAAGGATAAATAAGCAATAAATTTTAGCTCTTATTACTTCCTGCCGCGACAACATGGAAACGATAATTTGAAGAATTGTGTTTCCCACTGAATTCTAGAAGACGTGCAAAGAAAATGAAGTTACATTTATGTCCAGAAGCAAAACAAGGGGCCATCTCAGCATTTGCTCAATGGATCAGGAAACTGACGAAAAACCTGATCGAGATGGGGTCATTGACCCGGAAGCTGTAGTACAATAATTTTTACAGGTTGTTTATACTCATTTATACAGTCCAAATGGTAAACAATGCATTATGTATCATTGGTAAAATTAATGTTACTTTTCTTGTGATGCTCAGTATAGTCTCTAATTGTATAGAAACAGTTATGCAGCAGAAACGATTTCACTTGGGATTTAAACTTTTCTATTGAAGTTAATCGTTTAATGTCATCTGGCAAAGTGTTGTAAAATAATGTACATGTATTGTATGTGAATTTTTTGTAATGAGCTGTTGATACTGTCACCTGGTGAATATGATTTCTACGTCGAGTGTTATAGTAATAGACTTCGGCATTTTCTGAAAATATATTCCGCCCTTGAGCAAGTCATTTTTACAAAAAGCAATGATTCGTAAATAAAAGACACGGTAATGGTAGAATTCCTTGAGAGGCTTACATGAATCACGTGGGTGGGATTTGGTTATTATTCCTACAATTCGTTTTGTAATCTAAAAGTCTGGGAGCTATAAGATGTATTTCCCCAGAATATTATGCCATATCTCAAGCGGGAATGAACATTCGCGAAGTATACACAACGAGCAGTATGAAGGCTGACTGAATTTGCAAGAATTCTGAACGCGTAGCATAATGAACTTAATTTTGTGTTCAATTCATTTAAATGGACGTTCCATTTAAGGTTTGACTGAATTGAGAGACCTAAAAATTTTGTTCTTAATTTTGTTTATTTGAAATGGAAAATCATTAAAATTTTTTTATATTAATTTGTATTTCGGAACCAATTTGAAAATCTGATATTGTACTATTTACTGTTTCTTTATTGCAAAGGATGTTCGTATCATCCGCAAAGAGAACCGTTTTTCCGTTTCGAATCGTCGAGGGCATATCGTTTACGTAAAGTAGGAACAGAATAGGGCCTAAAATCGATCCTTGAGGAACTCCACATGCAACGGGCAAGGAGTCGGAAAGGTGCGTACGTAATGTTCCATCATTCCAGTAAGGTATTTCAACTCTCTGAGATCGTTGTTTAAGGTACGAACATAACCAATCTAGAGCAATACCACGAATTCCATATGAATTGTTTAAAGTAAAATGTCATGATCAATGACGTCAAAAGCTTTTGAGAGATCTAAAATAATCCAATAGGTGCCTCGTTTTGATCCAATGATGAGGCGACATCTTTTAAGAAAAGAAAATATGGCGGTTTCCGTAGATTTTGATTTTCTAAATCCATGTTGGCAATCTGAAAGCGCGTTGTGTTTACTGAGAAATGTTTCCATTCGTATGTAAAAAAACTCTCTAATATTTTTGAAAAACTGATAGAAGAGAAATGGGCCGATAATTTTGAATTTCTTTTTTGTTGCCTTTTTGAAAAGCGGCTTAACTTTAGAAAAGCGGCTTAATTTTGTTTCCTAACAGCATCAAATATTATATCTCATACGGTTATCTGTGCGGAATAGTAGCTTTGTTTGCAAGTTGATTGATATTTAGTTTATATATTTTGTTCTACAGTTTATGGTATGACAAATGATAAATAAATACAATTTGTCTCCCCGAAACAGAGATGTCATCATTCATTGCTGAATATTAAATCTGAAAAAAGGAAGAATATTGAAGAGAGGGCGGGGCAGCTGTGACTCCGCCTTGTTCGTTGAAATAAGGCTTGTAAATCTAGGGTTGAAAACGGGCACTAATATAACTTACGGGCAAATAATATTGAATACAGAAAGATTTTCTGTTCTACTCGCGGCAATGTAAACGCTATTCGTGGATCACAGTACAGGATCGAACACGATTTCCTAAACAGGTCATTTTGAGCATCCGCAACCTCGCATTACACATTTTGATTGTCGCTGCTGCTTCTCCACAATATACTCTGGTACACACACTTTATAAAATAGATAGTTCAACAGAGAGTGTAGTCATGGATATCTACGAAAAGGAAGCATTTGTGAATAGCTAATTTTTACCCATAAATCAGAACTGCCACCATTCGTCCTCTCAACTTTGTTGTTCAAATCCTGACTTTGATTGCAATGCTTCGAGACATCACTTGCTCCGGAATCATTGAATCTCTATATTTTTCTCCGTATATGTTCATCGCACACTATTTTTCTATCAGTATAACTCTAACTGTAAATCTAACTTTGTGTTTACGTCAATTTATTTACCTCCTTACGCTCTTCCTCTCCCTTCTTTTCCCCACCTTTTCTTTTCACATTTTTTCTGGAACCTTTTTCTTTTCGTTTTTTACTATTCCGTTACAGTATTCTTTATTTGAATCTTTCTTTTCCTTTCTAGTCAGTTACACTCTTTTTCATCTTTCGCGGACTTACACTATAAGGTCACCTCTAAGTTTCACTCTAAGATATGTGTAACTAATGATTTCAATAGCAGTGCGTTTTAGGAATCAACAATCTTTGAATATATATTGCGAGATGTGGAGGCAAACATAGTGAATTTGTAATGACAAATAATATGAATATGTATTGTGTTAAATACATTGCCCTGTACTCGCGACAGCTTGTAGAGAAAACCCACATAAAGGTACCGCCCGCAAACCTAGAAAATGCACTTGGTATGTATCGTCCATTGTGGCGGCAGTTTGTAGCGCAGGTGCTAATGGACGCGGGGCCATAAAGCCTGCCTGACCAGAGCTTTACGCGCCCCGTCAACGAGCGAGTTACTGGCAGCATCGCCCAGCCGCTCAGCGGGTCGTTGGCACCCGGCGAATGGCAGGTGGCCCGAACAAGGCTCCGAGTGAAGGGCAGTGGGTGCACGCGTGAAAAGCATCGGGCAAAAAATCACGGTGGAAAATAATTATGCAGGAGAGTCATGTAACTTTCGTACCTCCTGTAAATTTTGAAAGGTTGACGTTATTTCAATGCAGTTTTCACAGAAGTGATTGAGGGAATAAGGCTTGTTTATACATGTATTCATTTCCTTATCCTCACTTGTATTTTACGTGATATTTGATTGAGGGAAATAAATTATTACAAGAATCACTTATTTTTGCATGAAAATAATTTCCTTTTATTATACGATGGAGGAGTTTCAATTACGTAATTCAGTCTAATGATTTTACATTTATTGAAATAACGTCGCTCTTCGGTCGCAAATACAAAAGAAAAAACATTCAGTACAAATTTGCGGTGGTGAGAGGCCTGTTTCATGAAAACCGTTCTTTTACACGACCTCCCAACCATCCACTAACCCACCTTTAAATATTTGGACTGGGTGTTGTAAAGCAAAGAATCAAAAAACAAATCGCGATGCGATCAAAAAAAGAATTTCGATTCACCAAAGATTACTTCGCATTTTTAATGTTGAATTAACATACTACACTATTTCCTACTAATTACTGAGTGGTTGTAACGGAGAGGAACTACTTTAAAATTATGTCTTCGTTCACAAACCGTGTGTAAAAAATGTTTCTATTGATTACAAAAATGTTAACTGAACACCAATTGGGATGTTATTTACAGAATATAATTAAGCTAATCTTATCTAAGCTAATTACTTTTTAAACTATTGTTACATTCTCAAACTAATGTACTGAAATATTTTCTGCAAAACGTATTTATTCAGGTTATTATTCTTACAATTAAATGAAATTGCATGTCACTGTACTAACAAGATCGAATTTAATTACCAACAGTGTAATTACAATATTTCAAATATAATTTACACCCACTCTGGAGTATAAATTAGATTTTAGAATAATGCAATTTATATTCGATGCACGATGAGATATACTATAATGACTGAAAGATAAGATTAGTCACTGGCCGAGTTGCATGCTACTTTACGCTAATGTTGCAGTTCCTAAAGTGCATACTTAAAAACGCATTAACGTTCGTTAACTGTAATTGGAATCTGCACGAAAATGAAATCCACGGAAGAGAAACAGACGATATCTAATTAATTCTAACGAGTCAAATAAAATATGCAATATCCGAGTTCGCGATTTTAATTCTTTTTATGGAATGAGAGGGAAATAAAAAGAAAAGCAGTTACTTAAACTTAAATGGGAATGAGAAAAAATAATATTTTAAGGAAAAAATTTTTGGTTATAATTGTTTCGCGACCTAATTCAAAAGGTTATTGCAAACTAATGCAATTTACGTAGCAAAATAAAAATGTTCGTGGCGTTTCACATATTTTGAAATGATTTAGAATGTTTTCTGGAGAGTGAAATGCCAGTTTTCCATATTTGTGGAATATTTAAAATGTTTAACTTGTACAAACGATCTATATTTAACCCACCAATTATAATTTAACATTGTTTTACCTGTTCGAGAAAGAAACATTTTGAAATTGCTCTCAACAATTTTGTGAAATAGTTGATTGCATGTTGCTTCATAAAATTATTCCATAACTATCGATATATAGTGCACCTGCACCTTTTAATAGCCAAAGAATACAACATATCTCGCTTCGGTAACAACCATTTTAATAAATTTCCTCAACTATAAAATTGGTGGGAATATTCTTTTAGAAAAATAAAATGCTGAATGATTTAGATTATTGTCACAATTCGTGTCTCATCTCGGGGCTTGCTTTCTGATGTTCAAATATTCAATGAGTTATGATAATTAAATCTTTCTAGATAACTAATGGGAATTATTTGCATTTAAGAATTGAGTAAATCCCGTTCGAAGTAATCTATCTTAAGACACATGGTATAGTTGCTTTCATAAAATATAGAGAAGACAGAAGTGAGAAGAGAAAGTGACAGAAATTGAGAAATGAAAATGCGAAAAATACGCGTTTATGATATACTAGCTAAAGTACCCGGCGTTGCTCGGACATTCACTACTGTAAATTATTATACAGGGGGAGGAATTCAATCTTTTCATACGCTGCGACGGGACCTACCTCTATCTCTTCTATTGTATCCCGTCTCCGCCCCACTCTCTACCATGCTCTGCCCGGGCACGCCACAATAGTTGTCTTCTCTTGACCCCTATTTGGAAATTGCTGGATTACCTCGTTCACTTTTCCACAAATAATTACATTTTTCTTATTTGAAGTTCCAGCTTCTAAACATTCACTTTATAACTAAAAACAATAAATAAATCTAAACTACAAAATAAAATACTTGTAGACTCACATGTATAATTTTTGTGGAGTTTTATGTAATAATCCAACACTATCAATTAATTGTCACGTTGTAAAACTTATCCTACTTTCTTCTATTGTATTCATATAGAAAGTTTTGAAATTGATCTGTCAACTCGTGACCTTGAAGGGACTTACTGTTTTAAGTTGTGTATAACATGCGGATGTTCATGCACGGGTACGGTAGTAGGTAGATCCGGAGTAATAGTTATAGATGCCATAACGTAATTGATGAATCATAATCATAAAAATAAATGAAAATACTTGCATCTATTCTGAAACATAATTACCAGTTTTTATAATTCTGAAGATGAAAAAAATATTTATGTTTAATGTCCTATGTGCTAGTAATGTGTAGTATAAAACTTATTTGTTCAGGTAAATCAATTCATCATACGACTGATACATTAAAAAATTAATGATCCACCAATTATGTGTAAATGAGCCCCCGAACACTCTTCAGAGTGGATACCAATGGATTCTGCCCTGAAATACATTATGTGTAAATAATAAATTGACAATGCACTGAGCCACATAACAATACAATATCATTATTTTATCTCAAGTGATAAAGATTATGGATCCTGAAATATGAATAATTGAAACCAAAGACTCCCAGATATTATTTGCTTAGACAAAAATATTTTTAGACAAATTAATTTTTGCTAATATTTTTTAGAAAAATATGAATAACTCATTCATTGGGAGCAATTGATTGCAAAACAACTTTACAGATTAGTCTTAATATGTAAAGATCATTCATAAATACACACCACTGTTCAAACTTCCTTCGCATATTGAAGAAAAAAATTTACTGGATGGACTGAGAACATATACACATTTTCCATTTTACCATTTTGAACCTAAGAACAGTGTAAATAGTCAAACCGAGAGTCCTAATGAACAGCTGCCCTACTACTTAGAGAATTATTCACATTTCTCCCCTTCTTGCAGTATTATTTTCAATGAGGCGAGTGAGCTTCAGCAAGTCAATCTTCTCTCTGAGTAGCCGATTCAAAATTTTAGTAGACTGCCCATCTCTTGGCATTTGTAATCTGTTTTGACAATTGTGACACTCGTTTCGTCAAACAATTCAGTTATCAGAAATTTCTGTAAAAGAAGACATTGTTTAGATTGTATACGCTATCTATATATTGTACATTGTATATTACTGTATATTCTGTGCTGTATATTATTGTATTTTTTATTCTCTCAACCTACCTCAATTATTAAACACTTTCAAACTCACAATGATTTTTGCCGCTTCGTATATAACACGGACAAAGAGCAATGCATGAACGTTTTTTCCACTTCAGTTACGGCATTTTTCCAAGTTCACACAGGGACATTACATAACCTTATTCAAATCCCAATGAACTTCGTAATAATTCTGGATATTGATGAAATCAGTAGTAGATCTCAGACGTCATTCTCTGGTGGCGTGGAGCTAAACTACTGGCATTGATGCACTCTTGAATCTGTGATGTAAAGCTAGGCGAAAAATGTCCAGAAAAGTAATTATTTTGAAAATATATTACTGTTTATGTTTGTAAACCATAGCCTATAGTACTCCAGGCCTTTAAAGGATGCTAGTACAAAAATTTTCATCGGCATTGGTTCAGTGAATTCAGAGATTACCGCGCTGCAAGACAACGCACTTCTGTCTTTATATGTTAGTATAGATTAAAAAAGGAATTGTAACAATATAATGAAAAATGATGAAAACTTAAAAAGAAATATTAATTTAGAAAACAAAACGATATCCGGAACTCCAAAGATAATGAGATAAGCAAAACGAAATGATTTCAGCAAGTAAAACGAAATAAAACAATTTATTGATACAATTCCTTAAGTATAAACATTTTAATTACGACTTCTTTTAGAGTTTTTTATATATATAAAGAAATATTAATTTAGAAAACAAAACGATATCCGGAACTCCAAAGATAATGAGCATATATATATATATATAACATACATATATATATATATAATTTACCTAAGATTGATTATATATTTGTCAGTCACAAACATGGCAAAAGACAATTTTTGACACCAAAGTTTCAATACGTTTTTTGTGTAAATATATTTTATAAACGATGCAAATATACTCTTATTTCAATCGTCCGGAAGGGGGAAACGTCCACCAGTAATTGAGAAATGAAGAAAATAAGAGTAAACAAAACGTAATAAACCAGAAGCTACAATTTCCGCGACGGCTGGCGCCCGCGGGTCGAAACGCAATGGCGGCGGAGGCGCCAGCGGCGGATGGGACAAAACACGGCTGCCCGCGGAGGCGATGGAGGCGGGGGCGCAGGCGATCGGGCGCCGCCCCCGCCACCCCCACCGCCCCCGCGCCGCCGCTCACCGGGTGAAAGGGGCGCCGCCTCGGGTATAACTGCCCAGCTGGCGGCGTTCCCGACGCAGTCGCCAGCAGCTCCGTCGCTTGCTCGCTCTCTTCCAACCCCAGCGCCATGCAGTCCCAGGTACGTAGACACGGGGCAGAACGAAAAGCATGTACACCTGCTTTGCAAACCGATTGCACAAGACGGTTTATTTCACTTGTAGGAAAATTTAAGTACCGTTAAATATGGTACTATCTACATACATTAGCTACAATATTTACTAGCTAATTATAACTAGCTTCCTAAGTATATAGTCATACACTGTATTACAAAAAAACCTAGTTAAAAACCTTTTTGAACTTTTAAAAACGTAATTTATATCTCATATTAATAATACTAGAGATTTCATTAAAAATTGCTTGAACTCCTTTTGTAAAATAAAATAAATCACATACTCATCTACATTTAGTTTAAATAGAAGAAACAAAACTTACTAAAACGTTGCATCTGATTTATTTTTAAATAACAAGCAAAGTAAGTTTAAAAAATAGTTAAGATTGTAATTTTAACCAGTTCTGTATATTTTTGAGCTGAAATGTAGGTATCTTGTTCAAGGGTTTTGTATAGAATATATTAATTTTGATATTGTACAACAACAATTAAATTTAAAAGAGAGTATGTACTGTTGTGTACCGGTTTCGCCATATCTTTCAACATATATATTTTTGTCACATTTCCAAAATTTTTCATATCAAACCACTGTATGTTTTTATTAAAATTAAATATCTAGTATTAGTTAACAATTAATAGATAATTCTTTTTTCTTCACCGCGCAAAAGTTACAGCATTTAAAGCATTTTGCCAGAAAACATGGATCTTCTCATGCGGCATTTTAAACGACAGAAATAGTTTAATAAAAACGTATAGTTTTACATTGCTTTCCAGGGAGACATTATCGCTATTTTATATTTGAAATAATTTCGATTATATTTTATTAACTTTCTTACATTTAACTTGTACTAAAAAGACACAGATGAGTGTAAGTATAGTATGCTTAGCTTCCAATGAAGTACAAACGTGGTACAAATGCAGCGTCGTGCGCGGCTGGCTTTATTGCCTCTCCGCCTCGGTTTGCTCAAGTTACAGATGTTCCACTCTCCTTCGGTGGTTTATCTTTACGGCATGTTGCCCTTCCTCGGATCACGGCTTTTCGCGGTCTTATGAACACGCACGATGGTAGAACGTGCGGTGATGCGTTGGTTGTCGGGTATGGTCAATGTGCACATGCTTCTAAATTATGTTTTGCTTCTGTAACCTAGATTGTTTACGCTCCGCTGTTAAGTGGTTATTACGCAGTGAAGCGGCATTGACATGCAGTCATTTTATTGCAAGGAAATAGCGATTTGTGCCGATGCCTGTAGGTTAGCAGTAATGACTTTCATTCCTATTTGTTTCTTTTAATTATAAGATTGCCTAATTTTCTGATCATGTACCGATCACGAAAAATCATTTTAATGATTAATTTTAATTATTTTTTATTTTAACTTCATTATTTTATTATTAATAATTTAATTATGGTTGTAAATTTATTTTAATAATATTTAGCATCTTTACACTTCACCATCACGACATTAAGCAGAATAGAGCCTTGTAGTTTTTTTTAAATCATGCCTTTCACTGCATATCTGAGACCTGTAGTTCGTCGGCTGAAATAACATTCTAGGCTCCAGCATTTAGTTCGAGAGATATTTTCGACTCATAGCGGAAGCCAACAAAGCACGAAGTTTTGAGATCAGATTTTATCATGGAAACGTCTGTAATAAGAAACTACCTTTGCAATAATATTGTGGGTTAAAACACACACGTGTTTAGAAAAAAAATTAGAATTAAAGAATGAGAGACTACTTAGAAAGGTAGTAGACATAAACACGTCTCACATCAACACAGTTTACAAATTCCCCACATTCAAGTAATTTTAACCCGTCTCCAGAATTGCAGTAACGTTAGGGCAAGTATAAAAGAGAGCGCCCACTGGAAATATAATTCAGAACTAAGAGATCACGTGTAATTACTGCACTAAACAATTGAGAATCCATTAAATATCCGGGTCAATTCAATATGTACTCTGCATTTTGAGTTGTATACTTGAACCAAAATTGGCATCCCTTTAGTTCATTTTTGTTCTTTAGCAAATATTTCAAAGAGAAACCAACCTCGAGAATACAGGTTCAGATATTGCAGTAGATCATCGTGGATTCAATTGGATAATTTTAGTACATTAACGAAAGTTTGCAAAACACTAACAACAAGGCCTCGGTCAGGTAAAGTCAATGTCATTTTTCCTGAGATATATAAAATGCACTTAAAAACGAAAGTTACGTAACAAGTGGGTGAAGTGTTTCGTGAGCGAGTCGAGTTTATAACCCAAGCATATCGAAGATCACAACTGACGAGTGTGCAAAAAACAAGCAAGAGAACCGACATGGCAGAAAATTATTTTTCTTATTTGCATGCGTGTTAATATTCGATTGCATTTCTCATAACAAAATTGATTAAAGTACAATTAAAATACTAAACTCTTAAGTACTGGTAAGGAGTTTCTTGCGCTTCTTGCACTTAGTCGGCTTTGAAGGCGCAACGACAGAGGGTAATTTTAATTTACCCTCTGCACCAATATTTACTTTCTCGGCTCGTAAAGGAGAAAAAAATTTAAATCGTCCGACGGAAAACGGTGAATTTTCAATAAAAAATTCTTATTGGCAGGATCTGATAATGAAAAAGTGTGTGTGTGTGTATATATATATATATATATATATATATATATATATATATATATATATATATATATATATATATATATATATATAACCTTACTTCCTCGAACACGTTGTACAGTCAAAATCTACAATTTATGTTCTTGGATGACGAAGATTCGATTGACGACAAAACTCAGTCAATTTGTCCGTCCGTCAATGGTCAAACATTACTATTCACCCGATTATGAAGTCTCTCTGAGTTTGAAATACATGTTTTGGTTTTTCTGAGTACTTTACGTGAAGCCTCAACAATTCCAAAATATTTTCAAAACCAGCTTCAAATTTGTTGTTTAAATTTTGACCTTGGATAGCATAAAGGAGATTTAAAAGAATGTCGCAGTTCTGATTTTCGTTGAAGTGTCTGAATTTTCGATGGCAAAAGCCAAATGAGAAAAGTTAGAAATGACTCGAGGAAGTATGTTACTGTTGTAGTTTTTTGTACGAAAAATGTAATACACCATTATATATATATGATATAGAAGTATGGTTACGCTTCAATTAAAGAAATAAATTCTAAGTACAATTGTTAGTAGTTTCTTGTTCCTTAAAAAATACAATATTCATTTTCGTAAAAAATTGCTATAGCAAAAACGGAGAGTAATTTCGCCCCGTTGAAGTGCATCAATTGATGTGACATGTGCGTGTTCTTCCTCGCAGCTGTTGGTAGCCCTGTGTGCGTGTGCGTGCGCGTGCGCGCTGGCGACGCCGGCCGCCGCCGGAGGGGAGTACGTGGTGGTGGCGCGCGTGCGGCGGGGCGTGGAGCACGGCGGCGGCAGCGAGATCGTGGAGGACGGCGGCCACAGCCAGCCGCAGGTCATCCAGGTGCCCGTGGCCAGCCCCTACGCCGTGCCCGTGCACCACCCCATCCCGCAGCTCATCCACAAGCCCTACCCGCTGCACGTGCGCGTGCCCGTGCCCATCCCGGTGCCCGTCGTCAAGACGGTCACGGTCAGTGCCACAGTTCATTCGAATGTCAACAACATTTTTATCGTATTTAAAAAAACTATAAACTATAATTTTCATTTAAATTTCACTATTTGTCTCGCAAATTTACTGATCATTTTGGTATGCAATAGGAAGCCGTGGATTGTTTCTAATGTTACTTACATTATGAAACCGATGAGTCGTGCTAATAGTTGCTCACGGATTATTAGAACAATTGCAGCGTAATAATTTTTTTTACAAAAGTGAACTCAGTTTCGTGAAGTCTGACTTCAATTCGCAATCAATGCGATAAATATTATGACAAATATAATAATATATATTTTTTGGCAAAAAATATATTAATTAAATTTTATTTATCACATAATAATATTAATAACAACAATAATTGTTAGAATTGGAGGTCAACTTGATTGAACTAGACCTATTTCCCATGTAACCCAAACGTCGAGTCAAAACAAACACTGTAATAATGGATAGAGTAATGAGTTGAAAGTAATAGCACAAATAATGCGACAAATGAAAGCAGAAAAAGTGGTATATCATTTAGCGTATAAATATTGACGTTCTATTTAACCAAAATAACGGAAAAGAACTCGGCACAAATTCAGACACTCTCTGTGGTAGATTCATTATTCCAATAGTATGTTTAAATATCTTTTGTAACACTCACTTAAGCGATAAAAATTTCCTAACAGGGGTATTAAAAATCCAAAATATTTCAACATTTTAATAAATACATTGAATTTTTGTTCATACAGTGGTAAGCAGTAACAGAATATTTAGTACTTGAAAATACAATATTATATCTTCTGCCTTTTAAGACGTCAGTTGTTCAAAACAATTCTAGTTATTACAGGGGTTTGAACAAATGTTCATACACTAAACTTGCAAGTCACCCGTTTTGGAAGAAGTTTTTAAGAGTGGTCATCTAACTTGTGGCACCCACCTTGAAAAGTTTTTATGATAAAATATGGAGAATTATTCTATTATTCATGACATGCAATGCAGTCTGAAGGTGGTCATTAGTTTTCCAGACGATTCCTTGGGTACAGAAATTTCGTTCTGCTTTTGTATCGAGCAAATACCTCATTTGTACAATCATACTGTTTTCTCTAACGCCCTTTACTTATAATTTTAATATGAGGAGCTGTTGTTGCCCTATTAGTTCTGCCAACTTGTTAACTTGTTTTCGAACACCTAATTGGTGCTAGACAAGTATCATGAGGAAACAAAATATGAATCAACAATTTTTTTTTAGTTTTCTGATTAAACGATACTATACATTTATTGCAATGAGAAAACTTTATTCAAAATCGTCAGTTTCCGGAAACTTAACAATAAGAAAATTGAAAATTACGAAGATAGTAACAACAGCATTTCCTTAAATAAGTTTATTTAGGCAAAGGTTAAATAATTCCAATACTGACGCACACTAGTCACAGTCCATGGGAGTGATATTTAGAAAATACAAATATAATTTTGATTCATTTTACGAATCATTCGAAGAATTTGTTTGATTGAGTTTCCTCAAAGAGGTAACGAATTAAATGAAGATAAGCAGAGCTTCGACATACCGGTTCTCTGTACTATCACTTAATTCTAAATGAAATGACTTATTCCCATGATCAACAAAGTGCCTCCTTCTAGTGACGGACTAAATGCAAATTGTGGTGTTGCTGTGCAGATCCACGTTGACAAGCCCGTGCCGGTCCACGTGGAGAAGCTGGTGCCCTACCCGGTGGAGAAGCACTACCCCGTGCCCGTGGAGAAACACGTGCCAGTGCCCATCCCCAAGCCCGTGCCCATCAAGGTGCCCGTCGTCAAGACCATTCACCACCACGTCAAGCACTGATTGGTAAGCGAATACATCCTCCGATTATTTCAAACTTAATATTACTGTTTGACGTTGCATTATGTCTGTAGAATATACTGCAAAAAACGTTGACGTAAATCAAAACTTATTTTTGCAATGATCTCACTCGAAATGATGATGTAGAGAATTTATTTGCTTTGTTTAAAAAAATTGTAGATCAACTACTTGGATAAAAAGTCACGCAAAAATTTGAATCTATGAGTACAGAACCTTCTCCGGAAATAAAATAGAAATGTGAACGAAAACAGTGATGGCAGTTATGGTAATTGAGCATCCATCCAATCGTCGATACAGGATTGAAAACATTGATGCGAAGCTTTCGTCTCAGAATAGTCAATTTGCCATATGCGTGACTTTAATTTGCTTTCTTTTCGATAGACACAAAAATTCCCCACTGTTAATTTCTCAATGTTTCTTACGCACTCGAATATTATACGATGAGTAGTTTACTTTATGTCTTCATTCATGACGTAACATATTATCTCAGATATTACTTAAACTGAGATCTTTAACATCCTCTGAGAGTTTCTGGCGGATAAGTTGCTGACAGAATGCCTAAACATTGCTATTATTTTTTCCCAATTTCCACTCTCATTACGGGCGCTGTCTGTCCTGACTCATTACCAAGTTAATTCAGATACCTAGAACACTAATTGCTATTAACAGTCACGCCCTTATTAAATAGGGTTTCCCGGAGAACTTAAAGTTAGCGCATCGTCGCTCAGTTTTCCTTTCGTTTCTTTAATCAACATTAAGCGAATACCGTAGCTCAAAGAAATAGATCATGGAACTGCGCGCAATCTTTCCCTCTTCATCCAGGTTCCCTCCTTACTCTTAAATTCTCACAAATTTACACGAAGTATTTTCCTTGCTTCAGGAGAGGCCAGGCGACGGTATAGAGTTGCTCTCGGTTGGAGCGGTGCCCGGCTGAGAGAGATTCCTGGAGTGGGTAAACCCTGTTCGCCGGACATTATGTACTAGTCTACCATCATCCCCGAGGACACAAACGCTACACTTACGGAACTAATGACCTCAGTAGTTATCGCGTCCGAAATCAGTAAATACTTGGTCACTCACTCCCTCATCACTCACTCACTTATCACTCCCTCACTCATTACTCAGTGAGTCACTCGCTCTCTTAGGCTTCGTTTCCGCAGCCTCTAGTCTTCCCGGGCCGAGGTGTGGTGGTGGCCGCCCTGCTAGAGCGCGCTGTCTGTCCGGAGGCGCGGCGAAGCCCTCCCGAGCTCTCAAGCGGACGCGCGCCGCTCGCGAATAATGAAACACTTCGTGACGAATTAATGCCGCCCGCCCCTTCCACTTACGGCGCCCCGGTCGCAGACACCGGCGCCGACGCCCGGTGAATCGACCGCTTTTCTCTGGCGCGACCGGACGCGTCGAAAATTGTCCTTGCGGAATGAAAAGGTATTCCTCGCAATTCCTGCAAGTAGCCGTGGAACCGTTTCACAATATGAATGTTACCACACAACACATCGTCTCGTAATTGCTTATGTAGTAATAAATGGTATTAATAAATACTAGTTACTAAATACTACTAATTAATAAATACTAGACCTGCATCAGCAAAACTAAAGCAAAGAAAATAGTTTTTTAAGGAAGTACACACACTTCTAAAGAAGAACAAGTACAATATTCACGAATAACACCGTAATATATCCAATATTTTAACAAAAACGAACATCTTCACTTACGCTGTAATAACATGAACGGAGCGCAACAGTTCTTTCTTAACGAGAATCAAATCTATCTAAGAAACAGTTCCGGATGATTTTCTGTAAAACTCAGTTTTCTTCAAGGGGAAAGTTCACAAAGGAAGTTCAGTACTTTTCGAAGAAAGTTTGCAAAGAAATATCGATAGTTTTCGTTGATTTTTTCAAATATGCATCAAGAATGAACATACATATTAAATTTATTAATGATATTTTACAAAAATGTGTAACAGAAAAAATAAAGATGAAAAAATACAATAAGCCTAGTATAAGCGAGAGAAATTATGTAATGAAAATAAACTGACGTCGTTTGTGAAACCATATAGCAAACCAAACTAAAGTGCCATAACTAAACTGTTGGCAGTATAATTCTTGAATAAATTGGCACCATCACATATAAAACTAAAAAATTCGTCTGCATATCGTACGAAAAAGGTAGCTCTAATGCATGGTTAGATATGACACAATTTAGCATTAAACATTTTTAGAATGGGTACATTTACTAAAGAATAGCGATATAAGAGGCAACTCTGGAGCACTGTGCACAGCTGTGTTCTGGCAGAAAATCCTCCGGAGCGTTTTCTTTTACAGTTCGCTTCCTGCGTTTCAGCGCGATAATTAATATCGCGGTGTCTGCGAAATGTTCCACAGGCGACGCGGACGGCGTTTGTTAACGAGTGGAAAAGTCCTTAATTAAGACAGGGAACTGCGATTCGAGACGTGCGTTGTCAATTGTGGTGAATACTGCCTTCACGGCAAATGACGTTGAAATATGTTTGCGAGCGAGTTGTAATACGGTCTTTCATGTCATCTCACGCAGTCGTTATTTGCACGATTCAATCAACACAGACATTTATTACTACGCGAACGGTCAATATTGTTCTTAATATATTCAAATACCTCCAAATTGTGTTTTAAAATGTGTTGTGAAAATTCTTGAATTGGATCATTGAAAAATACCTATCAACAAAGGAATATTTTTGAACTCATTATGATGATAAAATGTTGTAGATAGTGTGTTGTAATACGCTTTTGTGGTGTACCTTTTACGTTGCGGCTTCTGTAATGTTCTTTTCAAGATATCTTTTACGAAGACTTCACTAGTTTCAAAGATTTCATATTAAAGTGGCACCGGTTGAAATTAATTAATTAAATAAGACCTTAAGAAATATTGGGAAAATATACTTCACTGCAAGGATACGAGCTTCGAAAACACACGACTTCGCAATTATTTAGCACAAGACTAGACAATCGTTTCATCTTTCTAACGTAGATTTCAGGCCAGTAGTAACGGTAAATGACTGTTTGACCTTTGAGCTTAGACACTGATTTTTTGTAGCCACTTGCGGTGTCAACGAAGAAATGAAATGCACGAATGAAAACAATTTCCGTGCACGGAAATTTCAAAAAATATCCAATATATTAGGAATTATTTTTCGATAATTACGCAATTAGTAATGTAGTTGTGATATTGTCAGCCTAGTTACAAATATTTACTGCTAGAAGATCAACGCGCTACGCTATCTTTAAATGGAATGAAATCTAACCAAAATTCCTGGCACACAAAGTTCTGACAAATCACGTAGTATACGTAAGATAATTAGATTAACTTACCACAAATGAATCCAAAAAGACATTACATAATACATAATACCACATGTTTCACTTTCAAACACTTTCCTCACACAACTACGAGCGATTAAATTCTATAAAAAGACTAGATAATAATGTATTTAAATGTAAAAAGTTCTCAAATGAAATTTATCTTATAGAGTTTAGTGAACATTATTTGTGAAAAGAAATGTTGTGCATGTTCATCTCAAATCATACATATTTATATTCCAGCAATTCGGATGTATATGTTATGATGTAATAAATTTATAAAAGAAATTATATTTTTACTTGTTGCAGATTTAGCGGCCGACTTGCATACTCTATCCCCAGCCTGTGGCTGACACGACTGAACTCAACACCATCTTGTTGTTTCATCTCGTTGCATCTTCATGTTGACTAGTTTTACCTCCATTTGTTGCTTGTTAATCTCATCTGTTTTGTAATAAAAGTTGACTCCGAAACTGCTCTTTTTATTTTCTCCCATATCATATCCGGTTTGTCCCTGTTTTAAACCTTGTCGAGTGTGGTGCTCGCTAATCTGGCTCACATAGGTTACGAACGGATCAAAGGAAGACATTGAAATAAAAACCCAAAATTATGTAGTAGGTGTAGTGCTAGAACCACCTGTGTAGATTAAACACAAAGGCATTTTAGAATTTAGGAATTATTGTAATGTAAATAAAAGATTTAAAAGAGCAGGAAATTTATTTCAAGAGAAACGGTGAGTGGTGCAAATAGAGAAACGTTTACGATATTTTATAACGGTCGCCAGAAGAGAGTTCCTCTTTAACAAATGCCATTTCATCAACTAGCCCAAGAAATATCTATTGCTACTTGATTAAGACATTATATAATATTCCGATATAAAGAAAGTTATTTATGAATACAATTAAAAAACTTTATATAATGAAATGAATATATTAGACAAATGCTTTTTCGTGTCGCAGATAAAGTGAACATATTTCAAACAATATTCAAAGCTACTTCACCAAGTGGTATGCAATGAGGTTTTATAAAAGAAATACTGTGAACATTCTTTAAATGATTAAAATGAGTATTACGGTTGTTATACTGCTATGTATTCCATATTAATTTTTTATGATAAGTTAAAACAGTTTGAAAAGGCACACATATAAAAATCAATCCATAGCTTTCCTACGAAGTAATTTATTTTTAAAATGACGAGAGTGACTGGGCAGCTTAGAACGAAACTCTTATTCTTGAATTAAAGATATTCGTTGCATTAATATGTGACAAAATGTATGCTGGCGTCTCAAAATTAAAAGATAAAATAAGATCAAAAGCACTTCAAACTCACTAAAAAGTTGTATATAAAAAGTAACTATACATGTGTTAGTATATTCATAATGTATTTTCAAAAGGATCAAACTTATAATAGCAGCTGTTACAGCACATAGCAAAAACGTAGAAACATTTCGAGTATCTTGAGTTTGCAGTTTTGGATTTTTTGCATTTCCTGACACAGCGGCGAAATAGGTTGCTAATGCCACGAGTAAGTGAAACGTATCACTTACTCAGAAAACATGTATATAATAATTATCTTTAAAACTGTAAATAGGTATTACAGCATGTGTTCCGAGTAAATTGAAGCATTAAATAATTGAGTTTGCCGACGTTTCGGAATTTTTTTATTTCGTCTTTATTCCAAGTTTATAACTTCGACAAACCCAATGTTTTACTCTTTTGACTTATACAGACCAAGTTCCGTGACCTCTATTTCCAATTACTTCTGCGTAGTTGTGAATCTTCAATGGTTATATTTAAAATGAATAAATACATACAATTATTCATTTAAAAATAATACTTGTGAGTAGGCGTAATATAAGTGAATCAAAACAGCCGCGGGAATAGTTGTCCATGGAACCAAGTCTTAGGGTTTGGGGTTTCTTATTATTACTGCTTTCTGTAAATGAAACGTTAGAATTCATTTGCGATTGTTTGTCAACATTTACTCGCTTCTTGTTCCTTCGAGAAATTTTTGAAGAGATCAGTGTCCGAAGAGAACATCGCTCGGAATCTCGTTCTCGTACTGTTTTGCCTTGTCCACAGTACTGAAATCTCTCTCCTGAAGCTTTCCACCCGAGTACTCTCTATAGTTGTAGGAGAAGCACAGCGGACTTTCATGAAGAATTTTTTATCCTCGAATTCGTTACTTAAGTAACGAAGTTCGTTACTTAAGTGCTTCCTGGTTGTAAATATTTGATAACTTACTATTTGATTAATATTTTAGATTTTTCAATTGAAACATGATGACACTTATTTGCTGTTTTTCATGTCTTTAATGTCATATTTAAAAGAAATAATAAATACTCAACATTTTATATTGTTTAAATCTGAACGATATGCGTCTTCTGTTTGTATTAAATTCAACAAGTAATTTTTGTGCTAGCATAAACGTGACTCGTTTCAAGACATGCCATTGTATATCCCTACATGAGACCAACTTTTGTGACAAATGACGAAAGCTAGATGCTGACAATGTGCAATGAATAATACCAACCACCAACGTCCTCGGCTTGCCTCTCTTTATCAAGTTTCTCTATCCCTTTCTTTTCCACTTCACTCTTTCATTATTTTCCTCTTCCTTCTTTCCTTGTTTCATTCTTTCTCTCTCCATTCGTTACACATGGAACGGCGCTGGTGTCTCGCATCAAGTGCATCCTTACTACAGGTATCTCTTCTTCCGCATGTGATTTTCCTACATATTGCAATCTTCAATTTTCCTTTTTTGCTTGCCTTTGCTTTCCTGTGATGGTGATCTCTTGCTGTTTTCTTTTAAACATTCGAGCCCTGTTGACCAGATGTTGTAGGGGTCTAAAGGTGGCTATTTTTTAATTTTTTTAAATTGATTTTTCTTCCGGAGAAGGCGAATAAGAAAAAATGCACAAACTTCTTCACAGGGTTACATCAGCATCAACAAAACGAGATGAGGTGTATGTCAGGGGACAGGTGTTTCGCAGGGGTCAGTTTCCGGAGCGGCGCTGGCCGGTCGCGTGCCGTGCCACGTGCAGCCCCCGCGAGCCGAGGCGAGACGTGTTCGCGCGAGCTGTCCCCAGGCGTTGGCGCTGCGCGGGGGAAGGGGGACACGCGGCTTAGCCACCTCGGGCCCAGCGCTAAGCCGCCGAATCCTCTCGCAACGTCGCGCTGGGGCGTGGGCGTAAGGGGGGGGAGACGGCTGCAAACGCTCCGCAACCTCTCGGCCTAACGCGACGCGACACGACGCGAGATAAATGAGAACGTTAACGTAATAAAAAGTCGAAAGAGAGACTGTAGTTGTAAAAATGAGCTTAGAAAAATGTTATAAAAAAGCTATTACATTATTAGACTAATGAAGGGAAGAGTAGTTAAAGAGGTCGCGAGAAGACTTCTTGACAAATATGAAGAAAAATAAGAGAAGAAGACAAGTTTCAAAATTGTACGAACTTTTAATGATATTAATTTCCAATGATCTAAATTTCCTAAAATTGAATGATTTCGTTTTCATGTTGGCATGCGCAAAAATCTTTGAATTTCAAATTTTATGCTTTCCTTGCATAAACAATAGTGGTAGTGGGAAGTTTGGTGTCTGCAAATATGGCTCTTAACGACGATGTACTTATTTAGAACCACAAACTAGCTGATGACGAAGAAATGCACGAAATGGCCGAAACGAATTTTGCATGCACATTGCAAACAACATTGGTTGTGTAATACTGATTGTCTTGAAGCGCTTATGAAGCTTAGTAGATGTGCTTACACCAAAAATATATGAGAATCTGACCGAACGCATGGTTTAAAGACACGAAAGAAAACCTCCCAGATAGGAATGAATAAACAGAAAGTTTTAAAAGAACTGCAGTTCAAAATATAAATCTACTAAAAAATTAGGTCTAACAAAGAAACAATCATTCAAAATAATACGTGATCAAATTTTTTGCAAAACAGTTATGAGTAAACTGGATTTTCGATTTTTGACGTGGATATATTTCTTTGTCGGCTGTTAATAATGCAGAATTGTGAACAATCATTTTATGACTTGTTTGTGAGAAACATTCAAGTGAAGAAGTTTACGACTTAAATAGAGCATACAATTCTTCTATTCTCAGAATCGTACTATTTGGGAAAATGCAGATTACCGTTAATCTTGAAAGTAATAGCATACAAGATGTGTTAAACTCGTCTCTAATTCGTAATGCAATTTGTATTGTATAATATATTTTTCAGAAGATTCCTGTCACACCTAGAGTAAACGGTACAGTGATTGACCACCCCCAGTCACTTCAACTATAATTGGAATTATCGCTTCTTCTAATACCGTTATCTAATATTTTGCCTTCAAATTGCACGAAGGGATGCTTTATGAGTATGAGGGACGCTTTAAAGTAATAGACCGCAAGAGTGCAACTGTTGCCAATACGAGAGATTTTTTTTTTAAATTTGTTGCATCGTTGTTGACGGAACGCGTCTCTTTACCCATTGTTGGGCGTTGAGCGCGTTCTCTGGAGTAATCATGATACTGAGTAATTACTATCATTACTGTTACTAAGAAATTACTTCATTTGTCAAGTCTAGTCACATCGGAGCCAGTCAGTGCCTTTTGTCCCTTCAGCCAGGGGCTCAGCGCCGTTAGATTCCGGGGTTCCTAGCCGGTCACCCAACCAGGAACCCGCGAGTCTCGAATTCGCTTAACCTCCGTTACTTCACGGAGCATAATAAACGAATTCGGCTACCGTTGCAAGCTGCTTGAGAACAGTGCGGAGTGTATTTATTGTACACAAAGATTTCGTTAGATTCCCTTTAGAAACCTGATACCGAAAAGAGCTGTTTTCTGATTACGGTGGAAAGCAAATCACAACTATATGTCAGAAAGCACAAATATTATTGAGTGACAATGATATCAGCTGAAAATGAGAAGCCGACTTTGCGTATTTAGTGACATAGACGGGGTGGACATAGACTGTATCCTCGACAATGTGAGGATTGTGTTATTGGCCAATCTGCTAATACTTGTTGACACATTGTTTTTAATCGTCATTTAATATTATTTCACACAGGTGAATCCTACGTGAGTCTAAAATAAATGAGTTTACAAAGAAGCCAAATCATGTGTATGATGCAGGGGCCATGGCAAATACTATCAAATTTGTTAAAAATAACGGGGCATCTGTGCATTCTGCTGCAAATGCTTTGGTGTTCCCAGCACAAGCTTACAGTATCGTTTAAATAATCCAGATCACAAAACAACTCTATGTCCTAATACTGTTTTATCTAAAGAAGAAGAAGCCAGTCTAGTTAGGTGGATACTTGAACTAGCTAGGAAAAGTTTTCGAGGAAAGAATCTACAGAGTAACGTTCGACAATTTTTAGCTGCTAAACCAAGGCCCAATCCGTTCAACAACAACCATCTAGGAGAAGTGAAGCAGTTACAGCCGCTTGTTTGTGTGTCAGCAAAAAAGACATCAGTATGTGATTTGAAGACGTTCTAGGGTACATTGAGGGAAGTAACTAGGATGACGAAATAAATGAACCTACAAGAGTCATATTGAATGGTGGCATATGGCGAGATATTCTATGAATATATCTCAAACGTATTCTATCCATTTCTATTTTTAAAAATGCCATCACACTCCCTGTGATTCTTTTCATAGGCGGCCAGAAGTCACATCTGAATTAAGTTGAATTTGCTCAGATTTGAAAATCCTGGATATTGTATTTTTTCCCTACAACACTTATATAAAATATTAACGTTATATTTTATCTGCATCTTACAAATTGTGTTGTAAAGGGTAATATAATAATTAATTAAAAATAGCGTAATACTAGTCGTTTCTGTAAGAAAGAATTCAGTGGCCCATCACTGTCATCATGTAGAACAATTTTCAAAATGTTTGTTTCAAATGAATTAATGCTGTCACAACTCTTAAGTGTGCAATTACTGTACAGCTTACTCTACATTTAATAGAACGTGGGAGATACCTACATTTTGAAAACACAAAATTTATTGGTAAACAGCAGTTACACGTAATTTGTTAACATATGAGCACGTTTCTTGACGAAAGAAGATAGTGGAGGGAATCAGCTTGTTCTTACGAATAACAACGACTTCAAGTTTGCCACTATCTTAAACCTTCAACGTTCCTCTTCAAAAAGTGGGACACCAATTCCGTATGAAAATGTATCATCATTAATTTAAACATAGTTCTTGCGAATTGATGACATTTATTATTTATTGAATTATTGCCAGCTTTTCAGTCGGGCCTCCTTGAAGACTCATAACTCTATTCGTTACCAGTCACGATCAACTGCCATGGAGCTACACCACCACAATATTATGTTCGTGATCTATCTTATTGAACGGTTTCCACTCATTGTTTAATGTGAATTGCTCCCTAAAGTTCCACATTCCCTCCTTTCCGAGAGTAAATATTTTAATCCCAAACAAACACATTATAGAATACTACAATTATAAAACATTTCAGATAATAACAAAGTCGCTTAATTCTACTGCAAAATACTTCATAAATTATAATAATGATTACAGTAACCATCCATCAGCAATATCATTGTCACCATTCATCGTATTGATGAGTGCCACACTCATTACATGCAAAGAGAGGAAGATGCTTTCTACGCTTACATGAACTTTCTTTTTGGGAATGAAACAACTACAGTGGCTTGGCGTTTGCTTCCACTGTGTGTGAGACAATTAGGGTAACATGAAATGAAAAAGCGCATGATTATTTATCATGGACAAGATAATTAGCGAGGTCAGTTACATGACGCTTTTTGAAACAAGAAATATCACATCGCTATGGTGAAAACACCAGTGTCAAACATGGGGCAAGTCGCTGTCTCCGGTTTGAAGTATGCTTCTCCAAGCCACCCCGCCCGACCGCCTGTTTTGAAACCACTGCCCCCCACCACCACCATCACCACCTCTAATAACACCATCAGCCCAGGCCGCCATCACTTCATCACCACTATCTCCACCACCACCATCTTCACCTCCACCACTCAACCATCAATATTGCAGATTTCCAATGCGCCCAAGACTTGAAAGAAAACTATGCAGCCACCGATGTATTATATGATAGGTGTCAAGGTTGTCTCCAAAAAAAACGTGGAAAATACAAAATCATGTGGTATTTTGTATTTCCAATGCATTCAGGAATGGAAAACTATGCTGCCACCGATCACACGACTGGTGTTAACGTTTTTTTAAATACCTAAGAACTCTGAGAAAATCCAAAAACATCTATATTACCCAAAAACATCTATATTGCTAAACTATTTGGAGTCAATAAGGTATCTACCACAATAATGTATTAAATGTAATTTTAATATGATTACATAACCAGACACGTGTTTCGGGAACACTCTTCCCATCTTCAGTGGTTCCAAGTAACACATATTAAACGCATAAAATTTCCGCTGCCAGCACAGAATTTATTCTGTATTGCTAGATTCAAGTGCGTGCAGAATTGAAATAAAACAATGCAGCCCCTGACCATGAAAGAGGAGTCTTTAATTTCGTTAGTTCTCCGGGAATTCGGAGAAAAATTCACAAACATACCCACAGTTTCAATTTTGACAGAAAAATTCAAACATTTCATGCTGTTATTGCGCTTATTCTCATTCTGTGTACCGCCTGAAATGCTCGTACTGAGTGCGTCACTGATTACGTCACAGCGAGGTTCCAAAGTAGAGGCTACCTGCCGCAAAATATTTGTTATTCACTTTTGCGTTTTGAAAGCGCAATTTCTGTTTATATTATTGTTTTATAAAAAACTGTATAAATGTATTACAATGTGATATTTCTGTATTCGTGATGACTTTTGTTTAATATTTAATTTATTGCAATGTAACACTGGAGTAATTTATTTGTTGCTATTAATAAGGATGCATGCTATTTTCTGGAAAACCATTTCTTATGTGTTTGTTGAGCAGCACTTTTCCTAGTGCTAGTCATCCCTGCCCTTGCAAGCACCGAGGTGGGGCGTCGCCGAGTGCAGGCGTCCTCGTTGGCGCCGCCTATCTAAATCACCGCCACCCGCTCGGCGCGGGGAAAGGCGGGGAAGGGGGAGCAGGGCATATTTAAACTCGCAATAAGCGAGATAGCGGCTCCTGTAGCGCCGCCGCATTAACGCTAATGAGCAGAGGCAAGACAAACGCGCCGCGTCATATCTCGAGCGCCGCCCGCCACCCCCGCCGCCCCCGCCGCCCCCGCCGCCCCCGCCGCCCCCCCGCCGCCCCGCCCGCCCCCCGCCGCCCCGCCGCCCCCGCCGCCCCGCCGCCCCTGCTCGCCCCGCCGCCCGCCGCCCGCCGCCCTGCCGCCCCGCCGCCCCGCTCGCCCTGCCGCCCCGCCGCCCCGCCGCCCCGCCCCCTGCGCCCCCGCCGCCCGCCGCCCCGCTGCCCCTGCCGCCCCGCGCCCCGCCGCCCCGCCGCCCCGCCGCCCCGCCGCCCCGCCCCGCGCCCCCGCGCCCCCCTGCCCCTGCCGCCCCCGCCGCCCCGCCTGCCCCCGCCGCCCCCTGCCGCCCCGCCGCCATCGCCCCGCCGCCCCGCCACCCCGCCGCCGCCGCCGCCCCCGCCGCCACCCCGTCGCCGCCGCTGCGACGACCTGCCGCCTGCACCTGGCCAACGCCGTCCCTCGCTCGCCCTCGCCTTCAGTCGCCTTCACCTCACACTCCTACCCTACCGCTTCTTCTCGTCCAGCCATCCGACCTGCTTTAGCTCACTCAGCATTACCACTGTTTTTGCAGCGACCCTGATCGGGAGGTTGTTTGGTTCGAGTGCCGACGGTGGCGAATATTTGACACTAGCTAGAGAGGTACGGCTAATTCAGCACCTGTCAGAAGGTAAATGTCAGCGGTCGACTCCTTTGATCTGCTTCCACGGTTTCTCCAATCAATAGCAGAGGACTGCCGAGGTCACGGTCCGTGCGCGATCTTTTCCTTGTCTTCCATGTTCTACGTTCACTCCTTTATAAACATACATACACACACCTGCTCTTACACGCACTGTTCTACCAATATATGTGTGAGAACCAGGCGGAAGAGTTTGTCCTGGATGCAGCAGTGCCCTGCTTGCGATATGTCGGCTGACATCCTCGCCTTGTGGCCTCGCTGTCTTTACGAGTCATTGGCTTCCCGAGAGGGTGACACCGGACAGGGACAGAACTTGTTGTCTTGTGATCACATGTACTTCTTCTTCTTCTTCTTCTACATCTCCACATGTACTTCATCACCAACTCTCAACCATCACTCCACTGCCTCACTAGCTTTGGACTTGCCAATATCTCTCATCCTCTCAACGAGCCTCTTCAACCCCACTGCCTCATTGTCCCGCACATCTTCTTTCTCTTCCTGTCGTCGTTTTATTTTAACCTTGTTCACCATTATACAAAAAGTTTTCCACACTCAACCCTCCCTTCACGTTGTCATCTCACGCTCGTGTCTTCTCCGTCGTTGCCTGTCACTGGCTTCCGGATATCACCGTCGTCTGTCCACGTCGCTCTCTCGTCCTGACATTCGTTCTCACTAGCCTCCGAAATGATGTCAACTTTTCCTCAACGTCTTCGCCATTCTCTCGTCTGCCTGGTATCCCGATCTCAATCTGTTTTCACCTTCTTCTATTCTTAAGCCCACTTTGGTCTAGCCGCCCGCAGTCCAACTGCTCTTTGTTCTCGCGAATTTTTGTCAGAGACATCCTGTTAACGTGCCTCTTCTAACTCGGCGTCTGCTAGTCCCACATGCTTACTTTTACTCTGTTCGGTGGTCTTATTTTCACCATCCTGTCAACTTCACTGCATTTCTATTATCCTTCGTCCCTCCGTTCGCGCTGTCGTCTCAAGTCATCCTCTCAATTTCCTTGACCTTTTACTCCCAGCAATTTATTACACCCTTTATTTTGATCCGTTGTTCCGTCAGTCTTTAACGCTACATTCGGTGACGCGCTACCTCCTCTTGCACCCCCTTCGCTCCCTCGCTATTTCCACTCCTTCAGCGTCCCCTCCCTGTGACGCCCACTCCATCTCATTTGCGATGGTCTCGTCGCCTTCACAGCCGTTGCTTGCCCCTCCTATCCTCCCCAAGAGCGCCGCTTCCAGCTGCTTTCGCTACGCAAGAGGCGCCGACCGTATCATCTTTCTCGTACTTCATCGCCCTGGAAGGTTCGTCCTTCCCTCACGAAGAAAAGGCTCTTCTCATTACTAATTTTTGTAAGTCTTCTTTCTTTATTATTATCTTCGGGTGAAGTGCAACGGGAACATGATACCTCTCATCTTGCCTCCTTTTTAATTTCTCGTACACTTACGTATATACGAGAGTAATATACGTATGTGTTTCGAGAAAGTTAATTAGTGCTGCGGAAAATCAGTTTTGAGAATTAAACGGAAATATACATTTTGGGGTCCCCTGATACCGAAACAGTGCCTAAACAACACGTACGATCTTTTCCAAACTGAAAAAAAAAAAACTGTTCACATAGCTCTAGTTGAAGCTCTAAAATGTTGAAAAACTTTCTTTAAAATTTGGGGGTACTTTACATGAAGCCCTCCGGTCATTTTCAAAATTTTCTCAAAAACAGTTCCAAATTATTTCTTTGAATGTCTTGCAAGAATATAGTAAAATGCACTTATGAAGGTGGTATAGGTCCGATTTTCATGGTTTACTCAGTAATATTGTAAAAGTTTGAATTTTTTTGGTGTTTTCCTACAACTATAAAATTGAAGATAGATATTTTTCCTTCAAATCAGATTTGTTGTCCATTATTAGTTCTTTCATTAAGGTGATGTTGAGTCTTTTGGAAATTTTTGAAAGTTTCGAGCAACAGTGCGTGCAAAATTTGCAATTATAAGAAATAACAATAGAAAGATTTTCTCAAAAACGGCTCCAAATTTTTTCTTTAAATTTTTGCTAGGGTTAGTGCCGAGCAAATCCTACTCGATGACATAAACGCCATATTGATCTATTCTTTTGTTTTTTCGAAAATTACAAAAATGTAATTATTTTGACTTGTATCTCACGTCGGTAATATTTACATTAGAGACGATTTCTTCACATTATTATATTTGTGAATGAGTGCTTTAAATAATGTCAAATAAAGTTTATCGAAAACTCAATAGTGTTTTGTGAAAATGAGCTCAACATTGCGCATTTTCGGAAAAGCTCAAACGTCATTTTCTCAAAAAGGTTCCAAATTTTTTCTTCAAACTTTTAGAAGGGTTAGGGCCAATTACACTATTTAAGTTACACATTAAGCACATTAAGTTCATTTTAGTATATTCTTTTGTTTTTTCAAAAATTACAAAAATGTAATTTTGTTTAAATATATCTCACGCCGTTAATATGTACATTTCAATGGATTTGTATACATTATTGAATTTGTGAATGGAATATCTTCAAATTACGTGAAATGAAGTTTTTCGAAAACTCAATACATTCCTGTGAAAAGAGCTTCAAATTTCGCGTTTACAGTAACGCTTAGCGCCATTTTATTAAAAACGTCTCCACGTTTTTCAATGTAAATTGCTTATGGCAAGATATAAGCCTTCTTTCGTATTCTTAAATTAATTTTTGAATTCTACTATTTGGAAACCGAAAAGTTGAGAACATTTCAAAACAATATAATTTGGGCGGCGATAGATGGCAGCAGGAAAGAAGGAGACGCAAGACTGTACAGTATCAGTTCACCAAAACGAAATTAGAAAACTTAACTACGAGAAGGTCTGTTGCACTTGTAGTTAAATGTATGATCCAAGCCGGCTTTGGCTCAAGTCAGATTTAATATATTACGCAAACGTGAAGTTGTTTTCATTTGTTTTCACCTACACTTGTCAGAAAAAAATTAATACCACTGGAGTGATTGCTCCCAAACTTGGCTCAAATATTTTTGAGAGATTAATAATCAAACATAGAATAGTTGCAATTCTCAAAAAAAAAAAAAATTTTGAAGTAACGCGGGGTGATGTAAACAAATAAAAATACATCTCAATAAAAATGTAAATTTTGTTACACTTCACTCTGTTATTTGTGGCTCTGTTATTAGTGTTAGTCTCTTTACGCAGAACTCTGGCGATGATATTTAGTCCAGCTGCATTACACACGGTTGTGAAAAATGAATACCCAAAGAATACCAGGTTTCTTAGGCTAATTGCAATATAATTATTTTCTAAAACCTTATTATTGTTTTATTTCAAAATCAATGCTCACAAAGAATTTTCATTTTCATGTGATTGTACAGCACAGCTTTCAGAGCTTTCTCAAAGCTGTGCTGGGAGTGGTGGCATGCTACATATACCTCTAAGTAAGAAACGCATGCTCTGTATAGCGCATTTTCTTACTTTACCTGAAAATTATATCTTTATATAAAACGCAGGTAGAGGAGATGAGCACAATAACAGTAAAGGTTTTTCCTATAAATATTTACTTGATTCTTTTGTTGAATGTTATTATTTATTTATATTCGATAAATTCATTCAATTTATTTACAAGTGAAAATATTGATTGGATGGTGCTTCAGTTTTGCAAATTTTCCCGGTTGACTAACAAAATTATTTCCATTTTCTGTGCTGTTTGTACCCATGCCAAATGCAACTAGGGGTAAATATATTTTCTTCAAAGAAAGTGACTCCATGAGATTTCTAATTTATGTTCTTGATATGAATCCAAAAGGATATTACTAAATTTAATATCGAAAAAATAGTTCAAAAAGAGTATTTAACCCATTAGAAAGTATTTAAGGAAATAGAAAACTGTATTTCTTCTTACTTCACACTCAAAAAGTTAATGTAAAAGCCATTTGGGAAATCTGATCCATAATACATTTTTGCACGCAATATATTCTAAGAAGTAGAGGTATATTTATACACATATTAACATCAAAATGCAGATAAACCATGCCCATAAAAATCTAGAAAGCATATAAGTAGGATGAAATTGGGAAGGAAGGGAAGATGATGCAAAGGCGGGAAAAGAAGCATTGATAAGAAATTAAAAAAACGAGATGAACTGCACAGAAGAGACAGGAAATGAGATGAGAAATAATAAAATCGAGAAAAGATGGAGCTACTGCCCTGTCACCCATCTCTTCATATTAGTAAAGAAAACGTAGTAATTCATAAGCGGATAAAAGGATTCTTTTACGAGTTGTAAGTATTTCTCTTTTCTGTATTACATGTATATTGAAACACTTCTTTATTTTTATTTAAAATAACTCGTATTCGCACACAATAAAATTATAAGATTAGAATTCCTCTTCATTTAAGTTTCCATCCTCAGATTAATATGAATCAAAATTAAATTAGTTCTTCTTAACATAAATATGGTGTAAACTTTACAGAGCCTCCTGTTCTTTATTCACAACACACGGTCGATTTTGTGGGTAGTGACGACTTAAGATTGAACTTGACTTCAATTTGATTTGTAAAGTTGTATACTAAAAATCGAATATATAATACTATATTAAAGGGAAGAGCACGATCAAAAAAAGAAGAATTTAAAAAAGGATACGAGAAGTGAATGATTAAGAAAGAGAAAGAAGATGAAAAAAAGAAGGGAAGTTGTTGGCGTCATGAAATCTATAACGGTGAATACCACTTTCGGGCAACCTACCGTAGATCGTCCTGATGCTCAAGTCAGCGTTCTCCTGTGGCGGGGAGGGGGAGGGGGAGGCGCGCATTGGCGGGCAGATCTCAGGGAGGAGGCGCGCGCGGCCATCTGCTGGGGGGCGGGCGCGGGGGCGGGCGCGCCTCATTAAATGTAACCTTCATGTAATGTAGTGCCACCTTGGAAGCGCGCGTGCACAGGGGAAGAAGAAAGGTGCTTCGGACCTTGTAAAGCAGGCGCTTGAAAGTGGTAGGGCGGACAAGAAGAAGGAGGAGATGGAAAAGGGAATTAGAGGATAAAAAGGAAGAGGGGAAAGAAGAGAATAAAAAAGAGAAAGGAAGAGAAGAGGTGAGAAGATGGGGAGGGCGCAAGGGAAGGATAGAAAGGAGGAAGAGAGAGAAGAGAATGGTTGGAAGAAGGCAGAGGCTGCGGAAGAAGAATGATGCCGATGTGGTTGGTCGTGAGGGGCGGTTAAGGAGGCTTGGATAAATATGCAAACGGTTGAAGAGGCAGTGACTGCAAGAGCGTATTCATAGGTTGTCTAAAAATAGAAGAAGATTATGCGCTGAAGATACATGCAGCCCAGCCCTAGTTGTAATGTGCGCCTAGGGATAAATGGGAGAAAGCATGAAAGTAGGAGTAATGTCAAAATAAGTTTCTCGAGAGCGATGACAGCGCAATGGGGTCGGTAAAGAAAGCAAAGTCACAATCATCTGTCCATTGTCGATTTTCGTCGTCTTCCTGCCAACTACTTGTCAGAAAGAAACAAATCATTTTTTGAAAAATGTAATAACATATTTATTACATATGTAGCTGGCGAATCTCACGACTTGGGCCTATTGCGTCTGTTCGTCCATAAGGAATCTATTTCTCATGGAATCTCTGAATAAGTACTGTAATCCACTTCATATAAATATCAAAACCTTCCATACGATTCATATCGGTGCCTCAAGAATTCTGGTTGTTGCTTTTCTACATCTACTAATTTAACTTGATTGCTGGACGAGTTTCACAAGTGAACTAATGAACAGCACAGTAAAATGGGGTGAACTTGATACAATTCACGCTTTTGTGTACAATTGTGCGTTCTATTTCTCAGAAAGTTAAAACAATACGCTAAATGAACCACCGTTAAGCTTGAAAACAATGGAGGAGTGACGAACGTGGTCTGCAGCAACGAGATAGAAATCTATAGAAAGGCGATGTGCCCGCCATATTTGAAGCTTTTTGAAAGTACAGCCGCCACGTTTTCTGATGTCAGAACGTTCGCGTAATTGTCAATTTGATCGAAGTGCATTGGATGAGATATATTATTTAAAACTTGTTAAATTTATCTAGATTAATATAATAAAGAATGAAGTTTAATATTGCTTATTAATTGCACAAATTAAATTTATGTTTTCTTATTAGGAACACTTGATTTTACAAAATTTTAACTTTTCTTTCGTACAGTTCCGATTATTAACATTAATTTTTAAAACGTAATTTGAAACCCATCAACTGTCAGTATCGTCAATTTAACCAATATTTAAGTACCTGTTAGAATACCTACAGAATGTTGATAAAATATGGACTAAACTGAAATTAATTGAAATGTATCAGCAATCATATAAATTATTTAAAATATACATTAATTATGCAAAAGTTAATGTAAATCATCCACTTTACTTCAAAATTTATTGTATCAATTTTAGTAGAAATGGATCTAGTTTTCAAATTTACCATGTGCATTTGAAAAAAACAGGATAAGCTTCATATATGGTTAATTTAATAGTGGGTGCCTATATTTATATTTACTGTGCAGAAACAAACAAAGGACCATTTCAGCATTTGCTCTATGAATCAAGGGAAACAGCATGCAAAACCAGATCAAAGTGGGGGTTCGACACCCAGAGTGAAGTAACAAAATCACGTTTAAAACAGTTAAATATTAATGCATTATTAAAAACATACAAACCTGAAAATGAAATATACAAATTATTTACAAAAAGGTTTATTACACACTACTTCATTGGCCTTTTGAAATGTATTAATTTGGTGAACATTTGTCTGTTGGGGTTTCCTCATTGCTTTTCAGTGATGTTTTTACAACTCTGATGAAGCCGGATGTATTGATGTAAAAGTAATTGTACCAGTTCACAGTAATGTGGTTCCTCCTCTAGATCCACGGAATCAAAAAGATGGTTCCAATCATCCAATCAGCCCCTTAAGGGGCTGCATTATGTTCTTGTGTTGCAGGTGTTTGACACAATACACATTTTCAGCAAGTTTACACACTTTTATTTCATCGGGAGATGCATTAAGCAGTGAATTATTTACACTTCTTATGGCTATGAGATGAAATTTATTTCTTCTATCACAAGAAAAAAGTATTGGTAAAAATCACAACAATGAATCTTTTTTATGCTTGCCGAACAACACATTCAGCCATGTACTCCGCAACATGTTCGACATACAGGCATAAATCACAATGCATATGAACATTTACATCATTAAAATTGTCTTATGTATCAGCGTTCTCACCTAATCACGAATATCCATTTACAGCAGGTAAAAGAACATGTGTCACTTGCAACACAATTTGACTGTTGTGATAGATCAACACGTGCCACAAGACAATTTCGATATGCACTCTTAAATTGTCGAGCATTGGGAGTATTGTCTTCATTTAGTTTCTTTATCTGAAGAATAGGTTATTGTCCTATTCATTGGAGTTCATTTCCTCTCCTTGCTTTGCAAGTGTTCAGAAAAGGAAAATTTATTGGACACTGCATTGCCCATAAGTCGCCTACACACAATTTTTTTTCGAGATGATTGGAACAAATGCGGCTCGATTTGGTAGGCTACCACATTTCTCCTCTCATCAATGCTACCCATTTCTTGGTCAAGACTTCGTCCTCCAGAGCAAATCTAAAGAGTTACAAAACATGCTAGTTACCAACACCAGTTATAGGTAAAAATGCAATGGAGTGAATGAGAAAATACGTTATATACGATATTTCTCCAGTAGTTTTGTCGTTTTATTGGTGCAATTGTATGTCGAACAAGATGACCGCATTTTGATGTCGCAAATCTACAAACACTACACCAAAATACGCCGAAAACGTGTACTTTTTATGAAGAATCCGTACAACCCTCAAATGACTCTTAGTTTGTTTTGCCATCAGAAAATATGGCGACCAGTAGTGAAAAAAGCTTCAACCAGGAGCGCTATATCTGTACACATTTTCTCTCTATGTAATTCAAGCTGAATTAAATGCAGTGGAGAGCCTTGACACGTATATGACCTCCAGTTGCTTTCTCCAAACACTTGTAATTCTTGAAGAAATAATAAACTTCAATCAGTATTCTGAATATCTCATCTTTTTATGTAATCTAAAAATTCAAGAAAAAACATGTAATCAGATAAGTTCGAATTTATATACGTAAAAGAGAGGGCTCGGATCCCTAATGATGGAGTCCCTACCTTTACTATCAGAAACAATACCATCGGCATTAAAAACAGTAAACAATCAAGATTTTCCTAACATGAATTCAGAACCAAATTATGCTTCATCTACTTTTTATCAAAATGTTCCGAACACAAATGATTGACAATGAACCTTCTCAAAACGTCAATATTCACTCCCACCTTCAAGTTTCTCTATAACCAAAGTATCAAAAACCTTCCTTCTAGTTCACCAAGTCAAATATCATCACCAACTGTATCAAACATCTCTAATCTACAAGTAAACTCAAATCGTTCTATAGAATCGTCTCATCAAACAAGATACCAGCCTCAACCAGCAAAGAGACAATGTCAAGACTTTAACATACCTAATTCCCTTCCAACGTACATTCATTATATTATACTTAAAATGATCCAACACACAATAGATTTGAAATTCTTTCATCTACTTCTTAAGACATACCATCAGAAAATATTCCAACGGCAACTTCTATTTCACCATTATTTATTCATAATTACAATAACCACGCCATCTTGATCTCTACAATATCAGAAATTTTGCATCATAATAACTTCAAAACAAAGGTTCAAGGTCAGTACATTAAATTATTAGTTTATACAATAGAAGATTACTCTACACTTCGACATGAATTACCGAAGAAAAATATATGTTACCATATAATGATCCAACAAAATCAACCATCTCAGCAATAACACGAATTGTTCCAACATCCTACAACGAAGAAATAATTCACGACCTACTTCGTCAAAAATTTCCAGTAATAACTGTGATTCGAAATTAAAAACCGGCCAAAGTCACATGAAAAAAAGAGAATTCTGCAAACGAAATATATGAACTATCTTCAATATTTAATGTAATCGTCAACGTAGAAGAATGAAAACAACGAACCGGCCCAGTTAGAGGCAGACACTGTCAACGATATGGACATACCAAGAAAAACTGTTGTTTACCCTTACGTTGTGGACGGTGCTCAGCAAAACATGACACCTCGCAGTGTACATCTCCTGAAGAAAATTGTGCAAACTGTGAGTTTCCAAATGCAGCTCATGCATCCTCTAGTAAAAAATGTCCTACATTCATTAACTTTCTACATAAAAAAAAATAACTTCACCTAATTCTACTCATCAAAATTCCTTCCACACTTGTACTAATAAAACTTCTCAAAACACACACACTCCTCCTTTACCATAACATCCTAACAACCATCACCCTCCAACACAATCTTTATACTCAGAAAAAGTTAAAAATACCCCGAATTATTACTTTTCTTATACACACAATATTAATACTTTAACAATATCACTTATAACTCAGATTTTCTTAATTATTCTTTATTATGGAACTAAATCCAAAACTTAAAATACTCTCTTCGAATGCAGATGGTATTAAAAACAAAATATCCTTATTATCTTACTACTTAAAATACTTATAGACATTGTCTGTAGTTTCTCCGATCAACACCAGACGAGTGCCGAAGTAGTACCCTTTCAAAGGGGCCACGGACCGCGTGCGATCTTGCCTTCCTCTTCTTCATCCTATCCTCTCCCCTTACACACACTTACACTAACGTGCACTACACTACCAAACGTGAAGATAACCGCCACCTTCCAAAGAATAAACATTCACTACACTTACGAGATGTTTTCATTAGTTGATGCGCCCGGAATCACTAACAACCAACCAACCAACCAACTTGAACTTACCGTCGACGGAAACAAATTAAACCTATTATCAAACCTCTGTAGAAGATAACGTTTGCTCGCTTTCATGTTGAAATAAAATTGCAAACTTTTAAAACCATGTTTGTACAAATTAATCCTAAAATACACGAGTTTTATATCTTTTAAATTGTTTTTTGACTGCTAAATAAAACTATTTTCAAGTCAAAGTGACTGTTGTCTACAATAGTGTTTATTTCATTTTTTCGGAAGTTTATTGTTTTATGAGAGAAAATGATATTCTTCGACATTTCAACAACTTAAATATGATTTACTTAAATATTAGAAGAAGAGTGCCAGGTCACGTTTTCTGCCTTAATAGACTAGGTAGGAAAAGACAGTGGCACTAAGTAACCACTCCTAAGTGTGATTAAGTACCATTTTTGAAAAATTCCGCTACCTCTTGATAGAAAATTGTGTGACCAATCAATTGGTGGCACTTATTATCAAAAGACAAAGAAAAAATCTGGATCATCGTACGGGAAATTGAAGCGGATTTAATACATAATACGAAGTTTCTTGGTACTAAATAACCCTATTTTACGGTACGTTGTAAAGTGTTCACAACTTACATTCACTGAGTTAAGAGCCAAGTACATTCTACTATGAATATGCATGCAATAAAGTAAATATTAAAATGGTTGTGCTTCAGAGGCAGGTTTTAATTCAGCTAGTTGAAACAATTAATTTGAATTATTGGTTTTACAGTGAGGAATATGAATCTCACTGATATACATTTGTCCATTTCTGATTTACCTTACTATCTAAAGGCGAGAGAACAATACCACACATTTAATTAAATGTGGGAATGACAGTATTCTGTTTTACGCCTCTTTCAATAGAGGCTACACAATCCTCTACGTGGATGCTAAATCCAGAAACCATATATATTTCGATACGTACTGCTCGGGAAATTTAAATCACAGATATCAAGAATTAAAGTGAATGGAACATGATCATAATGGTAAAAGTACATTACTGCAAGCGGAGGTTTAGTTTTCGGTAATTTCCTTTGATATCACTGGTCCAATAACGATTCGAGTTAGCTTGGCATTTTAATCTGAGTTAATGAGGGTGTATTTAAACAGTAGGATTTAATACACTTTAAATAAAATATAAATAAATATAGTTCAGTTTGAGATTTCTTTCTTTACATGCAAACTATAACTGAAGACTGAAGAAACACAAATAAATTCCTTCATTTCAAGCGTTAAAAGTGAGTTGTTTATCTCTTCCTTTGTCACTTGTTCTTACAGCTTTCTTATTGCTGCCCATGCGTCTCACTTTCTTCTTTTTTCAATTCTTTTTGTAAGTTATTTGTTCCGGAATTTCTATCTTGGCTTCTCTGGATTTTTGCGTCTCTCTTATCCTCTCTGCCGTTCTATTTCTCTCCAGTTGTTTCCCTTTCCCTCTCCTCTCCTTTTAAGGAGCATTTCCTCCTTTACAGCATTCCGGCTCACGTCACGAAACTGTTTCCACTATCGCGCATGCAAAGGGAGATGGAATAGGACAGCGCGCACCGCAGTGCGAATGCAGCAGCGCGAGGACGCTCTGGAGGCTGGGGAGCCAGATGGCGTCGCCTCATCGTTGACCCTCGCTAACAGCGCGGCCGCCCTCGTAACGCTCAGCAGCCAAATTGGCGCCGAGATGTCGCAGCGCACCGCAGCGCAGAGCAGCGCCCCGGCGAGGGCAAGGAGCGCGGGATGAAGGGCCAGTGGCGATGGGGCTCCACGACGACCCCAAATCCACAGTGGCGCACATGCACTAAGTCTTGTAGGCTGAAAGAAAGCTAATTTCAAGCAAAGTAAACATCTTCGACCTGAATAAATATGATGATAAGTCAAAATTTCCATGAAAATGAGATAAACACTAGTGGATCAGCAAATGTTTATTTAATTTATTTATCAAATTACCAAGTATTAAGAAGATACAATCTGACAACTCACGCTATAGCAAAAGTTGTAAGTGTCTTCAAAACATTATGTAATAAAAGATGAAAGTCCGTAAAGGCTGGTCAGAGTATTGCATCAAAGAAAAATATGATTGTAAAGGATTGATGAACATCAAATAAATTGAGCTGTCTGATCATTTACGTTAGAAGATTAGTTCAAGCCATCGCAGGATAAGAAGATACATTGCTCTCCTGTGAGAAAGTTGTAAAACAATACTGGAATGAAAGCGATAATACGTTGGTTGACTACCTAAGCTCTCTTCTGAATATTATAGAACGTAGAAAAGTGGTGGGTAGGTGGGAAAAGGCGGATAGGTGGTGAGGAAGAAGGACTACAGGACAGAGAAATGAATTGGGGATAAGTGTGGTGGGTGAACGAGGTAATTTCGAGGACAGTCATTGTGCGAAGCAGTAAGACTGGACATCAGTGCCTAAAGGGACTTCAGTAATTGTTAGCCACGTGACAGTAGGAACGCATGCTCTATTTACTAAGAGCCACGACGTGTGCACGTTGGAATCACCGAGGGAACGGCAAGTGAACACAGATTGAACGCCGAGGGAACGTTGAGGGAAGACCAAGTGAACGTGCAGAGGGAACGCCGAATAAACGCCGGGAAACACCTGCGGAACGCGAGAGAATCCGAGTGAATATCGGGAGAACACCACTGAACACAGCGGGAGCGGCAGCCAGGAGTAGGGCCGGCCAGAGAAGCGTGCAGCTGAGCGAGGCGCAACAGCGCGGCGGCGGCACTTGAGGCGCGGGGCGACGCGGCGCTAGGAGCGGAACACGCAAAACGCGCGCTCGCGCAAATTAGCCCCGGCAGCCCTGCAGCGCGTGCGGTCGCCACTGCGCCACTTCACTTGCGCCGAGCTCCGCCTCGCAGGCCGCCCCGCGCCTCATCACGCCCATGCGCCGGCTCAAGCTGCTGCAGGCCATGCCATGAATGCGTGTATCCGGACGCGTCAGATGCCCGCAAGTGTAGTGCATAGTTTTTTTTGAGCGACGTGGCGCCCGCCCTATGGTGAAATCCGGCGCAGATTTACACGAATTGGGTGTTTTTTTTTCTAATCAGTCCTCTCCTAAGAGTGGGGCACAAGCTAAAAGCTCTTGACAGGTCTCCAGGAGAATGCGGTAGTGTAATCCATGTAAGTGTGAGTAAGGGGTGAATATAAGTCTAGGAAAAGGAAGCTACGATCGCTGTCGGCCACTGGGCCGTTTGTTAAGATTCTGTTTTAGCTTTAGCCTGTTGTTAATCGGAGAAACCACGGAAAACAACCGATCAGAGCAGCCGCCTGCAACAATTCTCCTCCAGATAGCGACTGAATTCCGTCTAGCAATCTAGCATGTATTCTGCCACCGTCGGAACGACCCACCGGTCTGAGCCACTGCAGTGACATCAGTTGATGCCCTTAGCGACGTAAGGCAATGCAACAGTCCTAACCAACGATCCGTATTACCAGAACTCGTTTTTTAAGAGAAAATTCCCCCACGCCTAATATATTCCTTGTGAGGAATTTCTCTGGCAACTGATCAAACTTATTTTTTCAAACATAAACAATATATTGGGATATGCTAAATTATTAAAGCAATGCAACGAATAAAGTAAATAAGCAGAATGTACTTGCATATTCATTCCTAAGCACATTTTATCCACTCAATCAATTAAGAGCATCTAAATACTCAAAACTGTTACAATAAATAAAATAATCTTGAAATTGAGTAATTTGAATAACTTTCAATGAATAAAACAGAAGCTGAAAATGAATTTTAAGCTTCTGTTTTATTCATATATTCTTCGTATTAAATCGGATCTTCATTTATGTAAATCTACCAACTTCTTAGCAAATTATTGGTGTCTGTCCACTTCTAGTTCTAACACTGTCCTACCATTTGAACACTTCATTAGCACATTCCCTAACATACTTTACAGTTATTTACTTCATGTTCACCCAAGAACAACCACTTGGCCCTTGGGTCTCCCCGTTCAACTGGAGCGCACGCAGCCGCGCGGGAGCCAGCGCCTCGCAGATCGACCTGTTTGCATCGTGTCGCGGGGAGACCCTCAGGCGCCGCCGCCGCAGTGGCCTGCGAACTTGGGCGCGCTCTTCGCTCCTCCCCGAAACGGCCCGGCCCGCGGGCGGCGCAGATAGGCCCCGACTATGGAGCAGCACGCCCGCAACGCCGCCCAGCCGCCTGCGCTTGCCGCTCCCTCTGACGCTTCTGAAGGCGCCACCCCACCTCCCCCCCCGTACCTTGCCCCATACTCACCCCTTACTTGCGCTTACATGCACTACACCATCACACGTGTTGAGAAAGCAGGGAGCTCAGAGCTTGTCCGGCTGGGTCACGCCCGCAGGCCGACTGGGCAAGTTCACCGGCAACTTCTGCGATCAAAACGTGGACTACCTTAGCCGTGCGCGTTCCCGGTTTCACTAATAAATCTATTCAGCCATCTCTACTGTTCACGGCGCTGCACAACGACGGCCACTGCCCACGCCGACCACGCATTTCAACCGACCTGTTTTTAACGATGGCCAACCCCAACCGCCGCCGGCCCTTTATGGCCTACTTTTTTGTGGCCTCATGTTTTACCGAACTGATTTCTAATCGCTCTAGTGTATTTCAGAAGAAATTAATTGAATACATTTATATGTTCAAGTAATTTTAGCGCAATAGTAGCCAACATATACTTCGTCATTCATATGAGGTATGACGATTCGTAATACATTTTAAAAACTGTGAAAGAGATAATAACTTGTAACCAGATATTCTAGTCCAATATAACTTGCATTAAACTGAATCATGAAAAGTCTTAAAATTTTGAAATAGGCTCCCATTTTTAATAAAAATAAGAATTTTAAGGAGAATTTTAAGACCTTGCCTAAGGGCTGCCCTCAGTGCGACTACTCACTGTAGATAGTAGGTAGAGCGTAGGCTCCCACCGCCTGAAAATGACTTGGAAGTGTAGGCATTTCAGCTTCACAAAAAGTTACGGTAGCCATTCATGAGGGCGTTTTAAATCTAATTAAATACGAGAAGAAAAATCCTGCTCAGCTTCTCCTTCCCCAAAACAGAACAATCACAGTTAGCTTCAAATCAAGAGTACGGTCTTCAATTCGGCTTTCTTATACATTGCTACACACGCACATTGCAGTGCAGGCACCCAGTAATTTCCTAGAGAGTAATTAATCAGAGTTTGGAGCCTGATCAGCGTTGCCACAGCCACTGCTAAGTCTCCCTTGCGCCCCGGGGGTTCTCGCCGGAAGGCCCGCCGCCACCGCTGCCATCTTCCCTTAGCTTCAGTCACAATCATTTCAGCAGCGCTCCTTCCCCGCAGGGGCGAGAGATCCGGCGCCTATCCGCAAGTCGGTTGGCTTATCTCCCCTTCCAGGGGTGACACCATCTTAGCCGGGACCAATTCTGACTTCTCTGACCAAGTCTGACTTGAAGCGTCTGACTTGTTTTTAGCCTTCTACCTTGTGTGCTAGAGCATCTATATGCAACTGTGTGTGTTATAAGGAAGAAGTGGGGACAAGGAAGAGAGAAGAAAAGGCACGCGTGGTTCGTGCCCCGTTTGTAAGGGCACTGCTGCGGCATTTGACTAGTATAGAGCGATCGGATATTCTGGTATTGATTGGATAAACCAAGGCAAACTACCAATCAGAGCAGTCGACTGCTAAAATTATCCTCCTAATAGTGGCTGAACTCGGGCTAGTAAAAAATTCTGACCTCAGCTTAACCGTCGCCTTCACCTCAGCCTAAGACCTCTTCAATTCACAGCAGCAAGTCATTGATGACTCAATATATCCGTCCCTTCATATGACCACCGTCCTTTTGCCCTGAACATAATCGTCACCTTCACCTGAATCCGTCACTTTCTCAAAAGCCTTGAAGTCATCGTCGGCTCTTCATCTGCGCTTGCTGCTCCGGTGCTCGCTGCCAGTCTCGCCCCGTGCCGCCGCCCTGCGCCCCCGGGGAAGTCGCCTGTCTCATCAGAGCGACGGCAGCCCCAGCGCACCCCGCGATCCCACCCCCACCGCCCCGGCGCTCGGCTGGCGGCTGCGGGAAACAAGCCCGGCCGGAAGAAGGATCATCCGCGGCGCCTCTAGTTCCGAAGACAGCCAACTTCCGGTCTCGTGGAAGTTTTCGGTTTGGAGATTAGAATCGCACTGCGCCAAGTTTGCGGAACGTCGTAAGTTCTTGATGAGAATGCGATACAATTAGGACAATATTATGGAAAAGGATTCATGAAGCAACATGGGTAACATAAACTTGTCAGTGTTTCAAACACTTAGACACAGGGAAATGACATCACACTAAAAATTGTGTTATTTTGGATAATAAAGTTCACGTTTTGCGTAGATTTTTTCTCGCAACCTCTCACTATTTAATAAGCAAAATTGTTTGTAAAAGATTCAATATCAAGTTGCTCAACAAGATTTTGAGAAAATATTGATTATAATTGAAATTGCTGTCTTTTCTTACTATATGAATAAAAAATGTAAAGGATTAATGTATTACAGAATCTTGAAATCATAAATCAACTACAAAAATTACAAGAACATTATTTAGTTAGGTTCTATACAATGTTCCGAGTTTGAGATTCACTCGTATATTTTAAAAAACTACTATTATATTTAAAATTAAACACATTTATTTATTGGTATTTCCAAACAATATATTCGTTTTAAGCATGATTGCTTAAAATACTTTCTATTATATTGATTCCTGCTAGTAAATTAAAATTAAAATGGGATTCTATGATTTGAATTTAATTGATTACTTAGAATATGGAAAATATTTGTCTTCAGAATTAACCGACGACGTACGTAAGTAACGACTGATCTATGAAACCGACGGCGAAGAATTTATTGTTTTATGAACGTTTTATTTTCTCGCGTGTAGCAGAAGCTAGCTTTTGTTTCTAGTACCTCCTTATCTCTTTCTAAACGACATCCACACTGTGCAGCGGATGCCGTGACCGCTTTTCACCTTTGAGGACCAACTGGGCTTTCGGAACTGTCTGGCAGGCAGTACATCGCCAGTAGTGGAACTTTTCTTATCATAGCAAAGGTTGTGAACTTGTTGGATTATTTCGGAGGGTGTTTCCTTTTGATCCTACTTTCTATGATACAGTTAATTAGTCAATAATACAACTTGCTAATGGTATTGACGTGATGGAGATCGTGACTGTTGCCGTTGAAAGTGGATACGACACGAATAACGAAGAGAAAGTACATAAAGAACAAGATGATGAAGTAGACGAAGGGAAACAGAAATATTTGAAGAAATAGCACCAGAGGAGGATGGAAACGTAAAATGTGAAATGAAAAGAAGAAGCGTTCCGACAAGAGATGGATTCTTCTCAGAGGAAACCTGTTACGAAATTGTGCTAGACACTTCAAAAAACCGTTAAATGATGTATTGCACATTTTATATTAATATATAAAATTAATATATTGCTATATATTAATGGATAATTTTCCTGTAACAACATATTTTGGTATTTAAATACAGTTTTTCAATGTAGCGAAAAATGTTTCAAATCCCTACTACGCGTACTTAGAAAATTCATTGTGAAGAACAAGGGTGGAACAAATACAACAAGAAAATAATTAACAAACCGGAAGAAACAAAAAAAACGAAGAAAACGGAAGTTCTCGGTGTCGTGCGGATCTTTCTCACCTTATCAATGAAATACATCAGACAGAGAAGTTCCTTCAATTAAATTGAAATAATGTTCCTTCAATTAAATTGAAATAATGAAGCATTCAAGAGTGGGGTCTTGGCAACTATTATTCTAATAGTTGTTCTAATTTTTAAGATCTTACAATGTATAACAGGAGAATGTGTCTGATCTTGTAGTAGATTAGATCTTCATGACTTGTAACACGTCTTTGTATTCAATTGTGACATGAAAAAAGTGGAGCAGTGAATATGTGCACTCCTAACCGCTTTTCGTTTGCATTCATTCCGCATTTTCTCTTTTTTTATACACAATTTACTTGCTACTTTCTCCTAGCAAAGAGTGAAAGGCTTATTTAATTAGTTTCTCACTTGTATACTGAAATTTAACGAGCAAACCGGAAACGCGGTATTGATAATGACATAATAGCGTCAATGGAGCATATTGTGACAAGCCTCTCACTTCAGGGACATTTCCTTTAAATACGCAATAGCTTGTTTATGAAGTATTCCCTTCATAATGCTGAAAAATACACTGTCACTACGTATTTCAACTTCTTCATACGTATTCTTTATTTTTTGTCAGGAGAAAGAAAGTGGAAAACAAAACAATATAAAATTAAGGATTTGAACATCTCTCTGGAAAGGTTAAATAAAATTCTTTCAGTTATGAAAATATGCTCGCGAAATTGAATTTAAATGTTCCTATTAGGTCCAGTTGAGTGACAGAATATTGCACAAACAAAGGGATTAAGAGACATTCCATTTTTACCATTATAAATAAATGAATAATGAACAAGGCATCGTTTTGTAAAGCAGCCTTACTTTGTAAGAAGAGAAAGTATACTAGTCGTGCGCAAAAAAATCATTTTCCATTATAACATTGTGAAATGTTTCTTAAAAGTATCTCCAAAGGTTTTGATTAAAATTTTCCCTGGAACACTGAAAAAAACGTTTTTAAAAAAGGCGCGAGTGTAATTTTCGTTAAAATCTCTGATTTTTCGAAAATTTCAAAAGTTTTGCTACAACAACAATATATCAGATATAGATTTGTTGAGTTGTTTGGCTGCGGTTGGCTGCAACTGACAGATGTATTTGTGAATGCTTTATAAATAAAAACGGTTTAAATAAAAAAGTTTTTTTTTAATTTTAGAAGACCCACGTCTCTTAGCTTCAAAACTTCTCTAACCTGAACACGGTCATTTCGCAATCGGATGGCACATTACTGGACCCTCATCTCCCCCTGGTCTTCCTTATTCTTCACATTCTTTCACAAAACATGTGGTGGCAAACGTGAATTTTATTCCAGCTGATCCACCACTCATAAAACGGGCATCAGTGGTTTCATCAGACAGCGAGTCAAAACATCCCGGCACCTCCGGGTGTCCCTGCTGCAGGAAACGGCACCAAAAGTTTATTATTCTGGCTCAGCCTACTACTTCTCGGCGATCAATAGGGCGGCGGCTGCGGCGACGGCATTTCGAAGTCAACCCGGCGCGACGCGCTGTTTTTCTTTCCCAGGAGGCGGCTCATGCGGAGAAGTTTTTCTTTGTTCGCCGCCGGGGGGGGGGAGGGCGCGGAGAGGATGCAGCGCTCCATAGCCGACGCAGACGCGCTAGACACACGTACACTAAGAGTATTCCGTGTGTCCGGCGTGTTTTCACTTTCAGCTTTTCAGCTACCCTTAGCTTTGTGTCAATTTAAATTTGGCATTTTTGTTACACATGGAGTATTTATCGATGAACATCAGGTGTGCGTTGATTTAGAAGATGCCACGGCTAAGAGTGATATTTTACTCCGAGTGTCGGCTATCCGTTTCTTAATTCTTTTTGACCATAGAGGTTTGGAGCTGTTTAACTCTGTTTGGCTGTAGGCCGTCGGTGTTTTTAATTTGTCCCAAAATTATCTGAGATGCCAGAGATTCAGTTGAACACACGATTCGATTAATTACGGTAATATCTAGATCTCTTCCTGGGGTCTGTACCATCTCATTTAAGACAGAGTTCGCTGTCTCTATCCACTCTTAGATTTATCACTTTCGTATATTCTCCTCAACGGCGCACGACATTAGAAGGGAGGTAGACGAATGATTTCTAGATCGCATCGGAGATTTCACATTCTATCCTTATTTTGTGATTCAGTGCCAGATGAATTTTCTCCAGTGACTGATATTTCATTTGGGATGTGATGAACCTTCAAGAGGACCATCGATTTTAGGAATATTTGATGCTTCTAAATGTTCATGTGGATAGTTCGATAAAAGGACATACTCCGCATTTCCCTGAGTGCCAGCAAGTTGTTCTGCTGTAAATTTTCCACTGCTGAGTACGTGCTTAAGATAAGTTTCATCATATATGTGGATGTACACAGAATAAATTAACCACAATTTCTACTTTATTTTAAGCTCTCTACTACAATTCGCAGATTGTTTTCATTCCAGTATCGGTTACAATCAAGGTATTATAAAAAGGAAAGGTATACTTTCAAAATTGTTACCCTTCTCGAAATGGTGCGCTGTTTACGACATTTGCATCATGTAAATTAATTTGAGACGTTGTTTTCGTTGTTTGTTTTTATTTTGGCATAAAGCTTTTTCGGCCGCTTGCGACCATCTTCAATGCTACAAATAATAGTATAATAATAAAATAAAATAATAATAAATAATATAATAATCAAGTATAGGATATTATTATAAATGAAATTAGAATTTTAGTGAAATAGAAAATTTGGAGTACATATAAACATAATTTTGAATAGAGAGTATTAATAAAAGAAGAAAATTAAATGAAATACAAATAATGTTGACAAATAAATTTAAATTTTAATAAATTGAGATGAGCAAATTGACATACCGATTCTGAGGCGGCTGGGGGCCTCGGTCCAACAAGACAGCGAGGGTGAAGGGCATTGCCCGATATTTAAACGTTTTTTAAATAAATTCCATTCCATTTGAATGGTTCAAATTCCATTTGAAATTTAAAAATATGTTTAATATTTGGAATTTTGCAAAATATTTAATATTCTAAGTTTTCAATTTTTTGAAAAAATTAAATTTTGAAAATTGAATATTTTTATAAACTCGATGAGGTAATTTTTTAAAAGTATTTATAAGCGTAATGGAATATTGTTTATTAGTCCAGAAAATAGTCAAAATGGGATATCGGTAACTTTAAAAAATATTGATTTTTTACGAATCAACAGACGCCTACAGACGTTGACTCATGCAACAGACGCCTTTCTTGCGATACTGGCCGTCAGTTTCTGTGGATGAAGCAGTAATTTAAGAATTTCTTGAGGTAGTGCAATTTCGCGGTTGTATTTTGTCATTAAATAATGGAGTTTTGATTCACGTTTTGACTGTTATTTTGAAATTTTTAGTCCCTGGAAACACTTTAAATAGATGTACTCGCTTACCTTAGAATTCCTAAATTTTCGTCATAATGCACTGCTCTAATGCCTTGCCGAATTTACTTTCAAGTCCGGTCAAAATTACATTTTCTTCTGCCAACATTTTAGTAAAAAAAAAGAGACGTTCTTTTATTTGCCTGAAAATGGATTATTTGTGTAGTTAAGCCTATATTAAATTTTTGAATTTACATGTACTTCACAAAATACGATCAATTGTTGTTCCGAATGTAGTACTTAATTTAAAAATTTCTGGTTTGTTTTGTTTAATACTTTGAATTGTGTATTTTATTCTTCCGTAAATAATTTTTTAAAAACATTTTTTATCATATGTTCTGTTGCTGCAAATTTTCGTTTTATTTTACTGTATGTCCAACTTCAAAAATGGTCAAAATTTGAAATTTCAATGTTTTGTCATCTGTTGAGTAAAGGAATCGACAAGTTTCTTAATAATATCTTAATTGTCTAATTTTTCAATGGACGTCGAAGGATCTTCAGTGTGAAAAAATTTGCAATAGCACTTTGTACTTTTTGAAATTTCTAAAGGGGATACCGTTTTTGTTGCAATTTTCTTTTCTTGGCTGAGTTTCTCTCCCCTATTGCTATTAAGCTCTTTTTTATCTTCTCTACATTCATTTCGCAGACACTTAACGAACTATCAGAATATGTTTAATTGTCATATCCTTGATTTCCATTGTTTTCACTGTATTCACTGGACGTTCCTCTACTTTTGTTAATGCCACGGCCAACCACTGATCTCGACGCTCTCCACTGAAAGATCTGAACTCGTGGCTCATTGCAATGTCGCAAGTGCAAAGTCGCTTTCACCACTGAGATCCGGGTTTGATTCCTGTCGAATCTCATGTGAAATTTGTTCGAACAAAACGAGTTCGGCTGCTTCACAAGGGCTAGTCCAACCCCTGTGAAGTGTCCTAAATCCTACCCCTATCCTTATTCCTTCCTAATTCTGGCCGCTTGGTAGTGACGCAGGAGCGCGCGGTAGGAGGCGCGTACGCGGAGATGCTACCTGGCGGTCCTCTTGACAACCGACTACGACGAGACGCGACAGACAATATTAACGGAGGATTACTCCATAAAAAACAAGCGCAGTAATGGGAGGATTACTCCCAGAAGCGCAAAGCGTTCAACGTCCCCCAAGGGGCTTGGAGACGCGTTGCGTCGAAGTAGACGCAACAAATTAAAAAAAAAATAACAAAAAGCCTTTTTGGCTCACTCACTTATTTTTCGTCATGAATCACAAATTCGCCAATCTAATGATTCCTCTAACTAACGTTTCACTTATAAATTGTGGTTTACGCGTCTTGGAGATTTTCTTTTCTTAAAATCGTGATCAGCAAGATTAAATGGATTGAGACATCTGTCGTATTTCATATGGTGATCGCCACTCATGTTGCACAGTATACACACGATTCACAGAACAAGCTCTAGCACTCTTCTCTTTATAAGATGCGTATTGCCACTGATGTTCAGAAAAAATTACTCATGTCCCTTGACAAGTGGTCTGTTGAATTTCAGGAGCAAGGTTAGGAGAGCATCTCCTCCCTAGGACGCAAAGGGACTCAGCAGTAAAATTCGATCCGCGAACTCGAGGAAAAGCAGTAGTAGAATTCGTTTCAATGTCACCCATCCATTATGGGTAGAGTGAACATATGAAATAGACATAACTCTTAAAAACCTAATAAGGCAGACGGTATTTCTTTTTATATAGTTCTTCAGTTTCTATAGTTCGATCAAGAACTGATCGAACACATTTCGTTAGTGCACGGGTAGGCAGAGCGCGCCCTCATACTTACAATTGAGTTTCTAGAACTGTATGTGTAATTTTTTTATCTCGTCGAGTGCATATAGAATTTTTTTTTTAATTTTACATTTTTTAAATGAAATATTTATTTTTTGAAAAATGTATTTACAGAGGTGTGAACTACATATTTATAAGTATTAAATGTGGTAAAAAAGTGGTTGGTGAAATGATATAATGGAGAATTAGTAGCAGCCTGTTCCAAATCCTTTCGCAGACAGAGAGCGGCCGCTTCACGGAATCGATGTATGTCGTTCTCATTATCAACCTCTTCACTTGGAAAGATTTCAATAGATTCTGAAGCTTTCTAGTCATTTTCGTGTTAAAGAGAATTTGAATAGACCCAAAGATATAGAGATTTTGAAGACGGTATATATTTGAACTATTTCACAATGCAGATATTCCCGGTCTTCTGTTTCAATATAAGTAGCGAGACTCCTTGCATGATATACACTTATTTCTCAATATTTACTGCATATCATTCGAGATATTTATGTACTAACATACTTGTTTTAATTTTCATGAAGGCGCTACAAGGTCGTTTTGAAGCAATCTCTGAATGAATGAATTTTGCAGTACTTGCATTTATAAAGCCTTATGTATCGTTGAAATGTCTTAGAATTGTTGATAATTGTGAGCACGATTACTGATTAATCAATGTTATTTAAATATCTTAAATATTTTGTAATATGACCACATTGTTCACATTTATATTATATTTCCATACCAATAATTTTATTTGATGAGGAAGGGTACTTTTATATAAATAAAAACAATATTGAAATTGTATTGAATAAATATAAAAAAATCAATATTTTAGGTCAGTACACTAAACGAGTCTCTTATCAGAAAAGAGGCTAGAATCTCTTATCAGAAAAAAATCATTGATAGTCGCAGTGTTCTTGCAAAGTCTGGTAAAGATTAACACAACACTAATGCGTAAAATAAATATTTTTCTCGTTAACTAAATATGCTCATTAATCCCACGAAAAATCGTTGATCATCTCTATGTTACTAGAACGCGTGCAATTAAAATTGCACCGTGCAATTAAAAAACCACACCTATCAAGCAAAATTCAGAAAAGAAGAGAAATCGTTTAATTATGAAACTATAACACAGACGTCGCCAAGGCATTTGCCGTCGGCCATGAAACATGAAGAAAAATAGATCACAGATTACGTACTTACAACAACTACATATACACAACGAATTAATAAAACTAAATTGGGGAAGTAAACGTTAAGCTAGCTGACTTATGGAACTACATAAAATATTTAACGTGAATAAATAAAAATTACAGGTGAAATAACTTTTACCTTTACTTATTATTTACATAAAAATTACATACATAACATTTACATTACATTTATTTACATACAATAAATATTACCCGTAAAACATCTTGCCTTAGGATTACGAATATAAAAAGTGTAAACGTCAGTTGTGTTTAACAGTTCTAAAAAGTATGCTATAGCGAAACTGTGAACTGAACTGTGAACTGCCTCTCAGAAGTGATTAGTTATTTTCCCAATATTTATACCTGTTGTATTCTCTCTCATATCTGTTTTTACTTTTCGTGGGTAGCAATGTTTGCATGACTTTGTCAGCTTCTAATATTTTATCCGTAATATGTTCAGTACCTTTCATTTGCAAACATTTCCTGGAAACAAAGACAATGCAAGACCCACTAAAATAAATGTTTTTCAGAAGGAATACTACGTCATGAAATGCATGCCGCGGGAGGAAAAGATGTGATGGAATATCTTAAAATTTGAACTATTAGTAAATGGAAACGAAAAAATATTGAACGTAACGTGTATAAAATGGGGAATAATTGCACTCATGGTATATAAGAAAACTCGCTTCTATCGTCGCTCGTTTTCTTGAAAATACTATTCATGCAATTGTCCCCCTCTTTACACACTTGTTACTATAAATAATATGTCTGTATATATGCCACGATCATTATTTTTCGCCTGTTGTGAAGAGAATTGATTCCTAATGTATTCTGCCAGAGGCCAGCAGCGGTGCGGCGTATCATACAGTAGCGCGGCTCCGTGTTAAATGCCCTATGACAACGCGTTGGTCAGCAACTGAAGCGTTCCGCACGGCGACAAAAGAACAGAACGCCGATTACATTCGATACTACAATTGTAACACACTGTCCGTAATACAGTTTTGCTAAATATGGCCAAACAGGAAATGGTTGTATATTTTAATTTACTCTCAAATATAAGTATACGACAGGTGATGGAAAATTTTTTAATTACTTTCAAGAAAAAAATATAAAGAATGTTGTTCATAGAAATTGAATAATGTCATGAGATATAACAATTTCTTTCTTTTCACTTAAATGTCAGAAAACAGTTTACCTAAGTACACAAATTATACAAATTAAAAACGAGATTCTGAATGCATGCAGAAATGCTGATTGAGAGAAGAAACTTTGTATCTAGACGATAAAATAAAAATGTGGTGATGATGATTGTTTATATTTTATTTTAGAGTACTTCAAATTATTTTCAAAACTACATCTAAAATATTTTCTATTTTTTTTACGAATAAAATATTAACATCCAAAATGCTGAATTTAAACTCTTTTGTCTTGCTTTTTCCTTGCTGAAGTAATTATCTATTAGTGAACATCAACAAATAGCAAATTCTTATTCTCATAAACGATTTCAGAATTATCTCCTTCATTTCAAAACAACCACTCACAAATTTTATTTCTGAGAGTTTGTGTAATAGCCCAGTAACAATATTTTACTGAGCAATTAATTTTCCAAACTCTGTCGTTAAAACTGCTTTACACGGTGACAGATATACATTAACACACATAATTTTGAAGTTCTTTGAACATTTTTACAACAAAAAATATTTTTGTCATATCTTCAGCTAGGTTCTCACTCAACTTTTTGCATTTTCCCAAAGATGTAACTTCATAACTGTCTTTTAATACAAAATCAAAAACATACTGCTTGGCATTCACTTCTACTAAATCCATATTTCGAATTCAGCCGCTGTCTGGAGGAGAATTCTAGAGGCCGATTGCTCTGATCAGTATTTTTCCGTGGTTTCTCCAATCAACACCAGGAGAATGCCGGAGCAGTACCCTATTCAGTGTACTTCAGCAAGGCCACTACAAAGAAAAATGGCTCTGATTTCACGCATGTGCGCGTTAATTCAAGATGGTGTTGGCTTCAGCTATCTGTAATTTTAATTTGACTTCACCAGGATGGTTAGCTGTATGCTGATAACTCATAAATTCTGCCAGAGGCCAGCAGCGATGCAGCAGAACAGCTACCTAATAGTTTGCTTAAGGTGAACACTGCTTGAGATGAACAAGTTCATTTTAATAGCAATGTAGGTACTGTAAAATAAACGAAAAAAAATTATAGTGTTTTATTAAAACTGAAACCAATTATATTAAAAATAATTATCTTAAACACCGTGGTTTATATGACATTGGGCTTTTTTCTCTTTCGCTAAGGTTGGATATGAAGAAAGCCCAGGAAAATTGGGCATTTTGCTGGTAAAAAATATATTTTCTTTAAGTTGGAATACTCATTGACTTATTTACTTCAACCATTTTTTTTAGATTGTTGACAATGGACGGCGGAGTGTTGAAATGCTTAACGCCTGCCGGCCGTTAAATGGTGCGTTTCGCACCTCTATTTGTTTTGGTTATGTGGATGTAACAGTATTATGATAGATTATTATGTATTATGAAAGAGATTAACTAAGTTTGATGCAAAAGAACACATTACTTGGCAACGGTTTCAAAACACATTTGAAAAATATACCGATGATTTAAAAACAATTTTTTCGAATTTTTCAATAATTTATTTCGTCAACATTTTGTAACATTTTTCGAAACTCGCATACAACACGTATGCCACCAGGTCACTAAAACATAGGATTATTTATTTTCATCATTTCGCAAACAAATGTTTCAAAACACTGACGAGCGTCAACCGCAGCGTTTTATTCCCTCCCACAGCGGAGAGCGGGAGTGGCAGATGCGTCGCAGTGACAGATTTACCTGCCGGGACTGACACCGCAGAGGGTGACTCGATGCAGAAAAATCCGCTGGGAGCGGGCATGGCGTGGCGGGGCAGGGCGGGGGGCGGCGGGGTGGGGTGGAGCGGGGCCGGAGCGCGGCGGGGCCGTTAACACGATGCACGCGCTGTCCAGGGCTCACGATTCGTAGAAAGAGCTCAATGAAGACTGTGGGACGAGCGCAAGTCGGAAAGTAATGACTCCCTTTTTTATGAGTATGTGATCAAATTGACCACAAAAGAGTAGAATCATTGTTGTTCCGTATGATTTTCAACCAACTTTTGGCCAACATTTTGGTTCTTATTTATGTCATTGGAAAAATAAAACATGAAATTCACTAGGAGTGGGGTCTGGTGAATAATGTGGATAAATAAGACATTCGTACTTGATATCCCGAATAGTCAGAACTTTCAAACATACTGTAAGCGGTCGGGCTTTGTCATGCTGTGACAATTCTTCGAAAGTCAGAAGTTCGCGTCGCTTACTCCTGATTGCAAGTCGAATGTGAGTTGCCAGCATGTAAATATGAATAACTCATGCCTCCGTGTCACTCCTTTTCCATGTAATGTTCAAATATTTATCCTTTAGCATCCCAGAAAAAAATGAGCATGACTTTCCCAGTAGCGCGTGTTGAGTGCGGAATTTCTTTGGTCACGGCGATGAACTGTGGCAACATTCAAGGTTTGACCATTTCGTTTCTTGTTTGTGATAGTCCAGCCAGGTTTCATCGCCAGTAACAATTTTTCCCAGTAATATAGCACATTCGTTGTGGAAACGACGAAAAATGCTTCACAAGCATCAATGCAACAATCTTCCAATTCGGCAGTCAACTGATGTGGCACCCATCTTGCACACACGTTATTGCATTGCAGTACATTGTGGACAAATTGTGTAGTATATCATCACTAATCTCCAACATTGTGGTTATTTCGTTCAGTTAAATGTCTGTTACCCCTCAGAAGCTCTTCCATTGACGCAATGTTCTTGTGCGTCATTATGTGGTGAGCCTGACCCGGTCGTGGGGATCTTCCACAGAAGTTAGGCTGATTTTCAACTTTCTACACCACTCATGCATTTTATGCAGCAACACACGACCCACCACACTGCGTTCTTATTCTGCGATGAAATTCTATTAGTTTCACACCTTCACTATCCATAAAACGCATCACAGATCGCTGCTCTATTGCGGTCTTGTTGATAGAGGAGCAGCTATCTTGCGAATATTGCTGCCTTCTCCTGCGTTGTAGCATCACTCGGCCAGCAGCAGGTCACTTTCTGAATCTCTGGGGCCACTACTGTGAACTACTGAAAAAATTGTATAACGTTTCGAAACGCTGTAGCGTTTTTAAGGTTTTCATTTGAATCTCCACCGTAAATTTATTAATTCAGCACTAATTAAAATTTACAATTGTTTAAGAACAAAAATATTAAGGTACACAGTGGTTAAAGATATGATAACTAACTCATCAATCTGAGTATATGTGATAATTAGAAAAATGTTTTTAAAAACCTTAGTGTCAAGGATCGTTGAGGAGAGAGGGGCTATCGTGACTTTAAAAAGTTGGTAGAGTGAGTTATGTTGTTTGATTGATTATGTCGTATTCTGAGCACATCATCTGCTTGGATCATTAGATCCGTCAGTGTATTGAATGCTTTTATCATGGGAAGTGGCAGGAAGTGGGTTGTCTTCCACCGCTGGATTCGACGCAGAGCTACACGTCGGCCTACAGCGGGTTTCCCCTAAAGAGGTATCTCTCACCAGCGGGGAATCGCCCAATTCGGAACATCGTCTAAGCTCCCGACATATGTACAAGGTGTGTTCAAAAAGAAACGGGAATTTTAATTTTTTTAGAAACACTGTAATTTATTCCTAAACAGCAATGTTGTCACCTTCAAAATAGTCACCAGTAGATAATATACACTTATGCCAGCGCTTCTTCCAATCGCCGAAACACTTCTGGAACTCGATCTGTGGGATAGCATTTAACTCTTTCAGCGATGCGCTTTTAATCTCATCTATGCTTGCAAAACGACGGCCCTTTAAGGTTCTTTTTATTTTTGGGAAAAGGAAATAGTCGCACGGGGCCAAATCTGGCGAATATGGAGGCTGGGGCATCATAACAGTGTTGTTTCTTGCCAAAAATTCACGAACAAGCAATGACGTGTGCGCAGGTGCATTATCGTGATGCAAAAATGTAAGGATAACCTTCACATTCGACCGCACCTGCCGAGCTTTTTTCGGTCTTGGCGATCCAGGATGCCTCCACTGGGACGACTGAACCTTAGTTTCCACGTCATACCCGAACACCCATGTTTCGTCACCTGTTATGACACGTTTTAGTACTTCTGCATCATTACTGATTTCATTTAGCGACTCCTGAGAAACTTCCATTCGCCGCTGTTTTTGTTCGAAATTCAACACCTTTGGCACAAATTTTGCTGTCACACGTTTCATATCCAAAACATCCGAAATTATTTCATGACATCAGCCAATTGATATGCCAACATCTTCAGCAACTTCTCTTACTGTAATTCGGCGATCGTTCATAATTATTTCTTGCACTTTTTCCACATTTTCAGCTGTTGTTGATGTGCTGGGGCGTCCAGAACGCTCGTCGTCTTCCACGTCTTCACGGCCATCTTGGAACTGTTTGTACCACTCATAAACCCTGTTTTGCTCATAGCAGATTCACCAAAAGTAGTTTTCAACTTTTCTAGAACTCTGTTACATTTTATTCCGTTCTTATAGCAAAATTTAATGCAAATCCTCTGATCCATTTTTTCAACTAATTAAAAATCGCCACTACTAGGCAAACACATGTAACCTTCTTCGCAACTGACGAAAGACTAACCATCCAACAGTGGAACTAGTGTACAGATTCACTCCAGATATGTTTACCAACACAAAAAAAACAATCTCGCGAACCAGACTATTACCACACTCGCAATAACAAAATTCCCGTTTCTTCCTGAACATCCCTTGTAGTATGTGTAAGTAGGTTGTCAAGATAAAACAGGGAAGAGGGGGAAATGATCACGCGCGATCCACGGCGCGGTTTTTAGAGAATTGCTCCGGTATTTGCTTGGTGTTGTTCGGGAAACCACGGAAAACTACGGATTAGAGCAGCCTGCCGCTGCAATCCTCCAAAGAATTGTAGCAGGTCAATTCCACCTTGCTGTCTCACTGAAATAAAAAATCCTACCACCTTCGGAACTCTTAACTCCCGGATAGAGGCGCTGCAAAGACATCAGTTGATGCTCTGAGCCACCCTTGCCGATTCACAGAATGTTTACCTTCGCCAATATGCTAAACGTATTGTTTGTCTAGTGTCATTTAACAGTCAATGCATGTAATAATTAATGTAACAGTAAATTTAGTAGTAAATTCAATGTATTGCTGGAAGGGACGGTATTAATCAATATCTGATTGTTTTTGTAACACTAAAAATTTGGTATTGTGTGGTCCCATTTTTGTCAGAACTGTATTCCGAAATTTGGCTTTATAATTGTTTTTTTTAATTTATTGTATGTTTCTTACTTTGTTTTTTTTTTTTTAATTAAGACAGTTGCTTTAATTTTAGGTTTTTTTTCGAGAAGAATTGTGTTTTTTTTAATTTAACTATTTAATGATTGTTTTTTGAGTTTTTTATGGTAAAGATGTGCCAAAATAACAAAACACGTTTTTATTTTGTTTTATATTCTCCATTCTCTATCTAATAACGAAATTTATTTCAGCATTTATGATAACGTAAAATGAGGTTTTCCATGTCCAGAACAATATTTGCTTGTAAATATGATAACATGTTCCAACGGAAAATACGATAGTATACAATGTTTTTTTCAAACGATGCATCAAAAAATAAAATGGGAAAACATTCGCGTCCGTAACGCGTTGAATGTACACACAAAAATTAATCCCTAGGTACATATTAACCAGTAGTAATGACGTTAATCTATTTATGAGAGAACCAAACGTTGTTGCATCCCCATGCACACATTTCTCTCATTCCAGGAAATGATCCTCTCATTCGTGGATTGGCAAAACCGGGATGTACAATACGCTCAATCAAAGCTACGGAGACCAACCACAATGGTCAAATAATTCGCAGGATATCGGGAAGCGTTTTGAGCGAATTTTAAATTACAAGTAATTCCATTTCATATTAGTATCACACTAATTCCGCCATTTGCGTCGTGTCGCAGTTTAATTGTATTTGATTTGACAGCTCGTGTATCGACACACTCAAGCGATAGGGATATTGCAAGTTTGAGGTGAGAACAAGAGGAGAAAAACTGAATAGAAATAGACGGTACATAATATTTTGGTGGTGTTAAAAAATGCGTTTTCTACCGCGACGAAATCATATGAAGACCTATGATATTCCATTTACAAAAGGTTTTGCGAAATTACAATAGGAAAGTAGTTCAAACTATTTAAAGAACTTACTTAGATGTTTTATATTTTGATATTCAATGTTGAAGGAATTAATAATTAATAAAATTATTACAAAGACAGTGCCAATTACATTTACATAATTTCTACGAATAAAATTATATACGCAAAAATTTAACGTCGGAAACTGCAAATGTTTAATAAAGTTTGAAATTAGACGTATAAAGTGTGGTGACGATCATTGTGACTTATCATGTCTTCATTGGCAACTGTAGGCAGGCCGACTATTAATTCCTAAAACTCCAAAAATATTTTGCTTAGGGTGAACAAAATTGAAAGATTGCTTACTTCCCCATTTTGAAGGGAAAATTGAAATGAAATTGACCTTAAATTTGATGGGCCAACGACGAGATTACTGACATATATCTTATGACCACTTAATTTGATCTTCAACAAACCTTGATATAAACGTTGAATTTTACAGACAGCAATAAAGTAGCTTTATAGCGGAGTTAATATTAAATTACCCGCAAGAGGTGCCAAAAGCTGCCCATGAGATTTGCGAAGGTGAGCTATCTTCGACCGCAAACTCTCAAACCAGGAGTTTATTAACTTGCACCGAGCCTCTCCCATATATTTTATTTAAGCAAATATTAATAAATCCATTTGCTTTATTTTCTATGTCACATTTTCATGACTTATTACGATTCCATTCTTTAAAACTATTTGAAGTATTAAAGAATTTTTTTGGGAATATAGAAATAGTTTTAATAGAGTATGCGATGTTTTTGCCATAGATTCTGTTACAGTAGAGTCGCAATAATTCAAGTTAATTACGGTTGAAGGTATCTCGGATTACGCGAAAAAGGGAAAATATAATACATAATGGAATTTTCAACTATAATGTAAAACGCAGTCGATTTCTCTTATATGCCAATTTCTCTTTAATCTCTTCAATAAACACAATTTCACTTGGCCTTCCCACTGAATTTTGTGGAAGAAAACTCATGAAAGAATACGAAAGTAACTTTCAAATAACAGTATGCCTAATGTAGGAACGGTCCGTTCAATGAACAATACAAATCAGCGCGAACCATTGACAAGGGAGCAGACAGAGTACCACCGATCAACGTACAAGTGACCTACGATGCAGTGTTGACAACCTGCCAAGAGCCAGCTCTAGATTATCGCCCGATTGTTAGTGCGACGTGGTTTTAAGCACCTACAGAAACTGATCGATTTTATTTCGTGGTATAGGAAACAATAACGGAGAAGATAGTGCAGATCATTTAAACTGGCATTGTTTTGTAGAGTTCGGTTGTGTAATTCAAAACCTCATTACGTTCCTTCCCAAGTACTTCATACATGATTTTTTGACTTCGGTCATCTTTGGTTTCTCAAATGGAATGATATATTTTCTCACTAGCAATGGATACATCATGAAAAGAGAAACCCAATTACGTATCATATGTTAGTATTTTGTTAGAAATTTAGTACAAAAATAGAGTTTCTGACCTGTGATTTTAAATTAAACGGACAATATTTCCCCTTGCAACTGTCGCCTTTAGGGGAGGTAGTCAACGCGGTGCCCAGCCCGTTACGGACGGCGCGGCGGAGCACGACGGCGCGCCGCGGAGCCGCCAAGCGAAGGCCATCTTCCCCAAAGGCGACAGTTGCAAGGGGAAATATTGTCCGTTTCATTTAAAATTACATGTCAGAAAGACTACTCTTCAACTAGAATGTCTATCAAATTACTGACATATGGTAGAGCATTAGATTCCTCTTTTTGTGATCTACTGATGAGAAAAATATGGAGTTCCATTTAAAAATTCAAAGATGATTAAATTTCTCCAAAACTAAAAAATATTTCGAACAATACCTCTATGGCATATTACTTTCACCATGATTGCTCATTGTTGAGAGAAAACTGCCTGTCGATACTGTGAACTATTTGAAGTTATAGGAGTGGCCCATAGTTGGTGAGACACCCGGTATATTCTACGTATCTCTCTCTCTCCCCCCTCGGCGTTACAACAAAAACGGACAATAATAGTTCTCATTCAATATCTAGATGGACACAGAACAATCATTCGTAGAGTTAATGTAAACATAATTAACGTTATACAAATGTAAAAAGTTGTTTTTTATTGTATGTCAAGAGCTCGAGGGAGGAAACAGAAATTCTGGTCTCATCTAAGAAGCGACATGGGAAGCTAGTAGAAAGGAAAAGCGAAATGTATGTGTGATTTTACGTTGTTCTTTCTTTGAGCGAAGTTACATCACTTGGAGAAATATCGAGCACAAAGCAGATAATAAAACAACCGTACGATAAAAGCTGCCAACAAAAAAAAATCGTCACCAAATCGCCAGTTGGACTTAGAAAGCACAAATCTATCAGTGCCTGTTTTGTCGCTGGAGATATTCAGCCAAGTCCACTCTCTAGAAGGCGGGCAGGCGGATGGACGGACAAGAACGTCGTCCTTGGGCGCGATCTCTGAAGATTCCTTTCTCCTCCGCTAGGTCGTTGCTTTTTCTGCGTTTTCTCCTCGCTGCTAATAGAGGGATTGAATCCTTGCAAGTGGGATTGTGCAGTGTCCTCTCCGCTGCTCGTCCAAGAGGCGAGACGCCGTCATGGTTGGCGACGGCCGCTCGCACCTGGATGTGGATGGCGCTCTCACCTAGAAGAAAGGTGCTGCGAGTGAATGGAGGGATGGATTCGCCCACACTCCCTTTTTCTCTTCACTACGTTTTAGATTTCACTGGACACTCTTTCGTTTTCTCTTGTTTTTTGGAAAGCAGTGCACGTGTCAAATTGTATTGTATAGTTAAAATGAAATTCAAAAAGTTTTTTCTGAAGAAAAGTTCTGTTTTAAAGCTTTCTTGGTGAATTTCTACGTGGATTTCAAGATGTGAATGGATGGGAATTTGGCGATTACTATGGCGTTTTCATCCCCCACCATTTTATTGTTTGTTGTGCTGAATAACACGATTTAATATAATTGGTGAATGAATTAAAATAAACATCGGTAAATTCACTGTCAACTTGCATTTCTATGGTGAGCAGATAACCATTATCGTTGATAAGGTGATCCGAGATGATTTTATAAAAGAGGTCTCAACAATTCACAAGTAAAATGATCGCGCATACTTTTCTGTCATGATTAGAGATGTGGTAAAAAATTTTATTCGATTGCAATGTGACTCAGGTGAGGCATTCCCTGGTATCCACGTACTCGCCCCACTGGCAGGAGTCTTCGTGAGCCATGAGGGAAGGACCTTATGGATCATCATTGCATCGTTTCACCCTACTCATGGCAGTGAGATCGGAATCGGGAATGAAAGACTGTGCTTGCTTTGCGACCTGTTATTTAAGGAATTACTGCGGTATCCGACGGAAATTCATCGACTGATTATTTCGTGTTTCCGGGCGCGTCAACAGCTCTGGCCATTAGTCCCATAAGTATAGTGCATGATTTTATTGCGGGAAGTGTGTGGGGAGGGTTCTTTCTGCTGAACGCTCAGATCAGAGCGCTGACCTACACGTCCAGGAAACTCTCATCCAGGAGACACCGCCTCAACAGGGGCAAGTTCTAAGCTCCCAACTGGTCTGCTGACGTGAATGGTAGCGGACTGCATGTATTTGTGTCTGTAAGTGAGGGGTGAGGTAGAACAAGAAAGAGGAAGGAGTTATAGCGCGCGGTCCGTGGCTCTTTTTTTAGGGTACCGCTCCTGCATTCGCCTGATATTAATCGGAGAAATCATGAAAAAATAACGTCAGAACAGCAGGCCGTAGAATTCTCCTCCAGACAGCCGCTGAACTCGACCTCCCTATCTAGCCAGTGTCAAAAATACCACACCCATCGGGACTCAAACCGTAGGACCTTCCAATCAGATTTTCTGCAGTGACATAATTTGATCCCGTGAGCCATAACAATGCGGGAACGTCCTATAAGACTCATACGCCACGTCACCCTAAAGCACCCTACGAAACACATACCGAGAATTTCCCTGAGTATCAAGAATGCCTTTCTCCACGGAAACGGCTTCCTAGAAGACGAAAGCAAGCCTTATAGGGTCGCAGCTGTGCGATGAGGCACTGCCTCCGGAGGGCGGCGACCGCACACGCGGTTTCTCGGGCGAAAGCCTCAAGAGCGGCTCCGATTACATTCTATTTACTCGGCCGCTCGCCGGCCGCCATCTGCGCCGAGAGAGAGCATCATTTGCACTAAGTGGGGGTTCGCGCTGATCTAATGGTGGCGGTCAAGGGCGTCGGTGATGGGACAGCGGCCACGCCACTGCCACGGTCACTGCCGCCCGACAGGAGCGGCTTTCTAAAGGGGCGTTGGCGGAAACGGGACCGCCGTCGTTGCAAGGCAGTTTGACAGTGCTCAACTATCATTCACACTCACAACAATTGAAGCAGAGCTCATTATCTTCGTAATGAGAATTGCTTCAGAAGGATTGAAACATTGTACCTGAATGATAATGGGTAACACAAATCTCAAAACTTTGCTTCATATATGTGTACACGTAGACATGGAATTGTTTGGAGATCACGCATAATGTTTCAAGATCACGTATAAGCAACTGCCGTCGCTTGCTCCTGGAGATAGAGCGGGAACCGATTGGGAAAGAAGGAATCGCGCGCTGCTCGAGGCCAGATTTAAGTTACTCCGACACTCGCCGGGAATGTACTAGAGAAAACCATGTAAACTGTTTACATCATTTGAACACTCTAATACTCAACCAGGGAGTCTTCCGACAAAGCTACTTAGCTACACCACTACGCTCTTTGGACAACTGTTCTCTGAGATGTCAAAAGAAGATTTGATGAAATTCTAGTATAATTCATAGTCGAAGAAAGTGCCTCTGCCCTAATGGAGCTCTCTAATGATGCATACGCGGAACTGAACCCTATTTTCTGATAGGTTCGTTGTCTTTGTAAGTAGGAGTAAATGAGTCAATGTAACGACTCAGAAAATACAACCTCAGCCTCAGCAAATTTGTGGTAATGAAGACAGCGAGAATTGCTTCAGATGAAAGTGTGTCTAGATGGTTACCGCTGATGCAAGTCAGTGATGACGCGATACTTTTCTTGATGGAACCAGTTCGATTTTTATTACGAATATTATTCGATTATTTGTACTTGAAAAACTGCAGCTGACTTGTATCATTGGGTTTATAAAAAACATTACCCGATCCTAAGAATTAAAATAGAAACAAAACGAGATGGAATTATCAAGGTTGAGGTTGTAGTTACGGCTGCTGATAAAGAAGACATCATAATTGGATTGAAACAAGCATGCGAATTGCCGATCAGAACCTCAACAATTTTCATCTGACCAGTGCCATCGCCAGATAAAACAGCTTAGCAGCCTTTTTTGTTGCAATGACGTGCGGTATAATGCAGCAGGTAAGTGGGTCTATAGATGTCATTGATCCAAAGCACTGCCACTGCCATTGTCCTTGCCATCCCAAGCGGCGCTTGCTAACGGCGTTTGCGGAACCGGTCGTGTTTTCTGACGGTACGTTGTATTTTCAAGTGAAGGTAAGTGAGACAGTGTGACGTCTGGGTATTATATGATGTTATTATATGGTACGTCTGGGTATTATTAAATGGGTGCCATTTTATATTCATGAACGAAAAGTTCAAAACATTGAAGTTAATCAATTAAGTGGACCTTTCTACTATAACTGTACCACGATTATTATTTGTCACTCACCGAAAAATAATTAACCTCGATGAAACTGTAAAACATTAATATTGGAAATTTTATTCTAGTAATTCTTTAATCATCACGGGAAAACACTTCAGCAAAATAAGAATGAGATATTCGAATTTGCAATTTTTAAAAGTTTTTCAATGTTGGAAAGGTTTTAATGAAATTTGGATTCGTACCATATTTATAGGTGAAACTTGCTCTACTCTAAGGGAAAAAATAAAAAAAATCACTCCTAGAAATTACGGCAATCGATTCTCGACCTTCTTATTGATAAGACAAAGCGATAGCTGCTCGTCTCTTTTGGGCCAGAGGGTATGTGCGTGCTAATATTTTAAATACAAATAGAAGGTAAGAATACTTCACGATTTTGAAATCAGCCAAATTAAAAAAAAAATATTGTACATAACGCGAGTTCAAGATCTAGTACTCAACTATATATTACATGTTAACAGTTATCTCGTGGCAAGTCGCTCGCCTTTCAACAAGAATGACCGGGTTCGATTCTCGTCGAATCTCAGGTGACATTGGTTCCAATAAACGAGTTTGGCTGTTTCAAAAGGGCTAGTTCAACCCCTGTGAAGTGTCCTAAACCCCATCCCAATCCGTATTCCTTCCCAATTCTGGCCGCTGGGAAGTGACGCAGGAGCGCGTAGTAGGAGGCGCGTACGCGGAGATGCTATCTGGCGGTCCTCTTTGACAACTGACTGCGACGAGACGTGACATGCTATGACAGTATTAATGGAGGATGACTCCGCAAGCGCACTGATTATCAGAGGATTACTCCCCAGCGCAAAGCACTCAGCTCCCTCCAAGGGGCTTGAAGACTCATTGCGTCAATTTAGATGCAGCAAATTAAAAAGAAAAAAGAAATAACGTTAATATGGTCGATGAAGTGCTATCTCAAAAAATATTTTAATTTTTCCAATTGAATGTCTCGGAAAAGCAGCATTGGTCCCAAAATCAAGTTTGTAAGAAATGATAAAAAATGGCCACCTTCCTAATTCAGCAAGATACATAAAACAATATATTTCACAAGTTAGAGTAAGATGCTGGGATTAGCGGAAACACTTTGGATATATGATGTTCTTCGAGAATCCTTGTTCTTCCAAAGTTTTCTTCGCTCGTTTTCTTTAGGACTTTAGGTCGAGTCGATATTATCCTCTGATGCATAAAAGTTCACACTACAAGATGGCAGCATTTATTCGCTTTTCTCAATTTTTGACTAATGCTGTTTTTTCGAGATACCCTTCAATTTTCGAAATTCCAGACGGATGGACAGACTGACACGCTGACAAACATGCTGAGTGTAAACTCACTTTTTGTAAGAAGGACCTACGAAACGTGAATTTTGTGAAAATTACTCATAGATGAAAGTAATTTACTACGTATATGAGCAAGAAAATTCAACTTTTTTGGCATTAGGGTCCCTCAAATTCTGATTTTCCGTCAAAAAATAGGCACTTATTCCTGCAGGTTAACTTTCTGTCACTTCTTAGTAGAAACAAGAAAGTAGAAATCAGAGTGGGTAACAGCATGCTTTGTGTGAAAAATCAGATTAGTCTTTGAAAACCTTTGAAAATCTGAATAAATTTATAAACAACAGTTTATGAATTTATTCAGGTTTTCAAGTCAACATTTTCCATAAATAAAATTTCATCCATTTTAAAAACTAACTTTTTTTTGAGAAATATTTAACGATTGACGGATTTGCTTCCAAAACGGCGTTTCTTTCAAGGGGTAAATACAGGGGTACTACTAACTATTTGAATTAAGAAGGACGAGTACGAAATATACCACAAATGCACACATACTTTTTCAGAATTTAAATTTATTTTAAGTAACAATTAGCATAACGTACGTACACTAAGTTTATTTTTATCATTTTCCAACCTTCGCGACCTCTAGTCCGCGAGAACCGGTCCAATTGATTGGAATTAATGATCCAGTTATCGCTTCGGCTTTCATTTTCCAATACTCGAGTAATGGAAGCCTTTCTCGTCATTCGCAGCATCGGTCACTGCCAGGATCGTTGCCTCCGCAGGGGTCCACGCCGTGCTTTCTAATCGGACCCGCGAAACCTGAGGTTTTGCTCGGGAGATCGCAACCGGCTCGCCCTCTGCGGCGCGAGGCCACATCGCTTGTCGCCACTCAGGTTTCTTTGGGCGCACCAAACTGAAAGAAGCTGCGACATTGCGCATGACACTTTCGAAAGAAAGGACCAAACAAATTGGCTACTCCATTTCTTGCGAAATATCATCATTTTTTTTAGATTCTGAGCCAGATCTTACAACCACTGTCTTATTCCTCCCAAGCAAACATGTGGCAGAATATCGCAGAGCTACGAAATGGCATATACAACCATCATTAGTGATTCCAACTACGAAAATTGGCACAGATAAATTGAGTTGTTTGCTCTCAAAATCATTATTAATCCAAGATAACGTTTGCATTTTTTTTATAAAGGGTACCCCAGGATAAGACGGTAAGAAGTTCCCCTAAACTACATGACATATGAGTGGTTACATTATAATTCTAACCTAAAAATAATATTTTTGAATGGTTTCTTAGTCCCGGTCCCACCACCGACACTCCTCTATTCTTGATTGATTGATTGATTTTTTCGTGTTTCCGGGCGCGTCAACTGCTTCGGTCATTAGTCCCGTTAGTGTAGTGCATGTTTTTTCTCGGGAGATGACAGTGATTTTCCCTCGCTGGATGGTGAGATACGGCACAGACCTACCGTCGGCTAGTGGGGTTTCCCCCTAACCAGGACTCTCCCACCAGCGGGGCACCGCCCCAGCCGGGACAAGCTCTAAGCTCCCGACGGGTCTCCCGGAATATGTGGTATGTGCATGGTGGTATGTGCATGGCAGAATATGGTGCATGTTAGTGTAAGGGGGAGAGGATAGGACAAGGAAGAGGAAGGAAAGATCGCGCGCTGTCCGTGGCCCGTTTGGTAGGGTACTGCTCCGGCATTTGCCTGGTGGTGATCGGAGAAACCACGGAAAACTACCGATCAGGCAGCCGACCGCTGGAATTCTCCAGACAGCGACTGAATCCCCTCTACAGACAGAAATGTGGTTTTTAATTTTTATTTTTCAGCAACTTAACACTATTTATCTGACTGAAAAAAATATTATAAATAAGAAAGCAGTTTATACTATCAGAAAAATATTTTTTGATATTTCCTCAGGTCCAAACTTAAACACAAAAAATTCTTTTGAAACAAAATAACAAAAAATAATTGTTATTGTGTCTTAGAACCATGTAACACGCTCGAAAAAACTCGAACGTACCTCTTAAAACACAAATTGTGAATTTCTTGATTGCTCTTCCGAAACGCGTAGTGAGTAAACGAGTATGAATGCATAAGTAAGGTAACAGGATAGGACAAGGCTGAGGAAGGAAAGGTGGTGTTCTGTCTGAGGCCCGATTGTTAAGGTACTGATCCAGCATTCGTCAGATATTGATAGTAGAAACAACGGAAAACTAACGAACTTCAGAGCAGCCGGTGCTAGAATTCCCGCAGAAGCTAATGTGTCAAGGACTGCAGGTCACTATAGTCCTCTGGCAGTTCGAGTATATGGTACAATCCCGCACAGTTCGAATTTTATCACGGAGGGAAGGGGTCACCCGTGGTAGCTACATGAGCATACCTTTCAATCACACACAGACACACATCACTGCAGCGCCTCTAACCGGGAGTCCTGACGGCGGCAGGATTTTTGACACTAGCTTTTCAGCTAGGTCGAATTCAGTCGCTGTCTGGAGGAGAATTCTAGCGGTCGGCTGCTCTGATCGGTAGTTTTCCGTTGTTTCTACAATCAACACCAGGCGAATGCCGGAGCAGTACCCTACGAAACGGGCCACGGACCGCGCGCGATCTTTCCTTCCTCTTCCTTGTCCTATCTTCTTCCCCTTACACTAACATGCACTACACTACCACATATTCCGGGAGACCGGTCGGGAGCTTAGAGCTTGTCCTGGCTGGGGCGGTGCCCCGCTGGTGGGAGAGTCCTGGTTAGGTGGAAACCCCAGTAGCCGACGGTAGGTCGGCGCCGGATCTCGCCATCCAGCGGGGGAAGATCACCGCCATCTCCCGAAAAAAAACATGCACTACACTAACGGGACTAATGACCAAAGCGGTTGACGCGCAGCGGTTGACGCGCCCGGAAACACGAAAAAGACAAACCAAACCAGAGACACACAGACACACACACACACACACACCGCGTACACATGTACACCATTGAAAGGAAGTCACATGCACTCTGATCACCGACTTCATGCCCTAGCGCCTCCTCCTCTGTGACGTCACCACAACCGCCGCATGCTCTCTCAGGTGAAGGGCGCGGATAGCGCGCTGCTCCCAATCAAAGAAGAAGGTGAAATGATTCGCTCGCTCTTCCGTCGCCTCGGACGCTCTTTGTCTCGCGAAGAAAGGCGCAGCGGTGGAGGCGGCGATTGTGGCGGCAACGGCGTGGGGGCGGCGGCGACTGCAGTGGCAGCGTCCGTGGCGGTGGAGTGGCGATCGTGGAGTTGGAAACAGACGCAACGGAGACGACAAACAACGCAATAATGGTTCATGACAGCTTGACAGTCCCGGGTTCGATTCCCGGCCGGTGCGAAAACGAAACTAAAACTTTCTAATACAAATTGTCTCAGTTTCTAAAGTTGTGTGACGAAAGAAAGCTGAGGCAGGCGAAATAAATTACGTTCGATGATGCCATATATCTGCCTTACCCGCAGGCGTGGATAATGAGTATAATGGGCTGGGAATACCGCTATCTGCCAAAAGTCAGATTAATATGACACTAAAATTCATAACACTACATATATTTTATATTAATGTATCTAGACATTAAAACTCGATTGAAATGCTAACCACCAACCTGTCCCTGATAACTCTTAAATTTAACTTATCAGCACAATTTAATCCAATGACATCCTCTAGTTAGGTCAACTGTTTAAAACTAGATATATCACTCGCGGACAGTGCTTTGCTCTTTCCAGAATACTACAGAAGTTCAAATAGTTCGATCCCCTTTGTTCTTCGGAACAGTTATGTGTTTTTAAGCAAATGAACAATTTCTGCATCTTCATAGAGGTGAAGCCTCTCTTTATAATTGTTCCTGAACCTTTTAATTTCCTCTTATGTCGTTGAAAATCTAAGATCTCTGTGGATATTAATGTTTTCGACATGCCAAGAAATCTTCACCATTTCATTCAGAACTTTTTTTTATTTACAAAAACCAAGCTTTCCCTTCTGCTCTCTCTTTCCAACTGCGTGACTACGATTGTTTCCGATTCCTATTAAGCCTTAAACCGGCCTGGATACAGTGAATCCCGGGCGACGTTGATGTATTGGTTGCGATGAAGTTGACGGACTGATTATTAGAAATTCCAGGCGCGTCAACTAATAAAGTCGTTTATCCTGAAATTATAGTGAATTGTTATTGCGAGAGGTGACGGATATCTTCCTCCTCTGAATGTCGAGATCCGGAACCGACCTACTCGTCACCTTGCGAGGTTTTCCCCAACCAGGTGACTCCCTCCAACGAGACATCGCCTCAACCGGGACACGATATAAGCTCTCGACTGGTCTCCCGGCATAACTCCCGGTAGTGTAGTACACGTAAGTGTAATTGTGTGAAAGTAAGAGGTGAATATAGGACAAAGAAGAGATCGCGCGCGATTCCAAATGCTCGTAACACTGGCTGCTCTGTGTGTGTGTGTGTGTGTGAGAGAGAGAGAGAGAGAGAGAGAGAGAGAGAGAGAGAGGTGCCTGAGGAAGAGGAGGGTCCGGCGAAGTGAATGACGGCGAGTGCAATGAGAGCGTTGATCTCTGGAGAAAGTACTTACGTGTGCTGCCCGACCAACGCTTTCAATAGCCAAAGGTCACCCAACGCTTAGGGTTATCGCTAGTGTATTGTTGAGAAGGAAAATGAATACGCAACAGTGTAAGCTACAACAAAGGGCGCAACTTGAAAGTCTATAGTTACTTTTAAGTTGAAAACTATGGGGAAAGGAGGTACTGGAGTTACAACTTGCAGAAAATAATACAACACATATTACAATGCAGCATTATGAACATAATTATATGAAGATAAGATCAAATTATTTCCATTTAACGTAATATAACATCAATGAATTAGAAGGAAATAGTTTTGTTAGATGTACTTAACAGAAGTTTCCTTTTTTAAAAATGTTTTTAAAATTTAACACACATCAGAAATATGACATAAAAGTTAGTTTATGTAATTATTGGGACTTACGATTAATTTGCGTTGACTTTCCAATTTGAATATTCATACCAATATCCAATTCAATTAGTTTGTTAACTTTTTTCTTAAATAGTGGAAAGCTTTCAATAACATTACAAATCGACAATATATATCAATTGTTGCATAGTAAATATATCGTATCAAATAAATATTACATAATAATATATATTACAGTCAATTTTATTCCTTTTCGGCATTATTGTTTTATTCACACGGAAATAAAATGTACGATTCTCTCAATGATTTCAAAAACGCCCTTTCCAACTGTGTCCAATTAACCGAGTAAATAACAAGAACAAGTTACCGGCTGAGTGGAAAAGCAACAATCTTTTCCGAGAAGGAAACTGCACAAGCACCCAAATCGTGACCAAAGAGAATAAGTTTAAGCGATCGTTGAGCATCGCGGCTCCGCTTTCTCTCGCGACTCAACATCACGGAAGGAGACGAGCGCCCGCACGAAGGTCGTGGAGCGGAGGCGAAATAAGAAAGTTAGGGCGTACGTGATAGGAAGAATTCATTTCCAACGATACCTCCTCGTTAATAGACATATTGCGTAGTGGTGGGAAGTGAATGATGAGCCCATAACGTGTGGTAAATCTAGTTCGAAGCAGGATAAGCGGGTAATTTTTAAATTAGTTCAGTACGAGCAAATGATTTTAAAGTATCTTCGATCGAATGTAAATACTTTTTTAATTTTCAATTGTAAAATATTCATGTAATTCTAACCTAAAAATAATTTTTTTGAATGGTTTCTTAGTCCCGGTCCCACCACCGACACTCCTCTATTCTTGATTGATTGATTGATTTTTTCGTGTTTCCGGGCGCGTCAACTGCTTCGGTCATTAGTCCCGTTAGTGTAGTGCATGTTTTTTCTCGGGAGATGACAGTGATTTTCCCTCGCTGGATGGTGAGATACGGCACTGACCTACCGTCGGCTAGTGGGGTTTCCCCCTAACTAGGACTCTCCCACCAGCGGGGCACCGCCCCTGCTGAGACAAGCTCTAAGCTCCCGACCGGCCTCCCTGAATATGTGGTAGTGTAGTGCATGTTAGTGTAAGGGGGAGAGGATAGGACAAGGAAGAGGAAGGAAAAATCGCGCGCTGTCCGTGGCCCATTTGGTAGGGTACTGCTCCGGCATTCGCCTGGTGTTGATCGAAGAAACCAAGGAAAACTACCGATCAGAGCAGCCGGCCGCTAGAATTCTCCTCCAGATAGCGACTGAATTAGACCTTGCTGAAAAGCTTGTGTCGAAAATCCTGCCGCCGTCAGGACTCGAACCTAGGACCTCCCGGTCAGAGGCGCTGAAGTGACATCAGTTGATGCATTGAGACATCGCTCCCGGTAGGAGTGTGTTAAGAAGTCTACAATTGCACAAGAGGCTGTTCAAGTGAATGCCCCGTTCACAAACCTTATATAGTACAAAGAGAGCTCCATATTTCTGGACGACCTACAATTCTTAGGAAATTAAGTTTGGACGCGCTACAAATACCTAAGTGGCTCCATCCCTTTTTGTATCCATCGATTATTTGGTATACCCCTTTAATATCCAAAACAGCACTTTGCAGAAATGATTATCATACAGGTTTACAACCCTTAATTCCCACGCATTTAAGCACTGTGCTTAAGTTTCTGGATGATAATGGATTTCTGTGTTATAAGTGACTGACATCACTAACCACCCAATCCCATATCACGTGTGTTTATGCAAAGGTCCATTTGAATCCTCTGGAAATTCTTTGAAATCCTGGTACTTTTGAGCTACAATTGTTGGACCATTTTCCCTCTCTTTCAGTCACGATTCACCGCCGAAATGTTACCATTGAGGTCAAGTTCACACACAGTATGTGCTACACAGAAAATGAAACATAAGACATATCAATACAGAAAATTATTGATAAATGATGAGAAAAGAAAAGAACATATCATCAAATAATGCGCTCAATTTAAATCACCTGTAATGTTGGAAAAGAGAACACTCACCCCAGAAGGTTGTTTGTAATATCGAAGATAATGCGATTTGCAAAACACCATCAAATTTATATCATTATTATATCAAATTCCCGTGCCACAATTGTGGATAAGTTAACATGATATTTTGCATTACTATTTTTGTGCTTTTGATAGTGTTTTCAAGATAGTATATATATTTTTAAGTTCTGACCCTATAAAAAGGTCTTTGAGTGTGTGTATTAATTCACTAACGAATAATCTGACACGAAAAAGTCTAGAGGTGCTAAACAGCACATATTTTCTCGGATTATTTCTAAATCGGCAATTTTCGGAACTTTAGAGAGTTCAACGAAAATGAGACTCACGTCATTCTACCAGGCATCCACTCATCTATCCGTAAACAAAAATTTAAAGATTTGGAGCGGATTTTGATAATATACTGTTTTTAAATTTGCAAAAATTTCAAGTGCAAATTGCGAGAAAACTACTTATTTTTTCAAAACGTTGTACAAGAACTATTTTAAAGAACTTATTTTTTAAAACAGATAATATCTGAGGTAAATTCTCTATCTTTAATTTTGTAGTTTTTAAATGCTAACGTTTTGCACTTTTCCTACAAAAGGAGAGAGTTCGTCGAAAAAATAGAACTAGCACTATATTTTGTTACGTCTGTTGTTAAATATGAAGAGAAAATTTAAAGAAAAATATGGAGTCGTTTTGAGAAAAAATGTTAAGTTTTTTAAACTGCCAATGTTTTGCACAAAATTAGAAGGAAACTCCTCGTATTTTTGATGTTTTGCCATCGATCGACTTTTCGGTATCATGGACCTACAAAACTTGGATTCTGGCTACTTAGTGTTGAAACCACAATGCAAACAACTAGAGGTGCTATAGAATGGCTCAGACTTTCTCGTAGTAAAGTGTTCTAATTTCCTTGCTGCGGACCGCCTTTACGGTGTTGCCCCATCCTCTTGACAGTTGCCATCTATCATCGCACAATGTACATTTTTTGACATTTTCTCAACTTTTCGGTTTCTTAATAGTAGATCCCAAATATATCTTCAATAATATTAAAGAATAGTAAAACCTAGTCCTAAATAGAAATTTTCATTGAATAATTTGAAGCCGTTTTTAAGAAAATAGCCATTAAGCCTTACTGTAAATGCTAAATTTGAAGCTCTTTTCACAGCAATCTACTGAGATTAGGAAAACTTCATTTAACCCTCAACTGGCGTTTTGATCCGCACTCGAATTTCGAAGTTGAATATCCTGCCTATTTTTCAAACGAGAACGTTGGCATCCTGTTTACCTTCAAATAATGTGCTTGTGTCAAATAGTGTGCTATGTTTTGATTTGAGAAATACTGTTACATTTCATGCAGTTGTTTTGCAGTGGTGTGAATGAACATGTTTGTTGGGGTAATAGCGGGACCACCATGCCAGTTCCGCAACTGTCTTTAGAATGGCGTTTCATAAAAAATTGTGTCTTGTGCTGACACGGACAATGATATCGCTATCACTAGATGGTTAGAGGAGGTGAAGAGTGATTATAGTGACACTGAAGATGTAAAAAATGGGTATGTTAGTCATAGCAAGAATTCTTGAAGATACTGGTATGTCAAATTGCCAAACCTCGCATGAACATCACTCTTGAACCTGTATCTAATCCGAGAGCTACCGGAAACCACTTCAATAATATAGAAAAAATCTATTCCCAGTCCTGAATGTAATTTAGAAGTAGCTAAGCGAATCAAGCGGTGCGCAATATGTTAGTAAAAATGACCGAAAAAGAAAAAAAAATTGAGATACATGTTACTGGTCAATGTGCCATGAATATCAGCCAAACATTTGTAAGGAGTGTTTACGAGTCTATTTATGCAGTCATGTTTATATTTTATCGTTAAAAATATATATCAGAAAATGATAATACGAAACAAAATAGATTTTAAACAATTATTGAAATTTTAAAATTATTTTGAAAATACATAAAAATGTAATTAAACAGAAATAGTTTAAAATTTCTTACAAATTTTCATAATGAAATGAAAAAAAGCGTGGAGTCAAAATAGTACCGCGACGTTGGTTATGTAACATAACCATACCACGCCAGTTGAGGGTTAAAGCCATTTGAAGCACTTCCACACACAAAAGCAATAATGTATACAAATCGATGGAAAGTATATGCATACAATAATGCATACGAATTACATTTGGTTCATTTTTGAAAAAAAAAATAATACACCAAAATGAGCTTTGCTTCATATTTAACAGTGCAGTTACAACTATCCGTTGCAACGGTTTGAAGAAAAAAATTGGAGTAATTGTTGAGAAAATGGCGTTAAGTGTTTCTGAAAATGTAGAATTTTGAGCTCATTTGTACAGAAAACGGTTGAGTTTTCGAGATATTTAAATAACATTATTTTTACTCATAAACTCGCACATTTACTCATCAATAAAATAATGTCAACGAATTGCCTCTAATGTAAATATTACCGACGTGAGAGACAGGCAAACAAATACATTTTTGTAATTATATTTCAAAAAATGTTTAGCATTTTTTATAAACACATTGTTTTTGTTATTTTTTAAAATTTCAAATATTGCACGCAGTATGGCACGAAATTTACTAAAGTTTTTTCAAAAATGTACTTGACAATAATGAAAGAACTAATTATGGACAAAGTTCAATTAGCGATGTCCATTGGAAACGTTTGAAAAAAAATTGGAGCAATTTTTGAGAAAATTACGTTCGAGCATTTCTGAAAATGCGGTTTCTGAAGACTGAAAGCAAAACGTCCGTCCGTCCAGGCGTCTGTCTGTCCATTGGTTTTTCGGCATCAAGTACTCACAAAACAGGGATTCTGGCTACAGGTGTTAGAGAATGTTTTTTCTTAGTTTAGCAACTGCATTTATCCGCTTTTTCGTTGTTACGGCCCGTCAATGAATTTTTGTCTGACGAAAATCCACCATTTTTTCGCGCAGCATTACATAACTTTCTATATACTATGAATATTACTCGGTATATACGTACGTATACGAGAAAATAACTAGAGGTGCTACAGAATGGCACAGACTTTCTAATTCCCATGGTGTGGACTGGTACTGTACAGTTTTGTCCTTCCTTCTTGCCAACTACCATCTAACGCCGCCCAAAGATGACTTTTCCGAAATTTTCTCAACTTTTCGGTTTCCAAATAGTAGAACCGAAATATTATTTTAAGAATATTAAAGAAGACTAAAAACCTGGTCCTAAATAGCAATTTTCATTTTTGTAATTTACTGTAAATGCGAAACTTGAAACTATTTTTCACAGGAATCTGTTTTTTCGAAAAACTTCATTTGAAGTAATTTGAAGAACTTCCACTCACAAATTGAATAATGTATAGAAAATGATGGAAATGTGCATTTAACGGCGTGAGAGATAATTGAAAAATTAGATTACAAATGAACTTTACGTCATATTGAGCAGTGCAATTGGAACTATCCGTTGGAAAATATTGAAGTAAAAATTTGGAGGCATTTTTTAGAAAATCCCGTTTCAGAGTTTCTGAAAATGCGAGAGTGTGCTCATTTTAACAGACAACAGTTGAGTTTTCTAGAAACATTTATTTGACATTATTTAAAGCACAACTACTCATAAGTATAATAATGTGATGAAATTGTCTCTAATGCTAATATTACCGACTTGAGGGACAAGTCAATATAATTACATTTTTATAATTTTTGAAAAAGACAAAAGCTAAAAAAATCAAAACAATAGAGCAATATGGCATTTATGTCATCTGATACATTGTATTTAACACTATTCATATCAAAAAATTAAAAAGAAACATTTTAGCGCCTTTTTTGAGAAAATCTTGTTTTAGTTATTTTTAAAATTGCAAATATTTCATTTACTATTGCATGAAAAATAATTTTTTTTAAAAAGATCTCCACGATCTTAATGAAAAACCTATTTAGAGCAAAAATTTCAGTTGTACAAAAAATCTGTCTTCAATTTTATAGTTGTAGGAAGACGCCGAAAAAATTCAAACTTTTGCAAATTTCGAAAATTCAGAGTTAACCTTAAAAATCGGACCTATGCCACCTTTATAAGTGTATTTTACTCCATTCTTACAAGAAATTGAAAGAAAAAATTTGGAGCCATTTTTGAGAAAATTTTGAAAATGTCCGGGGAGCTTCATGTAAAGAACCTCCAAGTTTCAAAGAATGTTTTTCAAAATTTTAAAGCTTCGACTAGAACCAGATGGACAGAAGGGTCTTCAATTTGGAAAAGATCGTACGTGTGGTTTAGGCGCTAGTTTTGTTCACATACGACAGACGGATGGTCGGACGGACGTTTTGCTTTCAATTGGTTTTTCGGCATCAACGACCTATAAAACAGAGATTCTGGGTACTCCACCAGTTAGGGGATTTTTTTCTTAATTTAGCAACTGGATTTATCCACTTTCTTGTTTGTAGGGCCCGGCAATGATTTTTCGCGCAGCATTAAATAACTTTCTCTATACTATGTATGTTACTCCGTACTACTTACGTATATGAGAAAGTAAAAAGAGATTATATACTTATCAGTACATATTAGTACTATGAGTATATTGAATACCAAGTTTTTGTACGTGATTAATTCGTTAGTCGTGTACTATTAATAGTCCAATATTTCGACAAGTGTAAACCCCGTGTGACCTGCGTTAAACCTTGTTCACAAATGAAGTTGAAATGAACAGCAATTTTTACGACGAAATTACTTTAGCGGCGGAGAAAGTTTGACTTTGGAAGAACTTCATTAACGTAACCTTCACACCGACAAAAATGACGCTCGACTTCTCAAAATCGAAAGTGCACCTCGCATTCGACGGAAGTTGCGTGAGTCAGCGCACGTGCAGATCTGAAGGGCCCAGGTCTTTTCCGAGCATGACGCGGCCAAACGGACAGGAAATGCCCCTCGGTCTCATTCATTTTGCCTCTGAACCACCAGTCATGATCCAATTTGTAGATCGGCACAACAAGCGTTTTTCATGTAAGAATGAGACTGAAGGATTCTGTTATTTCAGAAGGAAGTTTATCTCGTTCGTTTGCGTGTGTAACTTCGAGTCCGCTGATGAAACTTCGTATCTCGAATTCTGATTCCGAATGTGAGTGAATGAGTGAGCGAGCGAGATATACTATTAATACCGGGCGCGTCAACTACATAGTTCATCAGTCCCATATCTTGTGAACTTTATACTCCTACCTCTGGAGGGGTAGGAGTTCCTCACCCTCTGGAACGTGAAATCCGGCGCCGACATACCCGCCTGATTGATGTTTCGGAGCACTTCAACTGCTGCGGTCATTAGTTCCTTTGGTCACGGGAGATGGTGGTGTTCCATCCCCAAACTATGGTGAGATCCGACGCCGACATAAACGTCAGCTTGTCGTTTTTTCGTCCTCTAGGTATCTCCTCCTCCAAAACATACCCAGCCGAGGCAAACTCTAAACTTTCCGCTGCTCTTGGGTCACGTCCAATAGTGTAGCAGTAAGTATGTGTGTAACAGTTAGATAGAGTAATCTTAAATATTTGTCATTTAAATAAACCATAAAATTACATAATATCAAGGCAAATTAAAATACATGTTAAACTTAAATAATGGTTTCATAATACTCAAAAGATTTATTGAGTGCGAAGAAAATGGTCCGGTATCATTGATCCAATAAAATATCCACGGGAAGTCCAACTTTAGTTCGATACAGAGAAAGTGTTTTGCAAAAGTCTTTTTTAAACTAAAGTAATCAATCATTATAAGATCGCAGTCGCAGATGATTTCAAATACCATACACAGCAAGGTAGAGAAATTTCAGCATTCCAAACAGAGAAACAAGAAATGAAGAGGTCTTTAAAACAAACGACGATTATCAATCGTTGACTTTCACGCAATAACGTTTCACTTATCGGCGACGCGAGCCATCTAAAGTTAGCAGCGCCCAAAAACGAATCTCTTCCAAACTATATTAAAAATAAGGGCTAATTAAATGCTAATTAATGCTCTATTCCCAAATTTTCCGCTCATATAGTTTTCCCAAAATCGAAGGCTCAAATCCCAAAATTCCCCTCGGCAGAACGCTGTGCGCAAGGAAGAGAGACGCTCCTTCCCAACCATAGTAATTTATAATTCATACTCTACGCCAAAATGTGCCCTAAACAAATACTAAAAGAAAGCTATAATTAAAAAATTTACCGCTCACCGGTTAGTGTTAATAACATGGGTTCGAATCCCCAAAATGACCATCCGCAGAACGCTGTGCGCAAAGAAGAGAGACGCTCCTTCCAAACCATGGCAATTTATAATTACTACCTTACGCCAAACTTTGCCCTAAACAAATACTAAAAGTAATCTGTAATAACAGAATTTGCCGCTCACCGTTTAGTTAGAGTACCATGGGTTCGAATCCCCAAAATGACCATCCGCAGAACGCTGTGCGCAAAGAAGAGAGACGCTCCTTCCAAACCATGGCAATTTATAATTACTACCTTACGCCAAAATTCCAAACAAATACTAAAAGTAATCTGTTATAACAGAATTTGCCGCTCACCGTTTAGTTAGAGTACCATGGGCTCGAATCCCAAAATGAACCGCGGCCGAACGCTGTGCGGAAGGAAGAGCGACGCTACTTCAAACCATGGCAATTTATAATTACTACTTTACGCCAAAATGTGCCCTAAACAAATACTAAAAGTAATCTGTAATAACAGAATTTGCCGCTCACCGTTTAGTTAGAGTACCATGGGCTCGAATCCCAAAAATGAACCGCGGCCGAACGCTGTGCGGAAGGAAGAGCACGCTACTTCCAAACCATGGCAATTTATAATTACTACTTTACGCCAAAATGTGCCCTAAACAAATACTAAAAGTAATAAGAGACGCTCTTCCAAACCATGGCAATTTATAATTACTACTTTACGCCAAAATGTGCCCTATACAAATACTAAAAGTAATCTGTAATAACAGAATTTGCCGCTCACCATTTAGTTAGAGTACCTTGGGATCGAATCCCAAAAATGAACCGCAAGCCGAACGCTGTGCGGAAGGAAGAGAGACGCTGCTTCCAAACCATGGCAATTTATAATTACTACTTTACGCCAAAATGTGCCCTAAACAAATACTAAAAGTAATCTGTAATAACAGAATTTGCCGCTCACCATTTAGTTAGAGTACCTTGGGATCGAATCCCAAAAATGAACCGCAAGCCGAACGCTGTGCGGAAGGAAGAGAGACGCTGCTTCCAACCCATGGCAATTTATAATTACTACTTTACGCCAAAATGTGCCCTACACAAATACTAAAAGTAATATGTAATAACAGAATTTGCCGCTCACAGTTTAGTTAGAGTACCTTGGGATCGAATCCCAAAAATGAACCGCGACCGAACGCTGTGCGGAAGGAAGAGAGACGCTGCTTCAAACCCATGGCAATTTATAATTACTACTTTACGCCAAAATGTGCCCTACACAAATACTAAAAGTAATATGTAATAACAGAATTTGCCGCTCACAGTTTAGTTAGAGTACCTTGGGATCGAATCCCAAAAATGAACCGCGACCGAACGCTGTGCGGAAGGAAGAGAGACGCTGCTTCAACCCATGGCAATTTATAATTACTAGTTTACGCCAAACTCTGCCCTACACAAATACTAAAAGTAATCTGTAATAACAGAATTTGCCGCTCACCGTTTAGTTAGAGTACTTTGGGATCAGTATCCCAAAAGTGAACCGCGGCCGAACGCTGTGCGGAAGGAAGAGAGACGCTGCTTCCAAACCATGGCAATTTATAATTACTACTTTACGCCAAAATGTGCCCTACACAAATACTAAAAGTAATATGTAATAACAGAATTGGCCGCTCACCGTTTACTTAGAGTACCTTGGGATCGAATCCCAAAAATGAACCGCGGCCGAACGCTGTGCGGAAGGAAGAGAGACGCTGCTTCAAACCATGGCAATTTATAATTACTACTTTACGCCAAAATGTGCCCCAAACAAATACTAAAAGTAATCTGTAATAACAGAATTTGCCGCTCACCGTTTAGTTAGAGTACTTTGGGATCGAATCCCAAAAATGAACCGCGGCCGAACGCTGTGCGGAAGGAAGAGAGACGCTGCTTCCAAACCATGGCAATTTATAATTACTACTTTACGCCAAAATGTGCCCTAAACAAATACGAAAAGTAATCTGTAGTAACAGAATTTACCGCTCATCGTTTAGTTAGAGTACCTTGGGATCGAATCCCAAAAATGAACCGCGGCCGAACGCTGTGCGGAAGGAAGAGAGACGCTGCTTCCAAACCATGGCAATTTATAATTACTACTTTACGCCAAAATGTGCCCTACACAAATACTAAAAGTAATCTGTAATAACAGAATTTGCCGCTCACCGTTTAGTTAGAGTACCTTGGGATCGAATCCCAAAATGAACGTGGCCGAACGCTGTGCGGAAGGAAGAGAGACGCTGCTTCAAACCATGGCAATTTATAATTACTAGTTTACGCCAAACTGTGCCCTAAACAAATACTAAAATTAATCTGTAATACAGAATTTGCCGCTCACCGTTTAGTTAGAGTACCTTGGGATCGAATCCTAAAAATGAACCGCGGCCGAACGCTGTGCGGAAGGAAGAGAGATGCTGCTTCCAAACCATGGCAATTTATAATTACTACTTTACGCCAAAATGTCCCTAAACTAATACTAAAAATAATATGTAATAACAGAATTTGCCGCTCACCGTTTAGTTAGAGTACCATGGGCTCGAATCCCAAAATGAACCGCGGCCGAACGCTGTGCGGAAGGAAGAAGACGCTGCTTCAAACCATGGCAATTTATAATTACTACTTTACGCCAAAATGTGCCCTAAACAAATACTAAAAGTAATCTGTAATAACAGAATTTGCCGCTCACCGTTTGGTTAAGTACCTTGGGATCGAATCCCAAAAATGAACCGGCCGAACGCTGTGCGGAAGGAAGAGAGACGCTGCTTCCAAACCATGGCAATTTATAATTACTACTTTACGCCGAAATGTGCCCTACACAAATACTAAAATAATATGTAATAACAGAATTGGCCGCTCACAGTTTACTTAGAGTACCTTGAGGATCGAATCCCAAAATGAACCGCGGCCGAACGCTGTGCGGAAGGAAGAGAGACGCTGCTTCCAAACCATGGAAATTTATAATTACTACTTTACCCAAAATGTGCCCCAAACAAATACTAAAGTAATCTGTAATAACAGATTTGCCGCTCACCGTTTAGTTAGAGTACTTTGGGATCGAATCCGAAAAATGAACCGCGGCCGAACGCTGTGCGGAAGGAAGAGAGACGCTGCTTCAAACCATGGCAATTTATAATTACTACTTTACGCCAAAATGTGCCTAAACAAATACGAAAAGTAATCTGTAGTAACAGAATTTGCCGCTCACGTTTAGTTAGAGTACCTTGGGATCGAATCCCAAAAATGAACCGCGACCGAACGCTGTGCGGAAGGAAGAGAGACGCTGCTTCCAAACCATGGCAATTTATAATTACTACTTTACGCCAAAATGTGCCCTACACAAATACTAAAAGTAATCTGTAATAACAGAATTTGCATCGAATCCCAAAAAATGAACCGCGGCCGAACGCTGTGCGGAAGGAAGAGAGATGCTGCTTCCAAACCATGGCAATTTATAATTACTACTTTACGCCAAAATGTACCCTAAACTAATACTAAAAATAATATGTAATAACAGAATTTGCCGCTCACCGTTTAGTTAGAGTACCATGGGCTCGAATCCCAAAAATGAACCGCGGCCGAACGCTGTGCGGAAGGAAGAGAGACGCTGCTTCCAAACCATGGCAATTTATAATTACTACTTTACGCCAAAATGTGCCCTAAACAAATACTAAAGTAATCTGTAATAACAGAATTTGCCGCTCACCGTTTAGTTAGAGTACCTTGGGATCGAATCCCAAAATGAACCTGCGGCCGAACGCTGTGCGGAAGGAAGAGAGACGCTGCTTCCAAACCATGGCAATTTATAATTACTACTTTACGCCAAAATGTGCCCTAAACAAATACTAAAAGTAATCTGTAATAACAGAATTTGCCGCTCACCGTTTAGTTAGAGTACCTTGGGATAGAATCCCAAAATGAACCGCAGCAGAACGTTGTGCGCAAGGAAGAAAGACCTCCTTCAAACCATTGAAAATTTATAATACATACTCTACGCAAAAAGTGCCCTAAACAAATACTAAAAGTAATCTGTAATTTAAAAAGTACCGCTCACTGGTTAGAATGAATAACATGGTTCGAATCCCATAATGACCAAAGGCAGAACGCTGTGCGAAACGAAGAGAGACGCTCCTTCCAAACCATCGATATTTATAATTCATACTCTACGCAATAATTCTATTAAACGAATACTAAAAGTAATCTATAATTAAAAAATTTACCGCTTACCGGTTAGTGAGAATAACATGGGTTCGAATCCCCAAAATGACCCTCGGCAGAACGCTGTGCGCAACGAAGAGAGACGCTCCTCCCAAACCATCGCAAATCATAATTCATACTCTAGCCAAAAAACTATAATTAAAAATTTACCGCTTACCGGTTAGTGAGAATAACATGGGTTCGAATCCCCAAAATGAACCTCGGCAGAACGCTGTGCGTAAGGAAGAAACACGCTCCTTCCAAACCATTGCAATTTCTAATTCATACTCAACGCCAAAATGTACCATAGACCAATACTAAAAGTAATCTGTAATAAAAAAACTTACCGCTCACGGATTACTGTCAATAACATGGGTTCGAATCCCCAAACTGACCCTCGGCAGAACGCTGTGCACAAGGAAGAGATACGCTCCTTCCAAACCATGGCAATTTATAATTACTACTTTACGCCAAAATGTGCTCTAAACAAATATTAACAGTAATCTATAATAAAAAATTGCCGCTCACCGTTTAGTTTGAGTACCATGGACTCGAATCCCAAAAATAATCTCGGCACAACGCTGTGCGTAAGGAAAAATCCGCTCCTTCCAAACCATTGCAATTCATACTCAACGCCAAAATGTACCATAGAGCAATACTAAAAGTAATCTGTAATAAAGGAATTTGCCGCTCACTGTTTAGTTTGAGTACCATTGGCTTGAATCCCAAAAATGAACCTCGGCAGAACGCTGTGCGGAGGAGGAGAGACACTCCTTCCAAACCATAGTAATTTATAAATCATACTCTACGCCAAAATGTGCCCTAAACGAATACTAAAAGTAATCTATAATTAAAAAACTTACCGCTCACCGGTTAGTGTGAATAACATGGGTTCGAATCTCCAAAATAAAAGATGTGATAAAGAGTAAAGTGATAAAGAATGGAGAAACTTTGCCTTTTTACTCATAAAGAGTCTTCCCACGCATCCCAAACTTCCTTCTTGCACGATTGTATTGACATTGAACGCTAATAGACATTAACTATTCTAAAGCGAGGAAACAGAAGCCCAATGTTTAATTAAAATTAATTATTGAAACATGTTCAATTTACACCTATATATTTTTTAAGAAATTTTTTGAAGAACCAATATTAATACTATATATTATTAATATTAATAATTATTTAAAAATATTGATGAGGAAGTGCGCATTTTTATACTTTTTTTTTGCTTTTTTCGGCGACTTCCACTGGTAAGTCATTTTTTAACCTTTTCCCGTCGTTTTCATGAACTCGTATTTTTCGTTAGTTTCATCGATTTTAAGATCTTTTTAATGGTTCTTATTTTTAATAATATTATGAGATGCAACAAATGTTCTTCACAGAATTCCCCAGAAACCTATTCCACTTTTTCGATCAGAAATTGTAGTTTCAGCAGTTGTGTGTACGTAATTTACGGTCTTCCTGCTCGGTTCACCATCTGAGTCAGAATTCATGTCAATCAAAACATTTTGATCTTCCTCTTCTTCGAACCACATTAATATTTTCTCTTCCGCCATATGCTTTTCTACAAATAACAAAATGTAACTAACGGAAACTACCGCGAAAGTGTACAGAAAGATATATTTGCCAAATCTATGAATCATACCTTTATGATCTTACGTTTGATATAAAAAGAAAGAACACAACAAAGATGAGTTCTAAAACTTTTCTGATCTTCACGCAAGCACGAAACGAGCAAGACACCGGGAAAGAATCACCGGAAGAGAATTCTAAACATTCACTTCGATACTGTTGTCGCAATATAACGCCGTCGCTCGCTTGAGAAATTATCTCCCAGGACGCGCTGCGTTCATCAGCGCCTTGACAGATTGATTCCTTTCGCCGAACTGATAAGAATGACGATCGGATGGAGAGCTGAGGCATGGGAGAAGGCATTGCTACAGCGTTATCTCCCTGTGTTGAAAAATGTAGTTGCTACTGAAGTAAATGAAGAAATGTGAGATTTTTTCTCACAACGTGAGCAACGGCGGGTTAATATAATTGTTAGAATTAAAAACAAAACTTCTGCCTTTAACTTTATTCGCCTACTTTTTAATAATTCTCTGGAATGAAATATTTAAAACTTAGGTAGTGGAATTTATAAGAAATTGAAGAATACAATTTTCAACAAATTTCAATAACTTAACAACCACTACAAGTACATTTGGGCACTAAAATCAGTTTGGAAAGCGCATACGTACGAGTATACCAGTATATGATTAAATGAATGTGAATGGGACGATTGATGATTCATCGATGAAACGTTTTTTTGAATTGTCATTCGCAAACTTCCCTGAAGGGACTTATCCGTACTGTAATCTAATTTGCTTGTTTTATTATGCAATATTGAACCCTATGCGATCAGGAGTGATTCTCCTTGAATATTAATCATAAACAATCTAAGAACAAAATAAAATACGGGGTATATCTACAAGTCAGTATAGACTGTCTTTTTCAGTCGCTACAATGAGCAATATGTCATTAATGGAGCCCGGAAGTTTGGCAAAATGCCTTTTTGTTATTGTTACTATTTTATGACTTTTAACAATTGGAATCACTTAGTTGTACTTCTGTTTTTGTTTTAGTGGATTTTATTTTGTCTATTTTAGCGTCTGTTGCCTTTTTGCCATATTGCCTTATTTTTGCCTTTTTCTGCCCTTTTCCTCATTATTAGATTTCCTTTGCTTTTTACCTATTTTAACTTCTGATGCCTATTTTTGCCCTTTTCCTAATTATTTTGCTTACTTTTTCTCCTGGCACCGATCGCGATCAAGTTGGATTCATATACCTGTAAGTCTGGGCAACTCGCAGGCACGGTAGTGTATTTCTTTCTGTGAAGTAGACTCTGCGATAAAAATCTAAATGAAAAGGACGATGATCACAATCATTATTTTTATTTTTCATTGCAGTCATCAGTCTGTGTTCGCTCACGAGCAATCATATTCTACCCTTCATTATGGCCACCGACCCTTTGGGGACAGGTCAGTATGATTCTCACAATATTCAAAAGGGAGTTCACAATAGCATTTTGAAGAGACTGCGTCATGAGAAAAAGAAATTCGTAGGCACCATACCGCGTGGTCATGCGGAATCAAATTGCAAAGAAAAGATCGTATTGTTTCTTACGCGTGAAGTGATAATGTAAATTTTAGAGTTGAAATAATTTTACTTATTATTTTACAATCCTTTTTACATGCGAGTTTTCATTGTTTACATGCCTTCTACACCTCTACTTTAGCTACAATAAATGCCTTTTTTGAATGCCTATTTTAGTAAAAATAAATGCCATTTTGCCTGCCTATTTGAGGTAAAATAAATGCCTGAACTTCGGGCTCTAGTCATTAAGATACATTAATTTAAAGAGGACAGAAGAGTAATGAAAGATTCCGTGCTCATTTCGAGCGGTCCGAAACATTGGTGTGACAATATATGAAATGAAATTGTTCAAATTTTTATAAGTTGTTGTTGTTGTTGTTGTTGTTATTATTATTTTATTATTATTATTATTATTCCAAATTTTTCACTTTCTGCATTATGCGCAAAAACATTCACCTGAGCATTGCTGGCAAAAACATTCACCTGAGCATTGCTGGTCTAGGCTCGGTCGATCTCGCAAAGACTAGACACGAATAAATGTTACTCTGAATGACAATTCAATCAATCGTTTCCCCAACAGTCGTACATCCCAGGAATCGTCTTACTATACCGGCCTTGAAACACTGTCTGAGTGTCTCGTGGAGTGACGGGGGGGGGGCGAGGAGGCGATGAACTGTTGAATTAGTTTGACAGATGACCTTGAAACCTACATGGTCTGTGAGAAACGCACCACTATTCGGTATCCACACTAAACCGTTTCTTACCATGAGGCTGCCAACCGGAAATCGCTTGACGGTACAGCGAATGGGACAACAAAACTCAACTTATACAGCTCCTCAATGTCAGTTACAGTCTAGTCAGAATACTATGTGTTGGCACAGTTCTATTAATCTCTCCATTAAGCCAGCGTAAAATTAGAAGTTACATTTCAGAATTTAAAGACGAAGATTTAAAAACAGACAAAATACTATTTTACCATAGTCATTTTTTATCTTATTAAGTCCACACTTAACTCCATATTTTGATGGAAATAACTTCATACAGTATGTATTTACATATTTCATATATTTTTAGTCCATATAAATTCGTTCCCTGTCAATAAGTAACATTATATATTAATGCACACGTAATGCTTCTACACTTACAATTTGCAATAACATACACCTTTCTCTAAGGTTATTCAATTTTGATGTTTATTCGGCCGTAAGAACGTATGTTAATTGTTTTTCTTTGTACATCCCTGAATGTTTGAATAAAAATGGTTTAGAAGGAGCGTCTCTCTTCTTTGCGCACAGCGTTCTGCGGATGGTCATTTGGGATTCAGAACCCATGTTATTAACACTAACCGGTGAGCGTAAATTTTTAATTATAGCTTTCTTTTAGTATTTGTTTAGGCACATTTTGGCGAAGAGTATGAATTATAAATTACTATGGTTGGGAAGGAGCGTCTCTCTTCCTTGCACAGCGTTCTGCCGAGGAATTTTGGGATTTGAGCCTTCGATTTTGGGAAAACTATAGGAGCGGAAAATTTGGGAATAGAGCACTTAATTAGCATTTAATTAGCCCTTATTTTTGAATATAGTTTGGAGGAGATTCGTTTCTGGGCGCTGCTAGCTTTAGACTAAAGCTAGCAGCGCCCACGATTTTGGGAAAACTATAAGAGCGGAAAATTCGGGAATAGAGCACTTAATTAGCATTTAATTAGCCGTTAATTTTGGATATAGTTTGGTAGAGATTCGTTTTTGGGCGCTGCTAACTTTAGATGGCTGGCGACGCGAGCGCTGTGAAGGTTCTCAATGTGTCAATTAAACTCTATGACTGTTCGTGCGGTGGAAGTGATTCGGTAGCAAGGAAGAACATCAATCAAAATGACTGCAAAAACTAGTCAATGCAGGGACATCCTTTAAAGTGCTTCAATTCATTAGAGCTTTGAGGCAAGTAGGAACAGCTAGAAGGTTCTATTACGTTCGTGGTTTTTTCCTAATAGTTCATGTAGAACTCTTTTCTATTATCGAATGGCGGTTGGTGTGTACACCACGAGTCAATGTAACGAAAACATGAAATGCAGGTTTGCTTTCTCTTGAAATAATATTTAAAGCAACCTGAGACAACACCAGAGCAGTAAATGAGAAGTTAACGTAGGCCCCCTTGCGTGTATTAAATATAGGACACATCAACAGTAGAATAATTGTATGGTTCTTTCACAGAGTACAATAATTGCTTACTATTTTAAATTATGTAACCTACCTTTAATAATATCTTTTGAAATTTTAAGTACCTTAATAAATTTTCTGGGCATTTGTCTTGACAAAAAATAACAAATATTAACATTATACAAAGAATTAACAGTAAATATTTCGGGTTGAAATTCCTACAATACGTGTCGACAGTCAACCCGGGTAAGGCAAAAATGGTGGAGTACGTCTAGCAACGATTCCATTCCTCTTTCTGCAATCAACACCAAGCGAAAGCCGGAGCAGTACCCTACCAAAGGGGCCACGGACCGCGCGCGATCTGTCCTTCCTCTTCCTTGTCCTATCCTATTCCCTTACACACTCACTTACACTAACATGCACTACACTACCACATATTCCGGGAGACCGGTCGGGAGCTTAGAGCTTGTCCCGGCTTGGACGGTGCCCCGCTGGTGGGAGAGTCCTGGTTAGGGGAAACCCCACTAGCCGACGGTAGGTCGGCGCCGGATCTCGCCATCCAGCGAGGAAGACAACCGGCACCTCCCGAGCAAAAAACACTCACTACACTTACGGGACTAATGACTTTCATAGTTGACGTGCCCGGAATCACTAGCAATCAATCATTGAAAGAATTAAAGGCAAGCGAAAGTCTGAAAAGAAATTGAAAATCACCTTTTTACAATCAATACTACTTACTATACTTACAATCAATACTACTTAACGTATTTTACTACAATACAATGGATTAAAAACACGTTAAGTAATTTTCATCAATATTCTTACATTGTAAGTTATTTAACAATGTTGAAAAAGGTTTATTTATTAATATCTCTAATAATTTAAATATGGACGTGCAGAATGTTTTCAAATAAGCAAAGAAAAAACTATATAAGGCAGAAAATTTACATTCCGGAATTATTTTATATATATAATTCCGGAATGTAAACTTTCAGCTTTGTATAGTATTTTCTTTGCTTATATATTTATATATTTCTTTGAATATATGCTTATATATTCCTTTACTAAAGCAAAATATATTGGTTAACGGAAAATAATTCGTTTCGTACCGATTAAGTTTCATGCAAATTTGAATACAAGGCATACACGCAAGTGTAACCGCCCATATGTCGGTTTCATTGATTTTTGAGAAGCACCCGAGAACGTCAAGACAAGTTGCAATTATAGTGTTACCGAATTGCAAGAGATCGCGCCAGCAGTAAATGGTATCCCTTGCGAGAATTTATTAAAGTTTCTGAACGCACTCGCGTAGAATGGAGCGACAACCAATCAAAAATCACCCTTGAAAATAGCTCGGCCGGTCACCGGCGACCGAGACCCCAACCGGCTGCGAAGCTCGAGCGCGTGGTCTCGAGAGAAAGGGAGGCGAACGAGCCGGTAAAAATCCGGGAGAATGCAACCTCTAGTTAGGAACATAGGCTATTGAAGTAAAGCGTACAAAAAAAGGTATTTAATGATGGTAGAATTGGAAACAAGTCATTTCAAATCTCATAACTTTCCAACAATTTACTATACGTTTTGGTTCATTTGTTGATCCTACAAGAGAATGCAGTTGTTACTACTGGTTTTTTATATAACTTTCCAACTGGACTGAAATATTGAATTTTTGTTTCCACCAAACTCCAGCTCTACTCTTCAACCACCAGTACCTGCAAGGGGCTTCCTCAACTATTCCAATTATCAAATCACGGTCTCGCCGTACACCAAACGAAGAAAAGGTGTTCTCTCCAGGAGGCACGTGAAAGTGTTAGAAATTCTGGGAAAACAATCGCCGCTCGACGGCCTGCTGCGGAGCGCGACTACCGGCAAGGAAAGGTCCATTAACTTTACAGCAACAATAAAGCCTTTCTCCAAAGAGTAAACAAATGGGTCGGCGCTGCGAGGGGAGGTCGAGGCTTGTGAAGGCCAGAGACGGGCAGATGGGGCGGACGAGGAGGGACGGGGTGAGCGAGGACGGCGGCGGCGAAAGTCGCGGGGTCACGCCGTTGGCGGCTGGACCCAGCCGTCAGAGACAGGCACCTGCTAAAAATCACAGGGCTTCTTCTGGTTCTCTCCTGGTGCGACGGGGGAAAAGTGAGGAAACTATGTTGGCGAAAATGTTTCGGGAGGCAAACACTTCAGTGAAGATCAAAATACAGGAGGAAAAAAATATACGAAAGAAATGATATCCTACTACCTTTACCCTTTCTTCTGCTCTTAATTTTCCCTTTAGTCATGATTTTCACCTCCTTTCTCGGAGGTTTTTGTACAAAAACCGATGAAATACTGTTTGGTATATCGTTTTCCTCTACATCACATTTATGAGCAGTATGCCCCTGGAGATTTATCGATCTACTTTCAGACCATATTTATAGTTACTCTATGTCTACAAATTAGTGACTGTATAATACGGAGCACGTCAGTGTCATCAAGACGCAAACGAAGATATTAGGACATTTCCGTTGGTATACCAGAGGCGTAATTAACGTTGAGATTCTTTCGTAAAATCCTCAGCGTCGTCCTTGCCACGCAAATCCAACATGATTAGTAATTTATTCTTCTAAAAGGCTATCATCCTTACATTTACATTTTTTATTGTGTATACAATTACGTAATGCATCAAAATTCGATTTGGAGAAAAATCCATTTTGATAAATTTTTGAATTTGAGAAAAACCTATTTCGAAATTTCCATAAAATTACTCATATGGGTTCGCTGATACCAAACAAGATTATTCCTTTCGTTTTGCCGGATCTGTGTCTCCACCGAAATCTTCAGCACGATTTTGCCCTAAATGAATATTTCCTTATCAGTCTGATCGAATTCCACGTCGAGCGAATTGGAAATAGGCATTTTAAGTTTTGGAAATAGTAATATAGTCTTGGCAAATAAAAACAGAAAAGTATATCCCCCATACCATTTGGCCATACGCATTTGGCCATTGTGAGGATTATAATTGTCAATTATCAAACTTGTAAGTCTGAGATTGTTTTCTAGAGAATTTTTTTTTCTAGGTGTAATCGTTTCATTTCTCTATGGCATTTTTCTTGCAATATAAATAATGTAAATATTACATTGTAGGGGAGCAAAACCGATGACAAGCTCGAAACATTACAACTTAAAATGTATTTTTAAGGATATCAACTCAAGAATCTCAGGATTACATTTTTAAAGTTCAGCCTCACAATTAGTTGTTTTTTCAAGGACTTTTGAATTGCCCTCCCCCTTCTTCTGAAATTCTGTATAAATTCGCCCCTGCTCTTATCCCGAGAAAAGTGTAGCAGCAGGCGACAGGAGGAGGACGTGGAGAGCCCTCGTAGCGCCCAGCGGCAGCGAAGGCGTGGGCGGAGCGGCGGGACGAGGCGAGCGCTGGGGCGGGAGGACGGCAAGCGAGAAAAGAGAAAATACAAAAATAGAAAATAGGTTAGACGAAGAAAGATAATGGAATTGTCAGCGAGAGAGAAAGCGAGAAAAAAAGGAAGAGAGAATAAAAGAAACGAGAGAAGAAATGAGAAAAGAGCATAGAACAAGACAAGTCGGAACGGGCCGAGGCAAGGCGGTTGGGGATGGCGGGGACCAAAGGGAGTGAGGGCTCTCGGGCGCCCGCGGTGGGCCTAGGAGGCCCTCAAGGGCCCTCCCCTGTAATTGGCGCCCCGCGCGACGCCTCGTCCGCCGCGCCGCCCGCAGTCCGTCAGGCGGCCCGACGGCCTTCCCCCTTGGGCGGCGAACAAACCAATTCGCTTCGCTTCTTGTCGCGGGATCCTGCTTAACCGCTCATCATGCCACCAGACTCAATCATTTTTCTCAAATATTATTGAGTGAAGCAGTTATAGTTTTGAAACGTAATTCACCTTTTCTCTCTTAATGTACATAAAGTACAGTTATTAAAAACAGAACGGAAGATCTTTCTAAAGGGGAAACGCATTCACCGCAAATATAAAGTGAATATTAGAATTAATAGTGTCCGTGTTATAAATACATGTTCATTCACTTTAGAAATGTGAAAAAGATTCCCATTTCTAATTTTTCTTCCTAACATTGAGCAATCTCGCACCCTAAAACGTGTTTAACTGAGAGGATAGACGTTACTATTGCATTAGGAAATAATTTACGAGGGATCGGTTTTGTAATTTCTGAAGTGAAACAGTAGAGAAGAAATAAAGTGTCTATCTCATCAACATTCGTTATAAAACATCGCTTATTAAAAGACTCAAGTATCAAATAAATGCACTGAATCTAATACAAATCATATTGGGTATTTTCTCCTCAACATTATTAACCATGTCAACATATAACGCATCTCGTGATTGATATTGAATTTAAAACATTATTGAAGATTATAAATCTTTGATCCCGGTGAATAAGCAGATAAGTCATAAACACTGAATTTTACAAGAGAGCAAAAAACAATGTGTAAATGAATGAAATCAAGGATTAATGATATTCAAACGAAGGTTATATTCAAACAAAACTATTTTTGTGTAGGTTTTGTTTGAATATCATAATCCCTTATTTATAGCATTAGTTTAAACAGTTTTTGCTCCCCTTAAAATTAAGTTTTTTTCAGTTATCAGCTTATTCACCGGGATCAAAGAAATATTTCTAGAACTATTCTATTAGAAAAAAACGTTAAGTAATCATGCTATCAAAATCGACCACCCTGCCTTCGCGTCGCCGCCTGTCCATCACGCGGGGTTAGACCCTACAGTTTGATGTAATTTTCTGTATTGGACGATACCATATATTTAATATTTACTTTTAATTATGACCTTGCAAACCATGAATAAAACTTTAACACGAACAAACCCGCCGGAGGCGCCACATTATGCTATTGGGGAAATAATACAGACTACCTATGTATGAAACTCCCACGTGGTCTACAACACCACGTCGTCTTTGCTTCATCAGGGGGACAAGTCCCCGGGGTGGGCACCTCTGCCTTTTCGGCTTCTATCCTCAGCCTCCACCGACGCGCAAAATGCCGACGGACTGATCCCGCCGGAACGCAGCTTGCCCTCACGGCCACCTCCCCATACAATGCCTGGGTAAGAGTAACATCCCCTGAATATACAAAGCCTACACCGAGTTTGTGATGTAGTGTCATGGCTCCGAGGGTAGTCCTAGGCAACGACGTAATTTGCACATGGTCAGTTGTTTGGATGTGTTGTTCTGTTGTAATTCGAAAGCTTTGAAGATTCTAGGAAGATCATTCCAATCGGTGAAGATAGTCGGAATTAATTTTAAGTGCCAACACATCAGTGATGTTTCTTCAAAAAAAAAAAAAAAATATAGATGTGCTGTACTGTCATAGTTCCTTTATATCTATTTATTTATATAAATCCTTACAACCACTTTTAAACTCTTATTAAACTCTTAAAAGGAAATTATTCAAATTAACAAACCCGTTCATAATAATTCATTGTTTTCTTTCTAAATGTGGGTTGCGAAGCACAATTCAACAATTGTTTTAAGGTCGTGAGCACTCGAATCAATCCTATACAGGAAATCGAAACAAAAATTATTACTGCTTCGGGAAGAGGTATAAAATTTAATTACTCTTTATTTGCTAGGATATTACCATCTAGAATAATAACTCCATAAAATTTCTATTATGAATCCGAATAAATTTGGTTGGATTTACTCCTTATAAAGAATACATCTTCCCTTCATTCAACACTGGGAGCGGTAGCTCAGTGCATCAACTGATGTCACTGCAGCGCCTCTGACCGGGAACGCCTGGGTTCCTTTTTTTTTGCGGTCGAATTCAGTCGCTGTCTGAAGGAGAATTCTAGCGCCTGACTACTCTGATCGGTAGTTTTTCGTGGTTTCTCCGTCCAACCCAAAAATTCCTTCCTTGTCCTATCCTCTCCCCCTTACACACACACTTACACTAACATGCACTACACTACCACATATTCCGGGAGACCGGTCTGAAGCTTAGAACTTGTCCTGGCTGGGGCAATGCCCCGTTGGTGGGAGAGTCCTGATTAGGGGGAAACCTCACTACCCAACAGTAGGTCGACGTCGGTCCAGCAGGAGATCACGGCCATCTCCTCAGAAAAACATGCACTACACTTACGGGAATAATGACCAAGGCCATTGACGCGTCCGGAAACACGAAAAATAAATCAATCAAACAAACCCATCATTCAAAACATTTCAGCATTTCGAATTGTAAACACTTTCAGTCTTCAGCGACACGACACGTCTCGCAGAGCGTCCCGATCCCTTCTGAGGTTCCCTTTGATTCTCAGGACTCGTGATTTGAAGATAAAAGACGACTCTCCACAATATTATTACATTATTTTCGCTTTCTTCTTAAGTTCATCTTTTAACAGACCTTGCGGTAATGTGACAATTCCCCAAAAATATTCCGAAATATTTGCACTGTTCCTAATCTCCTTTAAACACAAGTTTCCTTTATTTCAATGAATTTCACCAGTTTTTGTTCGTCACTTTTCGTGAACATCTGACTGTCTTTTAATATGCAAATGTTGTTTTACCATTATGCATTTTATTTAATTTTCAACGGTATAATTTTACATGTCATCTTTATTAGAATATGCCCTATTTTTATTTGTGGATATTTGTCTTTTAATATGCAAATGTTGTTTTACCATTATGCATTTTATTTAGTATACATACGTACTCGTATATGGAGTAATATACGTAGTGCAGAGAAAGTGATGTAATGCTGCGCAATATTGATTTCGAGATTTCAACAGAAATACATGTTTTAGGGTCCCGTGATACCGAAAAAGTATTGCTTGTTTTTCAAAACGTCTGTCCGTCCGTCTATCCGTCCGTCCGTCTGTCTGTCCGTCCGTTTGTCCGTCTTTGAACACTATTAGCACGTAAACTACACGTACGATCTTCTTCAAATTGAAGAAAGCCCTGTAAATCTGGCTCTAGTTGAAGCTTTGAAATTTTTCAAAACGTTCTTTAAAATTTGGTGGTACTTTACATTACATAAATCCTCTCAGACACTTTCAAAATTGTCTTAAAACTTCCTCCAAATCTTTTCTTTGAATTTCTTGTAAGAATAGATTATAATACACTTATAAAGGTGGCATAAGTCCGTTTTTCATGGTTAACTCTGAATTTTCGAAAATTGCAAAAGTTTTCATTTTATTCGGTGTCTTCCTACAGCTTCAAAATTGAAGTAAGAGATTTTTCCTTTAAATGAAAATATTTGTACCGTGCAATATTTGCGATTTTAAAAAATTACAAAAACAAGCTTTTCTCAAAAACTGCTACAATTGTTTTTAAATTTTGGTACGGTTAGTTCCAAACAAACCGTATCCGATGACATAATCGCCATATTGCTGTATATCTTCGTTTTTATAAAAATTACAATAATGTAATTTTTTTGTATGTGTACATTTGCTTTAAATAATGTCAAGTAAAGTTTTTCAAAACAGAATAGTTTTCTGTAAAAATGAGTTCAAATATCCGCGCTTTCAAAAACCCTCAAAGGCCATTTTCTAAAAAATGGCTAAAAATTTTTTCTTCAAATTTTTCTAATAGATAGTGCTAATTGCACTGTTTAATATGGTGTAAAGTTGATTTTGGAGTACTTCTTTGGTTTTTCAAATATTAGACAAATGTATTTTTTTAAATATCTCTCACTCCGTTAATAAGGACATTTCGAATAATTTGTATACAGTATTACATTTGCGAGTGAATGTTCTTAAAATGACTACAAATCATCTTTTTCGGGGACATTTCGGGGACATGATTTCATCTTTTTCGAAGGAGGGAACATGAAATCATTATTTTTACTTGAATCATTGGAGAGATAATACATAATTAAAGCTGACGCGATAACCCCAAATAGGTCTTATTTTCGTACGCAGAACTTACGCCACTGGCTATCCAACTGTGCCATTCACTGGCCGACCGCGGCTAGTGATGGCCTAATCTTCTAACGTAGATATTCACCTGAAAGCAAAATTGTACAGAAATATTTGTAGGTTTTTAGATGAACTATTTTGTCTTTTGATACTCAATCAAAAACTTATTGTAACCTATGGAAGTACCAGAAATTTTAATGAAAGACTGAATTGTACTTTTCTGACACATTGAACGTTTCGACTACGGATCAACTAGTGAATTGACTCGAAACACGTGTTCTGTGTCAAAAGGACAAGAAGTGATGGGTCCGAAGCCATTGCGGGGGCCGCCGTGGCGCTCAAGATGGCTCTGACCGTGACGGGCGGCGGCTGCCGGTCGTTGCCCCCGCGATGTGGAGCAGTAAGAGGCCGCGCTTCGCCTCGCCTCGCTTCGCACCGCGCCCCGCCGCGCCGCGTCGCGACGAGTGGCGTCGCGCGGAAAGAAAGCAAAACACGCGCCGCGGCGGCCTTCTCTTTTTAGTCGCCTTTTGTTTTTTCGCAGCGGCGGCTGCTGCAGTCCGCCGCGGAGGAGGCGGCGGCAGAGGTGAATGTGTGGAAGTGGTAGTGAAGGCGGTATAGGGGCTGCGGGGAGGTGGGTGGTAGGCAGTGGGGTCACAGACACGTCAATTTTACTTACATGGATTTCAAAAGTATTTCAAGATAATGCACTTGATGTTAAGCAAAATAATTGTGAGAATTTGATACTGTATACAGTTCTATCGAAAGAAGTAATTGATTGTGTTTGAACTGTGTATGGACAGTTTTGGATGTTACACGGAACCTTCCAATCAAAACGTGTGAAAGTATCGCGAGTTGTCACTGACAGAATAAAAATGTATCGTGCTGCGTTCTTATTTTTGTTGTATGTAGTGCTTAATTACTTCAACTATTGCTTTTTGTCCTCTTTCATTAATGTCAATATACATTACTCATTACGATTGACAGTGTCAAATCCATGACAAGAGCGAAATGCCCCATTGTCTGAGATGGCTCTGTGACAGCATGCGCTCTGCTGCAGTGCCTCTGACAAGGAGGATCTAGGGTTTGATTCCCAAAAGAGGCAGATTTTGGATTGAATATATTGAATTCCGTCACTGCCAAGAGGAGAATTCTAGTGGCTGGCTAAATTGTTAAATTAAAATATTACATTCTGCCAAATAGTATTCCCTTAAGAGAAGAAAATTAATAATAATAATAATTATTATTATTAAATTATTATTAATTATTATTAAATCAATAATAATAAATAATAATAATATTAACACTTATTACAACATACCAACCAATGTATTTTAGTTTTGCTCCTATTAATACATGTATTACCAATCCTCTCCCGAAAGTAAGTTTCACCTACGCCTATGTTAATCGAAAATCAATAAAAAAGCTCTCCAAGCTGGTACAAAGTCCCTTCTCGGGATGTACGATATGATTTTTGAAAAATTGTATTCCCATCAAAAAAAAATTAGAAATCATCACATTAAAGCATATTTGTTAAATATATTTATGAAAAAATTAACCAATTGATTTTAGAGAAAACCTATTTTCGATCCATTTTCTTCATATGGTTTTATAAATATAAACTGACAAATATTGGCACAAAATTTAAAAACAAATACAATATATCTAAATAGAATATCTAAAACAGAATAAATCTGTTTCAATGCTGTTATTTCTTCTCGTTTGCTCTAGATTTTCCACAATTAACGCTGGTGTAATTTCCCCAATCTCATCTCTTTATTCAGAACGTGGCATTTTAACGGACTTTAGTATGCAAAGTTTGGAATTTCAATTATCGGTTCTTGGCAAGCACGTGGCCGACATCGCAGGCCCCAGACCCATCCTGACGTTCTAAGGAGCCCCGGGCCTTCTAAATTTGGTGTTATGCTCCCCAGCGCCCGCCCTCCAGAGTGTGGCCCCGGGTTTGCCCCGCCCCGCCCACTCCGTGTCCCCAATTACCGCTAACGGTGCCTGCCGCGCGCACAGAGCCATGCAGATGGCTATCGTCTTCGCCCGCTCGCGCTCCCACCCACGCTCTCGGCCTTCCCCATCTCCCCATTCCATGCTGGGTTTTGTCTCAGAGCCCGCTCCCGACTTCGTCCACATTCTCTCTACCATCCTCGCTCCCCCCGTCACTTTTAGCCCCGAATCGGATATCGCATCCACCCTCGTCTCCGCCCCGTCACACAACGCTCCTTTGCCTTCGCCACCGATCCCTTCCTCATCACCGCTACAGAGCACGCCATTGCATCATCCCCACCACGGCTCTTACTTGAACAGTGAGTTTCGTATCCGCGCCCACTTCATTCATCACTGTTCTCTCACCGGGAGCGGGGGCTCAGTGCATCAACTGATGTCACTGTAGCGCCTCTGATCAGGAGGTGCTAGGTTCCCACTCCCCACGGCGGCACGATTTTCGACACTAGCTTTCCAGCTAGATTGCATTCAGTCGCTGTCAGGGGGAGAATTCTATCGGTCGGCTGCTCTGATTGCTAGTTTTCCCGATCGGTGTTTTTTTTCGATCAACACCAGGCGAATACCGGAGCAGCACCCTAACAAACGGGCCACGGACCGCGCACGGATATTTGCTTTCCTTTCCTTGTCCTATCCTCCCCTCTTACACACACACTTATACTAACATACACTACACTACAACACATGCCGGGAGACCGGTCGGGGACTTACAAATTGTTCCGGCTGGGGTGATGTCCCACTAGTGGGAGATTCCTGGTTGGAGAAAACCCCGTTAGCCGACGATAGGTCGGCGCCGCATCTAGTCATCCAGGGGGGAAAAACCACCGCCACCTCCCGAGCAAAAAAACGCACTATACTTACGAGATGAATGACTATAATAGTTGACGGGCCCGGAATCTCAATCAATCAATTCACTGTTTTCTCTATCACCCTCGCCACCGCTCGCACGCGTCTCTAAAACCTCCGCCCCGCCCTCACTCTGCTTCCAAATTTGCTACAGTCCACCTCCACAGTTTCACCATCGCCACTGTCCGCTCCCTACCCCTCATCCCACCCAACAGTCCCCCTGGCAGCAGCGTCCGACTCTCTTGCCATTCCACCCTCAACACGGCCTCATCGCGGCACCTGCTGACTCGTGTACCCTGCCTCTGTATTGAGCTCCTGCCCCTGACATAGTTCTCCTCTGTCTCGTTCTTACTGTACACAGCCACCTCCGAAACCTACACCCCCACCGCCCACACAATGCTCCGAGATATTGGGACCGGTTAATATCAGTTGCTATGAAGCCGCCTCCCCTTTGCAATGGAAGCTATTCGCCAGACCCTGCTTTTCCATGTTCTTGGAAGCCAAAAGGTCCTTAGAGTGCATGACAATAATCTCTGTCATCTGTTTCAGACAATTTCACTGGCCGAATCTCGTAGCTTCTTCTATTTACCCCATCCCTCTTTTTCATTCCACTTCCGCTACATAGTTTTACTCTTTATTGCTGTCCTACCTAACCCCTTCCCTGTCATAATTTACGTTCTGTTTATAAATAGTTCATATTTAGGCAAATGCCAATTTGCTTCTGTTGATTCAAATACAAGCACACCACTCGCTTCATCTACTCCCCCCCATCTACTCCTTACCACTCTTCTTTCTCGCATATTCCTTCCTCGTCTCCTCCCACCATATTTCTTGCCACTCCACCCTTCCCGTCACCGGCCTTATATCCGTATTCTGCCTTACCCCCGACCCAAACCTCATTCCCACCACCATCCTCTTTCCCACCACGATTTCCCTCCGACGAGCCCTCTCTCCAAATTCTTTCTGCAACGGTGATCTTCCCGGGCAATTCCCTGCACCGCTTTCCTATACCCCCCTGCGTTCATACCCTACGACCTATTGCCCTCCCTACGTTAAAGACGCTTTCGCAAGGAATCGGAAGAGGAACAGCTAACGGCCGTGCAGTAGTCGTTAAGGAAGCGCTGACATCGTTTACTTTAATCTGAAAGAAAGGACTCAGAGAAAACTTCCAGCGACTACGAGATGAAGCTACGGGATCATTTTGTAAATGTACTTTGTACTAATCTAATTTTATTGAAGAACATTTCACATGAATTTAGAAACTGAAAGACAGTGTAACTAGTAGTGCTACAACAGCACATACTTTTTTGCATTATATCTAAATTTGCAATTTTCAAAATTTCAGAGTTAAACGACAAAGAGACCCACGTCATTCTTTTAAGCATCCCATCATGTTTTCTATTAACTGTCACTTAACTAAAAGGCTGGCACAAAATTATCACCATAAATGTTTTGTAATAATCACAATTACTAAAAGTAGGAAATAGAGAGCTAATGGTTATTGTTGTTTTTGTATATTACGTTCCGTAAAATTTAAACCATTGTGTTATTTATATTTGTTATAATTAACTATTGTGTTATTTACATTCGTTACATTGTGTTATTTACATTCATATTTTGAAGTGTAATGAGCCCCCATCCCATATGGTACAAATCAATATTTTTTAACAATTTTTCAGTTTGTCGAATAGATTTTATCATTAATTCAAACTCTTTTAATCGAACGTTACAATTGCTGTAATTCTGAACTGACTAAATGTAATGTAATTCTGAACTGTCTGTAAAGATTGAATTAAAAGAAAAGATTGTAACAAGGTTACAGTGTGATAAAATAGTTAATATTTTGACGAAAACGTGGAAAATCGCATAAGGTATGATTGGACAGTAAAGTCTACGTACAACTACGTAGAGAAACATTACATATGTGGATTGTCTGAGGGTCGAAGATTTAGGTAACGGTATCGAAAGATTCAAATGAATATCTAATGTATTGTATGTATCCTCTCGGTGGAGATAAAGATTGGATCAACATCATAAATTGTTGTAGCATCTCAACACGGAAAAGAAATGAATTGGAATTGAGAATGCTGTTTTTTGACATAAAAACGTAACTCTTGCGAAAGATGTATATTACAATGTAGTATTTGTCACTTCATGAAAAAATTACGAAAACGTCTAGAAATGGTTTGACCAATCAAAGAAAGGGGCAATGAAAATAGATGTAGGGAGAGGGGTACCGAGACCGGTTAGCAACTAAGTGTCATATTGTGAGTGAAATTGGGTATGATTTTCACACGTGACTTTAATTAGTTAAAAAAAAGTCTGTAATATTTTTTAGTGTTTTCTCACCTCACGGAAGGTTTTTCCCATTCAGGTTTTTTCTTGAGTAGTATTTTATGGACTGTGGCTTTGATGTAACGGGGAGACCATCTGAATTGACTGAGAAGATTAAAAAGGATTTGCAGAATTGTAAAATGCATGCTTTGTAAGGGATAATAATTCCGTATGCCTAACCATATAAAATTAGGTAATGTTTTTATATACTTTAATTAATGATATTGTAATGTATCCTCTCCTCTGCTATCATTTCATCTATTATTTATCATTGATTACCCCACCGTTGGGCCGCCATTTATGTAATGTAACCCTCTCTACCTACTTCTCCTGCTATCTTCCTATCATTCATTTATTTTATCCTCTAACCTCTCTACGTTATCTATGCCGCGCTTTTATCAATATATATAATAAATCCCCTTTTTACTTTTCCTTTTTAACTATCTAATGCCGTGGATAAGCTGGCGGTCATATACATGAATCCGAGTGAGGTAACTGGATTGTGCGTGCTAGGGTAAATTACGACGAATATCTCAATTGATCAAAAACGAACCGCATTTCTGGTTCGATCATTTATTACGTTCCCAACTTTGCTCTATTTTCATTTCTACGGCGATAATTCACCGTCTTTCTTTCTACGTTAACACATAATACCCTATAACATCAACATACACAAACAAAAACAAGATAATACACAATAACAAAAAGCATTCATACACTAACACAAACAATATCAAAATCCATTCATCCCTCAATCGCATTCCCTACTTTCCTTTAACTATTTCTACTTTATTCCTACTAACAAAACTTGATCTTCAACAAAATTGTTTTTAATTATGGAATGCGTTTTGATACGAAGTATTTCAAGAATTCCGAACACACACACATGTATATGCGTTTCACTTCCCTGTTTGCAGCTCATCTCTGTAATGAAGATGTCCGGTGTCCGCTGTTCGATGCTCCTCGATGTTCGATCGCCAGCCACTCTTACTGCAGTCGCCTTTGAGAACCACTTTTCGTCAACCACTATATTTCACCTAAATGTGAAAGTCCAGCCGCTAGCCCGTCACCGACTAATAAATTCTGTATGTTTGCGGCGTACTGCTCGGCAAAATAAGTAACACGAAAGAAACAATTACTTTTCGCGTATCGTCAAACACGTCACTTCTTGAAATATTGCTTACTTCCATTTATCTTGGAAAATAATCGTCTAAATTATACTGATGTGTATTGATTCAGCTAGGTCCCATAATAAAAATGTTTACCGCGCCGAATTTCCTCACACTAGAATAAAATGTAATTGATCCTCCATAATTACTTGAAGTTTTACTAATAAAATAACATGAATTCAAATTTTGCTCCCTTTCCTAATATTCCAAAATTTCTTTATAAACATCTCGACGTTACTTCTCGTTAAATTTTTACACTTTCAAAAATTAACGACACACCATTCACGTACACGAAGCGTTCATCACCGTGTCACGACATATCTCTCTCACATCGGCATTCTTTCTATCCACTTACATTGTTACCACGATTTTGTCACGAAATAATCGAAACACGCTTGCTCTGTTGGTTCCAGAAGATTCCTTAACTTCTCAGCATGGCGTCATTTGTTTATACTATTGACTTCATTACAACTTCCAAACATTTTATGATTACTTCGCTTCCGAAAATGCGACAAAGTTGATACTAATTTTGTCGTCTTCCCGTATTTTAATCTATTCTTTCCCAACGTTTCAAGCCAAATCGGTCCGTGCGTTTTGTAATAATTCTTGAAAAACCCTGTTTGTAATGTTTATTTTCTAACTCAACAATGGCATATTCTGTTCATTTTATTAAAAAATCCAAATATATTTCAATTTATAACTTCCGAATGCGTTGACCGAATTTAATGCCGTTTGTTTTATTTCATTCTATAATTTCTGCTCTACCGGATGATTATGTTCAATTTTCCTTAATCTCACACGCTATAATTCCTTATTTTAATTTGGATTTACAAACATGTTTCTATCGGCACCGTTGCACTCCACATATCCGTTTATTCTTTGCCATTTTTGGCAACGTTGCATCTGGGATCTTGGTCTCGAAACGTTGGATCATTACAATATACTGAATAAAATAATAATTTATTTGATGAATGTAAAATGTATATAAATTCAAAAATTATTAGATATCTTATTGATTTAAAATACCTATTTTAATCCAAGGATAAGAGACAACAAATAATTTAAATAGGTTTACTACTTGAATTTACCTTTTATACTATTTTTAAATCTTAACATACAACATGATGTAGAAAGAATCCATAATTCAAGTACTCAAAGCACCATCTTTGAACTTTAGTTCAACGTACAACTTACTTCGTAAAACCGAAGATGTCTTAATAATATTTCGGCTCTATTCTCATGAGAGTTTTGAAATTGAATTTACGGGGCAAGCCATCATTTAAATTAATTATTGGAACAGAAAAAAACTTTCAAAACTATGTTAATAACTATTGTCATAATCCTTACAATTACTAACATTCGTTTTACAGTTATCATAATTACATTGGCATTATTAAAAAAATATTTTTTTAATAACGCACCACGAAATTACTAAATCTCGATTATTTGTGTTTGAGGAAACAGTGGCAGTAATAAATTACGCTCCTCCAGCCTGTGTGTGAAAGTCTTTTTTGTTTTGTTTTTTCCTGCTCACCGAACGGAGCGCAATTCTACGGAAGCGCTCCCCGCGGCGATTGCGGGCAGCGCGCGCGGCCTTTCTCCCGCGGCCAAGAGGGCGCCGGAAGAAAGAAAGGGGGGCGGGGCCTCGTCCCCGGTGGGGAAAACCAAGAATGTTTTCTCGGTGGAGCCAGTAAGCACACCGTGCTTCCAAACCTGCGGGTTTCTTGCATCTTCACCACATATGTTGATTATTTCGTGTTTCCGGATTCGTCAACTGCTAAGGTCATTAGTCCCGGAAGTAAAGCATTGTCATGAGATAGCGGTGATTTTCCCGCGCAACACCTGGCGACGATCTATACGTCGGTTAGCGAAGTTTTTCTCAATCAGGTATCTCACACCAGCGGAGCCTCTCTCTGCCGTGACAAGCTCTAAGCTCCCGACTGGTTTCCGTACATGAATGTCTAGTGCATATAATAGTGTGAGGTGAGGATATGACGAGAAATGCAAGATCGCGTGCGGTGTATGGACAGTTTGTTAGGGCACTTAGTTAAGGTACTGCTCCGAAATTCGTCTGATGTTAATCGGAATCACCAAAGGAAACTACCGGTCAGAGCACCTACAATTCTTGTCTCAACAGCGGCTGAATTCGACCAGGTCAGAGACACTGCAGAAGGTTGATGCCTTGTGCCACCTGAGCTGGTGTCGCTTATGTTCACATACACATCATAAGCGTACAAAGTAGACTATGCAAAACACACACAAAGCATTGTAAGTTTTGTTCAGTCCGGAAGACGATTTTTTTGACTGATTAGTAGACAGTTCGGCGAAAACTGCATCGCTCTGCAAACTGTTCTTCCCGAACACAGCTATGCGCCGAGCCGAGCAATGCCTCAGTTTGCTGCCTCAATGTGTCATTTCGATTCGTGTAGTTAGGAGTCAGGAATGGTTTACACGAGTTGTTTACTTCGAAAGTAAATATCATAAGAATAAATAGAAACAATGTATAAAAGCTGAAGATGATATCGTATTTACGCGTGTGAATAGTTTTCAGGAGTGATTTACTTACAGATATTGCCACTAAAATAAATGTTGTAAGAATTTATTCACAAAAGTATCCAAAGTTTTTTTATGACAATCATTTATTTCAGCAATTGCACAACGTTTCGTAACTAGTTTTGTTACATCATCAGGTCTTAGTGAGGTTACGAAATTAACTCACACGCACTACAGTTGATATCAGATAACTGATTTATCTAATATCAACTGTAGTGAGTGTGAGTTAATTTCGTAATGTTTCCTCGATTGTTCTAATGCAGAGGTAATTCAATGGATCCAGTTCCTCACTAAGCACCTGATGATGTAACAAACAGTTCGAAACGTTGTCAATTTAAAATAAATGATTGTCATAAAAACTTTATATAATATAATATAAACATATATTGACAATCAAAAGAAATATTGATTTACTAAGAATGTATTCAAATCATAGTGAAAAACTAACTAACTAAATAAATAAATAAATAAATAAATAAAAACTGAAGATAATACTTATGAGCGTGAGCTGTATCAAATGGATTTAATCTGGCAATCATAAATAACGAATTTCAAAGATCCCGCGCTGATTAGTTTTATCACACTACTAATTTAATTCAATGGAGTAAATTTTAATCAAATTATGTTCCATATAATGAAATCAGCCTAAAAATGAGATATTAACAAGGACTTTCCTTGCACTCTAGCTACACAAATACATTGATTTATGCATCTTCCATGCAACTGTCAGTTGGTGGAATGACAAAAATAAACGGGAGTACAACAGCCCCAGCTCAAGTTAAACATTGAATGTGAATCGTTTTCATGTTACACTCGCCGGTCACGCTTCCCAACTTGTTTGACACCAATGAGTGTAAAAAGAACTGGTTAGACTGAACAGACGTACTTGGGATGATAATGATAACAAGAGAGCGAATTTTGATGATCGCCAAAAACTGCGTAACAAATGACGGGAAAAGGTAAAAAATGATTTATCAGTCGAAATCGACGACAAATGCAAATTAATGTCATATGAAAATGGGTGATTTCCTTTTAATTATAAAAAATAAAATGAATATCTATACAACACGGCATCGTTTTGGAGTGAAAAAAAAAAGACATTTCATTATTATCCGCCCCCTAACGATAACTGACTGTGAGAGATCGCGAGCTGCTAACTCATTAAAATGAGGAAGACGCTATCAACTTAAAATGTTTTAAATGTGATTGCACTGGATATTACGTCTTTTTTGTAGTTATAACTCGAAAATAGCTCTGTTTAATAATTCATGAGAAAACGTATTAAGAAAATGAAAAAACGCTACTTGCCATTTGTAACCTTGACTTTACCACTTCATAATTCGATGCTTTCTTAAGATGGATCTACCTTTATTTGAAGGAAGCATACTATTTTTCGTTATATCTTTTTTAACTGTATTGAATCAATATTTGTTCTTCATATGTTAGTTATGCAAGAGAAAGATATTAATAAGCAAACAATTTTGCCTGATTTTATGTTTCCTTCAACATCAGATTTGTTGTCATGTTATAAGTTTGATACCTCGCCGGCATCTAGTTCAAGATGTTACATATTGCTACGTCTACATTTACCGAGATCACTTAATATTTTGAAATAAAGCTTCTTCATAAGTACTTTTCTTTAGCGAAAATAGAATTCCTACACTTTTAATTAGTTTTAAGCGACAAACGTTAAATTCTGCTGTAGACAGGATCGTACAACGAACAGAGCAATTTAATACAGCCCTTCTAAAACTAAAGCAAACACTCTTGTAAGGTGAAAGTCAAGCATCTACACGCCTTGCATAGCTGATGAGATGAGTTCTAACCAAGTACGCGGAAACAGGGAATGTCACTAGACTAAGATTAACCCCAACTTGACGAATCTTCTACCCGAGACGAACGTCGACGTTGGACAAACACAAAGACGGGGTGTTGTACATTTTCTTTAACTTTTGTCAGGCCTTATTCATTTGTTTCTTGATAACATTCGGCTCGTAAAATCTTTCTACTTCGCTAAAACATTTGAATCCAGAGCAGTGCTGTGTTACATGAAGGAAGTAAAATGTAATGTATATGTTGCATCACTGAATAAATATTAATGTGTTATCTAGAAAAAGAGAAATTCTCATAATTAGTTATGATTTAGAAAAGAAAATTCTTACGAAAAATCATTAAATTTTTTTTTGCCAAATATCTTTGCTTCAAGAAAGGTAGTACATCACACACTGGTAATCAAAAATGGATCAACTTCTAGTTTAGTGACTCGCAGTGAGTTATACTATCAATAGTAATTAATTCATTTTTATCATCAAAATATAAGGAAAAATAATAAAAATCTAAACAAGCAATAATATCAATATTTCTTCTTGATTGTCAATATATGTTTACAAATAAAAGTATCCAAAGTTTTTTATGACAATCATTTATTCAGCAATTTCACGTTTCGTGACTCGTTTTGTTACATCATCAGGTGCTAAACTAATGGGACACAGAAAATTGATTGTATTGATTGTATTGTATTGTATTGATTTTGTTTTGTTGTGTTGTTTTTTGGTTGTTTTGTATAAAAAATTATAAGTTTAAAAGGATCTCTTTTGTAGTAGATATGTTTGATTTTGAGATAATTTTACTCAATAGACTTATACTTTTGAGACAATTGTAGTGTTTGGGAACTATTCTAGTAATTACACTATTTGATATGTAGAATAACAGTTTCTGTGTCTCATCACCTGATGATGTAACAAAACGAGTTACGAAACGTTGTGAAATTGCTGAATAAATGATTGTCATAAAAAACTTTGGATACTTTCATTTGTAAGCAATAATATTCTTCATTTATGAGTTAAACGTCCACTTCTTTATTAATTATGATGCAATCAATGAGTGATTTTGAAGAATTCTAAGTTAAATGCTTTGGAGACTAATGGGATCGCGATTTTTTAGCAAACCTTTCGACTTTCTCGGAACTAAGCGTTTCTCTTCTAAATTCAACCTAAAGCAAGCTCCTATCCCGACGTTTAATTATGCAAATTAAGTTTCCGCTACAACTTCAGGTGAAAAACGTGTTCACTCAACGTCACTGCTTCATAACGGTAGAGGACTCACTAAAATTGACTAAAGTTGTGAAATTGCCAAACCCTCACTTTACTAAGGTAAAGTTACCGTTATTAGGTCGACAGATTCCCGAAATCATAATTTTGAGCCCAGAATTAAGATAGTTTTGTATTTTCAGCCGGTAACCGGAAATCTAAGAGACCGAAAAAATTAGTTTAATGATAAAATATTTGGTTTCAAATATTAATAATATTATTTTTTATTAATATTGTATTAAATATAATATTAGAAACAATTGTATATTTGTTCATTTATACTATTCAATTTTTATTACGGAATGTGTGTGAATTTCTACTTTGTTCTGCCATGTTGAAACAATAAGAATTTAAGACCTGCAATAATGCCATGTTGCAAGTGTATACGAGTTGACATTCGTATGATACACAGGTATCTCAGTACAAATGTTACAAACTTCTAGAGCATGAAGAATGCTCCAAAATGATCACAATTTGTGTATTGCCTAAAATAATCACATGTCGTGTATCTTGTGTATATGCATAAAATAATCACATTTTGTGCATGTTGATAGGAAAGTACGCATAACGGAGATACATCTGAGACACATACCTCTCATTTTTAGGGAACTGTTTTGGGCAAATATTTGGCAAGATGCTTTCAGACGCAGTCAGGAATATTTCTGGAAGCTATTAATTGTGAATGCGGGGTTGCTTAACTATGAGGGTAATATTTCACATATGTAACTCAGTTATATGTATACTTGCAAAAATGGTATTGGCATAACCCAAGTCCAAACACAAAGCTATAATGCCAAGCTATTTTATTAAGAATATTATACTAAGGTTGGTTTGTTTGCTCACCTATCAAATCGAATCATATTTCGAATCATAATAAAGAATACTGGGAAATTCTCGACAATTTCTCTCGTTAACCACGATATTTTTGCACAATACAGAAAAATTCAACATGCAATGCATTGAAAGAACGAAAATCGAGACAACTGCTGCTTTGAAATAAAGAAATGAGTTTTTGGTTGCAGTACAAAGAGGATAGAATTGGCCGATCTTCACACCTGGATATTCTTTTACATCTTTGCATTTAACTGGTAAGTTATTTCTCTACTTCAATACTGTGGCTCTGAATATTAACACGTCAGATAAGGTGAATTCTTTAGAGCAGTTTTTACAAACAAGTTAGCATGAATGGTTTCTCGAAAGATTAATCTTCTATACTAATATATAAAGACAGAAGTGCGTTGTCTTGCAGCGCGGTAATCTCTGAATTCACTGAACCAATGCCGATGAAACTTTTGTACTAGCATCCTTTAAAGGCCTGAGTACTATAGGCTATGATTTACAAACATAAACAGTAACATTTTTCAAAATAATTACTTTTCTGGGCATTTTTCGCCTAACTTTACATCACAGATTCAAGAGTGCATCAATGCCAGTAGTTTAGCTGCGCGCCACCAGAGGCTGACGTCTGAGATCTACTTCATCAATGTCCAGAATTATTACGAAACTCATTGGGGTTTGAATAAGGTTATGTAATGTCCCTGGGTGAACATTTGAAAGAATGCTGTAACTGAGGTGGTAAAGAATGTCAATGTTCAGGCATTGCTCTTTGCCCGTGTTATATACAAAGTGGCAAGAAATAATTGTGTGAGTTTGAAAGTATTTAATAATTGAGGAGGTTGAGAGAATAAAAATACAATAATATACAGTGCAGATCAATATATAGATTCGTATACAATCTAAACAATGTTTTTTACAGAAATTTGTGATAACTGAATTGTTTGCGAAACGAGTGTCACAATTGTCAAAACAGATTACAAATGCCAAGAGATGGGCAGTCTACTAAAATGTTGAATCGGCTACTCAGATCGACTTGCTAAAGTACTCACTCGCCCCATTGAAAATAATACTGCAAGAAGGGAGAAATGATAATTCTCAAGTAGTAGGGCAGCTGTTCATTAGGACTCTCAATTTGACTATTTACACAGTTCTTAGGTTCAAAATGGTAAAATGTAAAATGTGTATATGTTCTCAGTCCATCCAGTAAAATGTTTTCTTCAATATGCGAAGGAAGTTTGAACAGTGCTGTGTAATTTATAAATGATCATTTACATATTAAGACTAATCTGTAAATTTGTTTTGCATATCAATTTATGTGAATATGTTTTTTATTTACACATAATGTCAAGTTGGTGGATCATTAGTTTTTTAATGTATCAGTCGTATGATGAATTGATTTACCAGAACAAATAAGTTTTATACTACACATTACTAGCACATAGGACATTAAACATGTTTATTTTTTCATCTTTAGAATTATAAAAACTGGTAATTATATTTCAGAATGGATACAAGTATTTTCATTTATTTTTATGATTATGATTCATCAATTACGTTATGACATCTATAACTATTATTCCGAATCTACCTAGTACCGTACCCGTGCATGAACATCCGCATGTTATACACAACTTAAAACAGTAAGTCCCTTCAAGGTCACGAGTTGACAGATCAATTTCAAACTTTCTTTATGAATACAATAGAAGAAAATAAAAATAGGATACGTGACAATTTATTGATAGTGTTAGTGATAGTTGTGATTTATTGATAGTGTTGTGAAATTATTGATAGTAAATTATAAAACTCCACAAAATTATACATGTGAGACTACAAGTATTTTATTTTGTAGTTTGATTTATTTATTGTTTTTAGTTATAAAGGGAATGTTTGAAGCTGGAACTTCAAATAAAAAAATGTAATTATTAGTGGAAAAGTGAACGAGGTAATCCGAAATTTCCAAATGGGGTCAAGAGAAGACAGCTATCGTGGCGTGGCCGGCAGAGCATGGAAGGGAGTAGGGGGAGAAGGGATACAATGGAAGAGATAGAGTAGGGCCGCGCAGGACATGAAAGATTGAATTCCTCCCCCTGTATAATAATTGACAGTAGTGAGTGCCCGAGCAACGCCGGGTACTTTAGCTAGTGAAGGAATATAAACAAGCCTCAGAAAGTCATAAAACATTAATCCTGTAGGCTAGTAAGAAGAGTATAAGAGGGATTCTAGAACATGTAATAAAACACCTTAGGGTTGATGAAAATCTTCGAAATTTTCAGGAACTATCATCTCACTAAAACCATTAAATGTTCCCACTACTACCATTGCGTGAAAAAAATGTACTTGAATGTGACGTACTCGTAAAAATGCCGGTTTGTGACGTACTCGTCAAAATGAACTCATTACATTAGACTATTAGAGCTTTAAATGACATAATTCCAATTTCCATGAAGATTGCTCTCCTTAAAATACTGAGCAGGAAAATTATTAGAACTAATTTAGATATCCTATAAAAAAATAACAGGAAGCAACTGTATATGTTAGCTGCCAGAAATGAACGTTCTCATATTCCATTTAACCTTGGACCCTCATTATACTTAAGATAGCACTATCAATTTGCGGTCTGAAGGATACATCTAGCCCATACTTCAAACGACCCTTTCCCGACAACCATACCACCTCATAGCGTTTCGTAGGGAGAATGCCCACCGCCCCCCGTGCCCTGGGACCGCGGAGGCGGCCGCCGCCGCTTAACTGCTCCCTCTTCCGAGCCTACAGAACGCCGGAATATTCATGAGCCTAATGAGATTTACAAGTGCTAACTCGCGGTGCGCTATCTGAGCGGGCCGGCGCGTCGCGATAGGGGACGTGGCCGGCAACCACCCCAACCTCTGCACGCCGTCTGCCGATGCCCCGTGCAGTCACAGATAGAAACATTGGGCAAAATTCAGGATGGGAATGTTTTAACGTTAACCAATCTCAACATTGTTGAAACCATTGAAAAGGATTGACTCATTTAGTGTGGTCACAAACAGAATGTGTGTGAAACGTGGCCTCAAAAGCTCTCGAATTAGTAATCAGCTTCTTGCAGAAGACAAGCAACACGAAGAACGTTACGTTTTACAATAGTTTTTTTCCACAGATTCTCTTCTATTAAAAATTATTGACGGACCCCTATTTGTGTCAGAGCAAATGGATATAACTACCCGGTAATGGAAAGTTTCTCTCTTTATTAGAGTAGAAAAAAAATATTTTAAGTATTTCTAAGAAAACATATCATTCAGGCTTACTTGAAGTGTTCCCCTTTGTCTGCAGTTACCAAGTTACAAAAACCATTGGTACTTGCAGGTCTTATATTTTGTTAGGAGCCATATTCTCTTCTGCTAAAATACTGATATAACACTTTATGTATAATGTTTGTTGTACATAAAGGTCTTCTCGTGAATCGTATGAATTTATTTGTCTCAAGAGGCCGTCTCGAGAGCTTTATCAGAAGACTATTGTTTCAAAGCTATAACTACTCTCGCACGAGAAGGAACACGAGAGCATTTATAAATAACACTTGATATTTTAGGGACTTCAAGTGTACACTTGTTTCAAATATGATTCCTTCATCATGAATTCAACATAAAGAGTCCAAACATTTTAAGTGATGGCTGTCAGTCTATCTTAAAGAAGTTAAAATATATGTAAAATTCAGAGTTCATTGTTATATGCTAAAAGGGAATACTTATTCCAAGAGAGATATTACAAGTAGTAATGCAAGACATTGCTGAAAATTATTACGTGTCACTTTTTAAATAAAATATTATCATTCTCATTTTAAACATTTCATTAAATTAACAGAACTGTGATAGAGCGAAAAATTATCTGGAATCTTGAGTTTTGATCGTTCATTTGGAGCGTTGCTCCACTGCGATCCGCTCGCCCGAAAGTGCCCATACTTCGCGTCGTGATGGACGCACCCAAGAGCGAACTGTGGGTGGTGGCCGCGACGATTTCAGTGGGCGGGGCTGAAGGAGGGGAGGGAGCGGGGGCCGTGGCCGGCAGCCAGGGTGGGGGTGTGGGAAGACCGGTGGTCAGGGTTACGCAAGAGATGGGAATAGGGGGAGGGAGTTCCGTCAGAGGGGGTACGCAAGGGGTGTTGGCAGATCTGGCAGTGAGGGCAGCTTCAGAGGGAGGATTACGCAAGAGCTGGAAATATGATAGGGGTTGAGAGGAAATGGGGGGAAGGTAGGTAGTCAAGGGGCAGGGTGGGGGACGAGGGCTGGGGAGCTACAGAAAGTTTGGCCAAGATTTGCGGTGGAGATGAAAACAACGACAGTGAGATAACGAAGGTGGGTGTCTTAATGTTTCCTAGGAAGGATATATAAGTTCAGATATACGAAAACGTATGCGATACTTGATATATTTCATTGGAATCAAAACTTCGTACATATGTAAATACGTTTATTGCAGTTTAAAATATCTGCGTGTCTGTTGGGAAACAATACAAGCGTAATTTTAGAAGAAGAAGTTTGAAGAAAATTACGCTTTGCAAACACAGTAAACTGAATAAACTGAAAACACAATAAACTTAACAACGTTCTACAAAAACTGTCAGAAATATATTTGGTGGTTTATAATAAGCTGAAATTACTCTAATTACATTTAGAGATTTCTGTGCAATTCTGCATCACAGGATGTTCCGCTGATTCTCCGCACGAAAACTTTGAAGAAAACATTTGGAGCCGTTTTTGAGAAAATGGTGTTTGAAAGTTTCTGAAAATGGATCAATTTGAGCTCGTTTTCACAGAAAACGTGAGAGATTTCGAGAACTTTTATTTCACTTTATTTTAAGCACATGTTCTCATAAATGTAATAATGTGAACAAATCGCTGCTAATGTACGTATTAACGACGTGAAAGTCTAGTAAAAACAAATTACTTTTTGTAATTTTTGTAAAAACAAAAGAATAGGGCAACATAGCGTTGATGCCATGTAATCGAGTACATTTAGCACTATCCCTACCAAAAGTTTAAAAAATTGGAGCCATTTTCAAGAATATCTTATTTTTGTTATTTTTCAAAATTGCACATAATGCACTCAATATTGCGCAAAACCAACAAGATTTTTAAAAAAATTACAATTTCTTAATAAAAAAACTAATTATGGAGCACAAATTTCAGTTGAAGTTTCAGTTCAATTTTGTAGTCGTTGGAAGACTCCGAAAAAATTCAATCTATTGCAATTTTTGAAAATTCAGTTAACCGCGAAAACCTGACCTTTGCCATCTTCATAAGAGTACTTTGTGCTTAGAAGAAATATTTTTAAAAAATTGTAGCCATTTTGTGAAAATTTCGAAAATTTCTCACGAGCTTCCTGAAAAGTACACCCAAACTTTTAAATCTGTTTTTCAAAATCTCAAAGCTTCGACTCGACCCAAATCAACAGGGGTTTCTTCAATTTGGAAGAAATCCAAAATATAATTTACATGCTAGTGGTTTTCACAGACAGACGGACAGGCAGACGGACAGACAGACAGACACAGACTAATGGAAGGGCGTTTTGCCGTCAATTGGTTTTTCGGTATCAAGAACCCGCAAAACAAGAGATTCTGGCTACACCACGTGTTAAAGGATTATCTTCTTTTAATTTAGCATCCACTTTTTCTTTATCAGGATCCGTCAGTTATTTTAATCTGCCGACAATCAACCGTTTTTTTCGAGCAGCATTACATAACTTTCTCTATACTACGTGGACTACTCCGTATACGAGAAAGAAACTAGTGGTGCTACAGAATGGCGCAGAGTTTCTTGTGATAAAGTTTTGTAATTTCCTTGGTGTGAACTGGCTGGACTTTACGGTCTTGCCCCATTCTCTTCCCAGCTGCCATCTATCATCACCCAAAGTACATTTTTTTGACATTTTCTCAACTTTTCGGTTTCCTGACACTCACCGAAATATTACTTCAAGAATATTAAAGAAGAGTAAAACCTCGTCCTGAATAGAAATTTGTATTGAAAAATTTGAAATCGTTTTGAAGATAGAATTTCAATCGAAGAAAATGGCGATTAAGTCTTACTGTAAATGCGAAATTTGGAGCTCTTTTCACAGAAATCTCTTGAGTTTTCGAAAAACTTCATTTAAAATCATTTGAAGCACTTCCACACAAAAATGCAATAATGTGTACTAGAGATGGGCTTAACAGCTTTTATTCAATAACTGTCATCACAGTAACAGCTGACTCGTAATAGCTGTTATTAATAACAGTTGAAAAATAACAGGTCCGTGACCAGCAACTTATCATGGCCGACTGCTAAGAGTTAAAGTAGTTGTTGTGACTGCTAAGAGTTAAACCACGCAAAACGAATACCAAAACGAACACCGTGCAGCTACCTTACGGCTTGCACTACTTTCCCAAACATGTTTGGACAGATAAGCAGCTGATATGAACGAGACTGCCAAGGATGAGTAGTAATTCATAGAACGTGTAGCAAATGTGTAGAGAATATTACTAAAATAAAAGTGATTCGGGTTCAGATTGCAAATATTCTTTCAAATATGCAACGCGCATAGTGAAGTGACGAGCGCCAAAAGCAATGAGGAGAAACTGTGTTTTTGCTTACCTATAAAGCTAAAGTAGTAAAGACTGTTGAATATCAAGTATTATAGTGCGAGTTATTTCACCATAACTCATTTTATTTTATCGGACCTAGGGAAATATTAGTTGATCTCACATAAGCAGCAATGGGACAAAAATAAATTAACGGACATATTGGACGGACTTAATTTAAAGGACAAACTTCTTATTGTAGTGCATACAATAGAAAATAAAAATATTGTGGCACGTGGCGTGTAATAATGACGAATTTTGTATTAATTAATCTATTAATTGAACACTGATAAAATATGATTGATTAGTTGCAGTGAAGCTATTATCGTACAAAATGGTTGCCAGAAAAGTTTGTAGCAGTTCGGATTAGGTCCAGCAGGTCTATGCATTTGAACCGATAACAGCCAATAACAGGATAAACGAAGTAACTGTTATTTTGCGTAACAATTACGAAACGTTAACGGTTATGAAATAACAGATTAGCTGTTAAGGGCTCATCCGTAATGTGTACAAATCGATGGAAATGATCACTACGTGAGAGAAATAAAAAATTTTACATTTGTGTAAATTTTGAAAAAATAAAAGAATACATCAAAATTAACTTTAAGTCATATTAAAGAAAGCACTTAGCACCATCCGTTGGAAAAAAATTGAAGAAAAAATTTTGACCCATTTTTGAGAAAATCACTCAGTCTCAAAATCAATCATCTCTCACCTCGGTAACATTTAGCTGAAAGGCGATTCCTTTACACTATGAGCTTTATGAGTACATGTGCTTTAAATAATGTTGAATAAAGTTTCTCAAAAACTCAACATTTCTCTGTAAAAATTTTTTCGTTTCTTTTTCAAAAAATACATAAATGTAATTTGTTTGAAATACTTCTCAATACGTTATATACGTCAATATAAATTAATAATATATCTCGCTGTAAAGAGAAAAATGCTAGGAGAAAGTCTGTGGCACTCTAGAGCACCTCTAGTTTAATTTAAAAAGCAACAATTCATTGCATATGGTACATTTACCACTACCCCAACCAAACATTTAAAGAAAAAAGTGCACTATTAGACGAAAACTACTATAATTTTCAAAAAAATCTACATGATCTTAAAGAAAGAGCTATTTACGGACATCAAATTTCATTTGAAGGGAAAATCTCTGTTTTCAATTTTATAGTTGTTCGAAAATACCGAATAAAATTCAATTTTTTGCAATTTTCAAAAACAGAGTTAACCATGAAAATTTGGACCTTTGTCACTTTTATATGTGTATTTTACTCTATTCTTACAAAAAAATCAAAGAAAAAATTTGGCCCCGTTTTTGAGAAAATTTTGAACATGACAAAAAGCCAAAGGACAGGGGTAAAGAACTGGTTTAGGTGCTAGTAGTGTTTACAGACCGATGCATAGACGGACAGAGCAATACATTCTGTTACTACAGGTGATTAATAATTGTAGTACGAATTCTTAACGAAAATATTTTAAAAATTGTCATAATTTAATTTCATTTAATTTTTGCAGGTTTGTGAAGTCCTTTTTCGCCCAGAGGACTCTTGAGTGGTATGATGAAAAGGCAAAGAAACTCCAAGCATCACTAGGAAAACAGAAATTAAAACATGGTGCAATGCCATAATATTTTTGACCGGGAGGTCCTAGGTTCGAGTCCTGACGGCATGAGTATTTTCGACACTATCTTTTCAGCTAGGTCGAATTTAGTCGCTGTCTGGGGGAGAATTCTGGTCCCGGATGCTCTGATCTGATTTCCCGTGCTTCTCCGATCTACAGCAGGCGAATGCCGGACCAGTACCCTAACAGGCCACGGACCGCGCGTGATCTTTCCTTCCTCTTCCTTGTCCTATCTTCTCCCCTTACACACACATTTACACTAACATTAACTACATTACCATATATTCCGTTAACCGGTCGGGAGCTTAGAGCTTGTCCCAGCTGGGGCGGTGGTCGGTAGGTTGGTACCGGATCTCGCCAGAAATATTTAAGTATCAAAATTTGCAACGCGTAATTAATGACGGTCCTCATTTGAAAGCGAATTTCAAGAATACATTTTGTCTGGAATAGTTTCAGAATGTGACAATCGAACAAGTCTTAATTTTTTTTAGAAGAGTAAAGTGCCAAAATTCGACTAATGTTGTAAGAAAGATACATTTTCTACTGTAAATTATTGATTTGTATTAGTTTGTTTTAAATATATAATAAATTGGTGAAACTACCTTTGAGATTCCTTTAATTTGTGTTGAAGTGTATTCTTTAATATGTTTCCTTATCTCTTACTCATTCCACATATTTTAATATTTATATTACGACATTGAGAAGGAGATTGCGACCCACCCTCCAAGCTGGCTCAGAATGGGTTTTCAAGGTGGGCAAAAAAAAAATCAATTAGAATAGCGGGATCGGGGTCTTGTGGGCCGTTGTGGATTAAATGCATTTAAACAGAAACTCATAGAATCACTTTCCACTACTTAAGTATATTCAATTAAATTGCTATTAAGTCAATGAACATAAAACACTTTACATATACAAAATTTTGTCTTGCTGAAAAAGAAAAGCAACTTAACTCTCATAATTAACTCACTGTTTCCTTTCTCTGCTTAAATCAATTTCAGAATACTTAAACTTTGCTAATCATTCATCAAATTCCTAGTTGAACTTTAAAATTGCTAAGTTTTCTTGAAAGAAAAGATTGATTCTATTTTTTCAGAATATCGGTATAAAAGAACCTGTACTAATACTCTTTCCAAACAAATTATTCCTTCTAATATCTAAATTGTTCAAGTTGGCGACCTTACTGTGTTTTTTCACGGCGTAGAAAATCTCAGCGCACGACTCTCCAGTCGCTCGGTGTCCTTGTCCTTGCAGCTCGGTCGGGACAAAGCCCCCCTCTGCAGAACCGTTGTTCAACTCCCGATGTGGCCTCCGCCCTTTCCGTTGATACTCTTTCGTATTCTTTTATAGAATGTAACTAGTTTTTAATTCCATATTAAAAGAATCTACAATACGACAACTGAGTCATCGATAGAAGAGTAAATATAAAATAAAAAAAACTGCAAGAAAAGAAATAATGGCCTCGTTTTTTCCTCTACCACCTCCTCTCTTAAAAAGTTTTTAAATACGTCATTATACTTTCATCCTTTTCCTGATGAATTGTTTAATCCCTTTGTAATATGATAATTACCTCCTCAATGTCTTGAAGAGTTTTTTATCAAGATGCAGTCCTGAAGCCCGTAGCGGTACGCGGTGCCGCCTTTCTCTGATCGGTAGTCCTCACTCCCCAGCTGTTGCTTAGAAGAAGCTTTCTTTCTCCCGACTCTCGGTTGCATACTCTACCAAGACGCTCCTTACGGATATAGTTCGTAGTTTCATTTTCGGATTGTATTCATGCGCGTTGGCGCGCGTTCAAACAACTCATCTTATTCTTGAATATTGATGTGCTCCGTTTTCAGACCTCGCAAACGGATGGTCATAAAACCCCTTCTTTCGAAAAAAAAGTTTTTTGTGGAATTTGATTTCTTCGAAAAATTTTTACCAAATTTTGATGCTCTTCCTTCTTCTGTCTTGATTCTGGAATGTCGGCTATCTTGTTTCTTCCTTCCTTCTCTTTTTTCTTCTTCTCCTTCTTCTTTCGTTTTATTCTTTTATCCCCTTTTTTCTCCCTCCTTTTTTTTCTTTTCTTTTTACATGATTCTTGTAGTTACTTTATCTTTTTGTTTCATCATTTTGCCATTTATTTCATTCTTTAAATAAATTTAAACTTAAATTGTACTTTCGATTGTATTCCACTTTCACTAGTGTGCTTTGCCTGGAAATATTTCAATGTCATCAAATTGGAATAAATCTGGGGTTTAAATTTACGCAACCCAAAAACTTTAAGTTGTTTCGTGTTTTTTTTTGCGGTGCAATTTATCTATCTCTCGCATCTTTTTCCCTATTCATTTTGGCTCCGTTAACTGTCACATCATAACCCCGGAACTTAACTTGTTTAGTGCAGAAGTACTTTTCTCCAAATTCAGTTGTAAATTATTTTCAATTGACGTTTCAACAAAATATCTAAACTTTCTTGTTCTTCAAATGTCTTCGAATACACGAGCACGTCATCAATATAGATAAAAGCATCGCTGAAAATCTCTCTGTCAATGATATTGTCTAAACATTGCACAAAAGCAGATGCACTGTTCTTAGTCCCAAAAGGCATTCTTTTGAAAAATACGAAATTCCCGTGAATAAATCCCATATTGTCTACATTCAGGTGCTTCGCTATCTGCCAATACGATGCAGTGAAGTCGGTTGAACTCAACCACTTGATGCCGGATAATTGATTGTTAAATCCTCTACACGCAACGGTCTGTCTCTGTACGGTAGGTACTTGATTCAATCGTCTTGCATCTAAACACAACCTTATCTTCCCATTACTCTTTCTACGAGCACTATCGTTTAGATAAGAGGTTTTGGACCTGATGATATCATCTTTGACCATGGTAACAATGACATCCACCTCTTCCTTATGTTTTCTGGAAGACATATTGGTAACCGTGAATGAGTGTTTATCTGTTAATTCTATTTCAATTGAAAATCTTTACTGGATTCTTGTTTGAAAACACCTTTTGATTCCTAAGTAATACTTAGTTAACTGTTTTTCTGATAGCATTGAGATTATCGTTTCTCTGCACCTCGAACGAAATTTTTGGTTCCATCTTCTTCCTCCAAACAATTAGCCTCAATAATTTCCCTGTGAACAATCAAATTCGAGATCCTGCTGATATTCGGGTTTTAAAGTTAAAGTATTGTTCTCTAAGTTGATAACAACTCCGTGTTTCATGAAATCGACTCCCAGTAGAGTGGATATAAAGTTCTGACGCTACAAGACACACAACTGATACTTAATTTTTGCCTATCTCTATTTCCAAATAAACTTGTCGTTATTGGTTTGATTTTCCGATTCGCACCTATCGAAAAGATTTCACGAGCGGCAATGTAGGTATCCACTCCTTTGTTCTTTAATTCTAAAAAAACTTTCAGCTATGACGGAAGTTGCACAACCTGTGTCTACTAATACCAAGTATCAACACCCTCACATTTAACTTTGAATTCTCGGACACTGCCTCCTGGATCCGATCTGCATTTGTTCTTCTTGTTCCACGGTTCATCATCAAATGAGATTAATTCGATTGATAATATCGCACCTCTTCTTCACTAGGTTGTTCTATTTGGTTTGCGGCGGGGTGGCGTGTCAGAACAAACCTTTCTAATTTTCCGACTCTGTCCCGGATGTACTTGGTCCTGTATTTCTGGGTTGGAAAACTCCTCTATCAATAGAATTTTTCTATTTCTTCCCCAGACAGTCCCTTTTTTCTAGATAAGTTTTTTTTCTTAGTAATGTTTCGGGTTTTTAAGTTTCTCCTGTTTCTGGTTTGTTACATTATTTATTGCTGCCTGCTATCTTGACCATTTACCCGGGCCATTGCATTTGCCCCTTTCTTTCTGTAACCCTTTCATTATACACGAAAGTGGCATCATACAATCCTAGCTGCGTTATTAATTTTCAGTGGACATTGTAAGAGTTTTAAACAAATTTTGCGTCGGAAGGAAAATGACGTATTAATAAACGAACAATTTCTTATCCGTATCGTCAGTATAATTTGAAACAAGCTAATTTCTCTTGCATATTCCTGCATGGACATCGTTCCTTCTTCCACGTACCATACATTACGTTAACTAAAATTGATTTGAGTTCATTATTCAATATCTCGAATAAAATTTTTTTTTGAGTTCGACCATAGTTTTGGGGAAACTCTCCCAACTATCTGCCCAGATTCGTGCATTACCCTGCAACATCGATAAACGATTCGAGTTTTCTTCTGTCCGGAAACAAATTAAGAAAAATTATCTACCTCTTTCATAAAACACATGGTTTTCATCTCCCGCTGCACTGAAAATTTGGAGTACAGTAATGAAACATACGTGGGCTGAACACTTCCTCCCCCTCGATGGTAAATTTTCTAATTGATTTTTTGATTTCTACTTCTTCTTATATGCATTAATTTGATGTTAGAATGCCATCCTGTTCAGAAGACCTTTATTCCACTATCATTTATTAGCTTGAACCTGAACTTGTTCAGTAACTAATTTTGGGAAATTTTCTACTCCTTGCTCTACCTCAATTTCCTGTTCGGATACGGCGGTTATAAAATCCCATTGTGTTTCGATCCCAGTTTCAAATTCTTTCGTTACTTGATCAACCTTTCTTCTAATTCATGTCCCAGCTCCGTGAATTTTTCTCTAAGTTCTCATGTTCCTGTGCTAATTCTTGTTGAACCTCGCTCTTAAATTGACCTTACTGCCCACTTAATTCAGTAAACTGTGCTTTTAAATTTTCTTCTAATCCTATTATTTTCTTCTAATTTCGTGTCGAACTCCTGAATTTTTGTTTCCATGCATTTATTGCCGAGTTATTTTCCTCTAATTTGGTTTCCAAAGTAGCCTTTTCTCCTCTAGTTTGGTTTAAAGTAACTTGTTCTCCTCTAGTTTAGTTTCAAAGTAACTTTGTTCTCCTCAGTTTAGTTTCCAAAGTAACTTTTTTCTCCTCTAGTTTAGTTTCCAAGTAACCCCTAATTTTTTTTGGTTTCCTCTGTTTTTCATCCTGCGATAACCTACATCTAATTGTTGCATAAATTGACCTATTAACCGTTGCATCATTGAATTAGCCTCTCGAGGTTTCGTTCTTCCTCATCCTGATCTCGTGTTGGCGTTGGCTGTGATTCTGTCGGCGACGTCTCACTGTTTTTCCTGCCGTTCCTAGTTCTACTCCCGTCGTTTCCTCCCCGATCATCGTACCTGGTGCTTGTCCCCAGTTCCCTATCGCTATCTGATTCTCAAAATTCCTTCCACAGTAGGTAAATTCCCAGCCACGTTATACTTATCTGCCATTTTGAATCTATTTAAATGCCTAGAATCAATCAATTCTTTTCCCAGACACATACACCTTTCACAAAATACTTCACGAAATACCAAACACTATCTCGAACAGATAACACTTTCATATAATACCTTTTGAAACACTCCAGAAAAACACACTTTATACAACCTTTTTTTTCTCTGTAACCTGTTCAGCAATCTTAGTGAATTGTGATTCAATTGTACTAAAATTTTTGGTTCCACCAAATTTTGTTCAGTTTTTTCAAATCGAGTTTTGGTAAAAGCATCCAATAATCGAGCCCGCTTATGGGCCAGTTGCGACCCACCCTCCTGCTAGCTCAGAATGGGTTTTCAAGGTGGGCGCAAAATAAAAAAATACAATTAGAATGGGAGGGGTCAGGAGTCATGTGCGTTGTGGATTGAATGCATTTACACAGAAACTCAAGTCGAATCACTTTCCACTTACTTAAGTATATTCTAATTAAATTGCTATTACAGTCAATGAACATAAACACTTTACATATACAAGAATTTTGTCTTGCTGAAAAAGAAAACAACTTACACTCTCAATAATTAACTACACTGTTTCTTTCTCTCATTTAAATCAATTTCAAAGAATACTTAAAACTTTGACTAATCATTCCAGTCGTAAATTCCCTAGTTGCAACTTTACAATTAGCTAAGTTTTTCTTGAAAGAAAAGATTGATTCTATTTTTTCCAGAATATCGGTATAAAGAACCTGTACTAATACTTTCTTTCCGAAACAAATTATTCCTTCTAATATCTACAAATTGTTCAAGTTGGCACGACCTTACTGTGTCTTTTCACGGCGTAGAAATCTACGGCGTCGACTCTTCCAGTCGCTCGGTGTCCTTGTCCTTGCAGCTCGGTCGGGAGCAAAGCCGCCCTCTGCAGAACCGTTGTTCAACTCCCGATGTGGCCTCCGTCTCGTTTTCCGTTGATACTCTTTTCGTATTCTTTTATAGAATGTAACTAGCTTTTAATTCCATATTTAAAAGAATCTACAATACGACAACTGAGTCTATCGTATAAGAAGAGTAAATATAAAATAAGAAAAAACTGCAAAGAAAAGAAATGAATGGCCTCGTTAGTTTCATGCTATTCACACTCCTCTCTCTTACAAAGATTTTAAATGCGTCACTTATACTTTCATCCTTTTCCTGATGAATTGTTTTAATGCCTTGTAATATGATAATTACCTCCTCGAATGTCTTGAAGAGTTTGTCGGTAGGTCCTCCCTCCAGCTGTTACTTCAGAAAAGAAAGCTTTCTTTCTCCCGACTCTCGGTGTCGCATACTCTACCGAGACGCTCCCTTACGGATATAGTTCGTAGTTTTCATTTTCGGATTGTATTCATGCGCGTTGGCGCGTTCAAACAACTCATCTTATTCTTGAATATTGATGTGCTCCGTTTTCCGAGACCTCGGCAAACGGATGGTCCAATATGAATCAGTTTAACTTCCGTAATGCTGGAATTTGTAGGAGAATAATAATATTCATGCATTAATAATTATAATAAATAATGAATTTGCTACATTTTTGTAATTGATTAATTAAATATAGAGCTTCAATTAAAATCATATAAGTTAATTTATATTTCTTTTAAAAAGTGATCGAGACTTCAGATAAAACTTAAATTTCGGTAAAAATAAATTACAATGTTAGGATTATTATCGGAATTATACTTTTTTTTTTTTAAACAAATTTTAAATAGTATTTAAGTACACACGTGGAGTAATGTATTTTCACTGAAAGTTCAGATAATCTAATGTACTAAATAGTATGTACTACATTGATTTTAAAAATTATTTCATTAGACATGTCCTTAAATCAGTTGTACGTTTACATTAAATAAGTCATTTTATAATTAACTGCGGTTTATCGATTTCAAAAATTGATATATTTACTTGGAAAATGTTTGTGCGTGCAAAATAACGTGTGTTCGAATCAGTCCTAACCTTCAAGTCGCGGAACGAAAGGCCCTAATGTGCTGACGTCATAGATATACTCGTAGCTGTTAGGCCTGTAGTAATAGGACAGAAGGACACACAGGACACACGGATACACGGACAGACAGAGGGACGGACGGTGCGACGTTTTGGAAAAAATACTTTTTTGGTATCAGGGGACCCAAAATGTGGAAATTCCGTTGAAATATCGAAATCGATTTTCCGCAGCATACATAATTTTCTCTATAGTACGTATATTACTCCATATATACGTATGTATACAAGAAAGTAAAAATGTTGATGATAAAATAAGAGTACTTTTTGTATACCGGCATTATAAACAACCCTTTTCCATTAACAAAATCTTTCATAATATGGCATATTATGGCACGAATCATTACGTTATCGCTATTTCTGCAAGAAAAATGAGTCATCAGTGACATAATAGTCACAGGCAAAATTTATCATCGGTTATGGAGTATAAAGAAGGCAGTGTATGTAAACAGATTCTGTGTTCGCAGTAAAATCAAATATATTGAGAAAAAACTTGCACTTTTAAAATCTGAAATATAATTTACTTATTACTACTTTAAAATTACATGTTACTGTTATAGGGTTATAGTTAACAATAATAACAAAGAACATCTTATAAGTTTTTATGAATATGAATATTAATAGTACAGTTGGATTAATTTTTAAAGACACTCCTGAAGATGTATTTAATTCCATAGTGCTTATTTTTTCTTTAGTTTCTGCACTTCTTGTTGCAATGTAAATCTTTATTCACTGATTCGTCAATGATTCAGCTACATTTGAAGGTCGCAATCCTCCGTGACATGTAAGTGCAGTAATATCACCATTATCGGCGAAAAACGTCGCGGATGTCCTCATAAACACATTTACACATTGCCTTTAATTTTGAATATGTTAACCATAAGGTAGACGCTTTACTCACAGTGGACTTAATGTTTAAAGAATCATGCATCATAACTACCGTTTTTATTCTAGCATGTGCATTGTAGTAATTTAACCAACCTACTTCGACAGATAGGAAAGAACAACAGCTTCACATACAAAATCGGTAAATTTTTCATCCATCCAGGATTCATTTTCTGCTTTGCCAGCTTCTTCCAAAATTTCTTTTGGCAAAGAATCCATAATATTTGAAATGTTACTTTCAACCTAATGGGCATTTGTAAACAAATCTGTTGGTTACGTATCACTCGTGACGTCATAACATGAAACCAGGTTACAACTTAACATTCAAATGTCCTTAGCTTCCTTAGTTCTTAACTCGTTTATAATGTTACTTTTTTGCACTCTTCAGAAATGATTACCGATCTGTCTCCTAACGTCGTTCGTCCGGTAATATTTTCTTATTAGTGCAAACAAAGGACAACATTATAAACGAATTGCATAATATACTATTAATCTTGTTCACGAGTATATTGTGAGTGCAATTTAATGTTTCATAATAAAAATAACTATATCGTTATCTGTGGAATCTAAATTCGTTTAGGATTGCAAACCAAAATAGTACATTTTGAAGTACATAATGATGGTGTAGCGTCAATTTGGCGGCCGTGGGTGGGAGGAGGAGCGGAAGTATCGCATACCTGCGGGCTGAATAGCCTCGGCGCCACGGCGTTGGGATATATTTAGGCCAAGTGGACGCCAGCTTGACCGGGAAGGTCACGTGGTAGACGCGAGCCTCCCTCCTAAACCAAGGACGGTCACGTGACGACTACACTGTAGGTATACAATCGAGCCGTCGAGTTCACACGTTTTTTTTTCTTTTTTGGAAACCTCGCGCGATGCGCAAAACTTAACGCCAAGGCTGGAGCGTGTGGTGCCTCTTGCACGGGTGACGAGGTCGCGGTAGTGGCGCGGGAGAAGCGTCAGTGGAGGGGCCTCCCTAGCTATGTGGGGTATTCACAGGGAAATACTCACAAGTGTGTAGTTTAGGAGCAGAATTTAGTTATTGTACATACGTGTAAATCAACTTGTACATACTTGTTAATGTCTGTGTGTTTTTCTCCATGACGCCACAATGGGTATTAATACACGAGTATGATATTACGATACGAGCGAGGTACGAGCGAGTATCTCGTATCGACATTGAGTTCCATACGGAATTTTTCTACGACTTTTAGAAGTTCGACTTTTACATTGAATCGTTTCGTGGCAGTTACATACGGAATTCAGCCAAGGCCACCTGGCGGACTGCTCCCTAATCCTGACCCTCGCATGCTGCCTGAGTTGGCTGTGCTTACTAGTCCGGCTGCGAGGAAGTACTGCATTAGTCAAATAGGATCAAAGTGAAATTACGATCCAATTTATTGTACGTAATATTCCACGAAAAAAATACTAATAATAAAAGAAATTAAAACTGACAAGCAAAATATAACATCAAAAGAAATTTTAATAAACACAAGCGAACGAAACATTTACTAGAACGATTCTCAATGATTAATTGTCAATACTTCGTTTGTAAACTTGTCTGTGGTCAAGAACCTGTATCATAATGAAATCTGTATCGTAATGAGTCCCATAATGTAACTGGCTGCAGCCACCAAATGACAGCATTATACAATGGGAGTAGAAAAAAATGTTTAGTTGTTATTCAAACATTTAATTTCTAAACCTCCGTGATAAAACCGAAATCTTGATTAAATTGAATGTATCGTAATTCAAATTCATGAATAGCCTTAAGTTGCGTGGTTTCGTTAAATTTGTATTATTCTGTTTTGGAATTGTAATCGCTAGAATTTCCATATGAACCGATCAATGAACTAATCCTCTAGTGGATTTCATAGTGCTCAATTGAACAATACGATACCCATTGGTTACAATTGAATACAGAAGTAGGATTAGGGCACATCAGGCAGAGCTTTGCTGCTTTACACACATACCGTTACTCTCTCTCGCGCGCGGAACAATTATAGAATCCAATATCATTTTATGAAGTACAATAAATTGATGAGAATACGGAGGTTTCATTAATTTTAAGAATTCATAATAATATTTTTTATATTTTTCCATGTGATTTCTTGAAATGTCTCAGATAATACATTCAAGAATGAGTTATATGTCCATTTTTATTAACACTACTTTTTATTTTCAGGAATGAAACTAAAAGGGGAAAGTGGACCAAATTTCTTTGAAAGCTCTCGATTTTTTATGCATTACACAACACAAAATTAAAGAAATTAAACTCTGGGATTCACTGTAGTCACTTCCTTTTTAATACAATTGTGAATTGCTCAAGAGAAGAAAAAAAACTTATCTGTACTGTGTTTTAAACAAACTTTTGAAACTACTAATCTTCAATGTAAGTTTTCTTCACATGAGTCAAATAGACACTTGATAAAATAGCATAGGTGAAAATAAAATTGAATTGTTGCCATCATTTGTTAATGTTTTTCGTTTCTATGGTCCTGTTGTGAACTCCTACGATCTTGTTATAAACTTATGATTATAAATGAGAATATTCCAACAGCTCAATTCCAGGGTTCCACGTTCGTTCCATTGCTCCCAGTTCGAATTCATTGTGCCACCTTGGCGCTGCAACAACAGCAGTGAATGCTAACGGGAATATACACTAGCTCGGAGCTTTCCTAAACTGAGAAATAATAATTTCCATATTCCTAATATAAAATAATATTTTGATAACAAATTTTAATATTATAATACTTCTCTAGAAATACTTATCATTTCCACAGTGCTGATGGATCTGAGTTTAGCAGTCATATTTTACAAATAAACATAAAAAATTGTAATCCGTAAACATGCATATAAAATGTGTGTATGTAGCTCCAGTACTAATTTTATTTTATCAAATGGCAAGATTAAAATTATAGATATGTGGTGGTTAGGCCTTGTGAATACTGTAGGTTTAAAGATGATGATCCTGTTTCTTGCTGTCAAAATGTTTCACAAATAAACATCATTAAAATTAATGTTTCTAAATAATTGTATGTAAAAAGGGTACTTACGATTCCAAGTAGATTGAAATCTGATTTTGTATTCCGATTTCACGACATTGAGTTAAGTAAACGCTTATAGAAGATCTAGACATACTCAACATTCTGAAAGACACTCTCTCGATGGGTGTTTGCAAGGTTTTTGCGATGTGTTTTTCGTGTCTTTTTAACGATTTCATGAGCGATGAATTTACGATAACTCTTGAGCCGGCTCATGCGATGTGCGCGGCCTTGCTTCCCCTCTTGGGGTGCTGAGGAACAGCAGGAGGGGGTGACGAAGAGGGAGAAAGTCAGAGATAGAGAAGGAGACAAAGAGAATCAGGGAAAGTTAGGGAGAGTCACATACACAGAGCCAGAGAGAGACAGCGTCAAAGAGAAACAGATAGGGTTAGGACAAAAAGGCAGAAGCGATAGGCAGACAATCAGAGAGGGAAGGAAAAAAAAGAAAAAGAAGAGGAGGGAGGCGCAGGCGGAGATGGTTGCAGAGAAAGAGTCTGACAGGCAAACAGACAGAGCCGGGAGGCGCCGCCCCGCGCCGGATGCAGAGTCTGGCTGGGCGGATGCAGAGGGCTGGGGGAGGGGTACCCTGCAGGGGACGGGCAGTCCATCTGCTGAAGAGGCCGCGAAGCAAGTCCGCAGCCGCCGCCGGTCAGACACAGATTGATCCCTGGCTTCGGCGCGCCCGCCCTTTGCCATTGGGTATTCAGCGAGCTCCCCCGGCGAGCTTTCAGCCGCGTCCGGCGACTCGGAGCAGCCCTTTTGCCGAGCGGGCAACACGGGCTGTGGCGGGAGCGGAGGCCGGGGGAGGGCAGTGAGGCGCTGGGGGGAGGTGGACTCGGAGCCTGGGCAACGCAAAAGAAATGGCTCTGGCGGGAAAGAAAACAGGAGAACGAGGATGAATACTACGAAGACTTAGGGAAAAGGGAGAAAACTCAGAGAGCAGGAAACAGGAAGATGTAAACGTAGGATAAATGGAAAAGAAAGGAAAGGGTAGGATAAATGGAAAAATTGGATAAAGTCTTGGTGAAGCTAGAGAGAAAACTTGGATGTTGACTAGGAGTCGTAAGTTGAAGATAGGGCGAAGCTTGAAAGGAAGTGGAGAAAAAGAGATAGAGGACCGAACCTGAGGAAATGGACACGGGTTGAGGTCTAGGAAGGGAAAAAGTGTAGAAGAAGAGTAATGGGCACTCGAAGAGTAACTTGCAGTTGGAGATGATAAGATGTTGGGGATACTAATATGTGGATAACAGCTAGGTAGAACTTGATATGGCTAGAGGTGAAGCGGTGATGAGGAATTGGGGGCGAGAAGCGGTAATAGACGGAAAGGGACCGACAGAAGTGAAACGCGACGATGTTCAATGGATGGAGCAGAGGATATGAAGGTGCAGAGTCGCAGGGTTGAGAGTGAAGCGCAAAGGTGGATAGCAGCGCACGCGTGTAGAAGGGCGTGGGTGAGCGCAGGATAGACGAGACGGGAGGGCGAGATGGGAGCCTGGGGGAAGGCAGGCGAGGTTGGGTGCTGAAGAGTCGCGGCTGGGAGGAAGTCGACGGTGTTGAAAGGCGAGGGGGCGAGGGTGCGCGCCGATGGAGGAGGCGGGGGCGGAGTTCGGGCCCTGCCCGTGCTGAGTCGCTGCGAGAGGCTTTGTGCCTTCACTCAGCTGATGCGCCGCTTTCTGCTCCATCGGAGCGTCCGCTGGAGGTTTTATAAAGTGCGCGCGCATCCTGAGTACTGCCCTCCGCTCTCGAAATAATATGCTCGTTTTAATGAAAACGCTGCAGACCGTTTGACCTTACCTGACTGGGCACGTATTGCAGCGTTTGTTGTGGGTATACGTTCAGAACACTGGAATTTGAAATAGCCATGCTTCCCCATTTGATTGTGGAACCTCAAAAACACCACGAATTGTTTTCATAAATTTACGACCAATTAATAAAAAATGTTTTTAAAAAGCCGTTTTTGAACTACTCTCATGATTCCCCAAAAATGTAATTATTTTTGATTTTATGAGAAGTTGCGCAACTCTATATAAATTTTAAAATAATTAATTACAAGTTACTATCTCTTAACTAATATTTTCGCAACATTTTACTAAAACAAATAAACATCTCAACAACTCGTGTTTTTACATATTAAATCAGTAAATAATCTTAAGACTTATCACTTACGAATCTTCAAGCAGCAGAAACAGGATTTTTTTTTATTGTTTGGCATTCACCAAATCGTTTGCTTGCCAGACCAATTACCTGAAAAAGAATAAAAATTACGTTACGTCAAAAAGTGCCGTGTACATTCTAATGTAATATATAATTATACCAGTGGTATCCGCAAAAATCATCAATAGTGTTGCTACCATTAAAGAAAATAATAGTTAAAAATGGGTATGAAAACTTAAGCGTTTGCAATAAATTTAAATAATAAGAACTCTACAAAAAAAATCCGTTCCATTCTTAATCATTAATAACCTGTCCTTCTTAAAATTCTCAGATTTTAATCTTCGCTGCTGTCAATGTAGACCAAAATTTAACATCCCAACAACGTTGGACTAATTTGTAACATATACAGCGGTGATTATGCAGGATGATGTTGTAAATGCACCTTTGATTAATAAAGAATCCAATGGATAGCATAAACAATCGCAGAATTTACCCATTTATCATCGCCTTAACAAATGCTTTTGACATTTTAAATATCAAGATTAATTGGAATCTATCGAAACATTTCTCTTGTCACTGACGAAGCACACGTATTTGCATCATAAAACTAAAGTAAATTTGAATGAATGTTATTTTAATGAAATTCAAGGAATAAAAGTCTGTAAATATATTTATATTTGTTATTAATTTACACTGATGTTATATACATTAAATAATAATGCATTTTCCGTATTGAAATCTGTTTGTGTGGTTTGTAATCGACAAATACGCAAAGCACGTTAGCTGAAATACTTGTTTGGAGAATTCCGTACTCTGTGGGTGATAATAAAATTATTCACGTATGAAGAGAAATGCTCAGCCCTTCTCGAATATATAGGTTCTCGGAAATTTAATAATAGCTGACAATGTACACGACGTTTTGGTATTCGAATGTTCATGATATTTTTTTAAATGAACACATATACCAACAGAATTAAAAAGTGAACTCATAACTATTTATATAACCTCTTTTGGCTTCGTTTACGTGATACGTCGGTCGTTTTGCGATGTTTTGTTTAAGAGGATGTTTAGTAGCCAGACAACACCATAATTGCAATTTTAAAAGTAAATTTCAAAGAGAAAGTTTCGCGTTCGTTCTTATACAAAAATTGACTATTCATGAAAATTGAATTTAGAGGAAAGACGATCGTTCATAGGAAGACATAAGTATGTACCAAAATAGGTTTTCAGGGCTTAATCTATTTAATGCTTCATAAAAAAATTTCAAACTCTCTGAAAAGGAAAACCTCTTACGAAAAGTCTCCGTTCACAGAAACGAACTTAAAATTGTAAAGTCGATCTTTTTATTTAAGAGATATCCTTTGCTTTTAGACAATGAGCAGAAAAGTTATGTAGAAGGAAACTTTAATTTACTTTTTTGTTATAATAAACATCCCAATTATTCAATATCGATGATTCTATTATAAACACTCTCAAAATGTAAAATTTCCTTCGTTACACGTATCGTCCAGGTTGTATTTGAAGAACAATATTGTAGTACAATGCTTTAGAGAGAGTTGATAATAAAAGCTACCTTAAAGAATTGGCATCATTATATTATCAAAAATTTTCACTCTGTAGTTTATAAGTCAATAAAATTTTAACTAATCATATTACAAACACACGATTCATGGTCTAATTAATTATATCAATTCATGTCAAGAAGATATTAAAACAACACTCAATATTAGCAAAAAACGTAGAAAAAAAGTATTTACAAATTTAATCAATTGTGAAATGCAAAGATGAGATTTCTTTATTTCAATTGTAAGGAAAATTTTGGTATCAAACCCCAAAATATCAATCAAAGAAATACACCAAACCAACCTAAGAAATACAGAAGACTGCACTTCGAACAGACATTATTTGAAAACAGCACATGGTATATTTGCTGCATTTGCATATTTGATGCATTGATCATAAGCAAGCATTTTCACCAAGAAAATGAATAAAACCCAAAAGCTTGGACTGAACGATAGATGAATCTGGACGCGTGAACTGCTAAGGCCATTAGCCTCGTATTGGCGGCAGGTTTTTATCGCGAAAGATGGCAGTGATCTTCCCCCGCTGGATGGCGAGATCAGGCGCCCACCTACCATCCGCTAGTGGGGTTTCCCCCTAACCGGACTCTCCCACCGCCCCAGCCGGGACATGTTCTAAGCTCCCGGCCGGTCTCCCGGAATATGTGATAGTGTAGTGTATGTTAGTGTAAGTGTGTGTGTAAGGGGAGAGGATAGGACAAGGAAGAGGAAGGAAAGATCGCGCGTGGCCCGTTTGTTAGGGTACTGCTCCGGCATTCGCCTGGTGTTGATCGGAGAAACCACGGAAATCTACCGATCAGAGCAGCCGGACGCTAGAATTCTCCTTCAGACAGCGACTGAATTCGACCTAGCTGAAAAGCTAGTGTCGAAAATCCTGCCGCCGTCAGGACTCGAACCTAGGACCTGCCGGTCAGAGGCGCTGCAGTGACATCAGTTGATGCACTGAGCTACCGCTTCCGGTCTGGATGGAAGTCCACTCAAAAGATATCTGACTATGAAAAAATTCCGGAAGTTTTTTTTCACCAGCTCTATATGTTTTTGAGGGTGCATGCTTAAAAACAACTATTGTGAACAAATATATCTCATTGTTAAATGAATAACACTCCGATACTCTCGGTATCAGTAGGAACGTATATGCTCGCGCTGAGTACCTGTAAATCCAAGCTTTATATTGCCGAAATAAGACGGAAATAAGAATATTATTACAGCAATACATTATGTACAATACAATACATTCATTAAATATTTGTATCAAGAATATATATTTTGTCAACATCTCCCAAATTATGACGTATGAATAATACTAAACAGGACATTTTAGGAAAAAAGAGTACTGAAAATTCCATAGATGTGTTTGGAAGTGTGAAGTTGAGATTAAAAAAGAAATAGAGCACTACTATACAATAATAAGAGGGAAAGAAATAACCGAACAACACCGATTTTATCTCATTGCATCTGTTCCTTTTAAATGTGAAACGTTATTGTTTATTCAATCACGAATATTAGTTATCTCATTATTACCCAATTGACGAAAAAACAAGACGTCAGTGATTCACCCTCTCGCTCGCTCGCTCTCTCTCCCCGTCTCTCTCCAACCCCTTCTCTCTCTCTCCCTCTCTCTGACTCTCACTCTCTCTCTCACACTGTATACGAACTTGCCAAGCTCACTTGTTACCGAATAGGTCTGTCTCTCTCTCTACCTTTCTCTCTCACACACACAGTACAGTACCTTTGTCAAAGCTCACTTGTTACAGAATGGCACAGACTTTCTCATAGAAAAAGTTTGTAAAATAATTTCCTTGGTGGGGACTGGATTTACGGACTTGCACCATCCTATTGCAGGCTGCCATCCACCTTCGCACAAATTACATATTTTTGACATTTTCCCGACTTTTCGGTTTCCTAATAGTAGAACCGAAATATTACTTGAAGAATGTTAAAGAAAAGTAAAACATCCTTCAAAATAGAAATTTTCATTGAAAAATCTGAAGCGGTTTTTAAGAAAATGACATTAAGTATTACTGTAAATGCGAAATTAGAAGCTCTTTTACAGGAATCTATTGAGTTCTCGAAAACCTTCATTGGACGTCATTTGAAGCGCTTTCACCCACAAATGCAATAATGTATGCAAATCGATGGAAATGTGCATATTAACGGCGTGAACGATATTTAAAAAAAAAATACATTTGTGTAATTTTTGAAAAAAGAAAAGAATATACCAAACCTTTACGTCATATTAAACAGTGCAATCAGCACTATCCGTTGGAACGGTTGAAAGAAAAAGTTTGGAGCATTTTCTGAGAAAATGGCTTTTGAGCGTATCTGAAAATGTGAAAATTTGAGCTTATTTTAACAGAAAGCTGTTGAATTTTCGAGAAAATGTATCTTCCAATTTAAAGCACATGTACTCGTTAATTCAATTATGTGACGAAATTGTCGCTAATTTAAATATAAACGGCATGAGAGGATATTAAAAATTTACGTTCTTTAATTTTTGAAAAAAGAAACGAGAGAAAAAAGAAAAGAGAGCAAAATGTCGTACATGTAGTCGTCTAGGGTACATTTGGCACTACTGCTCTAAAAATTTAAAGAAAAAATTTGGACGAACTCAAATTTTAAAAAAGTGTCTCAAAATCTCAAAGCCTCAACTAGATGGGCACGGGTTTCTTCAATTTAAAAAAAATCGTATGTAGGTTAGGCGCTAGTAGTGTTTACAGATGGATGGACGGACAGATGGACAGACCGACGCACGGACGGACAGACGTTTTCCTTTCAATTTGTTTTTCAGCATCAAGGACCCACAAAACAGGGATTCTGGCCACACTAGGTGTTAGAGGATTTTTTCCTTAATTTAGCAACTGGATGTATCCACTTTGTCGTTGTCTGGGCCCGACAATGAATATTTTTGTGCCGAAAATCCTCCGTTTCTTGGCGCAGCATTACATACCTTTCTTTATATTACGCTTATATGTACGTATACGAGAAAGTAAAAAGTGCCTTGCCTACAATGGCGCAAATGTCAATGAAGAAAAGAATGATAAATCGTATTGTTTTAAAAACCGTTCCATTATGTATGAAGAGTTGAGCTACATTGACAGATGTGTACGGATTCTGGCTCTAACAGATGTAACATTACAATGGAGGAAGGCACCTGATCCGAGCGAGAATGATATTTATTGAGATGCGATACGTTCGGTTTTTCACGAAGTATCTTCTGCCATCTCATCTCCTCCAGTTCAGGGAAGAGAAAAGAAAGATCGTGCGCGGTCAATGGTCGGGTTTCGTGCGCGGTTTGGTCGGGTACTTCTCCGGCATTCGCGCGGTGATAATCGGAAAAACACGAAAAACTTCCGATCGGAGCAGCCGGTCGCTAATTCTCCTCCAGACAGCGGCTGAATTCCACCTGGCTGACAAACTAGGGTCGTAAATGCTCTGAGCAGGATGCCCTGAGTCACGTAAGCCGGTCAAAAAATCAATTCAAGGTCTTTTACAAGCACTAGTAATTGAAATAGGTTAACGATTTCTGAGAGAAAAATCTTGCTGAAACACCTAAAGAAAAACTGGTGTACCTGCGTGTACCTTAAACGAAGCACCAGCAGCCACTGATGCGTGTGAGGTACACACGCACTGCCGCGCTGTCGTCTTGCGTGCGTGCGCGCGTGCGTGCGCCGCTGCGGCGCGGCGCCCGGAAGCGGAAGTGTCCCTCGACCGCGCGACGAGTTACCGCAGGACCTCGCGCGGGCTAATTAGCAATTACGCGGAGGCGCTCGGGAGCACCTTAAGGCCGGCGCCGCAGGGCGTTGGGGTGGGAGCGGTACCTCCAAGGAGATAATGGCCGCTGTAGAGAACAACCGCGCATGCGGAGGAGAAAGGCAAAAGGGCGAGGCGTAGACAACTGGGGAATACAGAAGATGAGAAGACATAGAAAATTAAAAAAAATAAGTGGTTCAGAAATGGAGAAATTACGAAATGTTGCTAAAGGATTAAACATAACAAGTCTTTGAAATGGCAAAATTAGTAAAAAAATATGCCAGAAAATGTACGAAATAAGTAGAAAACATATTATTAAGTTTTGTACGCAATGCATTCCCTTAAGATGTGAATGGAGAAAAAAGGAGTCCGGAAAAATTTATAGCATGCAACGGTAGAATATGTAGTAAGTTAATATGTATTGAAATCGAAGAGAATGTGTAACAATAAGTAACTAGAGGTGCAACAGAATGGAACAGACTTTCTCGTAGTATAGTTTTCTAATTTCCTTGGTGCGGTCTGGCTTCAAGGTTTGGCACCATTCTCTGGCCAGCTGCAATCTATTGTCATCCAAAGGACATTTTTTTGACATTTTCTCAACATTTTTCTTTCCAAGTAGTACAACCGAAATATTACTTCAAGAATATTAAAGAAGAGTAAAAACTAGTCCTAAATAGAAAATTTAATTGAAAAGTTTGAAGTGGCTTTTAAGAAAATGGCGATGAAGCATTCCTGTAAATGCGAAATTTGAAGCTCTTTTTCATAGGAATCTATTGAGATTTCGAAAAAATTAAATTGAAATATTCGAAGCACTTCTAATCACAAATGTAATAATGCATTCATATCGATAAAAATGTCCATATCAATAGCGTTTTTTTTTTTAAAAATTTAGTTTATACATATAAAACATTTCATTTCATATATCGTTTTATCACATTATAACCTTTTAAAATACCTTTTGGTATTTCAAAAATGTTCATTTGTGTAATTTTTGAAAAAAACAAATGAATACGCCAAACAGAACTTAACGTCATATTAAACAACGCACATAACACTATCTATTACAAAAACTTGGAGCCATTTTTGAGAAAAGCGTTTCAGTATTTCTGAAAATGCAGAATAGTTTGCTCATTTATACAGAAAACAGTTGAGTTTTCGAGAAACTTTATTTGACATTATTTAAAACACGTGTAGTTATAAATACAATTAAGTGCAGAAATTTCCTTTAATGCAAATATTACCGACGTGAAAGACAAGTCAAACAAATTTCATATTACTTAGTAGTGTTCACAGACGGAGGAACAGACGGACAGACAGACAGACAGACAGACAGATGTTTTGTTTTTAATTTGTTTTTCGGCATCAAGGACCCACATAACAGGGATTCTGGCTACACCACATATTAGTGAATTTTTTTTTAATTTACCAACTGTTTTTTTGCACTTTTTCGCCACCAGAGTCGGAATGAATTTTTCCGCCGAAATTCCGCCGTTTTTTAGCGCAGTATTACATAACTTTCTCTATAATACGTATATAACTCTCGTGTATACGTGTGTATACGAGAAAGTAAAAAGTAATATAATTTTGAATATCAAATTGATAGAACATTTAATAAATTTACACTATTTACACATTTTTATATAACATTAAGAAAGTATTTATTAAACTAATTTCAATAATAAATATTACTATCATACTGGATTAAGTTTTTCCATAGTACATTTTTATTTTTGATAGCAATGATAGCCATCATACAAACGGGCTGTACAGGCTAACAGTAGAGCATTGTCTTCGTAATGTTACTAGATCAACGACAACCAATACCTCTCGTAAATTGGGATTGAATATCAACACCTAAAGGTTATTTTAGCAGCGCTCATGCGCATATGTGACAAAATATATGCAGTGTAGTTGTCTTGGCGTGGGACAACTCGCGTCGTCTGCAGGCAATATTGAAGGCAATACTTTACATTTTAATTATGTATTTTTTTTTCAAAAATTAGTATCTCTTTTCTTATGACGCGATTCTCCTGATGATGCGACATGCCTCATGTAAAGATGTCTCTCTTCTGCATATCTTTTGCAACATAAGTTTCAAGAAAATTGGTGGAATAATAAAATGTTTGCACAATGTACAAAGAAAAATTTGGGTGTTGTGTTGCAATTTTCACAAGACCCTATTTTTAAAGCTGAAGTGATGAAGGCAATAAGTAAGTAAGAGGGAGGCTACTGTGAAGTGGGAGCTACTGTAGATATATGGTGATTCACGTTCACGGTAACACACGTAATCTGTCAAAATTATTTCTTAGATGTTGGCCTCACAGTCATCTTCAAGCCAGCCAAGTGTTGCCAGTACATCTTCAGTGATCGTTTGGGTAATGATAGAAATTGTGCTGTGTGATTGAATTCGAAAAATTTGCGACTCCATTAAAAAAGTAAGTAGTGTAACAGCACAGCGTAATGTGTACTGGAATTTCAGAATACAGACGACTGATTTTAAGATAAAATATTTACATATATTTACTCAATAATTTACAAGCATTAAACAAAAATTTCTGGCAACGTTTTTTCCCCTTAGCGAAAATCTCTTGACCGTCCTTAGACCTAGCCCAGTGCCACTGCTCTAAAGCAGGAGAGCAACGCGTGGTGCGATGCTGTCGGACGCTGAGTCCCTTAACCATCGACATTCATGGTCTGACACCAAACCGGTCTTCGCCTGGAAAACCGCGTGCTAACATAGCACCGGAGGTATCAGTCAGTCTTTCGACTCTCGACATATCCCGCGTGGGCGCAGTCGACGCCGCGTTAAGGACCCTGAGGAATCGCCCCTCCCCTCGGTGCTTCCATGCTGTCGGGCGTCCCGAAGGCTCGACGACCAGCCTTCTCCAGGGGTCTTGCACCATCATCCCAGACTCGCCACTAACCTTTCCCAATAGGTAATTTTGGAGCGGGGCTTTCTTGACGCCCCGTCCGCCTGGCGTCCCTCTATTCAGCGCGTCGCCTCACGGCCTAGGCGCGCAAATCTGGCAATGATAACCGCCCCCAACTGACCGCATTCGGCTCAAGCGTGGGGGTGTAACGGTTTCTCCCAGCCGACTGGCTAGAAAGCGTCGCACGACGCCACAGTAGCATGCGCTATATCAAATTGCAAGCCGTTCAACAGCGGAGAACATAATGAAAAGATAGAAGCGCGTCTTGCTATGGAAAACGCTGAGGATTTCACCACTCAGGAATTGTGCAGAAACGACATCTCGACAGGGATATAACGTGCCGAGGGGTGCAGGTAGTTATTATTGTTCCTACCGAAGAGAGGGTGGAGCGCCGTGACGTAAGGTGTGCGGCCGAAGATAACTGACGCGGGAGCCAGCGTACGGATGTGCGACGATCCCCGGGACATCCAAACGGGTACGCGATTGGCGGGGAGCCACCGCCTCAACGGCGTGGGAAAGATCCCGCGTAAAATATAATAGAAGTATAAATAAAATTCCGAGATTCGAAGTTCTCCGTTCTTCTCAGACTTCTCGTCGAGCAGTCTGGTTCTAAAACATTTCGTCGAGCGGTCTTCTGTAACTGTTTTGCCTAGCTTCTGTTTTGGCTCCTCGAAGTTTCGCCGTACGGCGGCATAAGGGCCGCCAAGTGTTGTTCGGTGACTTCGTTGAGGCCGGCACGAGCTTCAATACGCACATGCCGAAGTGGTGGTCCACATGTGCGGGACGCTTTGTGGGAGCGGTCTCTGTGGTTGAGGCGAGACAGCGGGAGGCGCATGATTTTTCCCTGAGGCATCGCGCTCGCCACGCCACTCCATCGCCGACGGACGCTCATCTTCTGATTAGTGATCTGTAGGTTATCTTTTTTCCGGTGCGTCTGCGAAACAGCATCCTACGTACGCATCACATCTTGCACGCCGAACGTTTGTCATTCCATTCTACAGTTGTTTTGAGTGAATTTAACTCATACTTGTGTTTTTTCTTTGTATTATATTATTATTGTTTATTTCTATTTTGTATAATAGTTTTGTATTACATTATTAACATTATCGAAATAAGATTTCTAGAATAAAAAGTAATGTTAAACCATATTTTATTTTCGTTGATTAAGTACTATTTAGAAGTATGTCATTGTTTTTTGTATTTTCAAAGGTCTTGCGAACTCGGATTAAAATTCAATGAAACTTCTTTGAAGATAAATTTTAATAATATCGAAGTAATTGAAATAGCTATTTGCATTAAACGTTCCTTTCCCCAGACATAACTTTTGCTATCTCATTCTTGGAAAATTCAATAATACACCGCGCCACTCTTATATCTTTCTACTACGAACATCTATTTGTGACCGCCGTGTTCTTTTGATACAAGTAATTGAAATAGCTATTTGCATTAAACGTTCCTTTCCCCAGACATACTTTGTATTTTACATACTATACATAGGTTATGGGGCAAAGGCATCATGCATTTTGCCCCATAACTCTATCGCTGAAAATGAAACACGTCCGATGGAAGTTTTATCGTCGATGTCTCAAAGTATTACGAGAACGGCTTCCTGCCCAGCGAGTAACGCTTACACGAGTATGTGGGACTCGAATATCGTGGACGGGATGCTCGAGCGAGTAAGAGCGATTTTCTAAGGATGAGCCAAAATGACAGCTAGTGCTGGCAACATAACTGAAGGTTCTGTGGTCGTTGAGCCTATTAGACTCCCTTCCCGCATTCGTTCGTTTGCAGTTGGCTAACTTGTGAATGGCTTCGACTCTTCCTTTTGTGGTGTCCTCGTCCGACAAAAATATAGTGCGCTGCGAGAAATAATTGATATCAGGAAGTGCAGTGTAATGTGCTCTTCTGTAAAAATTCTTTTTTTCCTTTGTATATTACATTGAATTTACTTTCTGTCTGATAAATATTCTGTTTATTTAAAACCAAGACTTGAATGCGAGATGCATACGGTGCACGTGTTTCGGCTTAAAATCATCTTTCTTTCTATTTACAATCGTGGTAGTATTATTTTACTGATTGTGAGAGCATGTTAAGAGATTTTCCACATACGTAATTAAATTTATATACTTCCCGGACTCGTGTACATGCATATTCCTCAGCGACACTCTTAGACTTCGGCATACGGGTGTTTTCACTGGAGCCATTAGCACTTTACGAAGGGGCGTGACAGAACAGCTGTCGCGGCGGAGGGATACTTCTCTGAAATACACGTGATGTTACCTTGTTTTCGCGAACTGTCACTTTGGCTCATCCTTAGGAAAATCGTTCTATACGAGCGAGTAAAATCTCGACGGTGCAATGCTCTAGTGGCGACGCAGGTGAGTTCTCACTACCAACTGGCCGCCGAGCAAAGCAGCCAGGTCTACGTGGAAGGGGGCAAAAGTACGGTTACAGTAAGAATTTTGATCTTAAAAAATTGAATTTAAATGTACTACTTTATATGAAATCGTGATGATTTAGTGATCTTCTGCACATAGAAAAGTATTTTTCATTTTAGTATAATGTGGTACTGACACAAAATCTTCAAAATAGCGAGAGGGTTAATGTGGACATTGGCATTAAGGTAGTCCACACTAATCTCAGTATTGAACAGTAACATTTTAGTTTTTGTTCAGAGTATGTCTAAATATAATCATTTATATACTAGAAAAAATTAATTAAATGGCCAACTCTACACAGTTTTGGAGAACTTGATATACGGTTCATTCAAGTTACAGACATAATATTATATTGTTTCAATACAACACTGAGCTTAAATCATTATATCTAGACAATAAGTCAATGCTATCTTTCATAATTAGTTACCTTTCTTCTTTCCTATTTCAGATGATCGAACATATGTTACAAAAACTAAAGATGCAATATCAGTGAGCAAAGAGTGAAGGATGGTTTGCATTGTGTATACAAATCTTCATAAAGTTTTGTAATAAGATGAACACAGTGAATTTAAAACAAAAAACTCTCCTTACATTGCCCTGGTAACGAAAAGGTGGACAAATCGTGCAGCTAAAATTGAAAAATTCTCTAACACATGATGTAGGTAGAATCCGTTTCTTGTGAGTCCTTGATACCAAAAATCGATTGAAGCCAAATGTTTTTCCGTCTGTCCTTCTGTGAACAATGTTGTATCAAAATTGATATTCCCTAATGTTTTTGACTGATGACAAACTTGCCTTGAATTTCAAACTGGTACTTTAATTTTGGGAGATTATTTACAAGACGCCCTGGATATTTTGAAAATAAAAACACATTTTTAAATTAAATTTTGCTGTCGAATTACGACAGCATTACGAGTACTAGACACTTAAGAGAATAGTCAAGTCTGATTTTGTTGAAATACCTGATTTTTAAATTGCAAAATCAACATTTTGGCGTCTTCTTTCTAAAATATTAAAGACAGATTTTATCCATAATGAAATCTGTTCCGTAAAGACAAATTTTGAAATAAAGTCATGTAGTACAATTTTGACATTTTGAAACATTGAGTACTTTTAATATAATTTAGCGTTAAATATAGGCTATTTTTAATTTTCTTTCAAGATTTTTCTCGATAGAGCTGCAATATTTTATTAAATATTGACCTCGTATAGCTTACAGGGCGCTTAGAGAATTGTGTAAGTGTGCTGTTCGAAATCCATGGTTTTCGATAATTGCAAACTTTCAATTTTTTCGAGTCTTCCTACGGATCTTCAAATAAAATCATATTATATTTCCGAAAATATGAGTATTTATTTCGTAATTGTGTGTCACACTTAGGCATTTTACTTTTCGTATACGTACGGATACGGAGCAATATTCTTAATATAGAGAAAGTTACGTAAAGCTGCATGAAAAACTGCGAATTTTCGTCGGAAAAATTCATTGCCGGACCTGATAACAAACTAGTTCTGCTATAGAATGGCACAGACTTTCTGGAAGTAAAGTGTTCTAATTTCCTTGGTGTGGACCGGCTTTACGGTCTTGCCCCATTCTCTTATCCAGCAGCCATCTATCGCCGCCCAAAGTACATCTTTTGAAATTTTTCAACTTTCGGTTTCTTACAGTAGAACTGATATATTACTTTAAGAATATTAAAAGAGTAAAACCTCGTCCAAAATAGAAAATTTTATTGAAATTTTCAGAGCTTTTAACCTAGAAAAGTAAGATACTGCATTATCATAAATGCGTAAGGTGAGTCCAATGGACCGTGCACAAAACACTGTGTATAAGTTGTTTAAAAATAAATTTTGATAAATGAATAAATGTCAATGATTATTGCATTGTTAAAAGTCTTTTCTTCATTCTTCATATTTTTTAGATTATGACTTGCTAATTAATTTTTATTTATATTTATTATTATTTATCCCTATTTATTTTTCCTTTTCGGCTTCACGAAGGTACTTTCTTATATCTATGGGAGTGATATAAGAAACTAAAAATAATTTCGAAAACCTATATTTTTAAATGTTATGGTCACAAACTTACAATATTTAATAGTTCTGGTCATACAATATTTCAAGTCTAAAAGTTACTGTTTTCTTCTTTGAAGACATTGAAGACATTTTCATTGGCTGGCAGAATGTTCATAACATACAGTTTTTACATAAGTCATACCTTTGGCGTGTATTCTGTATTTGTGCGATTCTAAAGAGTTTAGAATCGCACAAATACACATTTTCTTTATTTTCATGAATGAATGAGTTGGAAGGTGCTCAGCAGGCTGAACTTGTGTGTTCATGGCCATCAATATATGTTGATTAACCTACGTTTGTTTCACTTCCAAAAATTCAACAAGCTCTACTCAAATATTTTCCTTCTTGTTTCACAGACTTCTGTTTTCAATCCGAGTACAAAGTTGTCCACGTGGCAAAAACGGCAACCCTAAATACATCGATCAGATTTATGAAGAATGTCAAGGGCTATCTGTATGAATACGCATGAACCATCTGATCCATGGTATCAACGTCACCTTTAGTTTCGTTGTAAAATAAAATACTATCTAGTTTGTTATGTCTTCCTGCTACAGTTGTGTTGCAATGATATAAACTTGACAGCAAAATAACAGCTTTCTTTTTCAGGAACATACATCAATAGAGTGTGCTTACCGTAGAAACCGAACAATGAACGTAATTTTTCCTTCTTTTATCAGGCAGGAATTCTAGCGGAACAAATCTCTTAATACACAGGGTGAGTCACGTAACTCTAGCACCTCCTGTAACTTTTAAACGGTTCAAGTTATTGCAATGCAGTTTCCACGGAAGTGCAAGAGGAATGGAGCTAATTGATAAGTACATTTATTTATATTTTATAACTTGTATTTTACGAGATATTTGAGGTAACTTTGTTTTTATAAAAATAAATAATTTTATATTAATATTTATAAAAGAAATATGTTGATTCGTTGTGTTTATTTTATTTTTTCTGATCGAGTGTTCTCCTTTACACAAACCTTATTGGCAACCCTAGGTTTATTGATTCAGTGGTGAGGTGTAGTTGACATTTACATAATTGGAATGATTGAAGACGTTGTCATTGTCAACAATAGTACTATTATACTATTGTTGACAATGACAACGCTTCAATCATTTCAACCTAGTTTGCCTATGATCATCTTTGATACCTTTCCTCAAAGCCTGAGCAAATTTAAAAATAAATTATTTTCCTAGATGTTGATATGTGTATTACAAATATCTTTAGTATTATTAAATTACTATGTAACGTAAATTGTATTACCACTATTATTGTTATTATTATGAATTATTGTGAAGTGGCGTTGTGAAGTTGAGGAAAAAGAATGTAAGAAAGACATTAAAGCTCATTGATCCGCAGTGCGGTGAAATCCTCCGTGTGGTGAGGTGGAGTGCCATGGAACCCATCTAAAGCTAGCAGCGCCAAAACCCAATCTCAACCCAAACTATTTCCATAATTATCGGCTAATTATGGGCTAATTAAGCGCTACTATTTCTGAATTTTAAGCTCCTTTGGAATTCCCAAAATCATGGGCGCTGTTAGCTTTGGACTAAAGCTAGGAACTGCACGGAAATCTTTCCGCTTTTTCGAAAAAAAGATAGATATTAGTATTAACAAAACGCTATCGATTACTGTACTACCTGTTCTATCGGAAGTGTTTAGTAATGAAACTCGTTTATTATTGAGCTGTGAGTACATACAATAGAATAATACTGTAAACAAATTACAAATAAAATAAAATAGAATTGAATTAAATTATCACTAATGAATATACTCTGCACCACACTTACGGGACGCATTCGGAATCAATAAGTGCTCACCCACTCACAGATAAGGCAACGTGAGTTACGAGTGGAAAGGACCAGGGCTGGGCGCGAGTGGTGGGGCGGCAGTGTGCTGATGCTAGCCGGGTAATGGCTCGATCGCTTTCTTTACCCTCGGTGGGCATTGCTGCCAGACCAATTATGTAAAATCCTCAGATTAGATTGCAGTCGACTCCCCTCCCATTGCGTCTCGTCTCACTGGACCCTCACGCCACCAACTCCAACGGCACTTGGGCCCAAGAGGTCCTTTCCTCTCTTCTGTGGTCCAGCGTTCAACGGCTCTCGGACCACCAATACCCGATGGGCTTCTTGACAAGTCCTTCGCAGTCTAAAACTTTGCCGAGGAAGTCGTGGTTAAATTTATCAACTAGTTGACGGCGTGGAATTCAAAATGCTACAAAATTGTTGATATCACATTCACACTATTCGTAATCAGTTAATATTTTATTATTATTATTATTACTATTATTATTATGACTATTATTATTACTATTATTATTACTATTCACTTTATTCATATATACAATGTAATGAGTTATGCAAACAAAATCCACCAATGATAAACCATATTTATGAGTCATTATAATAAATTCTACAGATTAGAGAGTCGTTTTACCTACACGTACAAACTTTTACACTATTTTTGTTATTAAAACCAAAAAATTCTTTGTATTGTCTACTCATATCTACATCGCATTCCTCCATCTTTTAAAAATTCTCTGTATTTCGAGTATAACTTAGTGCTAAGAAACGATATGATGATTGTTCCATTTGACATACGTGTTCAGGGCCCACGCAAAAGCAGAAAGGACGTATAAATATAAAACGCTTCCTACGCCCTAAGCGGCAACACCGGAAGCGCGGCATGGGTAGAGTTGCCAAGCGGCACCACTGCGCGCGTGATATTCGCTTTCGCGACCCGAATCTTCTAAACCGCTCTAGAACATTTCAAATTCTAGCAGTTCCCTATTGGACTGTTCAAATTCACCCACCTCGCCATACAGCAACCGCTGGAAAAGCAGTCGCTAATTGGCCAGTTCAAATCAGTTCAAATCCCCTCTCGCGTGCCCGATAGAACTCGCTAACCGAACAGAAATCAGTCGCTGAGTAGCACCCTTGCTAGAAGCATGTCTCGGCTCCGTGTTAAAAGATCACGTAAATTCTTATACAGAAAGTAATATTCTGTGCTTATGTTGTGCAAGTGAAAAGCCACACTATTTCAATTTGTTGTAGTTCAGCATTGTGTATAAATCAGTCGCTGAGAAGAAGCCAGTGAGAAGTATATCTCGGCTCCTTGTTTAAAACATCACGTAAATTCTTATGCAGAAAGTAATATTCTGTACTTAAGTTGTGGTCAAGTGAAAGCCACATTGTTTCAATTTGTTATAGTTCAGCATTGTGTATGTATTGAACTAATTAATGTATTGTGATTCAAGATGGAAAATTCCTGTATTCTCACATTGAGAACAATAACTACGTGTATTTTATTGTAAAGAACAATTGTGACAACTCAAGGTAATTAAACATCATTCTGCAAGGTGAGAAGTGTGTTTCTATGATAATCCACATTATTACAAAATTCCTAACGAGCGTCGAAAGGGGCTGAGTGGATTACCTACCTACTTCAACAACCAATAATACAGTCCACTACAAGCAAGGTAACCCGCCACGTCCATGGTCCTTCGATCTTCGGATATCGAACTAGTGACCCGTGGAAAGCAACCCGCTCCGTCCAATACGCTTGTGTCATTTGATAGAATAAACGATATTCTTTGTATGTTCTTAACGTACTGCTCTCTAAGATTTCCGTTAATCAGAATGTTTATAAAAAACTATTACACATATGTTTTGCATTCCCTGTTAGGCTTTGAAACTCTTAGATGCAAATTGTTTTACTACACTTCCCTCTGAACGATTTTCAGGCTTACTGTGCTCTTTAGTTTTAATTCTAGGCAAACTTAAAATTCAGAATCAATTTAATAATTTCCAATAGATACATAGGGTATAGCCGAATAAGGCGGTGAAAAGTGCCCCCAAACCAAATCGATAATCACGGTTCTCATATGCAAGAGAATACAAAATGACGCAGATTCACAAAAAATCAGCCTCCTTGGGCAATCTGTTGCAAAGATCAAACGAGAAACGTGTTTTGCATGTTTTATTTTTTTTCTCAGCTTCTATAGTATGTATCAGGCCGAAACAAATTGGAGAGACGGGGAAAATAGATCAATTTGAAGGTAGTTTTGTTAACGGATTTTGGCGCCAGATTCATATAGAAAAAAATAAATACCATTTTAAAAATTCATTTTCGACGTAATAACGTTGGAGTACTCTCACACTTTTTTCTCCTAAAATGGGTATTATAAAATTCTATAACATACTACATTTTTTTAGATTTTTAAACAATGTGAATGGTGGTTTTAAAAAATTAAACCAATTTTTTTCAGTTAAAAAAATTTGGATTTCGCTCTTAAATTTGAGTTAAAAAAACTGTTTAACCAATATTTACACACAGATTTAAACACGATATTTGAAATCGAAATCTTATATTGCATCGATTATGTACCACATGCAATCGGAATATCATTGGTAGAAAAGGATGGGTGGCCTCTTGTGCATTCATCAGCCAATGAGCTTCAGACACCAACGTGCGTCGTAACATTGGCGTGAATTTTAAATGCCAAAATTATCACAAGACATTGAAACAGAAAGAGAGAAGTACTTTTTTAAATATTACATCTTTTATTTCAATTACCTGTGGTGAAGCCGGGCCGACTCTTGGTCATGCGGCGGTGCCTGGTGCAGGTGTCACAATTCGACCCTTGTACGGAGGTGACGCGCCGGCAACGCGCCCTCAGCGCGCGCCGGACAAAGGGCCGCCTGACTCACGGCGCCCGTCGGTCGCATGACGCAGCCCGCCCTGTCGCAAGCTCGGCTCCGCAACGCACCCACCCTTCTCGAGTGAGATACGTCGTACGTGACGTACCCGAAACACAACCCTGACCCGTCCGTCGCCCTTATAAGGACGGCGCATCCCTGGAGCATCGGACGGGCAACTAGTGCTTCTGCGCAACTAGCGTTGCACCACGGCCAAAGAGAAGTTGGCATCCAAGGGGGTGGCCCATACCGCGTGATACGTGTAAAGCTCGGTCACGTTCGATATTCAGCATCTCCAGAACGGGCGCGTCGTCACGCCCACCATCGTAATCTGGTACCCTACACCTGAAACCGCACCAGCATTCCCATATGTTAGTCACACCGGCACAGCGAGCTCTGGAAATAGGAACCTGATACAAGCGACCCAGACAGTCTGCCATCACCTCCTACGTCAGCACCACAACCCACATGTCTCCCCCCCACCGGATCCACCCACCACCACCAGTGCCTTCCCAAGGCCGCCACCGACGCCACCATCATCGCCTTCACCACCACCAGCCGAGCCGCCACCAAAATCACCAGCAACGCCTAAGGCGCCACAACCTCTGGGGCTCTCACCAGCGGCAACACCACAGGACAACATCCAGGCACCGTACCACCTCAGGCCTCTCCGGGTCCAAACTCTATTATAAGTTGTAGTGGATATGGACCGCAGGGAGCGACGCGAACGCCGAATGATCGCCCTATTCGGTAGTCCGCTCAAGGACCTGGGGATGCGACTTCTGTAGATATCACTCCCATCATTGAACCTCTACCGGCCATAGACAGTCATTTAACTGACCAAACCTACGTCGAGGCGCCTTGCGATCTGGTACGTTACAGCACGTCCTGACTTCATTAGAAATTAGATACGCATAATGTCCCACGATTTCCTTGGCCTCTGTGAAGAAGGACATAGAAGTACTATCTCCATTAGAGTCCAGACTGCATATTGCCCATTATGTGGGTTTCGGGTCGCTGACAGCGGTAACAACCACCATAGTTTTGTCGGTCGGGGTGCTTATATTTCTGAGGTACAGAAACAACAACTCCTCGACAACCACCACCGATAAAATCACTCCCACAGTACCCGCTCCTAGCCAGCTCTCTACCCTTCAGGTACTCGATGTCTCCCGGATGGAGGCAAACCAACCCAGATCCTAGTCGTAACACACCCGTTATTTGCGTCGATTTAAAACGAGTATGGTGCCGCTGCAGTAACCTGTGCCCAAACCTAATATATCTCTCATAGTAACCTGCACTTGCAATTGCCTGGTGACAATATTGTTCGGTATTATCATGTCGTATTATATCAGAATTATTTATGTATTATTTTGTAAGTTTTCTTTGGGTTAAAGTGTCGCATTGTTATAGTGACAACTGTATGGTTAGTAAATGCCATTATAAAGTTATTGTAAGTGTCATTGTGTCAGTGTTTTTAATTTAAATTGTCCAGTAGCATTGTCAAATTTATTACTTGTAAGTGTTGTACCAGAGTTTTATGTATCATAGTGTCAGTTTTCTTTATTGTTATTGTTATACCAGAATTGTTAAATGAGCTGTACTATATGTAAGAATGACCTAATACTATGGATAAGTATCCAGACACTCGAATTTCCCCGTGTCAGTGTTTTTTTAATTTAAATTGTCCAGTAGCATTGTCAAATTTATTACTGTCTTCGGGCGGGTGATGTGGTGAAGCCGGGCCGACTCTTGGTCATGCGGCGGTGCCTGGTGCAGGGTGTCCAATTCGACCCTTGTACGGAGGTGACGCGCCGGCAACGCGCCTCAGCGCGCGCCGGACAAAGGGCCGCCTGACTCACGGCGCCCGTCGGTCGCATGACGCAGCCCGCCCTGTCGCAAAGCTCGGCTCCGCAACGCACCCACCCTTCTCGGGTGAGATACGTCGTACGTGACGTACCCGAAACACAACCTTGACCCGTCCGTCGCCCTTATAAGGACGGCGCATCCCTGGAGCCGGCAGTCAGTCTCAGTGTCACTCTCCGAAGTTCGGTAGGCGGACCGTGTCTCCACCATAGGACCGACTGTCCCGACCAAGAGTAGTGTCCCTGGGCTCGAGGTTCGGTAGGCGGACCGGTGTCTCCACCATAGGACCCGACTGCCCGGCCAAGAGCAGCCGACGTAGGTGCCACGGTGTCACTACCGCTGCCTTCGCTGTCGCCATCGCCGGACGCCGCCTCGCCGTCGCCGTCGCCGCCGCCGTCTCCTGACACCCCCCTCCCGTTTCGACTGTCTGGGTACTTCCTAAACTATGTAAGTTTCGGCGCTTCGCCATGTAAGTTTCTGCTACCTATGAAGTGTCTGCTCAGCACGATGTAAGTTGCTGGAATAAAATACATCCATGGTTAACAGTCTTGCGTGTGCATTTTACTGGCCCACCATCCGCTCCCTCCTTATGTCGTCGGCGTCACGACATACCCTTTCATGGTGTTATTTTTGGTTGGTCAATTGTCCATTTATGCCACTTGAAAAATGTTTCTTAACATTTCTTGCTCTTCATGAAACATGGCGGCCGACGACTGCTTCCGCTTTTCAACGAAATGGTCTCTTGGTTCATGATGGAAACTAGTGCGGCGCAGAGCGTGCAAAAATCGATGCACCGGAGGAGCCCACCCTTTCCACCACGGGAATATCGGAAGGGAAACTATATTGTCAACGTGCTAACGGAAGTGACACAGTCGGATGCTGCTCCAACATAGCTGCGATCGTTTACACAAACATTTGTCACACGCTCGTTACATGGCGAAAATTGTTAAATAGAAAATTTTGAAATAGAAATGTTCAAAAACAGAAATTTTGAGTAGTCTGTTTATAAACAAATGCGTGATCCCAGTTATTGAAGAAAGTGTCAATGCAATGATGTCTATGACTGTCTAATTGTCAATGATTAATAATCTATAACAAGTAACTTATTTATATTAGAAACAATAGATAAATCTGAAAGCAAAATGGTTTGATGATTTTATTTTATAATATAAATACTTTCTGCATAAAGTAAGCGAGATCTTTCAAAAATTTTAATATTAACTGTTTAAACATTGGTAAAACAAGTTTTCCAATCACATTTAGGCACGAATTTCAAATTTTAAACTGAAAAAATTGTTTTAGCTTTTTTGACTACCGTCCCCACTGTTTAAAAATCTAAAAAAAATTTTTTAAAAAATTCATTTTAGGGAACAAATTGAGACAGAACTCCAACGTTATCCGACGAAAATGAATTTCAAAATTTTATTTATTTTTTTCTATATGAATTTGGCGTTAAACTCCGTTGACAAAAATACTTTCAAATTCAATTATTATGCCCGTCTCTCCGGTTTTTCTTAGCCTGATACACGCTATAGAAGCCGAGAAAAAAATAAAACATGCAAAACACGTTTATCGTTGTATCTCTGCAACTGATTGGCCTAAGATTGATTTTTTGTCAATCTTCGTCATTTTGTATTCTCTTGCATATGAGCATTGTTATTATGGATTTGGTTTGGGACACTTATCACCGCCTTATTCGGATAAAACCATTGTGGTGATCTGTGTTAAGAGCAATAGTGCACACGTAGTGACAATGAAAGCATCTAAAGCTCATTGATTACATACTAAACACTTATTGGTTGACACGTTTCGTAAGTAAATGCCGAAAATATTACTGAACAGTCGTGAAAAATATTCACATCTTGAAAATAGTTGATTTATAATCTCCTTTAGACCACAATTGTGCAAGTGTGCTTCAGTTTCAAATTGAGGTCTCAAAGAGAAAAGAGATCGCCGTTCGAATTAAACCAACTTCAATTACTTTATCGTTTCCATTATCTTAACCTCTACCTGCAAACTACTGCCATTCATTCCATGCTGTTTGGTACTTCTATTCCGCTGCCTACGCGGATTGCAGACATCAAACCACGCCGCACTCTGCATATCGCCGACTGTCCTGAGCACTCCCAACCGCCAACTGCCTCCACATCCGCCACGGCGCCTCTCAACACACACCATGCCGACCCCACCTCCACCTTCCTGTGGCCGCGTCCTCCGCGGTCCTCCGTAACCATCATTCTCGCTCAGACACCCAACACTACTTTCGTCCCACCACCACCGTTCAACTGTCGCTGGTGACGGTCGCGCCTTTGCCCACCCGCACCGCCTCACCCCGGTCCTCCCAGCCCCGGCACCACTGCACCTGACGCCACCCCCACTTCCATCACCACAATCACTCACCACACCGACTCTGTGCTGCGTCTTCAACGACAGTCCACTGCCAGCCTCACTTCTGCCCAAAACTACCCTGACCCCACGTTGTGCAACTCCTAACTCACCCATCCTGACATCCCTGGTGCTTCTTCCAACGACTCAGTCCCACTGCCAGCTCACTTCTGGCCCCAACACTACTCTGACCCCCACGTTGGGCAACTCCCCCCCCATCCTGACATCCTGGTGCTTCTTCCAACGACTCAGTCCCTGCCAGCCTCACTTCTGGCCCCAACACTACTCCTGACCCCCACGTTGTGGCAACTCCTAACTCACCCATCCTGACATCCCTGGTGCTTCTTCCAACGACTCAGTACCACTGCCAGCCTCACTTGGCCCCAACACTACTCCGACCCCCACGTTGTGGCAACTCCTAACTCACCCATCCTGACATTCCTGGTGCTTCTTTCAACGACTCAGTCCACTGCCAGCCTCACTTGGCCCCAACACCACTCCCGACCCCCACGTTGTGCAACTCCTAACTCACCCATCCTGACATTCCTGGTGCGTCTTCCAACGACTCAGTCCACTGCCAGCCTCACTTCTGGCCCAACACCACTCCCTGACCCCACGTTGTGGCAACTCCTAACTCCACCCATCCTGACATTCTGGTGCTTCTTCCAACGACTCAGTCCCACTGCCAGCCTCACTTCTGGCCCCAACACCACTCCGACCCCACGTTGTGGCAACTCCTAACTCACCCATCCTGACATTCCTGGTGCTTCTTCCAACGACTCAGTCCCACTGCCAGCCTCACTCTGGCCCCAACACTACTCCGACCCCACGTTGTGGCAACTCCTAACTCACCCATCCTGACATTCCTGGTGCTTCTTCAACGACTCAGTCCCACTGCCAGCCTCACTTGGCCCCAACACCACTCCTGACCCCACGTTGTGGCAACTCCTAACTCACCCATCCTGACATCCCTGGTGCTTTTCCAACGACTCAGTCCCACTGCCAGCCTCACTTTGGCCCCAAACTACTCCCGACCCCACGTTGTGGCAACTCCTAACTCACCATCCTGACATTCCTGGTGCTTCTTCCAACGACTCAGTCCCACTGCCAGCCTCACTTCTGGCCCCAACACCACTCCCGACCCCCCAACTGGCAACTCCTAACTCCCCCTCCTGACATCCCTGGTGCTTCTTCCAACGACTCAGTCCCTGCCAGCCTCACTTCTGGCCCTAACACCACTCCGACCCCCACGTTGTGCCCCAACTCACCCATCCTGACATTCCTGGTGCTTCTTCCAACGACTCAGTCCCACTGCCAGCCACTTCTGGCCCCAACACACTCCCGACCCCCACGTTGTGACTCAACTCACCCATCCTGCATTCCTGGTGCTTCTTCCAACGACTCAGTCCCACTGCCAGCCTCACTTCTGGCCCCAACACCTCCCGACCCCCACGTTGGCAACTCCTAACTCACCCATCCTGACATTCCTGGTGCTTCTCAACGACTCAGTCCCACTGCCAGCCTCACTCTGGCCCCAACACCTCCCGACCCCCACGTTGTAGGCAACTCCTAACTCCCCCTCCTGACATCCCTGGTGCTTCTTCCAACGCCCCCGTCAGCGAGCGCCTGCGCCTGCCCTTTCCCAGCGCATCGCCCCTTCGCGGCGGCGCCTGCCTCGCGTGTCACCCGCCCCTCCCTCCCGCAGCATCCCGCGAGGCGCTTAATTGGGCGCGTCGTCGTTCGACGCGCGCCGTTAATGGATTCTTCTCTCGGGAGGCGCGCGAGGCGGCGCGGGTATCGAAATTCGCGCGGTAAAGACCTATTAGCAGCCGTCGTTATAAGTTCGCAGCTGCTCAGCGCCGGTTGGCCCGGGTGCGGCGGGCGGCGGGCGCCCTCGGGCCCCTGGCCACGCCCGGCACCCTCCCCTCAGGCCACGCCCCCGCCAGCACCCTCCCCCCGCCGCCGATGCTGGGCTGGGCGACGCACCTCGCTGCCCCAGGAAGGCCGACCTCTGTTCGCCTTGCCTTCTGTTTTGACGTGTGCGTTTAACACTATCGGGGTCGTAAAATATATCAATTTAAAACACATTTCATAATGGTTGATCGATAATCATTGAGTAAGCCATTAACACAATTCTCCCTGTACGCGTTACGAACGCGGTGCAGGAGACAGTTCAGTTGGACAAAGTTATGGCATTCTATGCAAGTTCCTGATCCATAAAGTAAGATAGTCTTTACATTGCTGTTAAACATTCTCAACTTTCTTTTCCAGTGAGATACAGTTGTTTCTCCATACGGAATACAACTTCAGGAACCGCAGATTGCTTTAACAGTTATTAAGAATAACATTTTCGATACTCCCCATTGTTTAACCACACTTCCAAGATAAGTAAAGAAGTCAACACTTTCTATTTTCTTATCGTAAATCGGCCAAGAGTATGTATGAAGATTTATTCTCAGTTTCTTTGTCTTTATCTCATTTATTTTCAGGTCCGTCTCTGGTGCTTTCTTTCCTAGATGTTCCACCTTTTCTTGAATGTCGTTAAAGCTCTGAGCCAGGAGATATATCATATGCGTAGTCAGAGCTTCAAAGACATAAAAACTTTACCTGGTACTAATCACAATTGAGATTACTCTCCAGTGTGCATTTAGTTCTGTCTCTCTTTTTGGAGATCTGAATGACAAAACCCTTCTTCTCAATCAGAGGTGATATTTCTTTGTAGCCATATCTTTTAAAGAAGTATTTTGGAATGTTTCTTTGTATCTATTGTAAGTATCTGCAGGCAAATATTCCCATCAATATCAGAAGATTTTCGTATGAGTTTTTCAGGACTATTAATCTCGTTGCTTTGGAATATTCACATTGTAATTAATGTCAACTATCGGTGGACTTGTTAGATTATCATATCCAGTTAGTACTTGTGCGTTCAGGATAGTAATTCTCTATAAAATTCACTCAATCTCCATTTGTTCGTCTCTTTCATCAGCACTTTTACCATCACTTACTTCTTCCACAGTTCTCATCTTCCTGTCGCCAACTAACAACCGCATAATTCTGTATAGCTCCTTGTGGTTTTATTAGCAGATTCTTCGACCTGACAGGCTGGACTATCTATCCCATTTCTTTTATTTTTTCAAGCATTCTTTTGATTTATTGTCGGTTTTCACAGTACTCTTTAACTACGCTGTCTTTTTTATGTCTTTTTTACAAGAGGTTCTTTTCTGCTTTAGGTGTTGCCTCTATTCTACCAGTTTACATGTTTCCGTGCTCATTCAAACCTTTCTTTGATTTAATTTATAGCCTGGGGCCCGTTCGCTGGCGTCCAGTAATGTGAATTCTTTATTGCTTTTCAATTGCGCCTCACATCCACTCCGTACTTATTGTAGTAATTCAATTTTTATCTTTTATCTAGACTAACGAAAGGTATAGGAAGATATTTATACTCATCTCACCAACTGATATTCATCGTGTCTCACTGAGTCCTAATATTTCTAATCTGTAACTTTCCATTTCCTTTATCACTTGCTTTAGTTTACGTGACTCTTCCATTATCCGTACATTCCAGAATACTATTCTCGTTGTCTTTTTAATTGTAAACGTCATCTTATGAAGCCAAAGATCACTCAATGCCAATTGACAATCATTACTTTACAACAATAATAATCAGGTACAATTAGTCATTGTATCTCTTTGAATTCATCAAATTTATTCAAATTAAATACTTAACCATTTTAAATTCTTCTTGTTTGCTTCTTCATTCAATATTACAAAAATTAAGTTGTATTGTTCATTCAGTTCACACTTCACCCTGTTTGCTGTCAATATGTTCCGCTACAGACATGTATTTTTAGTTCATTAGAAATTGCGCTTTTGTGAAACAGCATGAGAGCCAGCTTGTGGACGCAGCTTTCATGGTTTTACTACATGTAAACAATAATTTCAGTTACCATGACGATGATTCACAAGTTTCTTTAGCTCACAAAGTTCCATTGGACGAAATATATCCCCCCACTTAATGACATTAAACAGTACTACCGCTTCTCTACTACCCTGTCCGTCGTTGTTCACGTCGCACCTGGCCTTGGAATGGGCCAAGTGCGACGTGATAGATTGTGATTACTAAATGAATAATTCTCTTATAACAGGAGCCTTTGGTGTAGCTGATTAAAAGAAATTGAAATTAGATTCATTATGAGACTAGTGAAATAATATACAACGTTTCAAGTAGGCACTGATTGTGTATATGAACGAAGTTGTCTGCCCGTCCATGGGGCAGTTCTTGGCTAATGCACTATTAGTGATTAATGATAATCACTGCGGAGATGATTTCCAGCGTTTGGCTTTCGAACAACTGGTAATATTTTTTCAATAACAATCACGACATTTACAGTAGCAATTACAAAATCAACTAGTAGTTTTAAAAAATCAACAGTGTACTGAACTTTCTTCTCAACATGATGAATGTGTGTCCCAACATGCACTACAAAATTCTAGATGTTATTAAGAGATAGGAGTAGTGCCAATAGCAGATAAACGACAGATCAATTAAGAACAATCATCAAATAAAAGCAATACTGAAAAAAGTCTGAAATGTAAAATAGTTATAAGTGAATGAGATGTAATGCAATATAGTGTTTCGGTATCGACACGATGTGATATTACTGAGTTAGAACGGGAAGAAAATGAAGACGTGTCAGAACTTAGAATATCTCCAATGATTATTCATAATAATAATTACCCATTGTTAATTGAAGACATTGTTACTTGAAGACAGATTATTTTGAAAGACATACCAATTAATTATTCAAGCAGTGGAATTTTCAAGATAGAAAACCAATTCTGATATGTTCTAAACATTTAGAAGATAATTGTAAAGCTAAACAAATACTTAATTTGGTTAGACCTTTTTACAGTGTTATTATAATTCAAAAGAGAACACAATTAATGTTATTAAGAGTAAAAAATGACAAAGGTTTTGGCACACACAAGCTAATTGTGGACTTACACGCAAATGTACTGCGATGCATATTATACTCAGTGCCCAAAGACAAAACATTCGTTACCAAAATGTGTGAAATGTAAAGAGAACAATACGGCAAATTATAGATGATGTCCGTTTTATAAAAAAAGCTTTGGATTCTCTTCAGAAAGCTAATGTAATTTCTAATCATCTACTAACAAATGACTATAATTATTAATGAAATGGTAAGCCCACTACCTTCACAATTTCTTATTAATTATACGCCAGTCCCTAAGAGAAATCATCTAAAATAGAATCACAATTGCAAGTTTTATCATATTTAGTTACAGACAACATCTAAAGCTATGCTATTATTCTAGCATCTATGCTATTATTCCAAAAAATCATCTTATCAATCATAATTTAGTAATAATTATAAGAATTCCAAAATTTAAAAAATAAGAATAAGAATTAGAAAACTCATTGAAGGTGACAAATTCTCTATTCCGGGAGTTAGAATATACAGGAATGATGTAATAGCTAAAACAACGTCAGGTGGTGTTGCTATTATTACATCAAAATCCATTTCCTATAGTACATGCTTTCTACTTTAGTATACGTTCTTGAACGTTGAAATATATTATTTCCTCCTTGATAGAAAAATAGTATATTTCTACGTAATGCGTTCACGTGAATTTATCAGAATATGATTTATTATTTAAATTTCTCAATTCTCTCATACATGGTATCGTTATTTCAACATGATAAGACGAATTACCCTTTTCAAGATTCTTATCGTCGAAATACGGCGAATTCTCCTCTCCGTTCAACACGAACAGTTTCTGTGCGTCCAGATCGGTGGTCGGCAGCAAAGAGAAAGCTTTTCGTACCGGTGCTTTGCGCTATTGCTGATATTTTTAAGGGTGATTTCTGATTGGTTCTGGTGCTATTCTACGCGAGTACGTTCACAAACCTTAATAAATGCTCGCAAATTCTCGCATTTACTGCTGGCGCGATCTCTTGCAAATCGGTAACACTGTAATTGCATCTGTCGTGTCTTGACGTTCTCGAGTGCTTCAGAAAAATCAATGGAACCGACATATGGGCGGTTACAAGCTCAACATTGAAGAATGGTGATTGTTCATCCATTCATTTAAAACAATTTTAAAATCAGTATTATTACACAACAGAAACAAATATGCATCAGTACAGGTTTGATATTCTACCCACCTAAAGTAGATATTAAACTATGTCACCATTTCTGGAAAAAATACGCTATCATGAGTATAAATGGTGTATCTACGGGTGTTTAAAAATCTATCTATTTTGATTTTGTGCCACTCGTGTTTAACTGATATTTTGAGCGCATAACAGTCCGCCACATAAGGCCACGCAGCGCTCCCTCTGCTAACGCGCGCTCGGGTAAGGAAAGTTGAGCACAAAAAAATATGTTCAGTTCCATTCGAAAAAACAAACTTACCTCAATATCTCGTAAAATACAAATGATAAAATATAAATGAATATATTTTCATGCATTTCCGTGAAAACTGCATTGCAATAACTTCGACCATTCAAAAACTGCAGGAGGTGCTAAAATTACGAGGCTCACCCTGTCTATTACTATCTAATATGCGTGTCACGTGACTCAGACGCATTATTTTCTTAACTAATTCCATGTTTATTTGTGCTCCATGTAACAATAATTGTTCTAGTGAAATACAAAAGCTTGAAGAATTAGGGCCAATATCTAAAAAAACGGTGTATGGTTGAAACAAATGACTTACATAGTTTGAAGTAGCACGTTTCTTAGAATAAGTGTTAGGTACCAAGATATCCGCCAATTTTTTAAAATTTGTTTATCATTCGAAGAAACTAGTTGCGTACTATCGTGAATCACATTAGGAGGCTACTAGTTTGTTAAAGAATGTAGACATAAAAAAATATGTCGGTCTTTAGGTAGAAGTTTCACTCATATCATTAGTAGATGTATTTATTTTGGAACAATTTAACGAGACTGCCGAACGGCCATCAAAATACAGAAATAAACAAACACTATTGACGCACGAGAGTAGTGAAAAAGAACCTAATATAATGTTGATCAGTTCGTGCAGATTTATTCATAAAATGAGATGTTAAAGCCATGGCGTGACATTTGATTCCTAAAAATGATTAGCACATCTACTACTCTATCTTTTACATAAATTTGGAACATACATTTATATCAACAGGTAACGAAACTCAAGAAGTCGTAATATTTATATCCAAATAACTTTAATCTTCATATTCACTTCTCACAAAACACGATCAATGAATTCCATTTATCAACCAACAAATGAATTTTCTGTATCGGAAAACCTTAACGTTTCTGGTTCCCAATTTCACCGCCCTAACGCAAGACAACCGACCCGTTTCTCGCTCAAAAGAACCCTTCTCTTCCATGTTCCCTCGCTAAAAATTATTCCCTGGCTGTCAGTGGCCCGCGGAGGTGGGAGGTTGGCAGCACTGAAGAGGAAATAGGGAAAGAGGGAAACAGAGCGCCCAAGGAAGGCTCAAAGGATTTGTAGCGAATTTTATTTATTCGACGGTTTTATTTATTACTGTGCTCGACTCCACGACCGTCTAGACCCACGCGGACCCAGACAGGGCTTTGGAAAGCTGCTTGGTCTCCATGTTAGCAGCTGAAGGGAAACAAAATTAAATTCGCTTTAATCGGAAATGCGAGTTATTAAAGGAAAACTGTGAAAGGAATTGCGAGTCCGGAGCCACAGGCGAGGATTTGCAGCAAAGCTCTCAAGGTGGTTATGATGAGGTGTCTGTTTGGCGGGCGATTGGTTAGAGGTGCTACATTTGTATAAATTACTTTTTACGTTGTACTTACAAAACAAAAAATCGAGTCGTTTGTAATATTTGCTGTCTGAGAATCAGTAGTTTCGTAAAAAAATAAGGAAGATATGAATTATATTATAAACCAAAGAATGAAAGTGTATTAAATCAACAAATTCTACATCCTTACTTATTTAATGACAAGATAAACCCAGGATACTTTTTTCTTCGATAGTTTCGTATTGAGATAATTTTAATATCTCAAACAATATTGTTCTTATAATTAATATGCCCCAAGTTGGCATGAAATTTTTTAATCTATCCGACGATTTCGTTCATATAATTACTCTGCTACACGTTGGGCATGCCTCTGAGATAATTTTAATACATATGGAGGTTACTCTAATTCAGTCTCAAAGCAAGCCACAAATGTTATCCTTCTGAGTTCGATTCAGCTTACCTTCACGGTGACGGTCCGTTCGCACGAAGCGGGGAACAATTTCTGGAGATCCCATCAATGGGGTTGGTATTGCCTGTAACCTTTAATTCAGTAATCGGCCTTTTTCTTTCATAAGAAAAAACAAAACAAACATAACGTTTATTCAACTATGGAATGTCACAATCAACAAATTACCTTAAATTATTGTTGGCAGCCAAATAAAATCTATTTACATTGCTTTTCTTTCGTTTTCTTTTCGGATCCGACAATACATGTTAATATATGTTCTTACTTTTCCTTCTTCGCGAGCTACCAACCTTCGCACACGCTCTTGCGCTGCGCCAGCGCGTCGCGTCGCGATGATTCTCCCCGCATCCACTTCACGTTCCATATCCTGTTCTATATCTAACAAAGATATTACTCACTCTACATCCAAAAATTCGAGAGGGCTTCTTTTTGGTGTCTCTACTCGAGGTCCCCCTTTCTCGTTCTTCCTCTTTCTTCGTTTCCCATGTCACTTGAATTTTAATAGTATCTATATGTGGTTTTGCCTGCTCGTAACTTGCCCCTCTTTTTATAAAACGTTCCTTGACTTATTTCACAATGTTTAGTTGGTGTATTAGAGTATTGTTTCCGTTTTCAAACAATGTTCATGTATTGAATCAGTCACATGAGTGAATCAGATATAATTTTCTGTTTGATCTCAACGGAGTTTTATAGCGCGTCAATCACAAAGCAACACAATTGAAAGAACTTTACTAGAAAACAGTAATGGGATGAAACACTACACAGTATCAAGAAAACGAACCTAACGCATCTTTCAGATTTCGATTTACATACAGAAAGAAAGATTTTCCAAAACAAGTCGTTCACAGCGATTCTCATGGATAGCAACACACGTCAGACATACGTCGAGACGTCAGACAGACGTTCAACAGACACATAGATTTACATCTTTGGGTAGTTTAAAATTATGGCTAATTATTCTATAGTATACATACTCTCCATTGCGTGCTTAATAACAAAAGTGAGAATAACATGAAATATGCGAATAAATGAAATCTGTAGCGCGCTCGAAAAGAAAATCATTTCGCTGGCCAGATAACTTAATATAGTACACTCTTAACACAAATGTTTCGATTAGAAAAGTTAAATGTTATATTGTTCATTAACCGAGAGGATTTTATAATATCCTTATTACATTGGTTATGAAGGATAGTCATATAGGAAAGACCTTCTAATTCGAAAATTTGTGGCTCAGAAATAAAGAACACTAGCAGAATTTCAATCTCGCAAAACAAAAATACCACAACTCTTACTGTTTCATGACTTCGTAAATCCCTCTTTTTCCATTAATAATAGAAATCTCAAGATGCAATTTCCGATTGCATTCATATTTCAACTTTTAATCCCTTTCTTGCATTAAATATAAAACTCTCTCGGGGAACAGTGTGGGATTGGAGTTGTTTTAAAGGCTGTTTTGTGTTTAAATGCCGTAGCCTTCTTTCAGAGGAGCTTGTATTTAAAAAATGCATCATATTCAAATGGTTAGAAAATCCAAAATGCTTTATCACCATCAAAGACTACTTATTCGTAAAGAAAAGAAAACAGATAACTTAAAAAATCATGCAAACATTTTTTTTCAATCTGAATATATTCTTCAACAATTGTTTAAAAAAACTTGATCACATTTTGGTTTAGAAGTCAACGCAACATTCGTTAGAAACGAAAGTTACTCTGCTATTTGAGTTCAATCATTTTATACACTTTGTTAGATAAGGTCAAACATTATGCTATTATAATCAGTTTCGTAATGAAGCACTTCACCGCTTGCTGAGGCTGCAAAATAGCTTGTTTTGGAAGAGCAGCAGACGATGATTCTGACAGATAAGAAGATTCCTGCCGCCTTTTCCTCCCTTGCCACAACGGAAAATTCTGAATCACAACTAGTTAAGAACTATTAGTTTACCTCAGCATAAGAATTATTGAGTAGTGAAGAAGTTTACAGTATTACCTTCGTCTGGGCGAAAATAAATTGATTTCTCTCGTAATGCGTACGTAATAGTGATATTGGGCGGAGATCGCGCGCCAAAGAGTTGTTTTCGCGGTTACTTGGCCCCGTTACCAATCGTCAAAAATCTAATTTTTAATGAATTTTTTTCACACCAATCTTTAAAAAATAAATAGTCACGCTCATATTTCTTTCTTGATATGTTCGGTAACATTGTTTCTTAAGCAGCTTTTGCTGCCATTTCTATTTCCAAATCAGAACTATATTCGCTCATATCGAAAAGTATACTCCAAATGTGTTTCAATTGTTCTCCTTGGTGAGAAAAATGTCACCACTTATAGGGGAAAAACTTTTAATAGTAAATGAAGGCGTAGAACGAAATTTAACATTAAATCTAAAAAAATTTACAAAGAGTATAAAACGATCTACTATGTTCGTGTCGTAATATCTGAATACAATACTCAATTGGTTACCAAAATCGGCCTAACCGCCTCGTTTGGCAATTGTCCAATCTCGTATTGTAATCAAATGCTTTAAGATCGTAAATAACTCTATTTTATGTTTCTTATTCTATTTCGAACTGATTTATCATACGGAGCTTGAATTACCATATTGAGATTTAAAATCAAGTAATATTATATTAGTAATTAACGAAAGGAGTGTATAAAGAGGGATATAATTGCACAAGTGATAATTGCTCTAGGAAAAGAGCGACAATAGGAGCGAGTTTTCTTATCCACCAATAGTGCAATTACCGCCTTTATGCACAGGTTGCGTTCAATATTTTTTCGGTTACATTTAAGAATAATAATTTAAATTTTGAGAACTTCAGGCACATCTTTACAATTTGAGGCATGACTTCATATTGTTTCTGAAAAATACAAATTTTAGTGAGCTTTGCATAGTGTTTGTTAGCAAGAAATATTTGCATATAGAAGGTACTGAAGATATTGTGGATAAAATATTAGAAGAAGCTGACAAATATGTCATGAAAAGATTTCTCCCCACGGAAAGTAAAGACAGGTATGGGAAAGAATTCAACACGTGTAACTATTGGGGAAAGAACTTGTCATTCTGACACAGTTGTGCTATAGCGTACTTTTTAGAACTAGTAAATACAATTTATGTTTAAATTTTTTATATTCGTAAGCCTAAGACCAAGCTTTTTACAAGTCAAAAATTTAATTTATTCACGTTAAATATTTTATGTTGTTCCATTAGTCCGCTAGCTGAACGTATACTTCCCCAATTTAGTTTTATTCATTCGTTGTTTATATGTACTCGTAGTGGTTGTAGGTACGTAATTGCACATTTGTGTTCATGTTTAATGGCCGACTGCAATTACTTTGGTTACGTCTGTGTTATAGTTTGTTAATTAAACGCTTTTGCTTCTTTTCGGATGCTGATTGATAGGTGTGAATTTGTAATTGTACAGTGGAATTTTAATTGCACGCGTACTATTAACATAGAGATAATCAAGGATTTTTCATGGAATTAATAAGCATATTTAGTTAACTAATGAAAAAATTTCTTGATCATCTTGATTTTTCTTGATCAAACGTGAACATTTTGGAGATGGATAGTACGTTTTAAAGGCAGTTGGAATTAAATACTGTAAATCATTTTGGGTTTTATATTCTGTAGATGGCTGATATAGAAAGGACATACCTTAACGCAATCGCCGCGTTAATCTATCGCGCCGCAATAAATCTATCGCAACCGTTTTAGTGTCGATAGAGTGGTCAAAATATGATACAGACTTTTAATTTGATATGAACAAAAATGTATACTCCATCAATATTTACTAATTTTGAAGATATGCTTTGTCTTGTGAATATTTTTGAAGTTTTTCATCTCTCAACTTTTCGAGGAATCAAGTTTCGTCTTCTTCAGGAGCCTAATTTGAATACAAACAAATTATTATTAACGAAATCAAATTTTCTAACTTTTAAGTTTAGTAAAACAAATTGAAAGTATTAAATATGTACCGGGTACAAATGACCTCACCTTAACAAATTCAATGATTGTTTTCCTTTTAATTTATTTTTAATCTACGTAATAATTTTGAGATTCTTTTTGGTAATTTCAATGTGTTTTACTCTAATCTTAAAAGTTGGAAAATTTAATTTGGTTCATAATAGTTTTTGTTTATGTTCAAATTAGACTGCTGAAGAAGAGGAAAAATTCTCCTCAAAACGTTGAGAGATGTAAAAGTATAAAAATTACAGAAACTTTTAATCAAATTTTCAATTAAATTATGGTTTTTATTAGTTTTTCTTAATTGAATCGAAATAAATCCAGCAGTGTCAATTTTCTTTGGATAGTTACCTCACTTCTACAAAATACAACACTATTACCAACACAGTTTTTCACGAGCTACTTCTAACATGTTTTAAGAGAGATCACGTTTTACAAATATTTCTTTTTAAAGAGGGATGACCCGAGCAGAATACTCAAAGGGCGTATCATTTGCTAGAAAAAATCTGTTTGTGTGAAGAGGCATACGCAACCCTGTTGGGTGAACATACCCTTGCAAGCTGAAAAATTCCTGGCATAGCGTTAATTTCTCCCACATTGTCACTGATCGCGACGCCACATATTTCACAGAAGTGCGTTAACTTTTTCATTCCCCTCCCTCATCCCTTCTCTCTGCTGGCTTCGCTGCTCGTCCATCGTCGCTCGGTGTGGCCTCGTCTGATCTAAATTACGTATGTAAAATTCAGCGCGCGCTCGTGGCTCACCGCCACCGTGTTTATTTTGGTTTACTGACCAACCACCCCGTGCCTCTGACTTGCTCTTTGCGCCCAACGCCTCTGCTCAGTGGCTGTGCCTCATCTGCCGTGATTATCACCGGTAGATCCTAGGCTTCGAGTCCTGCTGGTGACGATTCATAGCATTAGCTTTATAGCTAGGTTTAAAGCAGTCGCTGTTTGGAGGAAACTCCAAGCGGCCACCGCTTTGATCTGTAGTTTTCCGTCGTTACTCCCATCAATACCAGGTGAATGCCGGAGCAGCACCTTACAGATCGCGCGGGACTTTCCTTTCACTTTCTCGTCCTATCCTGTCCTCTTACACGGACGTCCCCACATACACCACACTCCCACTCGTGTCGGGAGACAAGTTTGTCCCAGCTGGGGGAAGATCCCTGGATTGATTGATAGTGATTCCGGGCGCGGCAACTACCGAGGTCATTAGTACCGTAAACGCAGTGCATGTTTTTTCATCGGGAGGTGGCGGTTATCTTTCCTACTGGATGATGAGATCCGGCGCCGAATTACCGTCGACTAGCGGGCTTTTCCCCAACCACGTAGCTCCCACCAGCGGGGCACCGCCCCAGCCGGGAAAAGTTCTAAGTCTCCGACCTGTCTCCCGACATGTGTGGTAATGTAGTGACTGTAAGTGTGAGTGTGTGTGTGTGTGAGTGTGTGTGTGTGTGTGTGTGTGTGTGTGTGTAAAGGGTGCAGATAGGACAAAAAAGAGGTAGGAAAGATCGGGCGCGATCCGTGGCCCGTTTGTAGGGTACTGCTCCGGCATTCGCCTGGTGTTGATTGAAGAAACCACAGAAAACTACCGATCAGGGCCGCTAGAATTCTCTGCCAGACAGCGATTGAAATCGACCAAGCTGAAAAGCTAGTGTCGAAAATCCTGCCGCCGTCGGGACTCGAATGTAGGACCTCCCGGTCAAAGGCACTGCAGTGACATCAGTTGATGCATAGAGCCACCGCTCCCGGTGAAGATCTCTGGAGGGGGATATCTTCAGCCAGTTGACGGTGTAGTTCGGCGCCGGATCTCACCTCATGTGGACGAATCACCCATACCTCCCGGGATAAAACATTCACTACACAAACGGAACAAATGATCATAACAGTAGACGTGCCGGGAAACATCAGTCAGGAAATTAATCAACGGCTGGTGGTTGGGATCCCCACCAGCACGGCCTTCGCTGCTTCCGCGTGTTTCAATCATCTTCGGTACGAAGAAGCCCAAGCTTCAGCAGCGACTTCAACGAGCGCGCAGTCTAATGAGAACAGCCACTTTACTTTCTTTACCAGATTTCGAAACATACGATTCCCCGAATTTTTACCTGTAAAGTTTCTCGTTTTCTACACACCCCATTTCACTTTCGATATTCACTGTGAGAAAGAACCCCGCACAAATCTTATGGAAATGAGATGTCGGTCAAATTGCCTGAAAATGTTCGGCGGTGATGGTGTAACGGTGAGCGTATCGGGCTGTTATTCCCAAGTTCGCGGGAATAATAGGGGGCGGGTATAACCCGATCGAAGCCGTGGATTTTTAAGGGCGAAAAATCCTTCGGAGGGGAAATAAAGCAGGCTGTCACAAGTTAGTAGATTTACTGCATGTAAAAGATCCTCAAGCCTAAATGAAGCCACTGAGCTAAATTCAAATTGCCTGTTTCGTCACCCAAGTAATACCTTCTTTCTTCCCTACTAGGTGAAAGGAGCGTAACGAAATTTGCGTGGTAGATGGAAGAGCAGGTCTCATGGCCTGAGTCTCACCACGTAAAATAAGGCATTCATTCATTCAAAATTTAGTATGTGGTTCCTTCGATCATACTGATCAAAACTCGGTATGCCTGTTAAGCAAAAAAGTTGTTCCTTTTGATCTGATGTACATTTGAAAACGGAGATTTGTCGGATGATAGAAAGGTACAAATGTTCACTCAAAGCATATTCATATGAAACAACTTCACTAGTTTAGACTTGAGAATTATTTTGTTTTTCATTTACCGTGAGTCCCAGTCCTTTGGCTCTCGGGGCGCTTGATAATCGGTAGACCCGGATAGTGAGAGCCAAAGGTCTCTCACTATAAACAAGCATAGTGAGAGGTAAGGAGACATACGGTAATGATTTACCCTACCGTGTAAGGCAAGGAGAAGGCAAGGTGTTGGGAGAGGCGCGGCGAGGCGGGGCGGGGTCATGGCTGGTGAGGATATGCGGGCGCAGGAAGGGGGCGTGGCAGGACAATGCGTTGCAGAGATATGCGTGGGGCTAGCTGATGGGGCTACGCGTGACGGGACTGCAAAGAGGTCGTGACGTGGCTGTGCGTGGCAGGGCTACGCGCAGCGGGGCTGTTTGGTGGAGATACATGTGGTTGAGCGGGACGGGAGAAGCGGGACAAGGCAGAAAGGAAATGTATGGGAAGGAAGAGGAGGCTGGGAGCTTGTAAGGGGAGGGCGGCCGGGGGGGGATGCCGCCGTGAATTCCTCCACCTAATGCGCCGAAATTGCGCGGCGATGGGCTGCTGAAGAGGCGGAATTCTTAATAAAACGCGCGCTTTATATTCAGCACCACGGCGGCGCGCGGATGGGGCGGGGAGGGCCGAAGGAGGGGTAGAACGAGGAGGAGGGCTGGATGGGCAGCGGGAAGGTGCTGGCGGCGAGAGAAGGATGGGAGGGGTAAGCGAGTGATGTGCAACGCTCAAAACCGATTCCATTCACTTTATGATGGCGTGCGGAGTTAAAAGTTAAGCGGGCCCTGGTGCCGTTCTGAAATTTCGCTTACAGGGGAGGAAGCGAAGGTCGGGGGTGGGCGGGCCAGAGAGGAGCGAGGGAAAGCTTTGCGGTCTGAATGCGCGCTGTTGGGCCCGTCTCGTCTTTCCATTGAATAATAATATTTAATTGCTGCCATTTGGTTTGTGCGAAATATTTTAGAAATGAATACTCGAAATGTATCACACAAACTAAGATTTTGTATTTATTCTCTGAATAAAATTAGTACAAGATTTACTTAACATAACCCTCACCAGTTCACCTTTCTCGATAAAATTATTAACTGTTTCCCAGGAAATTCCATGACTCGTGGCTCCCTTTTTTTATATCTGAGTGTAGAAACAGTTATTGAAATTAGTGGGAATAGTTTGTGTTAAAATATTAGTAAGAAGGGTACAAGTTGAAATATTTTACCAGATATAAAGATGAATTGAATTTTTTCTTCCACTGAAGCAGTTTTGGGGATACAATAATGTTGTCCAGTAGATGTATGTTTCACAAATAGTTTTAGGGTTGACGTTTACATGACTGTTAATGAACAAAAAAGGGTTTCATTGGTTCCAGTATATCCATATATTAATACGTGAAGATAAAGCTTTCTATCGTTTTTTAAGCATTTTGCACGCGCAGAGGAGTGTAAGATTTGACGTAGTTGAAGTGTATATGAAGAAAGAGTGTAAAAAGGTAACCTTCATGTATAATACATACACAGATCGCTATCACGTTCGGGATGTTGGGATGAAACGTATGATATTTCGGTTGGTGCAAGATAGTCTGTAGCCCTTTGATAGTTGATTTCGGTAGTAATCACGAATGCGGGTGCTGGAGTGCTTCCAGCTCCAATGAGAAATTTATAAATTGCACGACACGTTTGTTCCCTTTGACATATAATCACTGGCACAATACAAATAGTTCAGATAATTCACATATTATGTCCGCGTCATACGCAAATGCTCGCAATGAGACATTCAGTTAGTTGAAGCTGAACGCTTCAGTGAAGATTTTACATGAAAAGACTACACATCTTCTATGAGCCGCCGTGACGTAAGCACAAGCCAAGCAGATTCTGTTCACATGAAATATCCATGAAATAAAATATAGCAGCGTTGGTTTAATTTTCTGATTTTGCTTGCGAATAGTATATATGTTACAAATACATAAAATGAAATACACAGTGTGCAGATGCAACTCTTAAGACTCTGCATCACTTTACGGTTGTGCATATCTCGAATACGAGGTCACTCCAAAACTTTTGATAATACTATATTTAATATCGAGATAACAAGTTCTTACCTTCACATCTTCTCGTACTCTCCACCACACTCTATGCAACGTTTCATCCGATTAAACCAATTATCAAATGACGATTGCCACACTTCTTTAGAGATACTGCGAATCTGATCTTCATATGCAGTCACTGCAGCCTGAGCTGACTCGAAACGATGACCTCGATTTTTTTCTTTCAGATAAGGGAAAGAAAAAAGTCACACGGGGCCAGGTCTGGACTGAAGGGTGCATGAGAGAGTGTTTTAACCCTTGATTCTGTCAGAAATTCAGTTGTTGCTCTGGCTGTGTGAGATGAGGCGTTGTCATGGTGGATGAGGATTCCACGCAAACCTGATTTTGGACGGTTCTTTCTCAGCTCTTCAAACAATCCGGGCAAGCAATTTGTAGAGTACCATCTTTTGTTCCTCAAGTAGCACTGTCACAATATAGCCACTGGCAGAAAAGAAAGAACAAATCATCATTTTGCCAACGCTTCTGGGTTTTCTCACTTTCGTTCGAGGATTTTCATCTGGGAAGACTCACGCTGATGACTTCCGTTTCCGATAAATCCAGCTTTCATCACCCGTCACGATGTTAAAAATGTTTTTTGATCTTCCTCCATTGAACTTATATCCAGGGTCTCATGACACCAATCCTCTCGCGCCCTCTTTTGTTCATCTGACAGATTGTGAGGGATCCAGCGACAGCACAGCTTCCTAACGTGAAGCTTTTCTTTCAGAATCTGTCTCACTGCTGCTGATCCAATATAGGAAGTTTCCTGAATCTGACCATATGTACAACGAGGATCTTCCCTTAGCAAATGTTCCACTTTCAGCACATTTTCATCCGTTGTTGCTGCGTTGGGCCTGTCAGAATGGTCTTCATATTCCAGAGAGTCCCTTCCCCTCTTGAATTCGGCACACCATCGATAGACAGTGGCTTGTGAAGAGCAACCATTGCCAAACGCACGCTGTAATCTCTCGAGGCATGATTTCTTATCTAAGCCAACCTTAAAGTCATACAAAATCATAGCTCTGAAATGCTCTCTCTTTACTTACTTTACGTTACTGGCAGAGGAACAACAGCCAATAGAATACAAATAGCCCTACTAAGTTAATAAATTACCCGAGCGTGTTCATACTTGCGCGAGATTCTTACTAAATGTTCCACCTAACAATGGAAATAGTTTCATTGTTGCTGAGTAACTCATTGTTGCTCATTCTCAAAACTTTTGGAGTGACCTTTATAACGCAATGTTTTTCTCTCCCCTAATTTAGAAAATAATATTTGTTAGTAGTTTTTATAAGTATTTCGCGTTTAAGGAAAGATAACCTTCTCTACGTATATTTGCACGTGGAAATCACATTGTCAACAGTATATTTTACTTCTGGAGAACTTTGCTATGTTGGAGGTTGATGTCACGAGACGAGTTTCTACGGCAAGTTTGATTGATTTGTTCGTGTTTCCGGGCGCGTCAACTGCTTTGATCATTAGTCCAGTTAGTGTAGTGCATGTTTTTCTCGGGAGATGGCGGTGATCTTCCCCCGCTGGATGGCGAGATCCGGAGCCGACCTACCGTCGGCTAGTGGGGTTTTCCCCTAACCAGGACCCTCCCATCAGCGGGGCACCGCCCCAGCCGGGACAAGCTCTAAGCTCTCGACCGGTCTCCCGGAATATGTGGTAGTGTGGTACATGTTAGTGTAAGTGTGTGTGTAATGGAAGAGGATAGGACAAGGAAAGGAAAGGACACATTGCGCGTGGTCCGTGGCCCGTTTGGTAGGGTACTGTTCCGGCATTCGCCTGGTGTTGATGGGAGAAACCACGGAAAAGTACCGATCAGGGGAGTCGGTCGCTAGAATTCTCCTCCAGACAGCGACTGAATTTGACCTAGCTGAAAAGCCTGCCGCCGTCAGGACTCGAACCTAGGACCTCCCGATCAGAGGCACTGCAGTGACATCAGTTGATGCATTGAGCTACCGCTCCCGGTTACGAGTTTCTACGGCGATTGCTACTCAGGCGGGAGAGGGAGAGTGCAAGCGATATAGTTTGGACAACTGTTGGTGAGTAACTGAATTTTATTCAAAATTATGTGCTGGAATAATACAAATAATTCGTTATTGTGTTACAGCTGATTCTGCTAAAAATACTTCATTTAAAACTTTAAACTACCTTGAGATAATGAAATGTAGGTTTAAAAATTGTAGTATTTCAGTATCCTTTACGAGCACAGCTGTGCGACATTTTCACACGGGTTTGGCTCGTTTTATTAAATTTACAATTATTACGATCAAATACTATTTCATATACGAAGTAAATATATCCCTTTAATTAGAAGCAATTGACTTAAGTCCTATGTACCTGAGTAAACATCTTATTAAAAATCAGACATGATTGAGTAACTTTTATGAAATTTGATAATTTAAGAAAAAGTTTGGTATATTCATAAAAAAACCATCAGCAATTATATAAATCACTTTATCATAAAGCGCTGAAGAAATAAAGCCTACATTTCTGCCTTCAAACCTTTCACGACCGAATTGCAAATGTATGTAGAACAATCTTCCTTGCAGAAAACCTAAGGAAACGTTATTCTCAGACAAATCCTGTTAATGCCCAACGACTCGTAGATAAATCCTATCAATACCCAAAAGGAAGGCGAGTTTGAAGACTCTTCGCCTCCTCGGCGAAGGATTAGTTGGCGCGTGCACGGGACGTCGCGCCGCCTCGCGCCTAACGCCTGGAGACGCCTCGCGTCCGCGGAGTTGATCGGCTTTGCAAATTTTGCCCACGAAGCGCTTCGTTGGGGCTGTCGGCCTCGCATCGCTCCGCTACATGCCGCATCAGTTGCGCGTCTTCTGGCGGCGGCTGAGGGGAGCAACAGGCGAGGCGAGGCGCGCGCACTCAGCAAGCGATACGACGCACTGACATTAGGCTTTATTCACTGATTAGTGTTTCCGGACGCGTTAACAGCTAAGGTCTTTACTTCAGTAAGCGCAGTCCGTGTTTGGTTATCGTGGGGGATGGAGGTGACCTTCTCCATTCAATAGCGAGGTCCGGCGCTGACCTACACGTAGGCTTGCGAGATTTTCCCCAACTAGGCATTTCCCACCACCCCACTTTCCCGCCATCGCATCAACTGGAACCGCCGTAGCTGGAATAAGCTCTCATCTCGTGACTGGTCTCCAGACATGTATGGTGGTGCAGTGCGTGCAAGTGTAAGTGCATGTAAGGGTGGGGGTGAGGTTAGGATAAGGAATAGGAAGATGAGATTGCGCGCGGCCCGTGGCCGGGTTGTTAGGTCGCCTGGTATTGATAAGAGAAATCACGGAAAACTATCGATGAGAGCAGCCGGTCGCTAGCATTATTTTCCAGACAGCGGGTAAATTCGTCGTTTTACTTATGTATCTAGAGTCCCAAATCCTGTTCCCGTTGGGACTCGAACCCTAGGACCTGCCAGTCAGAGACGTAATGACACCGATTGATGCCCTGAGGCATCTAGCTCGGGTTGAGATTTGGAACTCTAAGGTTATTTATTTTTTTCACCCACATGCACGTAACTAGTCACAGTCTGTGAAATCCACTTCATCAGTACGATGGATGAGGAATTGGTTTAGTGGTGAGTTGTAGTTGACATTTACATAATTGAAATGAGTCGTTTTTGTGACTCCCTGACAGCAGAAAACTGATGACGATGATGATGATGGCTAAGCCATCGAAAGCTGCTCTTATTGAAATAAATAGTATTGTTGACAATGACAACGCCTTAAATCATTTCAGTTAGGATGCGGAATTGCTAATATATGAAGAGGTTTTCAGACCACCCATTTGGTAGTCCAAGTTCATACGTCTTAATGGATGTGTTATTAATAAGATACGAGAATCAATACTCATGAGAAACGGATTCAAGTAAGCTCGGCTCATGGTTTCGAAAGCGTCACTTTTATTCCTCGTATACAATGTATGCAGTGTTTTAATGCTGTGACAAATTAGCGATTTTTCGAGAGAAAAGCTTGTTTTGTGGGTCGCTGATTCCAAATAAAACGTATGATTTTTGTTCCTTTATACAGAAAATTACTTCCTCTAACACTGTGTTGTTAGAATCCACTTTTTGTGAGCCGTATACCAAAATTTTTTTTGTTCAAAACGCGTGCCCGATCTTTCGTCTGCCTGTCCGTGGTCAACGCTAGCGTCTAAACCGTTCAGAAAGTTTTCTTCGAAATTCATATTCCAAGATTCATCTGTCCAAACTGGAAGAGAAATTTTAATTTTAGGTGGAAATTTACATGTAGACTTCACAGCCTGTAGCGGAGTACGTGAATGTATACTCAACCGATGCATTGCGGCGCATTTACACAGATCACCCAAGCAATGACAAATGTTTTTACTTTCGTTTGTTATCAGTTAATGCTCGTGGACCAACGTCGAATTTCTACGAATGATCAATAGTGAATTGTGCGCAACATATCGAAAAGCCTATCAACGTTTACATTTATTAGAGAAAGATATTCAATGGGATCACACACTCGCTGATGCTGTTATATCGTCTACTTCGCATCAAATTCGATCACTTTTTGCTATCATAATTTGCTATCATAACGTGCTTTCCATCGAACCCACATAATTTGTGGAGCAAATGCAAAGACAAAGCTGACGACATTTTGCATAGAGTGCGTTCAACAACGGCAAATCCAGAACCTGAAATATGCACAGAGATGCACAATGAAGTATTGATGTCTTTAGAGGATTTGTGCGTGATGATGTCCGGCAAGATGTTGCACGAATTAGGAATGCCAGCGTCGAAACGCCCCATACACGATGCATTCCGTTGTGAATTTGAACGAGAACGGCAATACGATATAAATGCTTTGAGTCAATCGGTAAGAAAAGTCTTACTTTTAAATCAGCAGCAAAAACAGCTTACGATGCGAGAATGAAAACTATAAATGTCGGCAAGAGAGGAATGTTTTTCCTCTATGCACTCGGCGGAAATGGCAAAACATTTTTGATTTAATTAATTTTAGATGCATTTCTGGCAAAAACTAAAATAGCCCTGGTATTAGCATAATCTGCGATCGCTGCTACATTGTTAGAAGGTGGAAGAACCGCACATTCTGCGCTCAAACTGCCATTGAATTTGCAAACAATAGATGTACCGACGTGTAATATAACCAAAAGATCAGCAATGGAGAAAGTGCTACTAAATTGTAAAGTAATAAAATGCGTTGCAATTCTTCGGAGGCGCGATGATTCTACTGGCTGGAGATTTTCGCAAAACGCTGCCAGCCATTCCCAGATCAATAGCTGCTGATGAAATAAATGCTTGCTTGAAGACATCAAAATTTTGGAGATACATGAAAAATCTCAAGTTAACAATATATGGCAATGAGTGGCGTTACAAAATGGCATATCGGCGGAAGTATTTTCAAATGCATTATTAGACATTGGCAATGGGAAAATTCCTGTTGACACTTCTTGTCACCGCTCTACCTTCGACTCTCTTATTTATGGAAAAGCGTAAAGCGAATGACCCCAGTAATCCCTCGACGTTACTCGAATTCGTGACGTGGATAAGAAACGTCACGTTTTCGTTTAGGAACAGTTGAAAATTATGTTCACTTTCCTAATCAGGAGTGGGTACGTCTTTTTAATGCACATCAATAAAAGGCAAAAGTCGAGAAATTTTAAATAAAGAAAAGTCTGAGATATATTCTTTTAAAGAAACTACATCAAAAATCAGGTATGTCTTGCCCTATTTCAACTTTAGTTCTGAACCATTTCTAGAAAGTAATATTGACTGCCTCGTTGACTTCAGTTAACACCAGAACACAATAGAAATACACACACACATATTATATATATATATATATATATATATATATATATATATATATATATATATGGCATGTAAATATAACACTAACAAAACACAATTCAGATATACTTTCTAATTCAATAAACTGAAAAAAAATGTTCGCACCACTTTCGTGTCAAGGAAGTTACAGTTTAAAGTCAATTTCCACTTGAATTTCAACTGAGATTCACAATGCAGGAACTTTCAAAAAATTACAAATAAAAATCTTAACTCGAAATGTTTTAGTTTTAAAATGTCATATTCTTATCTGTACACGTTTAACGACTGGTCTGGTAATTTCCAAAATTTACTATTGCCTTTTAATAAACTTGAACTGTATAACTGAATATTCTTGGGAGAAGCTAATTAGCTTTCAAATGAACTTTTTTATCTTAGCTGATTTCGATGACAACCAAGAACCAAGTTCATATGAAATTTCAGCGACTCACAACGCTTACCCCTCGAAGAAACCGTTGGTCGCGGCGAGCGCCGAAGACTGCGACGTCAAGGTCACGCTTGAGTAGGTTTTAACCAGAGGGAGCTTCCACGCTGTTGCCTACCTCGTTTGTAGTGACGCAGTCTGGATTGAAGTTCAACGCCATTCGGGGTTGCATTGCCAGCAAATTCGATTTCATTTCTTAAATTGTTCAAAGAAAATTTACTAAGAGACGTGTGTATGAGATGCGAATTCAATCTTCTTTGTATTAAATAAAGAGTAAGAATAGCAATAAAAAAGGTGAAATAGAAAGAAACATTCTTCCATTAGATGTGCTTCCTATTCATAATTTTAATGTTCGCCGAAATATACCAGTTTTCCTTGACGAAAATCGTATAATTTCTATCTATTCTTGTCCTTGCAATTTTTCGATATCATTCACTATTTAAATTTCTTACATTCCAATGAACATTTTCTTTCATATTGTCGTAAAATCGATGATCTTTAATAAGCTTCTTATGCTCTTGCTTCTCGATTAATTTCTCTTGCTCTACAGCTCGCTGTGGCGAACGATGTCGTCCCTTCTAACGCTTCGGCAAAAATGGCCGAGTTTACTTCGAACGCTAGAGAAATTCTTGTGACGGTTCGAACTAAATTCTGAGTGGTCGATTAAACTTGCCTAAGTGAGCGCTTTCATAAAGTAGTCTTCCCCTTGTGGCACTATCTATGATTTTTCTTAATCGTTTCGAATTTCTCATATTCTCTCACGGAGGTAGAATGTAGTTTTTCGAGTATGTGACTCCACTTTAATGGTTACATTCTACGGGCCTGATTTCGTTTCCACCAAATTTTTGTCAACTGACAACGTCAAAGGAAGAATTAATATCGAAAATGTTCCCAAATATACGTGTGAATTATAAAATCTATGCGATGGTGGTTGGTAACCCTGCGTTAGTGTGAGGTTGGAGTATTGAGTGCCTGGTTATATATTGGGTATTAATGCGTTCGTGGTTACATATGGATTTGGGAGATGCAGGGCCCTTGTGAGTGCTATATACTGTTGACTTTCTGTGAACTGGTTCTGATGTATTTGTGTTTTTGCTTTCCTCTGACGCCGGCCGCCATGCGTCGAAGCAGCAACAGTAAATAATTCGGTTAAGTATACTGCATAAAATACACATAGGGAGAATAAACAACGATCATTTCTCATCTTTTGTTACTGTTGTTACACTGAAAAAGGAAATAAAGACACTCTCTCGTTTCGAAGACATTGTAGTAGCAGCGGAGGATTTCTCAGAATTGCGGAGTAGTCACCTCCTGTACAGTTAGCTGGCAATGCTGATGTCTGAGGCAGGAGTAATTTAGAGCCCAAACCCAAGCGTAATTTAGAAATTCAGTAGATATACTATTAATTTCTTTCATTTATGATTTGTTAATTGTATTACAATGTTTTGTTTCCAAATCAGATTTGTAGTATTTTCTTAATTAATTAACATTATTTATTTCACTAATTATTCATTATTCTTAGTATTTGGTATAGACAGTTTCAGGATTTCTTAGCAGTATGCAAAATTATATATGGTACGGTTAAAAAAATCAGTTTTCTTAAGATGTACCCGCCAACTCTATTGGTTTCTGTTTTTGACGTCTTTTGAGCCCCAGCAGAATCTACCGTTTAACAAGAATTTCAACGGTTGACTAACAGATGGCGCTTCTACCACAAAACCAAACTAAATCTCGAAGTTCTAAACAAACCACAATTAAATCTTGTTTCGAAAACAACAGGGAACACTCATGAAACAGCCGATTCATCCATGTTGCAAGTAAAACTTCACGAGCAATTAATGTCTCTCACAAATGAATTCCAAGAACTTAAACAATATTTTTATTGTTATAATTTTGACAATATAAAAAGTTTAGAAAGCAAAGAAGAGAAACGGGAAAATAAAGAGAAGCAAAAAAATGATATCAGAGGACTTTGAACCTCCAGAAATGATGCAAAACTAGATGTGTTAAAATTCTTCGAAGAAAAACTGCATGTGACTGCAGGAGTTATAGAAGTCATGTCTATTAAAGAAAAAAGTGGCACAACGTTGTACATTGCCAAACTTGAAAACAAACATGAGATAATGAAAAGAAACGCTAAGGGCTTACAAATGACGTCCAGTATTAAAGAACGAGACAATTAGAGACAAGCCATGGTATGACAAAGAATATCAAATTTTGCGCAAAGAAATGAGATATAAATTTAGAAAATTGTAACAAAAACTTGGAACGAAGAAATGATTACATTAGATCGAGGAAGAACTCGTTAGTCTAGCGAAGAAAAAAAAGAGTACCAATCACTCAAAAGCTAACCTTTCAAATATCAAGAATAGTGCCATTTTTTAGAAAACTGCCCGTAAGTTAAGAGGAGGAAAAAGTAAGATTTGATCAATCCCCAAAAAAAGTAATTAAAGATTTCTATGAATATATCTACCCACATCGAGTAACCAGTACAATGCACTACATGGACTGTAAACATCCAATTCTAGACAAAGCGATTGCTCCAGATGAATTAATGATAAGCATTCTAGAACTAAAGAACAATAAAGCTCTGGGACCCGACGGAATAGCCAATCTATTCTACAAGAGACTTTCTCCAAACTGGTTTAAGCAAGTACTGAAACTGTTTAACATGGTTCTTAAGACTGTAAATGTTCCATCAAGGTGGTGTGAGACGGAAGTTATTTTGATCCACAAGAAGGTAAATGAAGCAGACCCACTCAATTACCGTGGAATAGCGCTTGCAAACTCGATAACTAAAATATGCACTTCTCTAGTTGCGTATCGATTGATAATGGTGGAGTGAGAATTTAAACATTTTGCGTGAATGTCAATCCGTTTCCGACCGGGCAGGTCTTGTGAAGATAACTTGTTTATGTTACAAGATAAATACAAGGATTAGAGCTAGTTAAACATAAAGAAAAACTGTATGCAACGTTTATAGATTTCAGAAGAGCTTTCAACTCCGTCATCCACTATATTCTATGGGAATCACTACATGAATCCGGGGTAAGCAGCAATATTATAAAAAATTCTTCAGAATCGTTCTGGAAGAGCATAAATGAAAGTTAGAATCAACACTCATTCTACGACCAATTCAATAGAAGTAACGCAAGGCGTACTACAAGGTGATTCGTTGAGCTCTACACTATTTGCTCTTTTCCTTCGTGACATCACCAGTTTCTTCGTGGTTGAAGGTTTCCCTGACATGGAATTAAAAGCTGACATTCTTCTTTTTGCTGATGATTTGATTATCCTGGCAACCGATATGATGGATCTTCAGCACAAGGTAGACGCGCTGTCCAAGTATTGCCAGAAAAATTCCTGGAAGTTAATCTAAAAAAATGAAATTCAAAAAGTCAAGCAGAATGAGATCAGAGAGGCCAGTGAAGTATAGAGGTGAAATTATAGGTGGTCAAGCATTCCCGTCTTTAGGTATCCAATCACAAAATCAAGTTTGCGATTGTTGCGAAGTGTTTTGTTTACTTGACTGAACGTGATTGGACTTGATTGATTTGATTACTTACTAAATTGGAAATGTATTCTCTACAAATTTTTCTAAGTACGTTTTTTTAAGCATTTCTTCACAGAGGTAAGGATATTTCTCTCTATTTGTTCCATTTACATTTCTCATTAGTCATATTTGACCATTCCGCCTGCATCTGCAATATAACCTTCAGTAAAATGTCTTATGTCGTTTTAAAAATGTTCTTATTTAGAATGCTTCTTTTAATGTCTCGACTTTGAATTCGAGCTTTGAATTCAATTTTCATATATATATATATTGGCTATTTGAGTGGTCAACGAAATTTTAAATTGTAGTGGTTAAATTCAAAACTGTAGTGGTCAGAAATATCAAACTTAATTTACTTGATCCATAATTGAAACAACGCTCCCCGGAAAACACTTTAAGAGGACAGATCATGTTGTAATTGCAAAACTTAGAATAGTTTTTTCAATCTCAATTTCTGCTATTTATTCAAGAGGTCAGATCCAGAACGCTGTCCAAAGTGTGGTGCAGCAGTCTCCACCTCCCACTTCATTCTTCGAAGCCATGTTACAGATAATACGAGTATAAAAAAAAATCTGAAAATGGAAGGAACCCTAAATTCACTGCTCAGTTCCACAGATGGGTATGGCAAAGTAGTAAAACACTTAGAATTTATAAACCTGAGCAGCCTTATGTAGTTATGAATATTGCATTAGTAGTTTAGTTAGATTAAACATAACATGTGAAAATGTTATTAAGTTGGACATAATTATTTTTGGTAAAATTGTAACTACTACGTTCGTACATACAGTTGTGTCATGAAAATGGTCGTCGATGACCTAGATGTTATAAAGTGACCTTAAATAAATAAATTTATAAAACAAAATTAATCCACTTTTTGGTTATCAGGACCTGGCAATAAGAGATTTTTTGTCAAAAACTTGCCCGTTTCCCGGATTCGATTACAATATTTTCTCTTCTAACGAAGGGGGAGAAAGTAAACTGCTGACGGCTTGTTCTAGATCGTCCGAGAAAGCATTGAAGGCTCCGCCCTACGGTTCATAGTCTGGAGGTCAAAATAGGGAAAAAAGGAGCGCCGATAGGGAAAAAAGGAGCTAAAGTTTGCACCACGTACTACATTTCCTCAACAGAATTTCACAGACTCTTTATTTTCATTAAATTTACGAATTAGTTCAGTAATTAATGTCAGATAAAAATAATGTAACCATTACTTTTTCTGATTTCCTCTACCATACTGTGACGCGCGTCAATCACATTTTCTGCATATCTTGAGACGTCTTCATCCCTCTCTGCGCTCGCTACTTACGCCTTAGCTTTTCCTCTGGCTTCAGAGCGCCGTCCTCACCAGACCACGCGTCACGTCTCCCGTCTCACCTCCACCGCCTCCGCCCCCGCAGTGTCTACATACCCAGACGCGCCGCCTCGCCTCCTCCGCCCTCGATGAATGCATAAATAAAGATAAAAGTAAGAGCGATAGGTATGTAAATACATTTTACACTCCTCGCTCGCTAAATCACGGATTTACATACAAATGCTTGTTCTTCTGAATACATCATCGCGTATCGCTGCCTCAACAGCTCTATCCGAGCCGTTCTAGCGGTATTGATTTCATTTGGTATTCATTACAGCCGCCGCCTCCGCCGTCGCCGGCGGCGCCTCCAGCGGCAAAAACAGGCGGCTCCGCCTTACGCCGAGGCTGGAGCGCTGTCCGCTGCCGCCACGCAGCCTCTTCCTCTGGCAGCGACGCCTCCAAGGATTTCTTCGTTGCCGCCTCCACTGTCTCGGAAAACACCGACAGAGCAGCCGATGGCTGGAATTCTCTTCCAGTTAGCGACCGAATTTGACCTAGCTAGAGTCGAAAATCAGGACTGCCGATACTCAAATCCTAGGATCTCCCGGTCTGGGAGAATTCATTGACATCGGTTGAAGACCTGAATTACCTCAACCGGTGGGTGAAATAGTCAACCATCTAATGAGCAAGAGTTTTGAAAGATTCACAGCCAGACTTGTCAAATATGTTCTACAAAGGTAGAGGGAAAAACCGTGAAAATTGATCAAAACCAGTTGCAAAGAAACAACTTAAGCTGTTGGATATGTTACTGATGTAACAGAGGCTTCTTCCTTTGGTTCAAGTGAGCAAACGTTTGGTTTGGACCGTCCTTTACCAGGAAATGGCTGTCTTTAGTTATCCGGAAATTGGTCGAACTGACAATGGCGCTGATACGCGTCACAGGAACCTTAATTACATACGCACAACGGCTGACATAATTTCTAAGCGAGGAAATTGAATAGGCTTCTGAGTAATTCTGTGGAGAACATTTGTTGCACCTCTTAAATATTATTTTGTAGCAAGTACCATTAAAATGATATTAAAATCGATTAAATCAGCAAATTTGCTTTAAAAAAAGATAAAAATATTTTATTAGTAGAAATCGATGAAAAATACAAATAAAATGCTTTTTCATAACATAAAATTAATGTCTATACTGTGAATCGAAAGTGAAAAGAAAGAATGGCATTTCATTAAAATTCGCCCACTAATGATTATATTTCTTGACGTAAGCCAAGCTTTCGGCAAGGTCTATTGTATAAAGGTAAGGCACCCAGGTCTATTGTATAAAGTTAAGAAAAGTATACCGTATCCTTACTGTCATTATTAAAATCATACGTCACAAAGATATATTTTCAAATATAATTTAACGGTGAAACTTCAGAACGTATCCCTATAAAGTTAGGAGTGCCTCAAGAAAGTGTGCTTGTACCTTTCCTTTATTCACTATATGCTGCCGACATCCCAACATCTGTAAACACATTGACAGCAACCTACGCGGACGACGCAGTCATCTTAGCTCGTCCTGAAAATGCAGCAGAAGCATCTCGTCTCGTGGAAGAGCATCTGCAATCCATCCACATGTGGCAGACACGCTGGCGGTGCAAGATCATCGACAGAAAGTCTGCCCAAGTCACCTTCACTCTAAAGCACGAAACATGCTCACTTATAAAAATCGGATCGCAATCTATTCCTCAAAATGACTCGGCAAAATATCTGGAACTTACTTTGGACAGGAGAGTAAGGTGGGAAACACATATCAAGAATAAAAGAAAAGAATTAGACCTGAAACTTAGAAGGCTTAACTGGCTACTGGGAAGAAAATCATCTTTCACCACGGCAAACAAAGTAGTTGTGTACAAAGAAATATTAAAACCAGTCTGGACATATAGCATACCACTTTGGGGAACAGCTCAAAATTCTAACATTGAAATATTACAATGCTTCCAGTCAATAGCCTGAAGAAAATTTGTAAATGTCCCCTGGCACGTAACGAGCGCAACATTACACAAAGACTTACACTTATCAATAATAAAAGAAGAAATCAACAAGACCAGTGCAAAATACCTACAAAGACATAAGCATCCAAATATTCTAGCCATCAACGTACTAGACAACAGTGACATTACCAGACGATTTCAACGACATCATGTTTTAATCCGTGCACATCGACTGTAAATTGTTAATTTCAGAAATTTTAAGTTCTATGTGTATGTATGTATTCTATGTGTATGTATGCATTCTATTGTATGTTTATCAAATGTTTAGTGCAGTTTGTGAACTTCTAAAAATGTAATATTAGTGGAGTACAGTCAATGGATTTTACTCCTCTCAAGTACTAGTTTAAACAAATTTATGTAATTTTGCCAAATGATTGTTCAGAAAGAATTTTCAAAATAAAATACTGATGACTGGTGCTTACAGACATTTATTTGAGAAAAAATCTTTTGTTGCGTTTCATCATTGTTGCAAAAGGAGTCTGGATTATTTCTGATTGTTTTTGCATCAGTAATAAAATTCGCAACCGCTGAAATCTGGTGACTTTGTTTCGGGGCAGAAATGCCCTTAAATACAATAATTGTTTTAAATTAAGTAGTGAAAAGAGAATCATAATCTGCCAGGTATTTCAGTGATTCTACATACAATTCCTTATTGTTTGAATTGTCTGGCTTGTCTTGGTTTCTCGTGTTTTCCAAGAAAAAAAAAACAGTATCAATTAACCTTTTTAAAACTAAACTATTTTCTTTGACTCTTCCATTGCGTCACGAATCAGTTATTTTAGGTTATTCACCTAAGACATGGCCAATTCTTTGAGATATAAATATTTTTAATGTGGAAATGAGTTCTAGTGATTAAAACATGCTGTGACTAAATAGTTCAAATTACTGTAACCAGAACTATTATATGGAGTGGTAACTGATGAGGACAAAAGAAATCATTGTAACCAGTCAACCATGAGTACTTTTCATAATGACTAACATTGAAGCATCTGATGTAACACGATTTTTCCTCGTGTTGGATTTTTAACCCACTAAGTGAAAGTTTCGGTCTGCCATATTAAACAAGATGTTTCATCTCATGTTCAAAATACACAAAAAGCACGTAAATATCTATAAAAAATAGTTTCAATTCATTCAGAATGTCTTGCAAATCCCTAAAATATATTTAGTGCAGTTACCTTGTACTCATGAAAATAGGTATTATATAAATCCATTCCCTGCTGATACCTGATAAGGGAACCGCTCGGCGTGTGTGTATCAAGAAACAAGGGCTTTCAATTTTAGTGAAATTTTGGTCTATCATTGAAATTTTGATATATTTTGGTCAAGTATAAACATGTAAAATGGTTTTCCTATAGCTATACAATAAATAGCTAAATAATAATAATAATAATAATAATAATAATAATAATAATAATAATAATAATAATGTATTTGGAGTTATTGGGTCGTGAGTCTGACTTCGGTGTCCCCCATGCCTGGGCCTAGTTAAATTCTCAGACTTGGGGGTAAGAGCGACATGAGGCGAACATGACGTATTCTCTTCACCGTAACTGGCAAGCTTTTCTTCGACACGCAGCTACAGAAACCGGGAGGATTTTAAAGGGAAGCATCACAGGAAGCAAGTACGCTGCTCATGAGTCATCCTAGAGACCTGTAATAATAATAATAATAATAATAATAATAATAATAATAATAATAATAATAATAATAATAAGAAGAAGAAGAAGAAGAAGAAGAGGAAGAAGAAGAAGAAGAAGAAGAAGAAGGAAGAAAACTACGTATGAGAAAACATGTCCCCTGAATATTGAAATAAATCATAAAATGCGGTTAATTCTTTTTATCATTACTCTCCCTTTGTACCAAATTTCTACCGGTATAGGTAAACGTTGATTCTGTAGTACTTCTGTGTTGTGAATGAATTCTGAACGTTTTCGAAAAAAATTGAAGCATTTATTAATCCTCAAATTGCATTGGAAAAACAGACAAACATTTTTGTAATTTCTATATTATTCTATGTCCGTATTAAAGGTTATACGAATACAAATATGCATCAAAATCCTCTTTTAGACGAGTTCACAGAATACGATTTATTTTATGAAGGTCACTATACTTTTCCCAGTACATTTTTCAATATATATTATTTTAAATATAAAGTTCATGCGCGCGTGTGTGTGTGAATATTTTAGACTTCATATGTACCAATAAAAGTGAATTCAACAACATGTAAACGACATCGATACCACAAAACGTGATGTATGAACAGATATTTTTACACCCGTTCTTCAGGATTGTCGCAGTGCTGCTGGAAAGGTTGGTAAAGATTAATACAACACATTATCGGGAATCAAATAATTTAAATAATATATTGGTAGATGCACCACCATTTTTCGCCCATCGCTAAGAGCAGATCGGGGGCTGAACTCTTATATTCCGCCAGAGGCCATTAGCGGTGTGCCCGCCTGTCGCTAACAGCAAATTTGGTTCCTAATAAATTCCGTTAGACTCCAGTAGCAAAGGATAATCATATCCTATATTATTTCAGTACTTTACAAACCTTTGCGAATTGCACTTTGACTTAAAAAATATTAAGGATTTGTTGAAAAAACAAAGCATCTAAATAGTCATGTCAAATGCAACACGCAACACTCGGCCTCATCTTTAAATCTATATCGTTAAATAACTCCTAAATGAAGCGTTTTAGGGCCTTAAAAACTCAAATGTTTCTCACACCGTAATCTACAGGATTAGATCTTCTTGAACTTGTTCTTACATACGCTTCTCGATTCTACCCCACTCTTTCTGAGCCTGAGAATCTAGAGCTGTATATGAAATTAACCTAATTACTTCATGCGACTGAATTACACTGGTGTGCCTGTCTGTTCGGTAATAAAGTTAATTAAGAATAATTTGTATTGGCAAGGGAGTATTGTATTGTTATCAATTCCAAGGAGACACATACAACTAGGGGTGCTACAGAGTGGCAATTAGCTCGTAGTAGTTTTCTAATTTTCTTGGTGTGAACTGGATTTACGGTCATACCTCATCCTTTTGCCAGCTGCCATCTATCGCTGCCCGAAGTACATTTTTTTACTCTTCTCAATTTTTCGGTTTTCTAAAATAGAACCGAAATATTTGTGATTATTACATAGTAAAACCTCGTCATAAATGGCAATTTTCATTAAAACAATTGGAGCAACAATTTTTAAGACTATAGCAATTTATTCCTATTGTAAATGCGAAATTTGAAGTCCTTTTTTACAGAAAAGTTTTGAGTTTTCGAAAAATTGAAAGTAAAGTAAGAAATGAAAAGAAGTAAAGAAAAAAGAAGAATGGAAAGTAAAAAAATGCAATTAGCACTAACTGTAGGAAACATTTCAAGAAAAAATTTCGAAATATCCCAGTTTCAGAGAAAATTGTGTTCGACCATTTCTAAAAATGCGGAATTTTGAACTCATTTTTAAAGAAAACTGTTCAGTTTTCGAGAAACTTTACTGGACATTATTTAAAGCATATGTACTCGTAAATATAATAACTTGGACAAATCGCAGCTAATGTAAATATTGCCGACGTTAGAGTCTTGTTACAAAAAAATACATTTTGTAATTTTTAAAGAAAAACACAGGATCCATCAACATGGCGTTAATGTCACCGTATAGAGTACATTTAAACTATCTCTACCAAAACATTTTGTTTTCAAAATCTACTGAAAAACTACCGTTTTGAGAAAATCTAGTTTTGTAATTTCTTAAAAATGCGCATATTGCACGCAATATTGCACTAAAATAACTTAAAGTTTCAAAAATGTACATGAGCTTAATGAAACAACTGATTAATGAACAACAAATTAAATTTGAAGCAAAATTAATTAGACTGTTGGTGATGTAGATACCTTATTAATTCAAAGTAAATAAACAGAGGTTGTCTGGTATCAAATCTATATTTCTTCTTAAGATCTTTTCGATCGCGTAGCGATCATCGTCAGAGCTGGAAATACATTAATAGATATAATTATACATTAAACCAAATTGTCTACAAATTAATATATAAAAGAAGTGTGCAGATGCGTAAGCAAACTGGATCGGTCGTACCTTGCAGCTGCTGGGCGGAAAACGAAGTTCTGCGGATTTTTGAAATAGCGGCTCGCTTAAGAAGGCTGGGGGCGGTGGGAAGTGGGGGCGGGGCAGGGGAGGGCGCGGCCGAAGGGTCGAGAGGCGCGGCTGCTGGGCCTGTGTGAGGAGGGCGCGGGCGGACGGAAGTGGGTGGAGTTAGGGGTGTACACATTGTGCTAATTTTAGCAGAGGTGACGAAAGTTCAGGGATTTGCTGGTTAAGACTAGTATTATTCTGTTTTTTTAGGTTGTTGTGAATGTGAAGGGATTCTAATTTTATTCTGTGCCAGTACCTATTTTCAATTTCTAGGATATGGAAATTAATGAGTTTGTCAAATGTGTGATTGTTTTGATTTAAGTGATCAGCGAAGTGTGAAACTGTGGTGGTATTGTTTTTCCATGCTTGTTGAATGTGAAGGGATTCTAATTTTATTCGTGCCAGTACCTATTTTCAATTTCTAGGCCGGTTTGTCCTACGTATATGGCATTGCAGTTGTTGCAAGTGAGGCATAGACTCCGCATGAAGAGGTGGGGGGAATTGGATCTTTAGTGTTGGCTAGAGTTTTTTTTGTCATGTGTGAGTGTTGTAGAAAGTAGCTTTGAGTCCGAATTTATTGAGTGTGGTTGCTATTTTTAGAGAAAGGGTCCTAAATGATTAGTTAAAGGAAAATGAGCTCCCGCTGCGGAATTCATAACATGATATTGCCTGTTTGAAATATTTCTTAATGACCTTATCTATGCCAGCCGCACCTCGCCCTCGTCGGATGTTTCCATCCTTTAACCACCGCTTCATCTAGAATTAGATCGGCTTAGTTTCAATTAGAGTAGGAATACGTTAGTAGTCTTCTTAAATATTTTATATCTCTTCGTTGAATTATTATGTGTTAACGGTCATTTTTGTTGAATTGAGTTTTACATGCATTGTCGCACAATACTGTCATTACTTTAATTTGCAAGCTAGGTAGGGAAAGGATTGAACATTGATTTAGCTTGTGGCACTGTCTTCGTCGCCACGTTCGTCGCTTTTAGAAATAAAACGCATTTCCTTCTTATTTTTTTTAATTTCCGGTTTGGATCTCTTTGTCATTTTAGGTTAGGATTAGATTAGGTCATTTGTGTTTTGTGATGTATGTTATTTTATTTTTATGCGTTCACGGAGGCCGCTGCCGTTATTTTTGTTTTTGAAGAAAATGCCTGGCTGCACTCTAAGATGTGCACCGACCAGCACTTTGACGGCGTTCTCGCCTGATTTGGGAATCGAATGCAGCTCATCGCCGACTCCACAGTGGGTCCTATGGTCGTGCGCTCTGGCCCCGTGTCCGGCCTGGGTGAACGAGGGCGTGCCCGCCCCCTTCGCCGCCCGCTGCGCTGCAGGCCCCGCCGGCGCCCAGCCGCCAGGAAGAAGCATCACGCCAACAACTGTAAACCTTTTGTGAATGACCCGCAATCGGGTCCTCGACAGCTCCTTTTCCCCGCCGAGGTGCGGAAAAGCTATAACGCAGGAAGCTGATTGCATAGATGCGCATTCTCTTTTCTTCTCCTTATGATCTAATTTGCCTAATTAGTATCTCTTTCAATGTGAATTATAAAAGAAGAAGTCAATCATAAAAACGTACTACTAAGAACTGAAAAAGAAAATTAATCATACTAAAATTCTATAATCTATTGTCTTTAGGCTTAGAAAAATGGCAGTAATGTAAGTTATAAATTGAAAGTTAAATTTTGGAAAGGAAAAAGTCGTAAAGCAATAACTAAAATAGTCTTAAACATCCATCAATTCTTTGCAATGCAAAATATTCACAATCAGTCAAAAGATTTCATCAGGTTTCTGACGAGACACGATATAAAAGGACCAGCGGAAGAGGGACTGACGTCGAGATCAAGAAAGTGCTCGCAGTAAAGAAACGAGTAAAGAGGCAAACTGGCCAATAAATACGCTACGTTTCGACGATTTCTTCGAAAGTATAAAAATAACAAAGCACAAAACACGATTGAGCGACGGATTCACTTCCTTATGAGTGCTGCAAATTGTTTCTGAGGGAAGCAACTGGAAGATCCGGAAACAGGTTATCCTTCAAAGTAAACCCAGGCAGAAAAATATCCTCACTTTATTAAAACGTACTGCAAAGCGTCTTGAATTATTCCCTGCATTAAAAGACATTCACTGCTTGCTTGTTTATTGGGCTAAAAAATATCCCTGTTTATTGGATCGTTGCATTTTACTCTTGGAGTTATTATGTCATTTAAACCTAAAAAATTATCAAGAATTAGATCAAATCATTCTCAATTTTCTCACACATTTCTAACTGAGAAAGTTACCAGCAGTAGCATCTGAAAGCTACCGATCAGCAGTATCTGAAATACTGTCTTATCAATAAACCATAAAACATTTATATTTTTTAAATTGGAAATATTGAACGCAATATTGCTCGAAAATTATTCTAATTTTCAACAGACTGTATATGACGTTATTAACCGAACTGATTATGAACAACAAATTTCATTTAAAGGAAAAATCTCTTTCTTTAATTTTGTAATTGTAGGAAGACGCCGGAAATAATTAAATACTTTGCAATTTTCGAAAATTCAGAATTGATCATGAAAATCAGGCCTATGCTACAAAGGTAGTATTAGTTTTATTAGTATTATTTTAAGGTAGTATTAGTATATTTTACTCTATTCTTACAAGAAATTTAAAGAAAAAATTTGGAGACCTTCTTGAGAAAATTTTGAAAATGACCGAGGGGCTTCACGTTAAGTACCCACAAATTTTAAAGAATTTTTTCAATATCTCAAAGCTTCAACTAGAGCCAGATGGACAGGAGATTCTCCAATTTGGAAAAAATCCTATGCATGGTTTAGGCGCCAGTAGTGTTCACACGTGGACGGACAGACGGACGGGCGGACGTTTTGCTTTCGATTGGTTTTTCGGCATCTAGGGTACACAAATCAGGGGTCTGCCTACACCACGTGTTAGAGGATTTTTTTGTGTAACCAAAAGCCGCTCGTAACTGCTATGAGCAGTTAAGAATTTTATACTGCCGTCCGTTAGGCGACGTTAACCTTCGGAATAATGAAAATAAATGATTTGTACTCAGCTTAAGGTAGCGTATGAGTGCTAATCAATGAAAATATACTTATCTTTTCTTATAACAAAAGAGATCTTAGGGAAAGCATAGAACGCACGTCTCAATATAACAATTAACAGTTGGTTAAATTCCTGGGAGTTCGCCTCGTCTTACGGACTTCAACCGTCTGTTATTTCCCCTATGTTAAACGTATGGGAAAATCCGCTCTCTTACCTTGTACTACTAGTTGGACCGGTGCAAACATTTTAAAAATATGTTCAGACATTAAAATATTACAGCTATACTTCAAACATTCTGACAACTTTTTAATACGAAAAGCCTTCCAAAATACATTATTTAAATAAAATAGTCTCATTTTGTGAATAATGATATCAGAAACATCATTCACTTCTCACAAGGCACATAAAAACGGATTGTAAGAGTTTAGATCGCATTATTTTTTAGTTACTAAAGATCACACTTTAAACAAATCTAAAACAATTTTTCTTACCGAATGCATAGATTTGGTCTATTTTTCATTTTACTAATGAAACTCAATTGCGAGCCTATTGCTGCGCAAGCCATGCACTAAAACTCCCATCGACTCGAGTAGACAGAATCGACATCAAGCGATTTCATGAACCTTTGAAATGTTCTCACACACAAAATTCTATTTCCAACGTTCGCCTGCATGTTTTCTCGAGCAACGGTCCCGTCCTCCCGCTAAACCTCTCGAAAGGCCTTTCACAGAAAAACACTGACGCAGCGCCTACGACGTCATATTTTCCCGAGAAGAAAAATTTGCGTATCTGAGTCGGAGCAAGCAGATGGAGGGCGCTCGAGTAAGAAACCAATCACGAATCTTCTTTCAGGGAGGGAGTTCTATCGTCGAGCGAGCTGCGACCTTCGCCTGGGCCAACGCCGTCTTGGCCGTCCTCACGCGCGTCCTCAGCGCCTTTGGATGCGCGACATCCTCACGGCGCTCCCGGCCTCCGCACCGTTTGCTCGCCTTCCACCTTCTACCTAAAAAAATACGCCGTGTTTCCACTGCGTTGGATCTGCCGGAAGTGTCTCTTTCCGCCGTGCCTCCTTCTCTTCCCCCTCCTCTCTTTCTCCTCCCGCGATCCCTTCGACCAACCCTCCTTTCCACCAAATCCCCGATTCGCACACGTTGCCATCAATGTTCCTTGTATTTTCCGCTCTGTATACACGTGTAGCGCCACACCGTTTTCAGCAATCTCTGCTTCGGGCGACTCCGCTCCCCCCCCGCCTCTCTCCTCACCATGATTCATCCCCTGCCCCTACAACTCGCCCCTGCCTCCCTTTGCTACCTTGTGGCACCCCCACCCCGCACCGCCTCCAGCGCCGCGCCGCGCTGCGCTACGCTGCAAATTCAATTTGGATTGCCATTTCCCAGTAAACTGCGGCGTGTCCCGTGTTCCGGGTGCCCCTACGATAATCGGGTCCCCGTCTTGTTACCCCGCGCGGCGTCGAGGTGGAGCGCACTAGGAGAGAACGGCGAAAGAAGGCGTGGCCGGAAGCGAAATGCGGAGGGGACGACGACGTAGCTTCGTTGCTTCCTCAAGAAGATTGGATTCGTAATCCGGATATTTTCATCGCCCAATCCGTAACTCGGTGCTGATTAGGCTCCTGCTATATTATCGCGTGGTTTATAGGTTCGTAGCGAGGCGTGGCCGGATAGGGATGGCTCTACAGGATATGAACCAGAAAATCAGCGGTTTTTCTGACTAATGTGTCGTAGAAGATGTATGATGCGCTGGCAGCATCCAAATCGTAATGATTTGACTCCCATCTTTATACACTAAGAACAAAATTATTACTATACGCTACATGATTAAGTAACTTGTGAACCCAGTGAATGAAGTGCTAAGATGACCATACGTCTTTTTATAATATACTACTAACTTTTTATTCCAGCAAAAACCAATTGACTTCGTGAAACTAGTGGCGCTAAAAGGACACGTACATTTTTTGCCCTCATTTTCACGTAAAATTGCAGGAAAACTACTCAAATTTTCGAAAAATTGTACATGATCTTATTTCAAAATATATTTTTAAGGAACAGATTCCATTAAAGAAACTGTGGTGCTAAAACAGCACATACTTTCTGGCCGTTAGTAATAGTTATGTTATGCTATTAATACCAAAATCTCTCTCCGAATGAGCGCATTTCAGTCATCATTTTTTGTGTAACTCATTACATATCATAGAACACTTGGGGCAAAAACTAAACATATTCAAACAAATTTCTACCCAAATTTGACAATTATAACTGCTTTTTAGATAAATCATGTAGATAGATAGACCATTAGACCATATACCATAATAGACCATTTACAAGTAACGATATGCACAAACAAAGTAATTTTTAAACGAAAGTGAATACGACGATAGCAACACTGGAGACAGAAAAGAATGCAGACTGGAACCAAATATAAGAAAATGTGCAAGTAAACAACGGGAAAAATAAACAATATTGTGAAAGATTTAAGGAACATAATGGACACGTGGGCAAATTCTGTGGGGGATTGAAAATTAATGTTATTAATTAATTTTAATAAAATGTTTTGACAAGAACCAAGGAATATGTATATGAAATACGTAACACAAGTGACCAATGAGCATTTAGATAATATTCAAACTATCCAATGAGATGTGCAGTTGAAACGTATTTGTGTGCTAGTAGCGCAAAACAGTCGACAGATGGACAGGATGAACGAACGGTCAGACGAGGCGTAGATCCGGTGATGGTCGGAGGTAGAGTCGAGGCAGGATAATTTTTCGTTATTGTTGAAGTGAAGTCGGGACTTACAACTTTTACGCGATAGTGGTCAACACGGATGATTGCTTTATAAATTAGGAAGTAGCCCTTAATTAGAATTATCAGGGAATTTCGGACGTAAATGTGGAAATATGAGTGCGCGTATAAAAAACGGGCATTTTTTGTGCATTGATTGATTGTTAGTGATTCCGGGCGCGTCAACTACTGAGATCATTATTCCCGTAAGTGGAGTGTGTGTTTTTTCATCGGGAGGTGGGTCTTCCCCACTGGATGGCGACATCCGGCGCTGACCTACCGTTAATTAGCGGGGTTTTCCCCAACAAGGTATCTCGGGACCAGTTCAAAGTCCCCGACCAGTCTCCCGGCATGTGTGGTAGTGTAGTGCATGTTAGTGTAAGTGTGTGTGAAAGAATGTTGATAGGACAAGGAAGGGGAAGTAAAGATCGCGCGCGTTGGTTTGGTTTGTTTTTTTCGTGTTTCCAGGCGCGTCAACTGCTATAGTCATTAGTCCCGTTGGTGTAGTACATGTTTTTCTCCGGAGATGGCAGTGATCTCCCCCGCTGGATGGCGAGATCCGGCGCCGACCTACCGTCGGCTAGTGGAGTTTCCTCCTAACCAGGATTCTCCCACCAGCGGGGCACTGCCGCAGCCGGGACAAGCTCCAAGCTCCCGACCGGTCTCCCGGCATGTACGGTAGTGAAGTGCGTGTTAGTGTGTCTGTAAGGGGGAGAGGATAGGACAAGGAAGAGGAAGGAAAGATCGGTCCGTGGCCCGTTTGTTAGGGTACTGCTCCGGCATTCGCCTGGTGATCATCGGAGAAACCACGGAAAACTACCGATCAGAACAGCCGGCCTCTAGAACTCTCCTTCAGACAGCGACTGAATTCAACCTAGCTGAAAAGTTAGTGTCGAAAACCCTGCTGCCGTTGGGACTCAAATATAGGACCTCCCGGTCAGAGGCACTGCAACGACATCAGTTAATGCTCTGAGCCACCGCTGCAAGTTTTTATTCTGAGGATTAAACAGCGAGATGGGGATGGAACGAACCGGGCACGACGTTCAAGGGTGCTGCCCTACTACAACAGAAAGTAAACAAGGGAGAATTCTGTTCAAAATTGAGATAATGTACAAAATTGAGATGTTGAAAGAAGTCAATGGCCATGCATGCATTCAGGGAGGGAAATAGAAAAAATATAAGATGCAAAACAACAACGAGGGATTATGAATTTTCTTAATGTTTTTGGTTTGAATTTTGTTTATCAACTACAATATACAGTATCCATGTACATGTTTGCAGAATTCAGTAGAATACGTTATTGGTTTAGTGGTGAGTTGTAGTAGACATTTACATAATTGAAATGATTGAAGGCGTTGTCATTGTCAACAATACTATTTATTTCAATAAGAGCAGCTTTCGATGGCTTAGCCATCATCATCAGTTTTCTCCTGTCTGGGAGTCACAGTCGTTTTTGTGACTCTTACTGAAATAAATAGTATTGTTGACAATGACAACGCCTTCAATCATTTCAAGAATACGTTATTCCCAAAGTAAGTTCCATTATTTCTGAGTATAGCGAGACGTTTTTCAGATACCACATTGGAAATTATAAACAATTGCACACGCAAAATTCAACTGACGAGATCAGTATAGGAGCCATTCCACGTGAAATCGCACAAGAGTTGACACAACTTTTTTTAAAATGTGCGATATATTTTTTCATAAATCTGGACATCAAAAAGAGAGACACATGTTTTTTATTTGCCTGAAAATTTATTATTTGTGTAGTTATGAATGTATTAAATGTTGGAATTTACACCTACTTCATAAAATATGATAAATTGTTGCTCCGAAAGTACTTAATATAAAAATTTCTGATTTATTTCATTTAATTCTTTGAAGTGAGTTTTTCCTTTGATTTTTTATTCTTCTGTAAATACATTTTTTCAAAAAATAAATATTTAATTTTAAAAAATGTAACTTTTTCAAAAATATTAAAATTTCTATAAAAAATCGATAAGATAAAAAGTTTTAAAAAATGTATGAATATTTCTCGCTCAATTTTCTAAAAAATACACGAAGAACGAAGTGGTCACTCGACGCATACAGTTCTAAAAAAACAATTTTAAGTATGACGGCGGGCTCTGCCTACCCATGCATTAGCGAATTAAGTTCGGTTCGTCTTTTATCCAAGTGCTGAAGAACTATAAAAAGAATGACCGTCTGCCTGATTAGGGTTTCAAGGGTTATTAGTATTTCAGATTTTCAGTCTGCTCCCAGAATGGATGGGTGGCAGTGAAACGAATTCAAAGACGAGCCATTCCACGTCAAATCGCACAAGAATTGACACGATTTTTTATTAAATGTTTAATATTTTTTATTAAATCTGGACATCAAGAAAGAGACAATATTTGTTTATTTACCAGAACATTGGTTATTTGTATAGTTATGCCTATATTAAATTTAGTAATATACGTGTACTCCGCAAAATATGATTGATTGATGCTCCGAATATACTTAACATAAAAATTACTGGTTTGTTTCATTTATATTTGATATTTTATCCCAAAAAAAAATTTTTTAAAAATTGTATTATTTTTAAAAAATGAACATTTCTTATGAACTTACTCAGATAAAAATTTGAAAAAAATATAGGGTATTTCTTATTCAATTTTCTACAAAACACAACAAGGAAAAAGTGAGCACTGAACACGTTCAGATCTAAAAAAATCTATTGTCAGTATGCGTGCCCTTCTTGCTCCTGCCCTAACGAATTGCATTTTATCTTTGATGCAAGTGCCGAACAGAATGACCTCTCTCTGATTAGAGTTTCAAGGAATATTAATAACTCATATGTTCTCTCTGTCCCCGGAAGGGATATGTGACAGCGAAACGAATTCTACTACTGCTTTTCGCCGTGTCAGCGAAACGAATTTTACTTTTTACCCTTTACGTCCTAGGGATGGGCCGCCCTCCTGACCTTGCTCGTAAAATCCAATGAACCACTTGTCAAGGAACTTGAGTAAAATTTTCTGAGCAGCAATACACTTGTTATGAAGTGACGAGTGCTAGAGTTTGTTCTGTGGATCGTGCGTACACTGTGCAATACGAGTGGCGATCGCTGTATGAGTTACGACAGATGTTTCAATCAATTTAATCTTTCTGATTCCAAGTCGCCTAAACCACGATTTAGTCGTGAAAATTGATTGAGAGGGGTCATTAGAATGGCGAATTTGTGATTCATGTAGGAAAAAAGAGAGTTGGCTACCAAAAATGATTTTTGTAAATGAAGAGAGCGTTGAGATCAGTGGCTCTCGTGGCATTAACGAAAGTTCTTTTTATCTCTTCATATAGTTCGTCTGAAATGAATGTACAGAAGTTCAGAGTTTAATTGCAATAGGAGATATCCCCGTGAAGAAAAGAAAATTACAACAAAAACGGTATTCCCATGAGAAATTTTAGATTGTACCGAGTGCTACCACAGATAATTTTTTCACAGTAAAGATCCTTTGCTATCAACTAAAAAATCAGACAAGAAAGACATTATTAAGAAACTTATCGTTTCCTTTCACTCAACAGATTACCAGACATTTTTGACAATTTTGAATGTTGGAGATACAATAAAATTAAACGACACTTCACAGCAACCAAACCCATAAAAGTGGCTAAACAATAGGATGAAGAAAATTGAATTTTGTCCACACCTGACAGTAAATTCGATAAGGCATTAGAACTGTGCACTGTGTCGAATGTTCAGGAATTTTAAGGTAAGCGAATACAAATATTTGAAGTGAGTAATGCGGTACCAGAAAATTTCAAAACATCAGTCATAATGTAAGTCAAGGATCCGTCATTTAGCAACCAAACACAATAGTTAAGTTGTACCTCAAGAAGTACAATAATTTTTAAAGTTACTGAGATCCCACTTTGATTTTTTTGTGGAGTCATCAACAATAGTCTATTGCGATTATTAATATTTTTAAAAATTTTATCTCTTCGAGTCAAAAAATATTAATTTTCAAAATTTAATTTTTTAAAAAAATTGAAAATTTAGAAAATTAAATCAACATAGAAATATGAGATAATATTTAAATTTTAACTTTCGACGTATCGAAGTTGACAAAGCGCAGTAAATTCGGAGAGAGCGACTATGTTTGTTGCCAAATTACTAAAAAAAAATACTCTTATTTTCAAAAAATGTAAAATTAACTTTTTTGAAGATCTGTTTTTGATGAACACATTTCATTAAGAAAATAATTGTTTCTTCACAATTGTAGGAAGACGCAGACTTTTTTTAAATTTTTTTAAATTTTCGAAAAATCAGGTATTTCAACGAACATGAGGTCTGTACCATTCTCTTAAGTGTACTTTACGCTATTTATAATCTAAATTTAATCAAAAACTTTGGTGCAACTTACAAGAAAAAAGTTTTAAAGAAAATAAAAATTGCCTGTTTGACGCACAATTTCGCAAAAAAATACTCCTGTTTTTTAAAAATTGACCATGATATTATTATTAGATCTGTTTTTATGAATTCATTTTATTAAGAAAAAGTGTTTATCTTCATAATTCTAGATTTAGGAAGACGCCGACAAAATTTCAATATTTTTAATTTACGAAAAATTAGTGTTTTCAACGAATATAAGACCTGTGCCATTCTCTTAAACGTCCGTCACACTATCTAAGAACCAAATTAAAAAACATTAACCAAGTTAAACTAACAAATTTACCTTGCTTTATTCACATCTATTACTTTTGTGTTATATTCCCCTGCCCCAAAAAAAGTGCCGCTATTTACTCTGGAGTCAATGATTTACTAAATGAAGTAATTGTGGAATTTGATTGATGTTGTTGACGTTCTTATAAGAAGAAATAAAAGAAGTCATCTTCGTCAACATATCAGCTTTATTAAGATAGCGGTTTGACGGCTTTGCCGTCATCGTCAGTCTCGCTGCTGTCGGCAAAAGTCGAGCGACTGTTCGATATTTCTTAAATGAAGTAAATTATATTCAGCCAACTTAGGATTGTAGCTAAAATTTTGTTCACATTAGACACTGTTAATCAATAAACATATCTAATACAACATATTCTCTTCGAATACATCAAATATAATATAACATCTTCCCGTACGGAGTATTGATAACACTATTGCCTCTTCTCAATCCCTGAATCAGGGTTTTGACTGCACTAAGGCTTCGAGAGATGGTCATTAGGTCAAGGTTTGTGGAGATATTTGTGTAATGGAAGTATATGAGAAAGGATGGAAAATACAATGCACACAATGGAAATACAGTGCACACATGTGGAAAGGAAATAAATAAGGAGACTAAAAATGTTAAGTGCCTTTGATGCACCGCATTGCAGATATGTAAAGCTACTTTTGGAAGTGATTTCCTATTATATTTCTTCATTAAAAGTCTTTGTGTGCTTTTGACATATTGGCAACACCATAATTTGTTTACATTTTCAACAAAACGTGTAAATATAAATTGGTTGAAGCAGGGTATTGCACAACAATATCAGAAAATGAGCGCAGAGCCCTATATGCTCTTCAGATAGAGCAATCAGTAAAAGGAGCTGACGTTCTGATCAAACCTTCAGAGAAAACCTGTAAAAATTCTAACTGCAAAGAATACACTTTTGGTGCCTGTGAAAATTGCTAGGTCAACCGGTCTTTAAATGGGTAAAAACCGTTTCAGGATACTTTTACTCCTTTCAGTTCATGAAAAATGAAATAAACATACAAGAGTCATAAATATTTTTGATAATAAACGCTTGATGTAAAGAAGAGTTCCATTTCATATCCCTAACTGCTAATTCTTATATATTTTGCAACATTAATAAAATTATTATGAGTTATTATTATCAGTTTTTATTTAAGCAGTTAGTTATTGTATTCTGCGTGTAATATTCTCTAGTGGGCAATATTGCACATACGTGCAAAGATAGAATTTATAACTTCAACATCTTTGCGCATGTGCAATGAGTAAAAAAAATTCAATATTACGACACATGTGCAAATTTGATTTTCTTTACTATTTTTCCAGATATCTACACATTCTAAACTATTCTCCAAAAACGTTTGAGTTAAAAAGAAAAAAATGTGCAACGAGTTATATTTCTGGCCCTAAGAAATGTTATAGTTACGTCTGTCAGATGAGAGATGATGTGGCACTTCTAGATATTCTATGTACTCTGTGTCGGAGATAAATGAAAAGATTTACAAATTAGAAAAGAATTGATATTGCCACAATATAATCATAAGGCAAACTATTTCATTTGACCCAAATCATGGGCAATATTAAACTTGACCGTACGATTAAATTAAGGTTATTTATTTCTTCTCTTTAGAATATATATTGGCAATCAATCCTTCTTTTACCGATGTTGTGGACATTTTTAACATAAAAACCGGAAACGGTACCTCAGTGCATCAACTGATGTCACTGCAGCGCCTCTGAACGGGAGGTCCTAGGTTCGAGTCCTGACGGCGGCAGGATTTTCGACACTAGCTTTTCAGCTAGGTCGAATTCAGTCCCTGTCTGGAGAAGAATTCTTCGGTAGTTTTCCGTGGTTTCTCCGATCAACACCAGGTGAATGCCGGAGAAGTACCCTACCAAACGGGCCACGTACCGCGCGCGATCTGTCCTTCCTCTTCCTTGTCCTATCTTCTCCCCTTACACACACACTTACACTAACATGCACTACACTACCACATATTCCGGAAGAGTAGTCGGGAGGTTAGAGCTTGTCCCGGCTGGGGCGGTGTCACTTTGGTGGGAGAGTCCTGGTTAGGGGGAAACCCCACTAGCCGACAGTAGGTCGGCGCCGGATCTCGCCATCCAAGGGGGAAGATCACCGCCATCTCCCGAGAAAAAAACATGCACTACACTAACGGGACTAATAACCAAAGCAGTTGACGCGCCCGAAAACACGAAAAAATCAATCAACATAAAAACGCGAAGGTATACTTTCTCCTAACGAAGAGTATCTAGAATTACTGAAATACCAAAATTTACAAACGATTACATAATTGTCAATCAAAACTGTAAAACAATAAATTCAAATCGTATGATTTTTTTTAGTAATTTTCGCATATTACGACTATAAAAATTTTTCGGAAGACGTACGATATGCTCCATTATTCCACATCAGCACAATAGAAAAGAGCCTTGCGTCTGCTTTCGCAGCCAAGGAAGTAGCTCCGCGAAATTGCGCCTTCTCTTTTCGCTTCCTCGTGCGCGCGAAGCACTTTGGGGTCTCACAAGGATCTAATTCCGGCTCTCGACGCTCCACGTCCTCTCCTCCCTCGCCACCGCCGCCAGGGAGTGCTGACAACGCACAGAAAGCCACACTGAAAAGCTATTGATTCGCGCTATGACACTCTCATTTTGAGGGCGCAAGGGCAATCGCACAGATGTCGGCGGGGGCGGGGAGGGTGCGGGGTGTGTGGAGGGGAACGTTGAGAACAGTGGTTGCAAAGAGTGGGGGCGTAAGAATGAAAGAATGCGCTGTGGGAGGTGAGAGAAAGTGATGAAATAGGTGAATCTGGAGAGAATCAAATGGTGACAGGGTGCACTAAAGGAATCGGATTACAAGGAAGGAACATCGAAAAAGGAAAATAGCCGGGAGGGGCAAGGAGATCAAATTGCTTGAGAGATATCGAGAGAAGATCATCGATGAATTTTAACTTTGGAAAAAATGAACAGTTATGGTACTTCAAAACCGGACACAATAATTACATTTAATTTTTTGTATAAAATGAAAGTACAACCACAAAAACGTTCTGTTAATTATTATTTCTTTCATCATCGATCAATAATCCATTTCGGAACATCTTTAATCTTTGTAATAACTATAGAACTAATTATGTTATTTGGAGGTAATGCCTGAAAAATGTAATTTTTTAAACACAATTGTTAAAATAAAAAGTTCTTAGAAACATTCTTAAGCAATACCATTACAGCTTTTTTTTATTGGAAAACAAGGATACAGATTTTTTATTAGAAATAGGTGGCGGCCTAAAAACGGAACGTACTCTTTCCCAAGAACTACAAAAGAACCGTAGAATTCTGAAGACTAAGTGGCGGTACACGATAGTGTTGTTCCACATTTAGGTCTTACGTTCGTTCTCACGTTTACGATTACATTCACCATCTGAATGCTTCCATAAAATAAAACAGCACCAGTTTGCGATTACTTTACGTCTACATTTCATGAGAAAGTTTTAGCAAATCAAACGTTTGGAAGACGCATATGACAAATATGCTGACCTACAGGTTTAGTTTGCTGTTCCTAAAGCCTTTTATAAACAGACTTCAATATGTGTACAATTGTATAACGAAATAAGTCTCACAATTCAAAGTAGAAAATTAGTCAATTCATTCAAATTACTAGGTGCAAACGAAAGTAAAATGCAGCAAAACTTATTCGACAGCAACAATGAAACTTCGGTCCAGCGTTTTTGAACACTTGTTTGGCCCATCAGTAGCTAGCAGTAGGTAGATAACCCAGCGGGACATATATGTTCATTGGTAGTGAAAGGGTTAAAAAGTGTTTGTATCTGTTTAACATTAGTAAATAAAGAAATAAGGAATATGTTGAGTGTAGGTTACAGTGAAATTTCAATTTTTAAAATACCAATGTTTGGGCGATTATTAAATATTTCTCGGTGCTTTAGAAAATCGATATCAGGTATATGAAGCAACATGTTTTCATTTAATAATATAATATTCATATAATCTTGTAAAAAATATTTAGTAAAAATAATCTTGCTCCCTGCTAATCAATTCTTTGCCTGCAACTAACATTTCAAAGGGATTCAACTTTTTCAAATGTTCAGAAATTATTTTAATGATTTTACCCATTACTTGACATTGACATGAATGACCTTTTTTCCTGCACGCGTCAACAATTGAAAATGAAATGAAGCAGCGTTGCCTAACCTTGAACGGAGTTTAAAGACGAAAGACAAACATAAATGTGGCCACAAGACGTTGAACGTTATTCCTTCAAACAAGCTCATGAGGCGCAGCACTTCTTACTGAGAAAGCCTATTCACGTTTGTTAAAGTACTCGCGGTGACGTCTTCCCAGACTGCGGACGCGACGCTGGACGTGAGAGATCGCCTGTGCGCGCGAGGTGGTGGGAGAGCTGGTTGGCGGCGCGCCAATGGGCGAGCCACGTCGCGTGGCCATTTTCTCGTGAATCGCTGTACAACAGTTTGTCCGTGTGTTCTCTCGTTCTATTGGTCCAGAATAGAGATCTCATCGCAGTTTACTTCTTGGTTGTGCTGAGGGCGAGTCTATTGCTAAGGTCAATGGTGTCGTAAGTGTAGCGCATGCTTTATCCCGGCGTTCCTCTCTGGCTGGAAAGTGAGGTACGGCGTCATTCTATAAATCAACTTCCGGGGTTTCCCTTTCCAGAGATCTCCACCAGTCACGCTCTAACCTCTGAAACCCGACCCAAATACACTCAGTTCCGATCGTCCTTGGTGACGAGATGAACAAACATACACCACAATGTCTGAGAATTATAGATCAGTCACTGCCATGACAAGGAAGAGGACGAAAATACCGTGGGCGCTCTGTACCCTATTTGTTTGAGTACTGCTGCACCATTCGCCTGGTGTTGATCGTAGAAACCATGGTAATCCACCGATCAAAGTAGCAGGCCGTTAAAATTCATTTGTGTGTATTAAATGAATTGACTACAGAGTTATCTTTTATGTTTAAAATTCTTGTGACAAAGACTGAACTCAACCCAGATTCGTGTCTCGCAAATCCCCCATATTCAGGCCTCAAACCCTTAAGCCTCCCAAGGAGAGATATCGCAATGGAGCAGTTGGCAGATACGCAGCACACACGCCAGCAGTTTTAAGCTTCTTAAGATCCTCACAGTCGAAATGATCAGCATACTAACGAAGTTTTTATTTGAACGATGAAGATAGCATTCACCAATGTATTCGCACGTGACTAAGCGATACAACACAGAAGCTGTGCGTTGCGTGATGTCAGAAAAGTATAGACACCAACGGGACTCGAAAAGTAATCAAAAAGTTTCCGCTCAAGCCGCTTCTTATTATTTCTGAAGTTGAAACCATTTCATAATTATTTCTTAATTGTATTAAAAAGAATGTGAGGTTGGTTTTTAACACCATAAATGACTCATCCTGTTACAATTGTACTGTACAGATAAAAATTTTTTACACTGTTTAAAACCATCCGGTCAAATGCTAAGTCTCAAGGAATTCAATAAATAATCCAACCAGCTCTTCAACAAATACGCGAAGTATTTTCTTCAAAATGGATACGAAAAATGTGTGCACAACCCGAATACCGTGATCATGAAAAGGTTTGTAGTAATATGAAAATGCACATATGCTAGATATTGCCATTACAAAATTATCTGTTGAGATGCAGATGAAAAGCAAAGATGCTACATTGCAGACAAAATCATTATCAAAAGTGAAGATTCTGGCACTACCATCTGAATTACAATGAAAACTCTTCCTTCTAAATCCCTACTTTCATATCCTTCCCCCAACAGCAAGCCTTGAAATGAATCCCAAGCCAAGATGAGCAAAAGTAAGCCTTAAAATGAAAGTTGTGTCTGTAGTATAACTCTCGCAGACGCTCTTTTCACGCGGTATTTTGAAACCCTGCATTTACAAAATACAGGCTGCAGAATTGTAAGCAGCCTCGGGAACAATCCTTTTCCACGTTCCCTAGCTAATGTCGATTCCTTCGTCCCCAATTCCTCTCTCTCCTGGCTGCATTTCCATCGTATTTGCACTCGAGTGTCATTGCTCAGCAGTTTTCCAACTGTTTTCAGCGATCTCCTGATATGAAAATATTGTGAGAAAAATAGTTATATAAACAATAATATTAATATTCGAAGGAATATTCTAAGTTGTGAAGCATACTGAGTTGTAAACAGAAAATCCCAATAAAAAACAATTTAATGTTTCGAGTGGAGGATCAGAACAAAATCTGAAATATGAAAGGTTGATAAATTTTAAAATAGAACCATGCCTATTCGGATTTTTTTAATTACGCCAAATTATGAATTTTCACATTATTCCTTTTCTTAAATAAAAAGCAATTGATCTTCACTTTTTTATGAAACTTATATATGTAATTATATTTAGAGCGATTTGTGAAAACTTAAGTAATTAGAGAAAGTAAAGGGTGGCAGGAACGACTTTGTTGATTTAATGTGAATTTAAAATAAGGCTCTCCTGTTTCAAAAAATAATTAAAAATTGAATGTTTTCATGGACTTGTGATCATAAAGATTAAAGAAATATATATAACCGCCAACATATAAATTAAATGTGTGAAGAAAATAAATAATATGAGAAGTAAAAAAAAAGAAGATGATGATGCTCCGCTAATACAAGGCTTTGCATCGTCCAAAATTGTCATTCCAATATTTGTATAAGAGAAGTGGAGTTTTTCTGGAAGGGAAGACTAGTTTGAAGACTAGTTTGTGTGTTATTGTTCTCCCCAAAATTTTAACTTATAAAGAATATACCGCAGCTTGACCTGTCGATCCATAAGACCGTCTGAACACCTACGATTGGCAAAGTTGCTCCGGGCGTCAACTGATGTGAGTGCAGTGTCTCTGACCTGGCGGTCCTAGACTTTGAGTCCCGACGATGGCAGGATTTCCGATACTAGCTAGAGAGCTAGGTGGAAATGAGGATTTGTGGAGGAGAATTCAAGCAGACGGCTGCTCTGATTGGTAGTTCTCCATTGATTCTCCGATCAACACCATGCAAATGCTGGAGCAGAACAAAAAACGAACCAAGAACCGTGCGCGATCTTTCCTTCCTCTACATTGCCCTTTCCTTATTCTTACGTACACAAACACTTACATGCATTAACAACAAGGCTTGTTGGGAGTCGAGTCGGGAGCTTCGAGCTTATCCCGCCTGAGGCGGTGCCCCGGTGTTTGGATATACCTGGCTGGGGAAAATCCCCGCACGTAGGTGGGCGCCGAATGTCAGCCAACGGGGCAAGAAAAAAGAGCACTACGCTTACGGGGCTCATGACCTTAGTTGACGCGTCCCAGAACTAATCAATTGTTCAATGAACAACCCCTATGATCTTGTTGCGCATCAATCTCACACAGCGTATCCTGCCATCCCCGCACCAACTACCCGTCCTTTAACACCCCCTTCCCATCGACGTCGACATTCGCGCCACAGACGCCTCCCTCTGAGTCTTGTTTCTGGAATATTCTTTCCCCTTTGTTCGCTGTGAAACAATCTGGCGGAATGAGCGCGGTTTCTCGTTCAGAGCGGGCGAACCGCGCGGCTGCGAAGGGTCGATACGAGCATAGGACGCGACGCCGCCGCTGCGCGTCTGTTTGTTTCTGCGAAGCGCCGCGTGGCGCGATGCCGCCGCCGCCGGTCCGCGAAAGTCACGCATTGTTTGCCAACAATGGCCGTCGGGCGTGCGGCAGACGCGCTGGGGACAGGGTGGGATGGGGCGGAGATGGCGTGGACGAGTATTGTCCCGTTGCGTCGTCTCATCAGCTGTTGTCACCCGAGCGTCGATCGAGAAGGCGGCTGGGACATGTCGGGGCTAAGGAGAACGTTAGGGTTGGTAGGTGTGTGACGTAGAAGGAATTACTTGAAACGAAATGGCTTAAATGTATAAGACTGGAACGCTTCTGAAATAAGGTGGCCGAATTCAAACGTTGTCTGCAGGAGAACTCTAGCAGCCTGCTGCCCTGTAGTGTTACGTGGTTTCTTTTACCTTTTTTGAAAATGGGGGTATAATGCCCACTTTCCACTCTTCTGGCACTTTACATGAAGTCCAGCGTACATTTAAAAGATATAGAAATGATTTTTTCATTTCCATTGGTGCATATTTAAAAAGTTCTATATTTATTCATATTTATTAAATAACAAACAGCAATAGATGAAGTTATAGTTAACAAAACCACTACTAGATATGGAATAATAACGAATAATGAAGGTTACAGTGCCCACGATGCCCAAATTCTTACAATTACTAATAACATGAATACTGACACAATGAATAAAACACGCATGTGCAGAGCATTTACTAAAGGTAACATAAAATTATTTACGGACTACTTGCTGAAGGAATCATGGCAGGCAGTTTATAACGCTATTGAAACAAATGAAAAATATAATTTATTTTTCTCAAAGCTTTCATTTCTCTTTAACGCGTGCTTTCCTATTAAAAAGAGAAAATTAAACATTTCAGGAAAAAGTAATATTTGGATCACACAAGGTATTAGAACATCGTGTAAAAACAAATGTACACACAACTTTATTTCTAAACATCATAACGTATCAATCGGTTTCCATGTCTACTTTCAAGAATATAAAAGAATTTTAAGGAAAATAACAGTTCAAGCAAAAATAATGAAAAATAATTAGAATATTTTGAAGGCTAGAAACAAAACTAAAGCAATGTGGAATATCGTAAAAAATATGACCACATCATCCCGATATTTCGTAGAAAATGTTGTATTAAATGATAATGAAAGAGAAACAAGTAATCCAGAAAAAGTTGCAAATCTCTGCAACCAACACTTTTCTACAATTGCCCTTGATCTCACGAAGGGACTAAAACCACAAAATTTAACATTATATGCTTCTCAAAAAAAATTCGGCACGAATTTATTTACGAAACTTCTTTCAACAAAATCCACAGAATAGTCAGTAAACTAAAAAATAAATATTCATCTGGTTTAGATCAATTTCCGTATTATTTATTAAAAATGTGTGCGCCTGCCATTATACACCCATTAACTCACATTTTCAATGCTTCCTTGTGCACAGGAATATTTCCAGATATTTTGAAAACAGCAAACATTAAGTAATTTTTTAAAAAAAGGGAACAAAAATGAAATTAAAAATTACCGGCCAATTTCTCTTTTGTCAGTTTTCTCAAAAATATTAGAGAGGCTTTTCTATACGCGAAAGGAAAGTTTTCTCAGGAAAAACGAAGCGTTTTCAGACTCACAACACGGTTTCAGAAAATCGAAATCTACGGAAACTTCCATTTTTTCTTTCCTTAAAGATGTTTTTTCATCAATGAATCAAAATAAAGAACCCATGGAGATATTTTTAGATTTTTCGAAAGCTTTTGACGTTACTAACCATAACATCTTGCTCTCAAAATTACCTTGTTATGGAATTCGTGGTATTGCCCTAGATTGGATAACTTCGTATCTTAAACATCGATCTCAAAGAGTGGAGTACCGTACTGGCACGAAAGGACATTATTTACTTATCTTTCCAATTCTTTGCCAATTGAACATGGGGTACCGCAGGGTTCGCTCTTGGGTCCTATCCTCTTTTTGTTGTACGTAAACGATATGTTCTCATCTATTAAAAATGGACGAACAGTTCTGTTTGCCGATGACACGAACGTTCTTTGCAAAAAAGAAGCAGTAAATAGTACAATTTCAGAAGTTTCAAATTGGTTTCGTAATAAAAAAAATAGTTAACGAAGGAATAACGGTTTCAATGCATTTTTGTATTTCAAATCGGCAATCACATGCTCCATTGAAAATGAATGCACTTAGCTGATGTTAAAGTAACAAAATTTCTAGGTCTCTCACATCAATTAAACCTCAAATGGAATGTGCATATAACAGAATTACACACTAAATTAAGCTCATTATGTTCAGAATTCTTTCTAATTCTGTCAGCCTTCATGCAGCTGTTGCGTGTATTTTGCAAATGTACATTTCGCCTGAGATATGGCATAATATTCTGGGGAAGCTCATCCTTTAGTGCCCAGACATTTAGATTGCAAAAGAAAATTATCCGAATAATGAAAAAATGCCATCCACGTGATCCCTGCAAGCCTCTTTTAATTCAGCGTGGAATCTTACCATTGCCTCGCCTATTTATTTACGAATCTCTAGTATTTGTTAAAACTGACTTACTTAACGGTGGAAACATATTTTCATGTAATACTGATATTAATAGTTACAACACTCGACGTAGAAATCATGTTCATCAAGTGTCAGTACCAGCTCACTACAAGAAATCTACATGCAATACATGTACGTTACTTTAAAACGCATTGCCAAATGAAATTAAACAATTAAAATTGGTACACAAATTTAATTTAAAAGTAAAATCTTTTCTGCTGCAAAACTGTTTCTATACAATTAGAGACTATACTGATCGTCAAAAAGAAAAATAATGATTACTTAAAAAAACAATGATATAGTATAATGAGTTAGTTTACATTTGCATTATATAATTTTTAAAAAAGACTTAAACGCCTGTAACAAGTTATGTACTTCAGATTCCGAGTCAATAACCCACATCTCAATCGGGTTTTTGTCCAGTTTCCCTGATCCATTGAGCAAATGCTGAGATGGCCCCTTGATATTCTTCTGGACGTAAATGTTGCTTCACAATGCGCACGTTTTGTTGAACTTTCCTTTTGCTTGTAGTGGTAGTAGAGCTTGGAGTGAGTCTATTTGTTAGCAGAAGAGAAAAATCAAATCTGTTCGTTCGTTTACCGTTACAAGTAAGTTTTCTATAATTCGGCAACGAAAATATCTAGTTTTTGAAATGTTAATCTCTCGCTTTTTTAAATGTATTATTATTATTATTATTATTATTATTATTATTATTATTATTATTATTATTATTATTATTATTATTATTATTATTATTATTATTTTTTCATCTTTCAACTATTAATAGTTAATTTGTTGGGAAGGGATTCTGAAACTCAAGAAAGCGTGCGTAGATGATTTCTTCCCCATAAGTCACATACAGTTTTTGACTAAATAAATAAATAAATAAATAAATAAATAAATAAATAAATAAATAAATAAATAAATATTCCATCTATGCCGGGCGCTTTTTGTTCTTGAAACTTTCTAATGCCCTTCTAATTCTTTTGGGTCTATATAAGATGGTCTGACCTCTCCTTGGTCAGTAAGTTTGAGTTCTCCACCTGGATCTGTCCATAAGTTTTCATAGTACGTTAACCATTCGTCGTCATTTAAGACAGATTTTAGCGGTATCTATCTTCTTTATTTCAATGTTTCATTATTTTTAGGCCATATTTTGTACACCGTGTACATCATGTTCTATGTCTGAGATGTGACTTATCCCAACAGACAAGGTAATGGTAAAATTCCTAGATTAATAAAGGGAGGCTTTCAAGAATTACGTGGGTGAGATTTGGTTATTATTCGTACAATTCTCTTTTGTAATCTAAAGATCTGGGAGCTATAAGAAGTATTTCCTCATAATATTATACCATATCTCTGGCAAGAATGAGCATTCGCAAAATATACACAACGAGAAGTATGAAGGCTGATTGAATTTGAAAGAATTCTGAACGCGTAGCATAATGAACTTAATGTTGTGTTCAATTCATTTAAATGGACGTTCCATTTGAAGTTTGACTGAATTGAGAGATCTAGAAGTTTTGTTGCCTTAACATCTGTCAATGATACACCGTTCCTTTTCAATGAAGCAAAGAAATGTTTATATGAAATGGAAAACTGCATTAAACCGTTTTCATTTCATTTATTATTAATTTATTATTACGAAACTAATTTGAAAATCTCATATTGTACTATTATTGCCTTTGTTGCAAAAAATTTTCTTATCATCCGCAAAGAGAACTGTTCTTCCGTTTCGAATCGTCGACGGCATATCGTTTACGTATAGTAGGAAGAGAATAGGGCCTAAAATCGATCCCTTAGGGACTCCACGTGCAATTGGCAAAGAGTTGGAAAGGTGTGTACACAATGTTCCATCAACCTAGTAAGGAATTTATACTCTCTAAGATCGTTGTTTAAGGTACAAACATAACCAATCTAGGTAAGTACCACGAATTCCATATGAAGATAATTTTGAAAGTAAAATGTCATTATCAATGAGTCAAAAACTTCTGAAAGATCTAAAAATAATCCAATAGGTGCTTGGTTTGATGCAATAATGAGGCGACATTTTTAAGAAAGGAAAATCCGTAGATTTTGATTTTCTAAGTCCATGTTGGCTATCTGAAAACACGTTGTGTTAATTGAGGAAGGTTTCCATTCGTACGTAAAAGAGTCCCCAATATATATATATATATATATATATATATATATATATATATATATATATATGTGGGTACTTTTTTTCAGTGTGTCTTTCTTGCAGTATGAGTTTCTATGTATTTGGCCATAAGGTTTTAATAGACAGCTTATACAAAGATCGTATTATTAATTTATATGCATTTATGCAGGGTTTGTTTGGAAATTTCGGAGCGACGTTTCTGTGAACTCATTTTTTCCCATCCTCAGGCTAGACTGCATACCGGAGAAAAATTATGATATAAATACTGAACAACTTTATAAGAAAATACTGCAAAGAAAAAAGAAAAACATTACAAAGAAAAACATATAGCACTCGATATAATTTAAAATATTCCTGCGTATATTGGTTTGGTGTACCAAATATTGGTACATTACAGTACCAAAAATTGGTACATGACACTAAGATATATTATGTAAGATTAGTGACCTGCAAACAGGTGTGACACGATGGACTAAAATTCTTGTACTGTTAGCCTCGGGGCTGACTCAATGGAGGGTGATAAATTTGGACTTGTCCGTCATGCGAGTTCGCGCTCAAGTCGGCACGGGTTAGAATGTTCCGATCTCAACAAAATTTGTGCTGGTATGTTTTAAGATCATTCGAACAAATTTGGACATTGAGCGTTCAAAAATTTTGAAGTCAGAAAATAAGGGACACCCTAATAAGGATGCGTTAAAGATGTGAGTAAACGGGTGTATAATGGCAGGCGTGCAGGTCTTTAACAAACAATCCGGAAAAACCGCCCTCATATTTATTTTTTATTTTACGGATTATTTTGAGAATTTCATGGAAAAAAGTTTCGGAAAAGAACATCGTGTCTAAAATGTTTGGGAAAATGTCTGATGTTGAATTTTTTGGCTGAAGACCGTGTGATCAACAGGAATTCTCGAAAAATATTGGTTAAAGAGACCAGCCACTGTTGCCGGATCGTTCAGATTTATATCGTTATATTTTAAAACAACATTCTCTACAAGATTTCTAGTTGATTTGTTCCTATTTTTATTATATTCCACATTGCTTTTGTTTTGTTATTTGAGTTCAAAATATTCTGATCGTGTTTCATGATTTTAGCCTGCCTTAGACTTTTCTTAACAATGATTTGTATTTTTTAAAGTAGAGGAGGAAATCTTGTGATACGTTATGATGTTTAGAAATGAAAGGACGAATTCGCTTATTTATCGTGAAGTTCCTGAGGAAATTCTGGCAAAAGCTAACGAAACTACGGATAGTAATTTTCAGTAAAATTTTGAAAAATGTATGAAAATGTTAATGGTGTATTCGAAAGCTATATAACAGTGTAAATTGAATAATAGTGTAAATTGCGTCGATAAAACGCTACTTTTAGGTTATTTGTTTCTATTGCTAAGAATAATTTAGAATATGTTATAACACCAAAAAATGACATTTCTAGGATCTTAGCCGATGTGCCATATACATCTTATTACTTCAAGCACTGCTACTCAAGAAGCACATACTATGTCTAAAAAAAGGTGACCCGGAACAGTGAAATATAAGTGACTCGTGGCAATTGTATATTGACGAGAACTTTTCAAAATTGCAAATTTCATATCAATTAAGTAAAATAAGGTTTATAACGTGTTAGTTTACTTAACTGAGCATTATGTCATTTATTTATTGTATTTGATTGCATCGTAACCTTAATAAATCGAACTCATAAAAATTTTGTATGTGTTGTGTTGGTATTAGAGCGGGCCATAAACTATACAAAAGGCCCTCAGGCATAAAGAATCAGGAAGGTCCTAAGAGTATTAAGAATACCATTACATGTTTTGTTCGAGGTCCGTAAACACACAACAATGAACTAGTAAACCATAAAATTACTTATAGGAGTTAGTGAGTGAGGAAGGTTAAACGGAATGACGTTTCCAACAATAACATTGAGGCATATTTTACCCACTAACGGTTATATCATTCATCTTAGAAGTAAGCGTTGTACACACAAAATGTCGGCAATTTTATGCTCTTTCGTTTCATATCGGGTTAATATTTAAGAAAAATTGGTAGTTTTTAAGATACATTTATATTCAGATCAAGTGAGATAATTTCCATTTTTGCATATTTCGCTTTTATAACAAAATTTCATGGCGCTTTCATGGCTAAACCGTTAATTGGAGAAAAAAAACCAATGACATTAAATGTAAGTATTTTTGTTTTATTTTTTTCATTTAAGAACACAAATTACAAAAAATTGATGGCTTTTGATTTATTTTGAAAAAAAGAAAGAAACAAGAAAATCGTTAATATTTACACTACAACTATTTTGATAATTAATTGCACTCGTGAGAATATGTGATTTAAATGTTTTCTAATAAAGTTTCTGGTAATCTTTAAAGCATTGTATTCCGTATGAAAAGGAGTTCGAATTTGTGCATTTTCAGAAAAGTTTAAGTGAGGCATTTTAGAAACGGCTCCACAATTCAATGAAAATGTATGAAGTATGTTTTACTCTTCCATGATATTTTTAAAGTCATATTTGAATTATACTACTAGGGAACAAATAATATTTTAAGAATATGAAAAAAAGTCGTGTGTGTTTGATAAATCACAATTTACTCAAAGTAAATATTACTTAAAACTAAAATAAAATATTGGATTAATTGATACGTTTTGAATATATCATGTAACATTAGATTTTTTGTATAGTTATTTAATTTTGAGAAAATGTCTATACTGAGTGCCAAGATCATACATTTTTTGCTAAATAACTTTGTATGCATGGCTGCTTCGGAAACAATAGGTGTTAAAGTCATTTTGATTCATTAATTGAATGATAGGACAATCAAAGGCTGCGTTTGAACATAAAGATCATTTTTAGTTATTTTGTTTGTGAATCGGTCGTCTTGGCCCACGCATACATGACTTGCACGGGCTCAGTATCAATTATCACATTGCACGACTTTCATGAAACCAATCAAGCAGCATCAGCTTTATGTTGAATCCGATTTTTATATCCCAGGGTTGTCAGTCCTGGGAGGTGGAAAATAGAATGATGATAATGAAGAATGAATGGACGGCACACACAAGCAGACATACACAAACACACCAAACACCGAGACAGGACTCGAACCCGCGACCCTGCGTCTGAGATCACCACGGCACTACTGCTTTAGCGATTGCGGCTCTCCGGACTGGTTTCGAGTTATATTATATTATAATTATATATTACAACATGAGTGAAGGAAGTCGACCTTTTCATTAGACCCTTTTCAACTAAACAGCAAAGTTCACCTGCCGAGGCCGGCAGGTCAAGGCCGGGAATCCTGTCGAATCACGAAAAGGGGCTTTTGGCGTGTGATGTACAATATTTTTAATTTCTCCATACTACTTCAGAGAGAAAGCTATGTGTAGAAAAAGGCGAATTTTTGAGAGTAAAACTTTTATTGAAGGTCCCTAGTAACGAAATTGTTTATAAATTCAGTTTCTAAATTAAGAAAAAACAAGCCTCTAACACGTGGTATAGCCTAAATCCATTTTCTGTGGGTCTTTCATACGGAAAAATGGAATGACGGCAAAACGTCTGTCTCTCAGCCTGTCCGTCCCTTAGCCTGTCCGTCCGTTTGTCCGTCTCTCAGTTCGTCCGTCAGTCCGTCCGTCAGTCTGTCTGTCCGTCCGTCTGTCCGTCCGTCGGCCCGTCAGTCTGCCCGTCAACCTGCCCCCGTCAGTTTTCCCGTCAGCCTGCCCGTCCCGTCCGTCCATCTGTCTGTCCCTCCGTCTATCCGTCCGGCTGTTCGGCTGTCCGTCCGGCTGTCCGCAAGAACGATGCAAGCCTCATTTTCCTTGAAAGCTCTAAATTTTCCAAAATTTGTACAGTTCTAATTGTTTCGTCGTCTTCCTACAACTACAATATTATTAAAATTGAAATTCTTTCTTTAATGAAATCTGGGTTAAAGATAGATTTAGAAATAATTTTTTTTTAAAATACGGGGCTAGAAAGTTTTGAGATACACGAAGACTAAGAGCTTAAAATAATTTTGATTACTATATTTTCTCAAAATACTCGCCACAACATTCTATACATTTTTACATTCTCGTAAACCAATTTTCAAAACATTTTTCTACTAATTTTCCTCGAATGCTCTAAGTTCACTTTTGTAGGCTTCAACAGCTTCTCCAGGACTTGAGAAACTCCTTCCTCGCATGCGATTTTTGACTGAAGGGAACAGAATATAATCACATGGAGCCAGGTCAGGACTGTAAGGTGGGTGAGTCAATAGTTTAACCCCTGTTGACTCCAGGAACTGAATTGTGAGGTTGGCCGTGTGCGCTGACGCGTTGTCATGGTGCAGGACGATTCCCCGCAGTCCTGTCTTCGGTCTTCGTTTTTGAATCTTGGCGAAAACGCTAAATTGTCGTGTACCACAGAGCAGTAACAGTTCTTTGTTCTTCCAGTGGAACAGTTGCGACATGAACACTTTTGGAAAAGAATGTTGCAACCATTTTCTTTCCGACGCTTCGACGCCACTTAACTTTTGTTGGTGGATGTTCGTCGGGATAAAAACATACAGTGGACTGGAGGTTATTTTCAGGATCGACGTGATTACGATAAATCCACGTTTCATCACCTGTAATTATGTCGGAAACGCGTCAAGTGTTGCCTCTTTCAAATCTTTTCAACATTTCTTCACACCATTCCACACGGATGCGCTTCTGTGATTCTGTCAAAGTGTGAGGCACCCATCGAGATGCCACTTTTCTGATTCGAAGATATTCGTGCAGGATTTTGAAAACTTCCGGCGATCCAATCTAGGAATCCTTCAATGCCCTTAAATGTCATACGATTGTTTTCGCGCACTAATTTTCCCACAGCGACGATGTTTCCTTCAGTCACTGCAGTCACCGGATGCCCGCTTCTCTCCTCGTCTTTCAACAAAGTTCTGCCTCTTCTGAATTCCACCGACAAATTGTCGCACGGGAAGGCGCAAGGTCCCCAAAGGCCCGCTGCAAACGATCAAGGCTTTCAGATTCGTTTAAACTACTTTTAAAGTCATAAAGAATCACTGCACAAAAGTGCTCTCTTGTCGGCTCCATTCTGACAACTGAATGCCCCGTCAACAAAAATAATCAAGGTAGGTTTCTTAGCAACTGCGATAAGCCGAGCAAGTTCCTACTTGCACGCAATACTCATAAAGGACATTGCTATCGACTCACATTGTTGGAAAGGTAATAATTGACCGCATCACAGTATATCTGAAAACTTTCTTGGCGATCTCCGTATGGGAGAGAAAGAACGTGCACCACTAATTTATGCTTGTTTTTCTGCAATTAAATAACAACACCGACATGAAACGTAGTGTGGTTAACAAGGTTCTGTTAGCATGGCCACATACTCGATCTTTATTCTTGTGTTTCCTTTCATGGTGACGAGAATGTCAGTTTATATCGATGTAATTGATCTTGAAATGGAAGATCTTGTGGAAATAATTGGAACTCTATCCCATACACTACAAAAAGAAAGAGCCGAACTTTTGGCATGTTTCCATTAAAATCATAATATAGATAAGTGGCGAGATGGATATGAAGTGTCTTAGAAAACTTACTTCACCCTTCTCGGCCACCGGATCGGCACTTCACCCATTCTTTTCCGTAATGTTTAGAAAGGTCTGTCGAATACCTCTTAAATCAATTGTTCAATGACAATTAATATAAGTAGTTCTAAATACAATATCAATTGAGAAGGGCATGTTTTGAATGTACTGAAAACTAATTTAATATAGTTTGGCATGGTACTTTTGTTACGAGACTTGCTGATTGCAGTTTGTTTCTTAGGTAAATAAATTCGTGGCTTGTGCTATATGTAAAAGCGCTGTATGAGTTGACCAAACGAAATCTGTAACAGGTTAACCAACGCTTCAAAGTTTGAAATAATGCAAGCCTCCGTGGTTACTCGTGGGCAGAAATGATGTAAATGATAGGTGGGCAGTAGTTACACGGCGAAAAGATGGTGGAGTTACGAAACATTCATTATAGGACGCTTTTATCAGAATCGTCCTGCAATGAACAACTTGTCGCAAAACAGTAGCTCCTTTCCAGACAGTCTTGAATAAATTATTATTGTCTTACAATAACAATTGCATAACAAACATAACAGTAAACAGTACGTCAAGCGATTTAGCTTCGTGACCCAGGAGCTTCAAGCAGGTGAAGTCAAGTTAGGCTGTGAGCTCAAAACATGAATTGAATGTAAAAAATATGTACAATTTTAAGGCATGAATATTTTAAAATGGGTTCGTGTTGCCGGGGGCATTTCGTTTATCTCCTGTATTATTTATTAACCTTAACCCTGCAACAATAAGATTAGGCATTAGACAAGGCTGCAGCATGTCACCTGTTTTACTTAATTTATACATTCACTAAGCTCTCAGACTGTGAAAACAACGGCTACATAATTTTAATATATTAGAAGAGTTTGGTGGGTATTAATTTTTAAAGTCTACTGTGTGCGGATGACCAGGTAATCCTGTCAAATGATTAAATCGTGATGCAATTTATATTTGAATTATGAAAAATTACTAAAGAGTTTAATTTGACAATTTATAAAGAGAAAATAAAGATAATGTATGTTGCAAGAAAGTGACCTATAAGGTTCAGAAGAAACCTAAAGGTACTACAGACTGGCACAGACTTTCTCGTACCAAATTTTTCAAATTTCCGCGGTGTGGTCTGGCTTGAAGGTCGTCTTCCATTCTCTCACCAGCTGCCATCTATCGTCATCCAAAGTACTTTTTTTGACAATTTCTCAACTTTTTGCTTTTCTAGTAGTTCAACTGAATCATTACTTCAAGAATATTAAAGAAGAGTAAAACGTCGTCCTAAAAAGAAGTTTTCATTGAAAAATTCGAGGTTGTTTTTCAGAACATGGCGATTAAGCATTACTGTAAATGCGAAATTTAATCTCTTTTTCATCGGAATCTATTGCGTTTTCGAAAACTTCATTTGACGTCCTTTCAAGCACATCCACTTACAAATGTAATATCCAATCCTTTCAAGCACATTCAATTACAGATGTCCATATTAACGGGCTGAGATGTATTTCAATAAAATTACATATGTGGAATTTTAAAAAACAACAAAAGAATACACCGAAATAACCAAAATGAAAATTACGTCATAATAAACAGTGTAATTAGAACCATCTATTGGAAAATTTTGAAGAAAAAATTTGCAGCCATTTTTGAGAAAATGCGGCGTTTATGTCATCGTAAAGAATCCGTTTGGCACTAACCTAACCAAAAGTTTAAAGAAAAAATTTGAAGCCGTTTTTGAGAAAAGCTTGTTTTTGTAATTCTTTAAAACTGCAAATATTGCACGCACTATAGCACGAAAACTACTAAAATTTCCAAACTAATCTACATGGCCTAATTGAAAGAACTATTTATGCACAACAAGTTTCATTTGAAGGGAAAATCCATGTCTTCAATTTTGTAGTCGTAGGAAGACGCCGGAAAAATTCAAACTTTTGCAATTTTCGAAAATTCAGAGTTAACTGTGAAATTCTGATCTATGTCTTTTTATAAGTGTATTTTGTTCTTATCTTAGAAGAAATTAAAAATAATTGAAAATGTACGGGGGACGTCGTGTAAAGTACCCCACATTTTAAATAATATATCTGAAAATTTCAAAGTTTCACCTAGAGTCAGATCGGCATAGGTTTCTTCACTTTGAAAAAGATCGTACGTGTGGTTTAGGGGCAAGTAGTGTTCACAGACGGACGGACAGACAGACAGACGGACATTTTGCTTCCAATTGTTTTTTCGGCGTCCCACAGGGAACAGGGAAACAGGGATTCTGGATACACCACGTACTAGAGGATTTTTTTCTTTTAATTTAGCAACTGGTTTAATGCACTTTTTTGCCAACAGAGCCCGTCAATGAATTTTTTCCGCCGAAAATCCGCAGTTCTTTCGCGCATTACATAACTTTCTCTGTATTACGTCTCTGTATTTATACTACGTCTATTACTCCGTACATATACGAAACAGTAAAAATTGCGGAGCAATTCTCTTCATTTAACTTTCTGTGCGTATCACGGTGAACTTTATATTGATAGAAAAAATATAAAGATTCAGCCTAATGTATGGAATTATTCAAAGGACATTAAAGAACAAACACTGAAAACCTGAAAAGACATACAAATAACATTTTATAAAACCATAGCAAAACCTAGATCAGGCCAGAAAAAATAGGAAACTAGAACAAAAATGTCTGACCCCTTCTGCAGGACCACTTTTTTACTAATGCGTAGAATAAATAATAAGATAACTTCATAGATTATTTTTCTACCACAGTTCAAAGAACACGAGTCGACCAAATTCATTCGTTCTCATATCCTGTTTTCTTTTAATTCGCTGGAAGAGCAAACTAATTTAAGGAGAAATACTTAGAGAAGTTCATTCAATAAATTTAAAAATACGCGTATTTGCTGCAGGAAAAATATTACCAACACCTCTTTTCATTCTCATTTACAACATTCATATGTTATCGACAATTCTGGCTGGCTTTACTGCCAGTGCTTTGTAGTCGGCATCAGAGTTCCACAGAAAAACAGTCTCGTCGGGAAAGGAAATTGAAGAAGGATAAAAAAGATAATGAGGTAAGCTTTCTGGATGTGAAATCGAAAAAAAGAAACGGAAATCAAGAAGCCAACAGAGCTGCAATTTTCTCGCATTGGAAGATCAGATAAGCAGACATACATAAAACGACATTTTCTCAGAAACGAATTTGCAGGAAATTGAAAGGAAATAATTAGGGTCAAGCCTTCAGCAAGGTCACTGTAAATATAGACATGCTTTCGCCTCGCCCAGGAGTATTCGTTTGCCAGCGAGGAGCTTTGCAAGGAAAGATTGAAAAATGATTGCTTTCACAACGCGTTCCTGGCTTGGCTTCGCTTCAATTTGCCCCTGGGAAAAGGGAATGAACAGAAATCCATTCGAGAGCTCAGCACCCAGCGGCCAGCGGGCCCACGTCGCAATAAAAACCTAGTTAGTCCTGGGCTCAGCCACTACGCATCATTGTTGTTGTTATACTACTGTTCTCATCTTTTGTTTCCACTTCATGTAATTTTTGTTTTCCAGAATCTTTGTCTCAGAATGTATTGCAAATTCAGAAAACGTGAAGTGTATGTGAATGACCAAATTAATCAAATAATTGTTACAGATTAAAGAAACAACACGGAGTCCAACTGCATAAAACTGTTCAACTGTCGTGAAAGTGGATAAAACTAGAATAATTAAGTTGTATAATAGTTAAGTAAAGTGAAAATCTTATCATTCAGGAATAAATGATGATCAGTTCATCAATTTTTATGCAACCAAATTTAATGATTTAATCCATTTTTTATTCTTAAAAAACATTCATCAGTTTCGCTATTGAGGGCACTGCACACATTGAGGAGTAAAACTTTTTTTTTCTCGTCTGGGCTACCAAGGGCTGTTTTTGTAATTTACTTTTGCTCTCAGAAACTTTACGTCATTATTTAATCGATTTATTAATTTAGTCCTATTATATCCATCTATAAAGTACAGAATATAAGAAATATGCAGAATTTTCAGGCAGAGAGTGTAACCAAAGATTAATGAGATACCAAATGTTTACGTTCTCAAACATGCTTATTTTTTAGAAGTAGATTTTGCTTTTCAAGTCTACATTATAAACCACTAAATGATACTTTCCGTATTTTGAATCTGACTTTTTCCTGCACTACTGGAATATAGAAATCATTACAAAGAAATTATAATAATAAAATTTTATATTTTTAAGGCAACAAAATACTGGAACTCACGTGATCATGCCATATATAAACGGTTTAATTCACGAAGATAATATATTCTTATGTGAACAATAAATCACTCAACACTTATTGTATTAGACCTAGTCGTGCGTTCTATTAAAAACAGACATGTGCCAGTACCACAAGGACAATTATAGCGTAATATTTTGTCGTAATTGTTACGACGCCAAAGACCAAGATGACATAAATATTTGTTCTTAAGTAACAATATCAAGTATCAACGATCCAATAACAACAGTTCTGCATAGATCGGAAAAATAATTTATTCTCAGATTCATGTAATAATATGTGGGATAATGTGTGTTTGATGATAATCCATGTGTGTTCATGTTTGAAATATTTGCATAGTTAAAGCACAGCTGTGAGAGTGAATAGTTTCTGAGAAGTTATAACTAAAAGTAAGCAATTTGTTATATTTGGAAACACGTTCCATATTTCTTCTTGGAAAGAAGTCAGCGGTGGAAGCGAAACCGTAAAGGTAACGGACAGATGTTTGCGACGCCCCACGATTCGAAACGACGTTGACGGTGGGCTGACAGCGCCCACCACGTCGGCGCCTGCGAGGGCGCCGCGACGGGAGAGAGTGGGCGGAAGGGCGGGGAAGTCCTGTCCTTAATCCCGCCAAGCGAAGCCCAGAGGCCGGTTGGCCGCGCGCTGCGGGCTTCTATTGAAAGAAAATGCGGCCGTTGGCGGGGGCCGGGGCGAAGGCGGAGAGGGCGGCGGGGGCAGCGGCCAGAAGAGCAAGGGAATTGGGGGGGCGGGGCGGGAGCGGAGCCTGACAATGGGCGAGATCGATGTAACGGCGTCAATGCCCAAGCGCTGCCGCGGGGAGGAGTTAGCGGGCGCGCAGCCCGGAGTGCCCCTCGCTATTTATACGCGTTACGGCATCGGTGGCGCGGCGAGGGCGTGGGCGAAGACCGCTCGGGAGAGAGATGGCGATGGAGGACGAGGGGCGACGGAGTTGGGGGGATTGAGACGGGAATGCAGGTAAAGACAGCGATGAGGGTGGCGTGGGGTGGTATGAGATGAGGTATAATGATGCGGGGTTGGGACGGGGCATATGGACGTGACTCGAACGGTTAATTCATTGTTAATGATTGATTGATTATTAGTGATTTCGGGTGCGTCAATTGCAGGTTTTCCCCCAGCGGGACACTGACCCAGCCGAGACAAAATCAAAGCTCCCGACCGGTCACTCGGCATGTGTGGTGGAGTAGTGCATGTTAGTGTAAGTGAATGTGTAACTAACGGGTGAGAATAGGACAAGGAAAGGGAAGGAAAGATTGCGCACGGTCCATGGCCATTTTTAGGGTACTGCTCCGGCACCCGCTTGGTGTTGATCGGAGAAACCACGGCAAACTACCGATCAGAGCAGCCGGCCGCCAGAATTCTCCTTCAGACAGCGACTGGATTCCATCTAACTGACAACCTAGGGTAGAAAACCCTGCCTCCGTCGGAACTCGAACCAAGGACCTCCCTTTCAGAGACACTGCAGTGACATCTGTTGATGCTCTGTGCCACCTCCGCCTATACTGAGGTGGAGACATGGGTGGGATCGAGGACACGGGCTGGGGTTAGGACGGGGCCAATTGGTTGGGAGTAGAACTGGGTGGGGCGGGACGTCGTAACGTGCAGCACTGAGTAGGCCTATGACGATGCCGGGTGGTGGTACGACGTGGGTGGCAGCGGGATTAGCGCAGAGCAGCGTGAGCGTAAAAGGACCCGGCGAGGCAGAAGGAACCTAGGAATGGGAAACATTTAGCAGTAACGGCCGAAGGAGACAACGGAAAAAGGGGGGAACAAAGATACAGGGTGAAGGAGAGGAAAGGAAAAAGGAGGAAAGGGAAGAGGATGGAAAAGAAGGAACAAAGAGGAGTGAAGGTGAGATGAAAAGACTGAGACTCTGACTGAGATGAAAAGTGGAAAAGAAAGATGTGGTAATATGAAATTATTGAATCGAAGGTAAAGGGAATAAAAAAATGATATTAAAGGGTAGGAGAAGGAGTAACCCAACGGCGAGGAGGTGATATTTCTGAAAGGAGCACTCGAGAAGATGTAGTGGTGCAGTTACAGAAGAAGCAAGGTTGATTGGGGCCAGGGCTAGTGGCTCAATAGTAAAACCAGTTGGGAGACAAAAGAGCCATTGCTGTGTCGGAGCAACGAGTGGTAGGCTAGGCATGGGCTGCTTCTGGCCAGGAAGTGGAGAGTAGTTAGGACGGCGGCAGAGATGGAAAGCTGCTGCGGTTAAAGGGCATCGCTACGAAAGAATTCTTGCAGGAATACGTCGAGTAGCCATGCGGGAGACAGAGAATACGAAATAAAGTATTTGAGACAGTAAATAATTTGTAGATAAAAAATCTGGAATCGTTTTGTCGAAAAATTTCTTTACAAATTATGATTGTATATGTGAACAAATTTGACTCATTTAATCCAGTACTGCGTTTTTGCAACTATGTGAAACCGTTCATATTTTCAAGTATTAATAAGAATTTGATTTAAATCATAAAATCTATTGTTCACAACACATTCGCTACTGTACGTTTTTACGTTCGAGTTTATTTGGATGAGTCATATGATTTGTCACAATAGTGAGTGAATTAAATTTGGTAATTCAAGTCAACTTTTGGGGCATTCTGAAGTGCTTTTGGAATATGGAGACTAGGAAATTTTAATTGCAGATATAAATACTGCTGTCCCCAAAATATCAGAGATGAAGTTCTACAGAATAAGAAAAGGTAATGTCAGAAAGAAATAAAACTACAATTTGGAAGAAACAGAATATACCATAAGAAAATTAATTAATCACAAAATACTAAAGAAAGTACCTCTTTTTCCCCATTCTCTCCATACTTACCACCCTTTAACTAAAATTCAAAAAGGTAAATACAATTTTCACTTAGTGTAGAAGAATTTACGTTTTAAATTTTCTGCTTGCTTTTCTGTATTCACTCGGCTTGTTACATTATTTTACCTATGTGGAAAAACTTGTTCACAATTATTTCAAAGCTGAAATCTTTCATAAACATATCTTCTTTCTTACCCTGTGTGAAAAAGAGAATCTAGTAGTTTTGAAACTATGTGTGGCGACCCGTCTCGACGGGGTGTTGTGGAGACCCGTCCATGACGAGCGACGTTATGACGACGTGTTGGCCTGGGAAATAAATAGAAAATAAAAAAAATAAGAAGAAGAAGAAGAATTATCTAAGTCGTTAGAAACCACGCAAACTTCTCCAGACAATTTCATGTTAACCTTTTGTATTAGTTTAATTGCTACGATACATTCGATGATTATTATTCCTCGTATATTAATTTCTTCTACCCCAAAAATTTCAGATTCAGAGCAAGGTAACGCTCGCCCCATCTGGTGACCCTCGACGTCGCACATCAACAACATGGCATTAAATAATCCTACCGAATTAAGCCAGAAAGAAATAGATAGCAACATGGGTGCTATATTACATCTCACTACGATTACATCTCGACATAATGCGTTACACGACACAGCGCATTTTATCCATTCTATGCCTGGACCTCCATGCTTTATTCGTCCTCTCCGACTGCATACCATCAAATTTCTCGCTGCCAATATGGAATTTGACACCATAGTACGCGAAGGTGTCGCGCGTCCTTCCATGCGGCGATTTCCGCGCATTGAACGCTCCACTATACCAGACCGTCATTCAAAGCCTCACATTCAAGATTGTAACACATAGACCTAATCAAGGTTTACACAAAGATACCGGCCAATCCTCTTGACATACCGAAAAGTGCCATAACTACACCCTTTGGGCTATGTCAATTCCCTTACATGAAATTTGGGTTACGTAATGCTGTTGGTTTAGTGTTGAGTTGTAGTTGACATTTACATAATTGAAATGATTGAAAGCGTTGCGATTGTTAACAATAGTATTTATTTCAATAATATCAGGTTTTGATGACTTAGCCATCATCATCAGTTTTCTGCTGTCTTGGAGTCACAAAAGTTAGTTAGGAGTCACAAAAGTTAGTCAGCAGAAACTGATGATGATGGCTAAGCCATCGAAAGCTGATATTATTGAAATAAATAGTATTGTTGACAATGACAACGCCTTCAATAATTTCAATTACGTAATGCTCGGCAAAACTTCCAACGGTTCATGGTCAACTTACTACGAAATTTCAGCAGCTTTTGCTTCACATATGTCAACGACATCCTCATATTTTCTCGTCTTATGATGAACATATCCAGCTCGTTCGACAAGTTTTTACTGCTTTACAAGATAACGGAATCTTGATTAATGTAAATAAATGTGGTTTGGCGCAGACCACTGTGGAATTTTTAGGTCATACTATTTTTAAGAAAGGAATATTACCTTTTACTACTAAAGTGGATGTCATTATCAATTTAACATTCTCACGCTTATTAAGAAGTTATGGAGCAATGACGGCGTGTTTCCCCGGGAAATAAATAGAAAATAATAAGCGGAATATTAAGCTGGGGGTTTAGAGACAGAGCAATTTTATGTTAATCTTTTGAATAAGTTCAAGTGCTTCAATATTTTCTATTATTGTTATTTCTCGTATATTAATTTCTTCTGGTGAAGAAAGAAGAATCAATTAAGAATCAAAGACATCCTGAACAAGGTAACACTCGCCTCACTGTGATTCCCTACTTGCACGTAGGACTGCAGTAATTTTTCTGGATTCTTAAGAAAAGTTCAAATTAAACCAGAATCAGTAACCCCATCTTTTAAAAGAATGTGTGCAAAAGAGTGCAAGAGTGCAACAATACAGTGCAAAATAACCTACTGCGTCAAGTGCTACACCACAAATATAAGCAGGTGTGCTCAATGCAAAGTTGTTTTGTGCACAGTTGAAGCATCAGATACAGAAATATAACAAACAGAATTTGCTCCAAAGAAAAAGTTCATGCTAGTTGTAATAATATATTCAATGAATTTTTCATACATTATATGGATAATTTAGTCCATTATTTTCCTTCTATTACATTTGAAAGAAAGTCAGTGTGCCAAAAAATTATTAAAAATTGCAATAATACCTAAAAATGTTCTTATCAACATTTTATCTTATTATTCATTTGTGTTCTTGAGTTGGTATCATTTCTATATTTCATTATACAATAATTTGTCAGCATTGGTAAGTCACTGCTTTAGAATTTCATAAAACTACTCCAGTGATGTGTTCAGTGCTCTAGTGATCAGTGATGCATTTGCGCGACGTCTCAGTTTTATAAGATGGAGTACAATTTCCAAAAACATCTTTATTTTGTTTACGTCGTACCTAATTACCTTACTTTATGTAATTTTTCTTACTTAAGTAATTCTAGCAATATTCAACAATAATAAAATAAAAGTAGTTCTAGGATTAAATAGATTAAAAGCATCGACACGATTTAAGTGGAATAATGGAAGTAAGGAAATGGAGGAATCATTCGGTGAGATCAACTAGTGATGTACGGGGATTCGCATGGGAGGGTGAGCTTGCAAAAGCTACTACAAGTTGCGATCACTGTGTACGCCGAAAGCCCAAATTTGGTCCAGAATTTTTAATTGAAGAGAACGAGGAACAAGGAATATTTTAATAATAAAAATTTAGTTTGCAGAATTGAATAAAAGCCCTCAATTCTATAAGTTCTTACTTTATTTATTTTCAGTATCAGCATGTCTGTCATAATTTTACATTGTTTAGCTTAGTTTTAATGATTTTTAGTTCAGTTACGAAATGCATTTCATTCTAAATTTAATCATTTGTTAATGAAATTACAGTTTGTGATTTCATAATGTGACTGTGTGTAATGATAATTCGCACTAATCGCAAATATTATATAAATATAATTAAACAGTGTTTTGAAATTCGTAATTAAAACTATGAAGCTCAAATTTATTCGCGTAGCTTTGGTAGAGCGGCGCTGGCGTGTGCTCCACCAAACTTTTGTTCATTCATAAGATATTCTGGGTCGCCAGTGGTGACTCCATAAAACATATATTGAATTTGCACTTTAGATTCATCCCTAATTAGAAAAAGGAACTAGGAAGTATCTATATGTTCCTCTATTTATCCTCAACCTTAATCTTTTGTTATACAATACATTTCCAAAAATGCAACAAAAGTTTTGGAAAAAAATAACAAATTGAGTAATTTAAATTATTATAAATAAATCACCAAATTTAAATTATTCAAAAGATTTCATGTGTTTTAATTAATCTTTTGAAGTTACGAAACTTAAAGATACTTCAAATCTACGGACTCGTTAAAATACTAATAAAACTCATCTTCACTCTTCTTTCAGATAACAACGTTCGTATGTAAAAGAGAAAATGTACTTCATTTGTCCATGAAAATGAAAAATTAGAGCCTTCGACCATATGATTTTATTTGACACAAGAACCAGATGAGCGAAAAAAACTCCATTTAACTTTTTCTCCTTTTCTTTCAAAGAAGTGTTGCTCGTAGATCTGTCAAATATGCTATCCCAAATGAACCACATACAAACAGTAATGTAATAATAAAATACTTTTAAACCCCGTCAGAAATTTTCAAATGCAGTATGAATAATTCATGAACAAATTTCATTACGAGATATTCGTGCGAAAGGATGCAATATGACGCGGCTGAAATTATTACTGCAAAGCGAATCCCTTGGCACGGCCCCTTCTCAACTCTCTCCCCCTCCCTCAACTCGCCACAGTTCTTCGTTTCTGCCAGGCAGGCACTGACAAATGCGTTACAAAGAAGTCTGCTTGATTTCTTATTTAGAGACTTGAACAAACGAGATAAAAATTTAATAAATATAACAAGGGTTAAAGCATCAGATGAGTTCTAGCTAAACTAGAGGGAATGCGTGGCATACCGAACCTTTTTCGCTCTTAAGTCTCATTTCTCATAACTGCCCAGTTACAAAAAGTGGATGACATCGTTTAAGATGTACATTTGGGAGTGAAATGCATTGAGAGGGAAATATCTTTTTAAGATTGGAGGTGTATGACAGGTTCGAAAATAAATTTGAACTTTTGCAATTTTCAACACTTCAGTATAAACGTTTTTAATGACAATATAAACTCAAACATAATCAAAATATTACGTACAACCTTAATAAAATAATTTTTATTGGTAGTATTCACATTAGCTTAATAATAACTACAGAGAAGTAAAAATACTACTAATTTCTCTGAAATAAATAAATCAAAATTATGGAAATACAGAGATAAAACAAACAATGAAATATTCTTTTAAATCTGCAAAATGAAACAATCTCTTCATTTACAATGATAGCTTGTCTAACAGCAAAGTGCACAAATACAACGCGGTGTATAGAGGGAGTCCAGGGAGAAATCAATGAAACTGCAAATAAGCTCTTAAATCAATTTCAAGCATATTTTGTCTGATAAACTCCTACGATATTTCGAACAGTTGAATCGCAATAAGCACTCAAAAGTTTATACAGATTATAAATACTATAGCTTCTTACATAAATAGCTTATAAATACTTCAGAAACACGTAAATTATGTATTATTTACAAAAAATATTTGGTAGTCTGGCAGTGTCTCTAGACGAGTACAGTTTGGACCTAGTGGAGTGGACTAAGCAAGAAATTCGAATCATGAAATCGAAAAAAAATCGAAAAAAAAACAACAACAGAAAACTGCTTATAATGAATCATGTCGCTCATCCTGGAGCTGATGTACGTAGACTATATGTCAAGTAAGGAAGGAGGAAGAGGTGTCAGAAAATTTGAAGCCTCCTGGCACAACGCAATAGTCGGAATGGGAAAGTATGTAGTCTTATCATTAAGATGACTCACTAATGAGGCATGTCATGAAATCTGACCGAAGAATGGGAAACGGAGTCATTGTAAGTATAGCAAGAAGCATTGCGAAGTAAACTATGCAAGATATGCGGAATAACACAGACACTGAACTTCTGTTGCTACTTCACATGAAATGTAAGGCACAAATGAAGTTGAAGAAATCGTGGAGAGACAAAGCACTCCATGATCAATACCAAAAAGGAATGGACAAGTGGTAGATTAAAAGGGAAAGAATGAAGTCAGAATAGGAAACATTGAAATGGCTTACAAAGTAGGCTTTCACGACCGGTTTCTACATTACTTGATGTTTTCGGGATTGTAAGCCGTGGTCCAACGGAGACTGGTCCAAACGTTTCGCCTGCAATTGTGGCAGGTATCATCAGTGGCGATGCTGGCAGGGAAAAAGTACTATTCCGGGGAGCACGGCGTCAACTGACGCTCCCGCGACTCTGAGACCCGTATTTATGGCGATGGGCGAGGTTCGCACGCTCGCGGCTGATTGAGTCGCGTCAGCGGCGCTTGCGAATGATTGGGTCACGTCTGCGGTGTTTATTGGGTTGTTGGGACACGTCAGCGGTACTGACTGTCTGACGAGAGTTGATGTTACAAAGTGCTGGGTACCATGTACTGTTTAATGTTTTGTCTTCTTTTCTGTCAACATTGTTTTTATGTTTGCGCTCGCGGCTGAGAGGCGTGGTCGGCGCCGCGGCGTCGGGCCGCGCCGGCCGCGCCGGGCCGCTTCGGGAAACCCGCGCTAAGCCGGATGCTCAATGGGGTGGAAGCCACGGCGCCTCGCTGCGCCGGCTGGAAAACCCGTAGGAATCCAGGCTGGAAATTCCCTGAAAGGGACGCGCGCGGATGCGAGGCTAAGAGATGTCGGTTGCAGCCCTGGAAGGGCTGGCCAGCGAGCCGTATGACGCCCGCTGCTTGTAGGGTGGGGCGAGCCAACGGATATATAAGGCCGCACCGACAGGCGCCTCGTGTGATACGCTGGGTGTCGAAAGACGAGAGGTATCTCAGTGCATTCATTGCACGTGATCTTCGGTCGAAGATCGGTTTGGCGACAGGCCATGTAACTGGTATAGTTACGGGACTCTATGTCCGACAGCTTCGCACCTCGCGTTGCTTTTTGCTGCTTTCGAAGCAGTGGTTCTGGGCGAGGCCTAGGGACGGTCGCGGGGTTTCGCGGCTAAGAGAACTGAAAGGTTGCCAAGGGGTTAGTTTTTTGTATTGTAATCTTTGTACATTAACTGTAAATATACTGTAAATATATTGTAAATATCAATCAGAGCAGTCGTCTGTGTTTTTCATCCTAGTACGTCACATTTGTATATCTCGATGGCTTCCATTTGGAGTCTCTTGTAGTAATGTGTGATGGTGGAGAGAACATCCATGGCTTCAAAGGGCATGTCGTGTCCGCGTCCGGACAGCGCGTGATCGGCGACTGCTGATTTTCCTGTTTGTCCTAGACGGCAGTTCCTTTTATGTTCTTTTACCTGTGTATTAAATCTTCTCCCTGTAGTACCTATGTATACGGAACTGCAAGAACAAGAAATTCTGTGAACTCCGGCTAGAGACATGCAGTCCTGCGGATATTTGGCTGAGCGCAATATGTTGCGGAGTTGTTGGGTGGGTTTAAGGATTGTTCTAACCCCATGTCTTGTTAACAATCTCCCTATGAGATCCGTTACTTTCTTTACACAGGGCAGGAAAACGGTTTCGAATATTGCATCTTCTGTGTGGTTATGTTCATTGATCTTCCCCTTCGGGTGTAGAGCTCTTCCTACTTCGCTGGACGTGTAACGCTGGCTTGCAATGCCTTCTCGAGTTGTTGTAGTTCTTCGGGTAGGTGGACAGGTTCAGAAATGCGTGTAGCACGGTCTAAAAGGTTTTAATCATAGCGCGTTTTTGACTGGGAAGATGATTTGGGTTTTTGTGTAAATACCGATCCGTGTGCGTAGGTTTCCGGTAATTTTATGTCCAAGGGAGCCATTTGGATTCCTGTTGACGAAAACATCTAAGAAAGCTAGTTGTTTACTTTTTTTCACTTCCATAGTAAATTGAATTCTTGGGTGGATATTGTTGAGATGTTCCATAAAATCCGACAACTGATAACCGTGGCTCCAAATCAAGAAAGTATCATCAACATAACGAAACCAGTATGTCGGTTTCATAGGAGAACTGTTTAAGGCAGTGTCTTCGAAAACCTCCATATAAAGGTTGGTCACAATCGGTATTAATGATTACTCCTAGCTACGCCGTCCGTCTGTTCACAGAAGTCACCGTTCCATTGGAAATAAATAGTGGTCAGACGATATCCTCTGGGAAATATTTTGCTAAGAAATTTAAAGTCTCCTATATAGGAACCATGGTAAAAAGCGAAGTGACATCAAAACTCACCCACAGAGTTTCGGGTTTTAAGCGAAGTCCTTTTAATTTTTCAATGGAGTGAGAGGAATCCTTGATGTGTCTTTCTGTGTTGGCAATGTGAGGTTGTAGTGGTTTGGAGAGGTAAATGCAGGACATGACGAGCATAGTGGAGGCTCTCTCTTCCCAACAAACACAGTTGGAAGCGAAGCCAAAGACGAACCGAGAAATATTGAGGCACACACCTTCAGCAAAGAAGAGCTGGTAGCGGCTGTATGCTCTCTGAAACATAAAAGCTCACCTGGACCAGACGGCTTACGGGCGGAAGTTTTTAAGGCAATTTTGGAAACATCTCCACAATTGCTATTGAACATGTACAATACCTGCCTCAAAGCAGGAATTGTTTTTAGCACTCGCTAGAAAATCGCACGCCTGCCTCTCGTAAGCAAGGGCAAAGGCGACACGAATATCCCATCAGCGTACAGACCTCTCTGCATGTTAGACGCAGCGGGAAATATCCTGGAGATACTATCGAAGCGGCAGGAGATCTGTCTGACCAACAGCACGGATTCAGAAGAAGGCGCTCTACGATAGGAGCCATACGGGAAGTTATCAGAGTCATAGACAGAGCAAACGAGGCATGCCACGTGCCCGCACAATTGTTCTTCTTGTGACCTTGGACGATAAAAACGCTTTTAACTCTGCAAGGTGGGTCGATATCCAAGATGCACTAGCAAACACCTTTTTAGTCCCCAAATATCTTACCCGTATTGTAAGAAACTACTTCAATGACCGTTCCCTCTTATACGAGACAAGTAGCAGAAATCTATACCAGTTACCGCTGATTGTTGCACAGTGATCTTGGTCCCATATTTCTGGTATATGACATCCCATTAAGGACTGAAATGACAGATGGCACTCTCCTGCTCAGATATGCTGGCAACACAGCAGCCGTTACAGAAGCCCATATCGTCGAGCTGGCTCAGCTCAGGCTAAACCAGTGATGAGGCGCGTCAATGACTGGATGGAAGGCCACGGTCTACAACTGGCACTTGCTAAAACGGAGATCGTGGTCCTCACCAGATAAAGAATCCCCACCACCCTACCCATGCAAGTGGGAAGAAAAATATTATTGACAAAGCCGTGCGCAAAGTATCTTGGAGTAACTCTGGACACAAAGTTGACCTACTGGCCTGACATAACGACAAAGCTGCAACTATAACTGCAGGTCTCAGTAGGCTAATGGCCAACGGAGACGGCCCACGGCCGAATAAAAGGAGACCTGATGTCGCCGGTACAGTCAATGCTACTATATGGAGCCGAATTGTGGGTCGAAGCGCAGCCTAGGAAGAAATACAGAACACAGATCACATTGGTTCAGCGTAGGGAAGCGCTCAGAGTGGCATGCTCTTACCAAACAGTCTCCGAAGATGCTATCTTGGTGATCGCTGGAGTAATACCTATCGACCTACTCGCGCTGGAGCGCAAGCACATAAGACGATGACGAAGGACAATGGAGCACTGACCGGAACGCTTGAACTGTGGGACCAAAGGGAAGTGGACGCACCGCCTAATCAAGCAATTGCCACTCCCACATGATTGCAACGGGAGTTTGGTGAAGTGAATTTCTTCCTTTCCCAGTTTCTGACAGGCCACGGCTTCTTCAGATACTATCTCTACCGCATGGGAAAGGTTACATCACCTTACTGTAAATATTGCAGAAATCAATTAGACACCGCCGAGCGCAAACTGGGAAAGAGAACGCGATTGGCTGCAGGAAACAACAGGTAGCCTCACGCCTGAGAACACTACGGAAGTCCTGTAGAAAGATGAGAAGTCTTGGAGCGTTAACTCCCACTTTATAGAAAACGTCCTGCGGGCAAAGAACAACGAAGGCTGTGTAGACGACAGTAATGTATAAGACAGAACAAACGCAAAGACTGCGATTAAGAAAGGCTCCAACTCAAAGTAATGCGAACGCGGTTCCAGGTTGGGGTCAGAAGAAGAGACAGGTGGTTACTTTTAGTGTGGTCGCCGAGCATGAGGCAATCTCACACTGTTGAGCAGTTTTTATTTTCATCTTTTGAAGCTGTTTTCCATCTGCGCAAAAAATAAAATAAAGTAGATTTCTGACAAAATAATCTTTGGTAAATGAAGTATGTATACAAATAATGTGTATTTTTATTCATTAATACACCAATTTGTATTTCAAATAATAAAACACTACTGAAATTGTCTCATGATAAGTATTCTAAAGAAAGAAATCATGTTTAAAAATATATTAATTTTCACACTCTTTCACCCTTCTACTCTACAAAAAACTATATCACCTAATACAAAGAGGAAACTTATTGAACAAGTGATCTATAAATCACAATCAACTAGAAACCAAACGTCAGTCTGTCACAAACAACTGCTGCAAACGAGGTTGCCAATCAAATTCGCTTCTCGTTTTCTTTGGTCGCCGCGAGAGATCGAGCGCTTGGAGCAGTTAGTTTGTATGGGGAGGCGTCTTTAAAGAAGCTTCTCACTGCAAACAGAAATGTTGGAACTACCAAGATAAGGAAATTAAGAAAACAAAATATACAAAATTTTGAAAGCACTCTGGCAAACAATTTTAACTCTATTAATATGAATCCTGTGTATAACCTACGAGCGTTAAGCAAATGAGGTTAATATAAAATACACCGATGGAGAAAGATGAATTAGATCTTGAAGGTCGAGAAGTACGTAAGTAAGTACAAGAAACACGAAACAAAACGTTAGATTAGCAACATAACAAAATAATTAATCTATATATTTAAAAAAATAAGGTATTCTGCCATGGCTTCGTTTAGAGCTTCTACTGAACCGATTGTTGTATTTTTTCTTTTAAATGAAAGAATATGATCCTTAGATGTGTTATCAGATATTGTTTGTGTTGATTCACCAACATTTACGGTGTAAATTAATTAAATCATTCTTTAATAGTACGCTTATCAATAGTCAATTGTTTTCTTTCAAAGGGAGGCAGTTTCAAAATCGATATACATGAGTCCACGCTGCTTGATGTTTTGTTTTGATTGTTGAGATTTGTTTACAATTCATCAAGGTTTTGTTTCAGTGTAATAATTGCTTTGTGATGTTGACTGTTTGCATGTATTTGCTTCTGTGGTATATTTTGTAGAGAACATTCGCACAGTGGGTTTTGCTCGGTTGTACTTTAGTAAAGTTATTTACAGGTTATATCGAATTCCGAATCGGTGACCACGCGCCCCAAAAGACGCACACGTACATTAACTGGACGCAGGGAAAGAGAAAGTCAGCGTAGGTGTCGTGATAGTGAGGCCATTTCGTTTTCTATTGGGTCATTGTCTATGAAATGTCAGTTTTGTTCTGCTTTGTACTTTTCATGTGAGAGAAATTTTGCAAACGATTTCCTCTGTGTTGCTTAAATGGGAAAATAAGTATACCTTCGAGCAATATGCCAGAAGAAATCAAACAGTTGGTAATAGATGATGACACATCAAAAATCTTTAGAAATAATATCCTTCAGTATAATACTTCTATCTTTTGTGCCGATATTGCATTGCCACCTGGTCATGGGCCATACGTGTTGAAAATTTTGAGAACTCCTCATCACAGAATATCTTCGTTATACCCTCAAGATCCAAACAATGCAATATATTGTGAACATTAGTCTGGGTACAGTATTTTACATTTATCTCAGATCTCACCACCAAATTTTAACGGGTTCTCACTAGTTTTAAATTATTTTACATTCGCTGATGATCAAGGATATTGCAAATTTTGAAATCGAATGATCTTCACGATTGTCACCAAAAGTGAAAAATAGCATTCACTACAGTGTTCGTTTGGCAGAATTTTTACCATGGAAGACATTTACCTTCAGGTGGATCATATTAGCACGGGTTTAAGGTAGTGCTTCCTAGCTATTATGATTATGCAATATTATTCCGAACTTCAAAATGCAAAGGTAAAGAAGATTTTTTTTGTTAGTGTCCTTTATGTGGCTTTGCCGTGGGGTCGGGAGTGATCCGTCTTAACGTCGCCCGCTGCTCGGACGGTGCCTACCACCGCCCCCTCCCCCACCGCGGCCCCAGCCTCCTTCGAACTGCCAGGACCGGGGTGATTGATCCTTGTTCCAATTTCATTTGTTTTTCCTCGCGTTGCCGGCGCGCAGCGACCGGCGCCGCCCACGTCGTTTCCGGCCCGCCCTGAGGGATCACCGGAGGGCGGACGAGGGGCCCTTCGCCAAGGGATCAATTTACTGCGCTGCCACACGGTCACTGACTAGCCCTGAGTATTGATTGCGAGAGTGTCAACAACTTAGGTTATTAGTCCCATACGTGTAGAAAATACTATACCCAAGGGGTTGTTGTGCTTCTTCCCCGAGATTCAATGCTGAAGATGACTTGCGAGATTTTTTCGTTCATGTATCTCCCCCAGCAGAGTACGGTCCCAAGCCCTAGCGTAAGGCTAACGATTGATGACATGTGGGGTGGTATAAATGTGGTAGTATGTGTTATGACCAAAAAAGGAAACCAAGTTCGTAAAATGGTTTTAATTACACCACAATTGTTCAACAGAATATACCACGGACAAACTAAGTTAATTAGATAACCAGGAGAAGTACCGAAAGTAAGCCAGATCATCAATAACCAGAAGATGTAACAAAACCACCCGCGTCGCCAGAGTCCAGAAGAAAAATCCGTAGCCTAGTTGTGCGGTCGTCACTGGTAATCACTTAAGCACTTAAGCACCAATACTTCGCTATTCGCATATGTACTCGTACCTAGATATTGTTTTCATTACACATATGTACTCGCACATAGATGTTGATTGTTATATATTCACATATTTGATCCAAGATCATTACACATATATTCTCGTACATAGATATTGTTTTGGCCAATAACAGCAAATCCTTACCTTATCGTAACGACTGAATTGTTTAATGTCATCACTGAAATTGTTATGTAAAGGGATATACATTTTGTTGCTACTTTTTCAGATTACTAATAATTGGACTACAAAATATTACGAATAATTGGACTTGTTATTTTGAACAGGTAAAATTTATTGATAGACATCTTGATTAATTATACTGATTTGATGATAATAATAATATTGATGAAAGAGGGATCAGGTATATGTTATTTTATTTTGTTGTAAGCTGAATTATTTGTAAGTGTGATAATTGTACTGTACGTTGTTTGCTAATGGTTCTGTAAGTTCCGTTTGCAACCAAGAATCAAGTTCAAATGAAATCGGAACGACTCACGACGCTTATCCTATGAAGGTACCGTTGACAGGGTAGTCGCAGACAGTTACGACGTTCAGGGTCACCCTCTTGTTAGCGGTGAACGTAGGTTCAAAGCGGCGGAGCCTCCTCGCTGCCGCCGACCGCGTTCGTAGTGAGGCGTTGTACAGATTTCCAGTCTTTTTAATCTGGATTGCAGTTCCTCACTCCATTTGGCGTTGAAGTGCCATGAAATCCGATTTCACTTCTTATTTCGTCCGAAGTAAAAATTACTAAGTGACATATATAATAGCAGCGCCTCTGACCGGGAGGTCCTAGATTCGCTAGCTCACTAGACACTAGACACTAGCTCTTCAGCTACGTCGAATTCAGTCGCTGTCTAGAGAAGAATTGTAGCGCCCGGCTGGTCTGATCGGTAGTTTTCCGTGGTTTCTCCGATCAACACCAGGCGAATGCCGGAGCAGTACCCTACCAAACGGATCACGGACCTCGCGCGATCTTTCCGTCCTCTTCCTTGTCCTATCCTCTCCCCTTACACTCACACTTACACTAACATCCACATATTCCGGAAGACCGGTCGGGAGCTTAGAGCTTGTCCCGGCTGGGGCGGTGCCCCGATGGTGGGAGAGTCCTGGTTAGGGGGAAACCCCACTAGCCGACGGTAGGTCGACGCCGTATCTCGCCATCCAGCGGGGGAAGAACACCGCCATCTCCCGAGAAAGACATGCACTACGCTAACGGGACTAATGACCAAAGCAATTGACGCGCCCGTAAACACGAAAAAATCAATGAATCAATCAACGAATAAATAAGATGCGAATCCAATATTATTCGTATAAGATGAAGTGAAAGAATAACAATAAAAAAAAGCTAAAATGGAAAGAAACATTCTTCCATTAGATTTGCTTCCATTTCATATTCCAAATGTTCGCCGAAATATACGAGTTTTCCATAGCGAAATTCGTATAGTTTCTAGTTGTTCTTATGCGTGTAGTTTTTCCGATATCACTTAGTATTTAAGTTTCCATATGTTCCAATGAATACTTGATTCTATATTTAACGTAAAAAGATTTCCTTTAATAAACTTCCGTTTTCAATTCCGTTTCCGTACTCAACCTATCTTCTCTCTCTCTCTCTCTCTCTCTCTCTCTCTCTCTCTCTCTCTCTCCGCAGATCCGCGTGGTGACCGATGTTCTTCCACCTAACGCTTCAGCAAAAATGGAAGCGTTTCCGTTGCACACTAGACAAATTCGTGTGGTGGTTCAAACTAAATTTTCATTGATTGATTCATCCATACTTGCAAGAATTTTTACGGCAACTACAAATTGCAATATTACCTGTTCATATCCCGTATAGAGGTATCATACAAGGTCACTGCGTGTTCGGAATTTTTTTTACGGGAGTGTTATAAGCTGCTATGATTCATTTGTATGTCCAATGCCAGAGACTAAGAACTTATTTGAACAAAGTTACGCAAGACATTTGACATTTTCAACTCATGAAAATACTTCTAAAACAGTTTACAGCGTATGCGACGCCACATTCAACTAATAGGAGATTTTTTTAAAAATAGTAAACTTTTCATCACAACTTTAGAACTAATTCTAGAAAGAGCATATTATTTTCCTCTTTTTATTTAGACCGACCTCACTTCCACAGAGTTAACAAACTCTCATAATTTGGCTGTAATCTTATCGACACACACCTTGCGCCCATTATCGACAGAATAATAACTGAGTTTTGAATATTGATAAACTATTGAGGTCGTTTAACAGCCTTTTAATGAGATTCCTATTCAGAATGCAGTCCCCTCTCATTTTTATTTTTTGCGGTTTAACGCGTAGCCATAAAAAGAATTCGACCTCCACGATAACAAATTCCACTTTCCGAGTGAGAGGCCACAAACACGTTTTTATCTGCAGAGGTTAAAAAGCTCTCGTCCGACAACTAGTGGTTTGGAACAAAAATCTACGCAGAGGGCTGTTGGGAACGATTCTGAATGTCTTTGCACGAGCCACAATGTCGTCCCCACTCCCTCGTTGGAGAGCGAAATGTAAACGGCACGCGGTAAAAGAGCCGTGTATGCGAGTGTGTGCGTGTGAAAGAGAGAGAGAGAGAGAGAGAGAGAGAGAGAGAGAGAGAGAGAGAGAGAGAGAGACGCGACACGCATCGAGTTATTGGTTCCCGACGACCATTTCCCCCCGAGCTTTTACTCGTGACGTTAGCCCCTTCGCGCTCTATTTTCACAGACTCTTTAGGGATTTGAGTAGCGGTGTAGGTGTGTAGGTTATTTTATTAGGGTATAGAACCTAAACCTACTTTGTTGTAGGTGTGTGGGGACAGGGAAGAGCGAGCGCTAGGTGCGACAGGAGTGGAAAGGAAGGAAACGAGGGAGAGGAGGAGTGAAACGGGAAAAAAATATTCAATGATTTCGGGGTATGTCGACCTATGATTTCATGATTAATAATTATTCGATGATTTTGGGGTATGTCGGGGTATGTCGTTTTGATGGATAAGGATTTGTGTGTTAGGATAGGGTAAAGGGCGCTGATTATTTTGTGGGCTCGTTTGATGAGCTGGGTCCAGCGGAGGCGGCGGGAGAAGTGGATTCCTAGATATTTGACGTAACGTTGCCAGGGGAGGGTGTGATGGTTTATAGGGAGCGGAGAGGGAGGGGATGGATGTCTGTGGTTGGAGAAAACTATTGCTTTGGTTTTAGTGGGGTTTATAGCTATGTTATTCTGTGTTGTCCAGGACTGGAGGGAATTAAGGGCTTGTTGGAGTTTGGTAAGGGATGAGTTTAGGGATCTGTAGGATGAAAGGAAGGCAAGCATAAAGTCAGCATAAAGAAAAGCTTTGACTCTGCAGGTAGGGGAGGTATCATTAATGTATAGAGGAAATAGAGTAGGTGATAGCACGGAGCCCTGTGGGACGCCGGCTTGGAGAGAGTAGTAGAGTGAAAAGATAGAGAAGTAGATTGCCGAAATATCTTACTAAAAATTTACTTTCTGAGAGGTAGCTTTGAAGGAGGGAGAAGAGATGTGTTGGGATGTAGGCACGAAGTTTCATTTGCAGGATACTGTGGGAGACTGTGCCATAAGCTTGGGTAAGGTCGGTGAACACACAGGGGATTTGTTTGTTATCATGGTGTGGGGTAGTTATTGTGAGGCCCATATTTAAAGTTTGAAGAGCCGCAGAGTGGCCCTTCCGAAAACCAAATTGGGCAGAGCGGATAATGGGATTTAGGATGAGTTGGGCCGGAGGAGAATAATTTTTTCGAAAAGCTTACTAAGGGTTGGGAGCAGGCTAATAGGACGGTAATTGGAAGGAATCTGATGATCCTTGCCAGGTATAATGGATCAGGTATAATCATGGATACTCGAGCAGTTTTCCAGGGTGAGGGAAAGTTAAGGAGAAGCAAAAGTTCCGAATTTTAGGTAGTAGATGAAGGATGATATTTGGAAGATGGTATAGTTGGGATGGGATGATTCCGTCGGGACCGGGTGATTTGTTAGGTTTTATGGATTTTAATATTTATTTGATTTCACTATCGGTGGTGGTGTAATGGGGATCTCAGGTATCTAGGGGTTGGTATGGGGATCGCAGGTATCTAAGGATAACAGTATCAGGAATAGGTATATTTGTGGAAAGAATCTCACGGCCAGGGTCTGGGCAAAATGTTAGGAATGGTTTGGGAGTCGAAAGTGAGGGTGTTAGTCGTGTTTTTTATGGGAGAAAGTTTGGTGGGATTTGCTCTGACCGCGCGAATAACTTTGTGTAGATCCTCGGGGCTGCATTTTTCAGTTAGTAATTTATCGTATTTTTTATTATCATAAATTAATGGTTGTCTATGAATATGTCTTTGTAACTGTTTCAGTCGTTGTCTTCGTCTCGTCTTGGGTCTATCAATATCTTGGGTTGAAGGAATGTTTGGTGGAATTCTTTTTGGAAAGAATTCGGCTAAATGTTTTCCAGTTGGTTTGAGGTTGCGGTGGTTGTTGTGGTGTGCAATAAGGGTTCGTGGATAAGATTGAATATATGAGTAAGAGCTGATCGGAAATATTGTAGAAGTCAAATTTTGGAAGCGGTGTTGTGATATTGAGGTTGTAGGAGTGGATAATTATATCTAAAATGTCATTGGGATTATCTTGGATGCAATTGGGGGGTTCCGGGAGAACATTTTGACATGAATTGATGAATGATTGTCAAGGAAGTGTTCTTTTGGTCGTCCCGTTACGTTTGTATTTTTGCAGACCCATTGAGTACTTTTGCTATTTAAATTTCCGGACAGAATGAAGGGATAGGGTAGGTTGAGGATCATGCTTAGGTCAGAGATAGGAATAGGGCTTTTAGGGCTTTCGTATGCGAAGATAATTATTACTGGAGTAGACGGGGTTCCAATTCAGACGGCAGAGCATTCTTGGACGTTGGTAAGTGGGAGTTGGTATGGATGTGATGGAAGTGAGGCGGTCGGTTAGGTGGACGTTGTAGTTAGGAAGGGAGAAAGGTATGTGGGGGTTACGCCATGTTTCCTATAGTGATATGATCCCGATGGAATGGTCTTTAAGGAATTGTTTCACGTGAGGTTTTTTATGGTTAAGACCACCGCGCGCATTCCAAGTGGACATGGTGAGGAAACGAGAGAAAGTAGCCATTTAGGTGAAGATTTCAACTAATTTTATTGCTGCTTGTATTATTTTGGTTAGGACATCTCCTGGGCTTTTGAAAATTGTTAGAACTGGTGGTCGTGCTGAGAGGATCTTTCGTAGGTTGAAGGGGGATCAATGCGAGGAGTTCTTTGAGGTCTGCGGGTGACCACGATTGAGAGTTTGGAGGTGTGTGGGAACTGTTTAAACCTGAAGTCACTAAGGAGTAGAATGAGGATTGGCGTTTTAATGGAGGGAAGTTTGAGTTTGAGAGTGCTGGTGGAGGTTGGTTGTGAGAGGATTTTTGGAGTTGCTGTTGTCTTTGGGTATGTGCTTGGATTATGTAGGGACATTTTTGGTCAAAAACAGGATGATTGTTCTTGTTATTATTACACTTGGGGACAAAGGATTCAGATGCACAGGCTTGACAGTCTTCTGTGTTTTGGTAAGTGAGCAGAGAACACATATTGTCGCTCTGCGGTAGTACGTCATTGTGTGATAGAGCAGTTGACAGTTTTTGCACTGAGGAATGTGGTCATTTAGTTTGTAATCTTCAGTCTTCAAACTGTATTGTCCAATGAATTTAATAGTCACTTTAGTCTGTTGAATGTCACGTTGGAGGATTTCTATAGTAAGGATGTCTAGTGGTCGCAGTGTTGTCTCTCTTCTGCATCTCAGTGATGTGGATTTCACCACCATCCAGGCATGATCGATTACTTTTGGTGTGTCTTGTACTTCTACATTTGAAAATACTAGATCATTGTTTGTCTGACTAATACTATCCACTCTAGTTAGCTCTTTTACCAATTGGTTTAGTCCAATGCTTTAAAATTATTTACTAACTTCTTCTTGGCGTAACTTTCTCTCAGTACATTTATATTAAAATCCCTCATTATTATGCAACCGTAAATTGACAATATTTCCTCCACTATGTTTATAATATAATCAATAAATTCGCTATCAAATGCATTTGGAGAGTGATAGACAGCAACTACTGATTCTCTCTATTCTTTACAAAAAATATCTAATTTTACTATCCAGCAGTTATTTTCTATACAGTTCTACACAGTTTTAACATTCTTTATTGTCTGTTCTCATGAATAGTATTACTCCCCCCGTTCTTCGATACTGTGAGTAACTTCTAATACACCTATAACCTTGCATTCTAATTTCCCAATCCTCTACAGCTTCCGTAACTCGTGTTTCAGTGAATGCCATTAAGCTAGGTTTATTTTACATTCATTTACGTATTTGCTGATTTGATCAAAATTTGCTAAAAGACTTTGTGCATTTAGTGTTATGAATGTAGCTTGTATATTCAGAAGTATAATTCAACAGTTGAGAAGTATAATTAATTATTTTCCTCTTTTTATTTATCATTCTTAAATAATCTTAGACTTTGTCCGTTGATCTGTCGACACGTCCGTCAATTTTTAGTCTTCTAACCTCGTCTATACATTTCACACATTTTTTATTTAATTCGCATCCCTTACTGTCATGAATCTCAGCACATACTTTACATACAGTTTTTTTCTTACAATCTTCACTAAAAGATTTAAACCCCAACACGTGAAACATCTGGCAACACTTACGAATTCATATACCGGGCACCTCTTTCATCCTTAGTTTACTTTCTCTTTTCGATTAACAACTGATATATCCCCTATCTGTCTCTAGAATAATATTACCTGTTTCATCTGTTCTATTACCTTGATTAGTATTATACTTTTAATTACTTTCATGTAATTATCTTCACCCGTTTCTATTTCATTTTGCATCTTAATTACCTTAATCAATTGTTTGTCATCTAATTCAAACTCCCCTTTTCTAACTCCTATAATTTAAAATTTTTTAATTTTTCCTTTTTTTTTTTTGTATTCAAATTTCCTTATTTCTTTCTTGATTTTAGTTACCCCTACATGGAATTTATTAATATTAACATTCTACCTGAGAATTTGTTCCGTTATATTACTATCTTGTGGTATTTTCGTTTTCGGTTTTATTACAATTGGTTTTTCTTTTCTAGCTATTTAGGCATATGTTTCTATTTAGGACACCTTTTTATTAATATTTACATTTTTTATTATTTCTGCCATTTGTACTTTTATAATATTTATTTCTTCCAAAACTACTTCTCTAAGAATTTCTTTCAATTTACCTATACTTTGCTGTTTATTTTTAATTTCAATGATATCTCGTATTAATAAATCTAATTTGCTTTCTAACGTACTATTAATGTTCCCATTTGAATTTCCTTCTTCATCGTTCTTGTTTCTATCATTTCCAACGACATACATTTCTCTTTAATTTTTAAAAAATTCAAGGAATTAATCACTACTCGTAATTGCTGAATTTTGCGGAAATATTCATCGCACTTCAAGCCCTTGCGCTTGTTTTCTCGCGCTCGCACTCACATTCACACACACAAACACGCACGAATGAAAGCATCTAGCCCACACGAAGAAACGAAGTCATACTCTACGGAAGATTGGAAAAGAGAACATCGACAGACACTGAAAGGGACGAAAATAAACCCCGGAGACCTCAATTTTTTCATTTAAAATGCTATCAAAGGCTGCATCATCAATTGCGACCTGAGTCCATTCCCCAGTAATGCACGTTAGTGGATGCATTTCTGCAACCGTAAAAAGGGAATGCAAATAGCTTAGCTTCTTGCAAAAAAGCACAGTCGTTCGCAGTAAAACCAGACGTCGACACAAGGACGAGAATGTGGATATGAACAGAAATGCATTTCAGAAATGGTCTGGGAGGATGAAAGTAGGAGCATGACATTTATATTTCTTTTGTGCATGGTAGCAATTTGAAAAAAACAACAGAAATTCGTGTACAAACTATCACCAAAAATTGCGAGTTTGTTTGCATGTTATGATTTCCGTGATGACTTCCAGGTGAATGCGGAAGCATCATTCAATATAACAGAAGCCGGATGAATGGCGGGCGGAGTGACAGGGTTGGCGTGTCCCGATTGCATCCCGCGGTCGACCTTTCCTCAGCCTCTTACCTACTTCCCCGAAAAGGCGTCGTCCGATTGCATCCCGCTCGGCTTTCCTCATGAGTATAAGCAAGAGCTCGCTTAGTTATCAGGCGGGCGGAGTGACAGGGTTGGCGTGTCCCGATTGCATCCCGCGGTCGACCTTTCCTCAGCCTTAATACTTAATACAGAAATACATCTAATACGAAGAGAGAAACAGAACAAATCGTCTTATATCAAAAGTTCAGATTTAATATCTTATCGATTTCATATGGGACGTATTTACGTATGGGGAGCTGCTCTAAGAAAAAGAAAATAGTGGGCCACGGTCTGAACTTAAAATACGAAGAATTAAAAGAATTATATTTTTGTTAGAAAACAAACACAGTTCCGAAGATTCTGACACGTTCATCTGTGTTCGATGTTTTCTCATCTATTGCGAGAACGATTACTTGCGCTACTTATGAATGGAAATCCAAAACACCGGGCGAGATGCAATCGGGCCACGCCTTCTTAGGTACCCAAACGTTAAAGAGCATTACTTGGAAAGCGGGTGGAAGGAACGGGCGGACGGGCAGGCAGCTCAGGTGGACACTGAGCATGCAAGTGGGTAGGCAGCAGTGGCGTAATATGGCACTTTGGCGTAATCATCACAAGATTTGTCGAATGTCCATGTCTATCTGAGGCGGCTGGGAGATACGGACTTAAAACAATCTGTGAGGGTATTCTGTTGCTGGCGGTGTCGCCTTCTAAAGCGCGCCGCGAGTCGGCAGCCGTGACGTCACGAGCGTTAACTGGGCAGCCGAGCTAGAAGGAGCCGGCAATGAGACGGATCGCGGCGCGTGAAGCTCTACAGAAGACAGTCTTGACGCGCTGCGGCATGCCTGGGGTAGCGACAGAACATGTACCGAGTGTCATGAGCGTTGATAGTGTTGAGTATAGTGATTGTGACCCTGGCTGTACTGGCATTTCTTCGATTAACTTGTGAAACTGTGCTTTGACTGAACTTCTACGAACATCTGGTGACTCGCTGTTATATACATTTTTCTCTTTGGATTTTGATTTTGATGCAACTTTGTAAAGCCAGAAGCTGTAATAAAATCTGTTATTATTAATTTGCTGATTCATAAAATCATATTCTTTCTTTCAAACGCCTAACAACTCCAACTTTTCTGATATTATCTATTCAGGAACTGAAGTTGTGTCACCGAGGGCGGGCGACGAGCTCCCAATTTTTTGCTCTAACATTAGAGTTCTTTTACTATATTCTTTATGGCGGCTGTTTCCTAAATAATTTTGTTTAATGATGGTTATACAATTACGCTCGTATATTGATTAGTTATCCAATTGTTATCTAAAATATTTCAAACGTCTCGCCGCTGGGGGCGGGGGGTCGAGTGGGCAGGCGGGCTGCCAAGTTGGTAGGTGGATGGCAAGGAGTGGTGGGAATGACTAGAGGGAGTGCTAGGCGTGAGGGACAATGGCCAGCGGGATGGGGCGGGGCTAGGCGAGGCGAATATGTGCGAGGATAATATTGACATATGACCAGCAAATCAAGAGTTACATTCAGTCGTTCACAATATGAAATATAACTCATTCGCGAAACTTCTATAGGAGAAGCTTTGCAAATATTTCCGTTCAGGGAAGATACTCCTCCGCGTGGTTTCATAATGGAAATCGTGTAAGTTGCCTTTCAACGAGTTCATTCTTCCACCAGCTCCTCCGCATACCTATCGACCTAGTGAGCGCCAGATTACCTCGTGCTCACTAGTGAATACACAATAAGAATAATCATACGACAGGTTTCAACGACTCTCTTTGTCCTTTCGCAAAGAGCCCTTCGGCCATCGACTACTCTCCAAGGGCTGTTATATTAATTCCATTTATTTCACCCAGTGAATCGGCAGAGAGATGAAAGCCTTTTTTAAGTAGCTGAATTTTCACTCTTTTTTTAGTGATTTAAAATGTGATTTAATTTCATTCTAGAGATGTATATAAAGTTATTGTAATAAGAGGAAATTCATGTAAATTTAGTTTAATTCTGCTCGCACTAAAAGAAGAGTAAATCTCCTCCTCTGCCGCAATTATCGTAGAAATTTCAGACAAAGACAAATGTCATTCCCGCCAACGCTCCAATGAGCAAATCCTTTTACTTGCTATTCAATATTTCAATGGTCCGGTCCATCTTGTGCCCACTCGTGCGGTAAATAGCAGAGAAGTCCACCTGGAGCGGTTCGCGCCAGGCGCCAGGGCCCACGCGCGTCGGGGCGAGTGAACGCCGGTGGGCGGGGAGGGGGCGTGGTCCAATTGGGGCGCGTGAGGGGCCGCGGGCGGGGGCGCCTTTGTGCGGCATCGCCCCGCGCGCGTATTGCCTGCGCGGACTTCAAAGCCGCGCGGAGCGGGGTTACTTATTCAGCGGCCGCGCCCACGGCGATGCCCCGACATACAGGACGCTCGCGCTTTGCAAAGCAATCGTCTCAAAGGACGGCGGCCTTTCATGCTCATGCGGTGATGATAATAATAATAATAATAATAATAATAATAATAATAATAATAATAATAATAATAATAATAATAATAACAACAACAACAAGATCTAGATCAGTTCATGCGAGTCGCACTTGTAAATCATTGTTTAAGAGTAAATCCTTCATTCTGAATCCTATCTTAGAGCGACCAGTCCCAGAACTGCATGCTTTAAAGCATTTTAGACCCTTTCCCCACATGTTCCCAGCAAATTCTTCTCATACTCCCCCGCATGCGCCTAGCATGTTTCCGTAGACGTTTCCCACATGTTCACAATGTGATTCCTGCATTTACCAACGTACACTTTCTTGCATATCCTTCACATTACCCTACATGTTTCCCACATGATCCCCCAGCATATGTTTCCTAAAAGGTTCATTGAGTTTCCACTGCACATTACCCGCATTTTTTCACAAGAACTATCACTTGTCTCTCCACATCGTCCTCACATACAGCATGCTCCTGCATTTAATCTAGAAATTATATTGGAAATTCAAAATTTTATTTTAATTACTGTAGTATCACAAAATACTTTTACAAATTATTGCAGCGGATTCCCGGACTTTAAATGACCGTAAAACGATAATATTTTCTTAGTGTGTTAGAAACAGGTGTCTCAGAATGTTTCCATTGGGGATGTTGAAGGGTTAGTTCGGTACCTGTTCGGCACCTGTTCTGCATTAAATATCCTTGACTGGTTCATAACGTGATCTGTCAAACATCTGGATATTTAATGTAGTACCTGCCGAAAATCTGTAAATACAAGGTTGCTTAAAAATCAAGAGCGAATGTCACATGTATATATGCATTTAATTCATTTATTTGAAATTTCTTAATATGTGTTCGTTGGCAAAAATTTATAATTTTCAACCCTTCAATGGAAACATTCTGAGACACCTGTTTCTAACACACTAAGAAAATATTATCGTTTTTCGGTCATTTAAACTCACCGTTGGCACAAAAACACTCGAGTGAGCTACTGTTGTGTAGGGAGTGAACCTCTATCTTGAATCAAAATGATGTAAGATGAAATTATGTTCACGTTTTGAGGGATTGATGGTAAATAAGAGGCAAACTCCAACTTGCTATCCAATTTGCAAACACTTATCAATTACACTGCAGTACATTTTACATAACTCTCATAATGTATATCTCAGAAATGATGCGACCTAGGGTATTAAGATGGGGCTTTACGGTCTTGCCCCACCCTCTTGGCAGCTGCCACCTATCGTCGACCAAAGTACGTTTCTTTTACATATTCTCAATTTTTCGCTTTCCTAATAGTAGAACCGAAATATTAATTTAAGAATATTAAAGAAAAGTAAAACCTTGCCATAAAGGAAATTTTCATTGAAAAAAGTAGAGCCATTTTTAAAAAATGGCGTTTAAGCCTGACTGTATTTGCAAAATTTAAAGCTTTTCACAGAAATGTGAGTTTTCGAAAAACCTCAATTGCAGATATTACAAGCACATATACTCATCAATACAATAATGAAAACAAATTGCTAGTAATGTAATTATTAATGACGTGGGAGACTAGACAAAAATACATTTTTTGTAAATTTTGAAAAATAGGAAAGAGCAATATGGAGTTTATGTCATTTTTAGAGAGTATTTAGCCTTAACCTTACCAAAAGTTTAGATAAAAAAGTTGGAACCGTTTTCGAGTAAATCTTGTTTTTGTTATTTTTCAAAATTGCATATAGTGCACGCAATATTGCGCGAAAAGTACTAAATTTTCGAAAAAATAAACAGGATCTTAATGAAAGAATTAAATATCGAGAACAAATTTTTTAAGGAAATATCCTATCTTGAATTATGTAGTTGTAGGAACACGCCGATAAACATTTAAACTTTAAAAATTTTCGAAAATTCAGAGTTAATCGGGTAAATGAGACTTGGGTCATCCTTAAAAATGTATTTCCCTTTATTTAAATTACACTGTATACACGTATTTTCCTTGTATTACAAGAAATTTAAACAAACATTTTGCGCCGTTTTTGAGATAATTTTTAAAATGCCCGGTGCTTCAAGGAAAGTACCCCCAAATTTTAAGTTAATGTTTTTCAAAATCTCAAAACTTCGAATAGAGGCACATGGAGAGGAGTTTCTTCAATTTGGAAAAGATCTTACGCATGGTTTAGGCGCTAGTAGTGTTCACAGATGGACAAACGGATGGTCGGACAGACACACAAAAAGACGTTTTGAAAAAAAAAACATTTTCCGGAATCAGGGGACCCCAAAACGCGTATTTCCGTTGAAATCTCGAAATCGATTTAATGCAAATTTACGTAACTTTCCTACTTATACTACTATACACGTACGTATACGAGAAAGTAACTTGTGGTGTTACAGAATGGCACAGACTTTCTGGAAGCAACTTTTTCTAATTTCCTTGGTGAGGACGGCCTGTACTGGCCTGCCTCATCCTATTGCCAGCTTCCATTTATCACCCCCACAAAGTACATTCTTTTGAAAATTTCCCAACTTTTTGGTGTTAATAGTAGATCCGAAATACTACCTTAAGAATATTAAAGAAGAGTGAAACCTCCTCGCAAAAGGAAATTTTCATTGAAATATTTGGAGCCGTTTTTAAGAAAATAGCGTTTTACTGATACAGTAAATGCGAAATTTGAAACTCTTTTCACAGGAATCTATTGAGTTGACGCAAGAGCACTTCTACTCATAAGTGCGGATTTTCGACACCGTGATGTACTACATTAATCGTTGAAAATCTGCTTATTAACGACGTGAAAGATATTTTAAAAAATACATTTGTGTAATTAAAAAAAAAAATCACCGAAATGAACTATAAGTCATATTAAACAGAGGAATTAGCACTATCTATTGGAAAAATTTGAAAAGAAAAATTGAAGCCCTTTTTTGAGAAAATTATGTGTGTGCGTTTTTGGAAATGCAGAATTTTTGTTCAGTTTCACAAAAAGCTGATGAGTTTTCGAAAAACTTTGTATGGCATTATTTAAAGCACGTGTACTCATAAATCAATAATGTGAACAAATTGCCGCTAATGGCCTGAACAAATTGCCGCTAATGGCCTGAACAAGACAAACAAATTGCCGCTAATGATGTGAGACAAGTCAATAAAAATATGTTTTAGTAAAATTTTTAAAAACAAAAGGATAGAGCAATTAGGCGTTTATATCATCTTACAGAGCACATTTTCCAGCATTTCTAAAAGTTTAAAGAAAAAAGTTTGTAGCTGTTTTGAGAAAATCGTGTATTTTTTAAATTCGCAGATATTTCACGCAATATTGCGCAAAAACTCCTAATTTTTTTTTAAAAAAATGTTAATGATCTTAATGAATAACTCATTATGGACAACAAATTTCATTTGAAGGAAACATCTGTATGTTCAATTTTGTATTTGGAGAAAGACGTCGAAAAAAATGAAATTTCTGCAATTTTTGAAAAATCAGCTTTAACCGTTAAATCCGACCTAAGTCACTTTTATAAGTGTGTTTTACTTTATTCTTACAAGGAATTTAAAGAAAAAAATTTGAGTCGTTTTTGAGATAATTTTGAAAATGTCCAGGGAGGATAATATAAAATACTAAATTTCAAAGAATGTGTTTCAAAATTCAAAGTTCAACTAGAGAAGTAAAAATTTTTTAATTTTCGAAACCATTCTATTAGGCGCTAGTAGTGTTCACAGACAGAGAGACGGACTGACGGACGTTTTGGCGTTAATTGACTTTTCGGTATCAAAGACCCGCAAAACTGGGATTCTGGTTCCACCACGTGTTAGAGGATTTTTTTCTTAATGTAGCAACTGTTTTTTTGTTTTTTTTTCACTTGTTCGTTATCAATGCCTTGCAATGATTTTTTCTGTCGAAAATCCGTCGTTTTTTCGACAGAATAATATACTTCGTATATTACTCCGTGTATAAAATAGTAAAAAGCACGCATTTACACAATTCGAATGTTGTTTTCTTTCGATTTGTGTAATTTTTTCTGTCGATATAAATATTTTCATTTTGTTTATATAGAATTAATTTACATGTTTCTGGAGTGTTCATCTTTCTGAAATGCACATTTTTGAATAGAAATTTTTTTTAACTAACTATGGAGCGTTTATTGTGGCTCAGCTATTCGGAATATTTAAATATTTTATTTTGTTTTATTCTTTGAATTATGTATCTACCATTAGACAAAATATGTTTAATATATATATATATATATATATATATATATATATATAAAAATAATTAATATGTCTTCTTTGCCATCGGACGCATCTACCCCATTAAAATGTAATTGCCTTTATCTGACTGACGCGGCTATGTTCGTGAGCCTGCAGCCTTCCCGCCCCGGCGTCCCAGAGGGCGTCGCTGCGACCGCCGAGATTCGCTTCGTCCTGTGCGACCTGCCCCGCCCCCCACCCTGGCCCTCGCGGCGTTCGTCAAACATTAACGCCGCGCGTGGGCGCGGCGGCTCCCTAAATAATAGCGCGCGGCGTTGGGCGGGGGGGGGGGGCGGGCGCGGCGAGCGCGGGAAGCGGGGCGGGGCGGAGAGAGGAGAGGTGGGGCGAGGCGATGTGTGGTGGAGAAACTGGAAGAGAGAAGGGAAAAGCGGAGCGGAGCGGGTTGAAGGGCTTCGAAGCAAGGCGGAGTAGGGGAGGGAGGGAAAGGAAGGGGTAGAGAAGGGCTGATAGGAGTGGGGGGGTGAGGCGAGTGGGCAGGTGGGAGCGCTGCCCGGGCATAGGAAGGGCGGGAGGCGAGTGGACGTGGCGGGGCGTACCAAGTAGTGCAGTGATGGGGCAGCAGGGTGGGTCAGGCCCGCGGTGTCAACAGCGTGACCGATACGCCCGTGTTGAGAGCGCGCTTGCTGCTGCAGCGACCTCCGCCGCCGCCGTCGGTCAGGGGTCTCGCCGATGCTTCACGTACGCAGCGGGGCGTGCGGAGGGGAGGCTGGGCTCTCCACCACATAATGTTATGAATCACAATGCACAAATTATGTACTAAAGTGCTAGTAATACACAAATATTATGAAATGAATTCCTATGTGTACTATTTTGTAATAATAAACATTTTGTAAGATAATAGAAAGTTCTGCCCTACCGTTCATGATTTCGCTCTTATTTGTTAATAAAATTTTATAATTCGAAAATGTGTAAAACATGTTAATTAGTTGATTATCTTTAAAAAGTTAATTCATATTTTAAAACAGAAAATTAATTTATTTTAATATTATTGCACATAAGTGTATACGAAAATTATTTATACTTCTTCTTACATTTTTCTCCGTATTATTTTATTAGGGTCAGTTGGGGCTCTTATGATATAGAAAAACAAGTTTTTCACCATATCTTCTATACCGTTGGTAGCTAACACATGGAAAAATTCAGAATATGAGCCTTTTAATGCTAAAGAGGTATACAAAGAAAAAAATATCGTAAGAAAATTAACTCTTCAAAAAATCAAAACTGTCTATCAAATTAGCCGTACCTGTTGGGGCTTGAAGAGGCTAAAGTGATTCAGCTTGATATATCTATGAATTGCGATTGGGGAACAACCAGAGGGTTATATTGAGACACCTTCGGGTCTAGTATCTTAACAGATTTTTATTTTTTTTTATCTTTTGCTAATTATCTTTTTCATTTTTTATCTTTTGCTTGTAAGACATTAGTGAATCCCGCAATGGTTCGTAATTGCAATGTATTACACTTCCCACGCTACTGGTCACGAGAGTGATAACCGCGTAAACGTTTCGCTCTACAAAACTTTTAATAGATTAAACATTTTCTCGCAAGTATGGGCTGTCCTGGTTTGGACATGATTGCCAAGTATCTTATTGTTAAAACATTCTCCCTCAAGTTTGGGTATGCATTCGCTATGACATTGCCTTGGAGAAATTTGATTTACTTGTCCCAGATAACATTCGTGTAATAATTCCGGCTGATATTTTCCAAACGCAGGGGCAGCATGTGCAACGAAGACTTTTAATACTTGAGAGTACGGCGGGTGCGTAGAGTTTCTGATCAGGGGAGCTTGAGTCAAACGCGTAAATCATTTTGCGTCTTTGTGCGACAGATACGTACTACATTCTTATTGTACTATGCATATAGTTTTCGCCCAAGTGCAAGCAATAAGTTGACCAAGTTTTATAGCAATCAGGTGAATAGTACGGAAGTGCATTAAACACGAACAAACACACAAACATTGAGTTTTATGATATTAGATTATTTTTGATGAGTCTGAAAATATAAAAATTAGTCTTTAGAATAAAGTTAAAAAAGCTTTTTTTATTTGATTTTAATATAGTAAATTATGAAAAAAAATTGTTCATACATCAATGTGTAATAACAAGAAAGTTAAAGTGTGTATAATAATTACTGAATGTCGCAAGAGTCAGGAAGAGATATCGTCACATCGGTTTGACAGTACACAACACGCGAGCCATGGCCTTCCTTTTAGCATACTAGTTTTTATATTATTTTTTGTTATGAAATGAGTTTAAATACTTAAATATTGTTTCAAGATATCTTTATGAGTTTTTGTTCCATTGAAAACTATTACTGTACAGAAAAGTAAATATTACAATTCTGAACCGTACCTTTACGGATTCTCATGTGTAATGTTCCTACATTGTTAAAAGAGCAAAAAAATTAATAACATCACTTTCTTGACGGTTGCGTCATTTGTAGAGCATCAAAATTGCCCCGAAATCCGTATCACATTAGCCCCAAAAATTTGAGGCTGTATATGTCATAGTACGGCTAATATTTTTGAAATCTATTATCAGAGAAAAATATATTCATTCTTTGTGAATGATTACCTATTTTCAAAACTATCCTGCCGTAAAAAATGACGAAGTGACAAAGATTCCTATTTCGGCGGAAAAGGTTTTGACTAAAAAATAAGACATTTCGGCTTTGATTTTTTTGCGCAAATGCTGTAACATTTTGAGTTGTTGCTGTATGGTCATTAATAATAGAATATATTTCCGATTGTTTAAATTTTTCTTTAAAATTTTTGATATCAATAAGTAACATTTCTGAAAATGAACCACTTTAGCTCCAATTTTTCACCGTATCATATTAATCCCGACTGTCCCTAGTAAATATGCAAATTGTAAAGGTAATAGTTTTATTTTCATGTTGAATTTCATAACTTACTTTTAATGTTTAGATAATATTAGAAGTTTCCAAGTGCCCAGAGTCCGTGCGACACCATTCCAACCCTAATTATAAAAGAAGACAATTGTGTAAAGAGAATGAAAGCATGATTGGGTCTTGTGACGGTCTGGTGACGGTCTTGGTCTGGTGACGGTCATTTGTCAGAGATGCAAAATCAATAGGAAGCCTATTTCAATGAGGAATTGTAAGCGAAGTGGCGGATAATCTATTTTAATAAAATTGGAGACTATTTTTGTGGTTTCTGAATTACTGGTATTTTTATAATCTCAAAAGCTTATTCATATATTTAGAAAATCTGCACCGATTTCGATGCGGTTTTCACTGAAAGAGTGTACACGAGTTTTCAGACTCAAATGGTCCCATAGAAAGTGGATCATACCAACTTCACGAAAATCACCTGCCATTCTAACGACATTTACTTTATGGACTTTTCATTGCACTCTAAGTTTACAAAAGGTTAAGCTCAGAGGAGTCAACCGTCAATGAAACTCTCAATGAGTTGGTACATAAAGTACGCCGTAATAAAATTTGTGTCGCTTTTCATTTGTTTTATTTTGTACTAACATGTTTGAAATAGCACTCTTGAACATTTGGAAGAGTATTGACAATTTTTTTTATTGAATTTGACATTTTGGAGCGATATTCTCATTGCAATACTTGGTTTTTGAATTTTTAAACCAGGCATTTGAAACAGATAAATTTAGGAATTTATAGGTTACGCGGTATCAACTACTTGCACTCCACTTGACATTTTGATATAATGTTATAAAAATGATTGCTTATAAATCTTATATACATTCCGTATTATTACGATACTTCTATTTGGTTAATAAATGTGATGTTAACTGTTCGTTAAGGCGCGCATGTATCTAGAAGACCCAATCCATTTTAAGAACTCAATAGCTCGCTGAGTTGTGAGTGTATTTTTTCGCAATCTGGTGACACCCTGTGTTGAGCGATTTTGCATCCAGAGGAAGGGTTACCAACAGATAAGTTGGAGAGCGATAGGTCACATAGATCCTTTCTTGCCGACATACGCAACGCTTAGAAAGACTTAGAACCGTGTGCTTCACTCGCGCTTCAGCATTTGACCGTGCTTCCTGTGTTTCTATACGCCAGAATAACAGTATTCCCCTGACTAAACAAGTATACGTTTTGCTCTGTAAAGGGCAGATGATCTATGAAAGGTACGAGAACGTCTTTTGAAATACGATGTTCGAAATAAATATTTCGAAAAAATTCTGTGTAGTTAGATGTAAACCATTAAATAGGAAAAGAGGATTTAGAACTATATCATAACATTTTGGAGAACACTTACATTTCCACATATGTACAAACATGATGGAAGTATTGCCGATGGGGATTTTCTTTCTCCTTCAAAATATTGCTGCAACAAATGGGAGAGTAATTTATTTAGGAAACGGTGAGTCATTTATTTCGCATCGACGAGAGTACCTACAGGAAAAACTTGACTCGAAACTTGTTACTCTAGAAATTTCAAAGATATAATATTACTTTCTTCAAGAAATATTACTTTCTTACAAGAAAATCCATAAATGCTGAAAAAAGTAATTTTTACAAACGTGCAAAAAATTATTTGTAAGCGCCTTAATGTAAACATCGTTACTATTAATAATGAATAGAACAGAACATAATTAAGAAACAGCTGTGTACCCCAAACCAAACTAGAGGTGCTACGGAATGGCGCAGACTTTCTCGTAGTATAGTTTTCTAATTTCCTTGGTGAGGTCTGGCTTTAAGGTTTTGCTCCATTCTCTGGCCAGCTGGCCATCGTCACCCAACGTACATTTTTTTGACATTTCCTTTTTGTTATCCTAGTTGTACAACCGAAATATTACTTCAGTAATATTAAAGAAAAGTAAAAACTCGTCCTAAATAGAAATTTTAATTGAAAAATTTGAAGCGGTTTTTAAGAAAATTGCGATTAAGCATTACTGTAAATGCGAAATTTGAAGCCATTTTTCACAAGAATCTATTGAGGTTTTGAAAAAGTTTATTGGAAATCATTTAAAGCACTTCCACTCACAATTTTAATAATGTATAAAATCGATGAAAATGTCCATATTAATGGATTGAGAGGTATTTAAAAAAAAAGTACATTGTGTAGTTTTTGAAAAACAAATGAATATACCAAAATGAACTTTTCCTCATTTTAAACAGTGCGCATAGCAGTAGCTATTAGAAAAATGTTAAGAAAAAATTGGGTCATTGTTGAGAAAATGTCGTTTCAACGTTTCTGAAAATGGGAACTTTCAGCTGATTAATACAGAAAACGGTTGAGTTTTCGAGAAACTTTGTTTGACATTATTTAAAGCACATGTACTACTTGCGCAAATTTTCTTGAACGATGGATTGAAGAAATGCGGGCAGAGTGGGGGGTATTAGTAACAAAGGCGGCCATCAGAGTATTTACAGTAATGCCAACCTCTGAAAAATCAAAGTCAAACCTACTACGTTTGCGGCTATGTCATCGCTCTGGTAGGACCTGGACCTGTATTAGCTTATTTTTATTAGATAGTAAAAGCGAATAATGAAACTGAACAGAAGTTCTCGACTATGAAAGCAACTAGATCTGTTGACTGGCTTTGCTTTTAGCGCCAACGAAGTTTTTTTAATGCTTGGAATGTTGTCATCAGTGCTCGCTGCGAGCTTTTGCCTTCAACTGTTTATTGCTCAAGGTCATCGTTCAAGAAAAGTTGCGCGAGTAGTACTCATCAATATAATAATGTGAAGAAATTGCCTTTAATGTAAATATTACCGACGTGAGAGACAAGAAAAAAACATTTCATATTTAATTTGTTTGAAAAAACAGAAGAATAAACCAATATGGCGTTTGTGGCATGGTGTAGGGTTTGTATGGCACTAACAATTCCAAAAATTTAAAGAAAAAATTGGAGCCGTTTTTGAGAAAATCTTGTTTTTGTAATTTTTTAAAATTGCAAATATTGCATACACTATTGCACGAAAACTACTAACAACGTACTTGATCTTATTGAATGAACTATTTATGCACAACAATTTTCATTTGACGGAAAAATCTCGTCTTCAATTTTGTAGTTGTAGGAACATGACAAAAAAATCAAACTTTTGCAATTTTGAAAAATTCAGAGTTAACGGTAAAAATCAGACCTATGCGACCTTAATAAATGTATTTTACTCTATTCTTACAATAAATTTTTGAAAAATGGGAGCCGTTTTTGAAAAAATGTTTAAAAGGCTCCCGGGGGCTTCATGTAAAGTACCCACAAATTTTTAAGAATGTTTCTCAAAATTTCAAAGCTACAACCAGATCGACATAGGTTTCTTCAGTTTGAAAAGGAACCTACGTGTGGTTTAGGCGAAAGTAGTGTTCACAGACGGACAGACAGACAGACAGACAGACAGGCGGACAGACGGACGGGCGTTTTGTTTCGAATTGTTTTTTCGGCATCGAAGACCCACAAAACAGGAATTCTACTACATCACGTGTTAGAGGATTTTCTCTCTCTTGATTTAGCCACTGGTTTAATGCAATTTTTTTTGCAGCATTACATAACTTTCTTCATACTACGTATATTACTCCGTATATACGTAGTATGAATATAAGAATGTTAAAACAGATGATGTTTGGCCAAGAAGCACTTGCTCAGACGACACCCACAAATCGTTGACCCAGTTATGAAATACTCTACTTCTAGTCACTCGTGTACTCAGGAAGTAGACAATGTTTATTCCCAGATAGAGAAAGCTATGAAAGCCATTCTGCTTTCTGATTACCGATTTCTTTCATGCGGATACATTTGGTAGTAAATAAAAAGCCATTTAATGTTATTCAGTTGGAAACAATGCATTTCAAGGACTTTCATAGAAGCAGCAAACCTCTGCATTTGCTGCTTCTAAAACACCGTTCTCTCAAGTTTTGCAACTAAAATTTACACAAAGACAAGCAGAAATAGGACATAAAATTAAACATTCTGATTCAGAATTTTACGCCGTAAATGCGCGACCACACATTACTACAAAGTGGATGGCGAAAAGTTCTATCTATCCACATGTGCAAACGTACGTGACCAAATATACAATTTTAAGTAAGGAAAAGGAAATCGATTTAGCCTACATGTTGAAATGAATTCCAACTCTGGATGGAACTTATATCAAAGAACTGCTAAAAAAGCAAAAATTATAGTATTTTAGCTATGCGACATTTTACTGTAATGCGTATGTAAAATATCCTTTCTAAGTTAACTGTGATTTAGTAATTTACAATAAGTACTTTTTTCGACTTCTAGTTGACTAATTCTAAGTAATGGCATTAAATTAAAATGTTAAATAACTGCAATCATTTTACAATTATACCTGTCAAATTTTCCTACCATGAAAGATAGAACCTTTTTGTTCGAACTTGAAAATAAATATTCAGAGTAAAATAGTTCTACCTGTAAAAATAGGGACTTGATTTCTACCAAAGTTACAATGTTTTTAGAACGCAATTGAACCAAACAAAATATCTATGTTGTATATTAATATTATATGTATCTATCCTTATTACATAATTAAGATTTGAGTGCAAATAAAATATTTGCATAATTTTGATGCTAACAAATATTTGCGTTTTTTTCGAAAAGGAGTAAAGTAGACATGTCACTTTTTGAATGTTTGCTCCTCAACTGTGTGTGTTGAAGTGACTAAAATTGCAATAATAAAAATTCATTTGGATAATTTAAATATCGTGCAGTTGTTATAATCGAATTCATACAAATATATGGAGAAATGTTCTCACTTGTAGATTCAGATCTACAAACACACGTTTATTCTTTGCAACAGCAAACTTGAAACAGTTTTCCTCATATCAATTACTATTATTAATTCATTAATTACTTTTTTATTACTCATCCAACTAACTAGTTAAATGTCATTTAGAGGTGTTTTTGATTGATATGCAAGAATAATTTCACGTGTTGTGTATCTTGATAATCCATTTTTTTGCACTGAATGGAAAAGCGTTTCTTTGTTTCTTACATATACTTGAAACATGAAGTCCTAATTTTTCATGTCCAATCAATTTCATTTAATTCGATAAGAAAAATGCATCACTGCATGGAAATAGTCTGACGTTCGTCTGACATTGTGAAAAGTAACACGGGATATAAATTATGCTTATTCTCTTACCTAATATTTTGCGCCAAAGAACCATGTGTTCAGTGCATTATAATTTTCCTTTAGGTGTAGAAAGCTATTTCACAGATTACATCACATATGAGTGACTTTGAGAACAATGTTGAATGTGCAAACATTGTAAAGCTTATCGTGCAGGAATGCACACATTAAATGTGTACTTGTGAAAGCTATGAACACATCCTGAGAACGTCACAAAGTCTGACACAACGGCGCCTACAAACACACATCAATAGGTAAATAGGAAACAAATTACTCCCCTTCCCAGTGACTCACTTTCCACTCAGTGATACAATTTCTATAGAAATAGAGGATGAATTTGGAGATACAAATATAATATTATTAGAGGCAAGAATTTTGGAATAACACATTTTTACTTTTTCATATACGTCCAAATAACCGGAATTAAATACGAAGTATTGAGACATTTGTGTAATGCTGCGGAAAATCGATATCGAGATTTCAAAGCAAATACAGGTTTTCGGGACCCCTGATAGCGAAATGTGGGCTTTTTTTTCCTTTCTTTCAAAACGTCCGTCTGTATATGCGTTTGTCCATTCGCCTGTGAACAACACCAGAGCCTAAATTATCCATAGGATTTTTTCCAAAATTTATATTCCCTGGTTGATCTGGCTCGACTGGAAGCTCTACGATTTTGAGAAAGATTCTTTAATTTTGTGGGGGCACCTACATGAAAACCCTGGGACATATATTAAAATATTTTCGAAAATGGCTTCATATTTTGTTCTTAAATATATCGTAACAATGGAATAAAATACACATATGAAGGTAGCATATGTCCGATTTTCACGATTAACTTTGAATATTCGAAAATTGAAAAAGTTTGTAATTTTTCGGCGACTTCCTACTACTACAAGGTTGAAGACAGAGAATTATACTTCCAATCAAATTTGTTCTCCATAATTAGTTCCTTATGGCTATTCAATTTTTTTTAAGTTACCTAGTTTTCGGGCAATACTCTGTGAAATATTTGCAATTAAAAAAATAGCAAAAACAAAAATTTCTCTAAAAAGGTTTGGAATTGTTTCTTTAAACTCTCGGTAGGAATAGTGCTAAATATATTCTATAAGATGACATAAATGCTACATTGCTCTATTATTTTGTTTCTTCGAATATTACAAAAATTGAATTTTTTTTATTTGTATCTCTCGACGTTAATATGTAGTACATCAGCAGCGATTTAAATATTTCACTTACATTTAACATTGCACTTATGAGTATATTTGCTTTAAATGATGCCTTACAAAAGTTTATCGAAAACTTAAATGTTTTATGTAAACTAAGCTCAATAATTCGCATTTTCATTAAAGCTCAAAAACCATTTTTAAAATATTGCTTGAAATTGTTTCTTCAAACTTTCTGTATGGATAGTTCTACATGCACTATTTAAGATTATATAAAATCATATTGCTTTATTCTTTTATTTTTCAAAAATTACACCTATATATTTTTTTTTAAATATCTCTCACGCCGTTAATATTGTACATTTCCATAAATTGCAGAACATTATTGTATTTGTTAGTGGAATTGCTTCAAATGATTTCCAATAAAGTTTTCAAAAACTCAAAATTTTGCTTCAAATTACACATTTACAGTAACGCAATTTTCTTAAACGCAATTGTTTTAAAAATGGTTTTAAAGTTTCCAACGAAAATTTGCTTAGAGGACGATGTTTTACTCTTCTGTAATATTCTGAAAGTAATATTTGGGTACTAGTATTAGGAAACCAAAAAATTGAGAAAATTTTAAAAAATTTACTTACGGCGGCGATAGCTGGCAGCTCGCAAGAGAATGAGGAAAGTCTCAAAATCTAGTCCAAAGCGAAGAAATAAGAAAATGAATTAGTAGGAGACTACGTCTGTGCCATTCTGTAGTACTACAAGTTTATGCTTGTTACATTTTTTTACTTATAACATTAAGAATAACTTTCATCAATTCTTCTTCTAGAGTTGTCTTTGTAGATTTAATTTTGTCTTTTATTGCTTACTCTAGTTTCTGATGCTAATTTTGCCTTATGTTTGGCTTTCTCTGCCTATTTTCGTCATTATTTGTTTTTTTCCTCCCCTGACACCTATCTCGGTCTAGCTGAAAGCATACTTGCAAGCCTGGAAAAACCAATGGCACGATCACGTTTGTCTTTCTATCGGTGACTTCAGGCCCAGGTATTTTTAAATGAAAAGATGATAAACACTCGATTTTCTGTAAAAACTCGTGACAGGATTTATTTGCTCACGAATATTCTTATCCTACTCTTGAGTATTGCCTCCGATCCTTTTAAAGAAGAGTGCTATTTTTATAACATATACCCTTCTCAAAGCTGGTGATTTCAGGTATGCGAAGAATGAAAAATATAATTTTCACTGTTGCCATTTCACGATTCAAAGTCCACAACTTCATTTCGAAGAGACAGCGTTTCGAGTAAAACAAATTGGAAGTCATTATATTTAGTGCACTCAAATTTACAAAGAAAAAATTGTTTCTTTAAACAGTAGTGCTAATTTTGGAGATAGAATAAAAATGTGAATCATGATAATGATTAATTATATATTAATATTTAATTATTAAGTGATTTTTCATTATTATCATGCATTTTTGCATTCCTACTCCAGTTAGAAGAACATTTTGCATTATGTGTAAATATAAATGCCTTTTTGTTCTCTTTGTTAGATACAATTTATGCCTGAAGTTACGGACCTTAGATAATATTAATACAGAGTACTTATAAAATGCGTGATTTATATTTATTTTTTCATGTACTACATTGAGAATCTATGACACTAATGTGAAATGCGATTGGTAAAGTTAATTTTGGTGTTACATAAAATACGAGATATTGGTACAAACGTTATTTGTAAACAAATATTTATTATTCTTCATAGGTTTCAGAGAACATTAAATTAATTGTGTTGCCAGAAACTAAAGATTTTAACCTCAAATTCACAAATTTTACATGTGTTCACTATTTCAACTGGTCTTCTTGTACCTTTTGGTTTGTTTAAAAAATCTCGTCGTTGTGGGTAAAAATTAACTGAATTTATATTATAGTAGTTCAGCTGCAGTTCTACGCAATATTCTTCAACTTTTTTTATCAGATGAAGTTCCACATTTCATTATAAATAATAAGTCCAATATTAACTAATAATTATGAAAAATACGTAGTTATTTAATAGATACTACTCGTCGTTCCATTGTCATTTATCTGATCTTCAGAACAAAATGCGATTAGGCTCCAGATGTCCAAATTGTTAAATTCTTCTCTTGCAACCATTTACTCTGCAATCATTTTTATACATTCGGTTATACATTTTACTAAAGCCTTAAACACGACTATGTAGATATTTCTCTCAGGTGCTCCGATTTTCACATAATTTTATATTTTATACAATTTCAATAAGTTGTGGCAATGAAAGATTTGTAGTAAGCAATTGTATGAAATATATCTTTAATATGACTTTTGGAAACTTCACTTTCAATCAGCTGCATATTGTGCACTTCCGGTTAAAATTAAATTAATTGATTAAGAAGCGGAATTTTGTTCATCTTATATAATTTCTCATTATAAAATCGATTTTCAATTTCGGGGAATTTGTCAACACTGTTCTTTTATTACAAAAATAATTGTTATCATCTAAGACCAAGTCACTCTTTTTGATACGTCAATTGTGATTACCTGAAGAACAAGTTCGAGACCAAAAATCGTTTCTAGTGGCAACCATTCCAATCTGACACTGAAACAAACATCTTTCAATGTTCTATCAAACAATGTTCTCTTACACCGGTCAGTAAGATAACACAGGACAGTATATTCCAAATATACAGTCGCATACTAATACCATTCTGATATCCGGAGAACACATTTAGTAGGAATAAATTGCAAAATAATTGAAAGAAAATTTTATAAACTGAAAACATAATACTACAATTAGTAATATATAACAAACATTTTCTGCAAACTTGTATTAAAATATTTAAGTTTTTAAGTAATAACGAAGCTTTTCAGCGTTTTCTGTACTTACGGTCCTCTATGCGGGGATAAAAATAACAATGTTTGTTTTTTTTAGAATAGTTCAAATTTAAATTTCTCAATTGCACAACTTTTATCTACCTCGACAGATACTCAAAAGATTGGAAACGTGTTAATGAACAGGTTCTGATGAAGAGTCTGATCTGAGTATCCAATTTCTTACTGCAAACGATTCTTTTCTAAATGTCTATCACGCGTTAAAAGATGAAAAACGAACTTCTTGAGTAACCAGAGACATAAACCAGGGAAAAACTTCGCCGGGATGATAATACTGTGTTTACTGTACATAAGTTTCTGTCAAATCAATGAACTAACTATCCATTTATTTCTTTTATGAAACCAGAACCTTTGTCACAGCAATTGTAAGCTTGCAAATAACACGATTTTCTCTTAACTTAATGCATCTCATGCATGCGCGCAGAACTTCGCCCCTTAATTGCTCGCTGGAAATTATTCCCGACTTCGCGTCGGGGCGTAGCTCAGGTATAAACTAAGCGGAATTAAGAGGAAAATGTAATATATTCCCGCGCATGCAAGTTCAGAGGCATATATTTAGTCCCTCGTCCTTTCAAATAGCCCTGCAGACCACTCGAGGAAAAGGTAGGAGAGAAATAGAATGTCGAAGTGAAATTGAAGATGTAGGTAAAATAAGTGGAGGAGATGGAAGTAGCGTAGGTATAAGACGCGGTAGAGGCGAAGATAAAGGAAGAAGAGGAGCCGTAGGCGGAGGCAAACACTAAGGGAACTTGGTGGCAGCGACAGGTGGGAAGACGACGGCGGAAGCGGCGAAGGTCGCGGCGAAGGGGTGAAAGAGAAGAAGCAACACTTGTGAAGATGGAGGTGGCGGTGGAAGTAAAAGACGAAGAGATGAGTATATGCTAATTACAAAGGCAGCAATCAAAAAGAAATTCAGCGTATTCGACAAACATGACAATTTAGCCTTGGAAGCGAAGATTATAAGGCAGTTAAATTGTTTTGATGAGAACATAAAGATGAAGATATATGTGTTTCTTTAATTTCAAATAGAAATTACGCGAAAATTACTGTCTTTTAAAAAAAATTGTACATGACAATTTTTTACAGCAGACTGAGACAAAAATATCTATCTTCAATTTTTTATCAATTTTTATAAAATCCGAGATTTCAAAGAAAATGAGACTTTCACCATTCCTTGGATAGTGCAAAGGACGTTTGTCCTTTGCACTATCCAACAACAAAATTTAATCAAAACATTTGGAGGCAATCTTTTGAAAATTTTGAAAATGTTCGAGGGACTTCATGTAAAGTACCCCACAAAATTAATATATCAATTTCAAATTCAAGAGGCCGCGACATCAGCCAGAACGATTACGGAATATCAATTTTACAGAAATTCGGCTGAATGTTATATGTGCTAGCGTTGTGCATAGACGGACAGACAGTCACGTTTTGCCGTCAATCGATTTTTCGTTATGAAAGACGTACAAAACATTGATTCTGGCTGCACCACGTGTTAGTGGATTTTTTTTCTATAGTTAGCAACTGGATTTATCCACTTGTTTGGTACCAGGACCAGGCAATTAGAGTTTTGTGTCGAAAATTCGGCGTTTTCTGGCGCACGATTACAATACTTTCTCATCTCACGTTAGTGAGTACGAGAAAGTAAAATCCCATGAGGTAGTGAGTACGAGAAATACGGTTAATGGAAATGTATGATTGGAAAACAAAGATTGCCAGAGATTATAGCATTTTTGTGTTATATATTCCTTTCAACTATTAAACAAACGTGAAAATGAAACATGGTCTGTTTCTACGACTGTGTGTTTAGCATCATCAGAGGCTGTTTCAAACAGTGCTTAAAATGAATGTAAATAGGTAAACTCCATATGATTAAAACACTGATGTTCACGAAAATGTAGACGGGTTCCAAACTGGGGCTGGAGAACTCTTGATGGTGAAATGATTGGATGAAGAATAGATATCACAGAAACTAAGCCAATGGGGACGCTTATAGTGATATGGGATCAAGATGGGTAGTGGTAATTGTAAGGGTGGGATGGAGACGGTGGGTGAAAAGGTCGTTGGAGCAAAGGTGAAGAATCGAGACGTGGGTATTCGTGATACAGGATGGTGAGAGATTTATGAGAAGAAGCGAATAGAGGTTATTCTGGGATACTAGTTGAGGAAAGAATGAGAAGGCGAAAAGAGGAAGGTGACGGGGAGATGAAGTTGTGCAAATGGAAACAGGTGGGGAGGCGAGCTTGCGAGGAGGCGACGAGGAAAAACATAGAAGAAGCAAAGATGCAAGAAATAGGAAATGGAGAAAAGTGACGAGAAGAAGCATGAAAGAGGGATAAGCAGAAAAGAAAGGAAATTGAGAAAGCTCAGCACAGAGATCGGACTCAGCTACAAAGAACACAAAGGATAATGCATAGCCGACCGAGCTGTTGGAATCATGAGGATGATGTAGAATGTCGTCTGTGGCGTTGAAGGCAAGCGGGAGGTGATGACATTGAAAGGTGTCATGGTGTGAGTGCGGTTGACAAGCACTCCTCCAGAGAATGGGAATTTTCAGAGAGATTTGTCAAGGTATCTGGTACAACGCACAGCACGGAGACAGGCAGCCCCCAGCGCGGGCAGCCTCTTACGCCACCGAGTCCTTGCGATTGGCGCGTGCCATCACGCAATGCGGCGCGGCGCGGTGCGGGGGTGGGTCGCGCTAATTGCTCATCTCGCGGTCTCCCACCGCTCCCCGCCCCTCCTGCACATCGCCTTGACCCAACTGCCACCCACCGCCCCCCATCCGAACGCGGCACTCAAGCCGTTCCCCCCCCCCCCTCCTGCCCCCGCCCGCGCCCTAGCAATTTTCCCCTAGCCCCCGCTGCCGCATTCCCTTCCGGCCCCACCCTGGCCTCCCTCGCCTCCCCCTTTTACCACCAACGCCGTCTCGGCCCACTTCCCCTTCCCCCCGGGAACCTTTTTCCTCTGCTCTTTCTCATTCGCGCCTGTAATTACTACTTTTGTTGCAGTTGTAGAGCACTTATCAATGAGTCGACTCTATAGCTATTCACTTACGTGGAAATTGGAAGGGGAAATACATCGAGAAATGAATGTATTGACTGATTTTTGGGAGTTGTTTTGTAAATGTTTTATGTGTTAAAAATGGAATGAAGTGAAGTAAAAGTTTCTAGTGCACGAATGTTCTCGCTAAGAATAATTCATTTCTGCATTTAATAAGGAAACAATTCCAGGTAGCCGGCCCGGTGGCTGAGATCGCTAAGGCAGTAGGGTTGTAGTGATCTCGGACCGAAGGGTCGCAGGTTCGAGTCCCGCCCACATCGGTTCATCCACATAGTTACCATACCGTTAACAGCAATAGTGGTCGCTAATGACCTCAGATGTTGAAGCGACCTTAAATAAACCAATGTTTAAAAAAATTCCAGATACTTTATTTTCTGTATTATTTATATTCGATTGATAGAACTTGAATTTTTTACCTTGTTTGTTACAAATTATTTCATATTCCGTATCTTTCTTCAAAATACACATTTTTTGTTAAAAGCTTCTTTCCACAAATGTAAAATACTGTTACTTTTTCCAAACTGGTTTGAAGGATTTCATTCATGTATATAACAATGAATGAATGATTTGTAAGAGTCGCTTCATTCTTGATTATCTTACTTGACACAGAGTACTGATCCACATTTTTAGTGTATTTAGTAGTAATATAATGCAGTAAAACATCACTCACTCAGGTATGTTGAGAGAGAGAGAGAGAGAGAGAGAGAGAGCGCTGTGAACGCGTTTACGTTGATATACAAACAATAAATTGTAATACAATGAGTTGATTCCTTCTCTGCATTGCAAATACAGGTAACCCCAAACAAAATATACATTTTTTTTCTTGGCGCATAATGAATTTCTACGCAAACCTCACAAAATCCATCTTCCATTCGGTGCAAATCCCCTGGTCACATTCATTACCTCTCCTCCCTCTCTCCTTCCGGCTTTACTACCTTCCCCATCCACCGCAAACCATCCATTGGGAGAAACCGCTACTTGCAAAGAGAGCGCAAGTACGAAACACTTGCGGCGGATTGCCGCCTCCGTCTGCGAATACAAACGAGGCCGCGGTGGTGGTGGTAGCGGCAGTGGAAAGAGGGCGTATACGAGGCTGGGATGGCAGCAGGGCGATGTTGGAGGTGGTGAGGGTCTGCCGGGCGCAAGGCAAGGCATGACGACGGAGATGTGGAGACCGCGAGGGGCGTGGGAGGTGTCAGGGGGGGCGGCGAACGTACGGGGGGCGAGAGCGGAAGGCAGAAGGGCAACGGAGACGGTGGATGGCACGGCGGGGGCGGCGGGGGGGCGGGAGCAAAGTTGCAAGGTGCGCGCACGGATCATTAAGGAGCAGCAAGTTGGTGGCCTGCGCTCCGGGCTCGACCTCTGCCTCCGCGGTGCGCGCGTCGCTTTGTTGCCTCCGTCGCCTCCAGCAAACCGCGACTCCGTCAGTCGCCTCCAGGCGCGCGGGTGGGCGTGACACGACGCTCCCGAACGCATCGCGCGGCCAGGCGCCACCCCACTCTTACCACTCCCCGCTTGACAGTTAATCGCCTCTCATTTTGTGGAAGACATAGCCCGATTGCATCCCCACCGGTGTACCGGGAGATGCGGCTCAGAGCATCAATTGATGTTACTGCAGTGTCTCTGACCGGGAGGTCCTGGTGTTCAGTCCCGACGGCGGCAGAATTTTCGACAGTAATTTGTCAGCTATGTCGAATTTAGTCGCTGTCTGGGGACGAATTCTAGAGGCCGGCTGCTCTGATCGGTAGTTTTCCCTGGTTTCTCCGATCAACACCAGGTGAATGCCGGAGCTAAACCCTAACAAACGAGCCATCTTTCCTTTCTCTTCCTTGTCCTATACTCAGTGCTTACACACACCAACATGCACTACACTATCACACATGAGCTTGTCCCGGCTGGAGCGCTGCCCCCTGGCAGGAGATACCTGGTTGAGGGAAAACCCTGCAATCCAACGGTAGGTCGGCGCCGGATCACGCCACCTCCCAAACAAAACCTGCACCACACTTACGGGGTTAATGACCTAAGTATTTGACGTACCCGAAATCAGTAACAATCAATCCCATGGGTATTTCGGGAAGGGGGTCAGCGGTGAGGGCACCACGAGGGCGGCGCCAGGGCGTTCGGTCCATATCTGGAGGCATCGCCCGAGAAAGGCGTGGGCGCCCGCCCGCCTCCGCCCACCCACGCACGCGCTCCGACGCGCGTTAACAGATAAACGAGCAGAATCAATTTCGCATTAGCCATAAATCTGGGCCGGTGTAATGTGTTCCGCCGAAGCGGGAGAACCTGCGTTGTGGCTGGATGCCATCTCGCGGGGAGTGGGGCGAGCCTGTGTCCTCTCAATGGACTTCCAAGAATGTGTATCTGCACTCTGAAGTGAACAGATAGCGAATGGGAGATTGCCATTCACTGTGTTTCTAAAAAATATAAAGTATTTCGTGGTATTTACTAGATACTCATTCTACGACACTCACACCATAACCGAACTTTGCCTTACAATATCACGATCTATCCTGCAATTTCGCAATATAGTGTCACATGTGGAGAATGAATAGTAGGTTAAATACCTATAATAGATATTATTCAAATAACAATCTACGTTTATTCATATGAAGTTATGTGTGTAGTTTAATCTCATCCTAGAAATTTACAAGTGATACAGTGAAACTAACCATCTTGTTTCGCACTAATCTTATAAATAAAGTCTAACGTATTCAATATATAGGGATAACACATGTTTAGAGAATAGGTACAGTAACAGAGTGAAGCAGACGGATCATTATCCGAGGAAACTCTCAACTCGGGAGCGTCTCGCACACGTCTCGCGTCGCTGTGTCTTGTTTAAATATGAACAACAGAGCTTTTAAACGGTATGCAGAAAAAAAGTCGAAAAATATTATTCTCTGATCTATCTGGTTCAAATTCATTTTCTGCAAATTTCAAGTTTTTTTTATAATACAGACTATGGTATGTTTGATAAATCGTCCTTGCAACTTCTCACGATAAAGAAGTAAAATTTAATTAATTAATTAAATAATGAATGTAAGAAATTACAGTTAGTAGTCGCTGATGTCGTCAGTCGAGGGTATTTTTGTTCTTTGTTGCACTCACATATTTACCTGAACATCTGAGCTTCCACTACAGCATTAGCACTAGCTACATTAGTGCTAAAACCGAAGTGCTACTTACTAAGCGCTGAAAATTGAGCTTTTAGCACCATATGCATGCCCTATAAGTAACATTTTTTTACTGGTGTCTGTCTAGAACATATGTTTTATTAATACATGTTCCCAGTCGGTATGCAAATGTCACTTTGGAACATACGAAAAACTTGGTACCACATTTAGTAGTGTTTGCATTAAATTAGGTAAAATCTTGTCTTAATGCTTACTCATTCATTTCGACCATCGTCGTCGGTCTTTTGTGGAAAGTAAAACATAGTCATGGTGAGGTAATGGTTAAGTGTTGGAAAGAATATATGAACAAACGTCAAAAGTCATCTCACTATGACGCTGTGACATTCATAAAATTTACAACGATCTATAAGAATATAAATAATGTTCTCGGACGTTGCTACCATGTCGCTATGACTGCGAAGCCTTCGTCTAACAATACTCATGAGAACTTTCCTCAAGCCTCATAGAAGACACTTCAACTCAACACATACTTATTGCCATCTGGCGTTACATAAGCTGCTACCCATCAAACAACCTCAGCCTACAGGATAATTCACTTAACTCCACTTAATTTTACGAGACATTTACGTGTCTCATAAACACTGTCGACCCTGCTCCAGCATTTTTGGGAAGTGGAATAGACACCAGGGGGTGTGCGAGGGGCGTGTGCTTGCGCAGACGAGGTGTGCAAGGGAGGGGCCATGCGTCCTAATCCGTGGAGTAGACATAAATCCACTTACCCGCAAACTCTAATTTATGACTGCAAGAGAGCGTGAACGTGCTAATTTCCTCCGGTAAAAAATTTAAACACAAGAGGTGTTGTGGGATTACAAGAAACGTGAGCAGAAAACTCGTATCCGAAATGAAGTTACTTGATATGTAACTTAAAAAATGTTCATAAACATAAAATATAAATAGTCGTAGCTATCTGAAATCATAATGAGCGTGAGCGTATTGTGAATAAAGGATTAATTTAGTGCAAACGTGCTCCAAGAACTCACAATCAGACTGCAAATATTTGATAGGAAACTTAAAATAACAGATTATCAACAGTTACAGACAATATGTATTCACAACGCTTTATGACGCAAAGGACGTTTGTTGTTATCGTATTCAATTGATTTTATTCACTCATTGCGTTTTACATTGATGATCCTTCATGTAAGTAGTTTGTGAACAATAAACTCCTCATAATTACAATAGTAAATTTCGTAAATAAAACTAAAGAGATGTGGTGGGTTACATGAGGACGAGAACATTAAGACATAAAGTGAAACTATTTTACAAAGGTTTTTAAAAAACTTTAATTCACACGGTAAGTAAATATTGACGGTAGTTTTCAAGGATTGTTGCATAGGTTTATTTGTGGAAAGATTTGTTTTGTCTTGTGTATCGCGATTTATTTTAGTTACCGCTCATTCTATACTATTATATTTACTGACATGTATCAATTGACTTTCTGAGTCGAAAACGAATTGCAATGAAGAATTTCTCTCATACAAATAAAATAGTACAATTTTACATTACAAATGGATCAATATTGAATATAGTCGACTGATTAACACTAACTCACAACCCAAAAAAAATATTGGAAATAAATTATGTTTAATAATATAAATGAATTTATGAATCTATTGAATGAAATAAAACGAAGTGGTTTCTTCTCGCATACAAATTGAGGCTCACTTACGTACACTTCATCAAGGCACACCAACAACATGCGTTATATTAGGTCATTCTCTTCAAATACGTCAGCTTATCTTTGTTAATCGATGTATATGCTTAAAAATATCTTCAAGAATTAGAAGATACATTTCGTGATAGCAGGTAATAACTACAACAAGACATAATTTTGGATGCAAAAATATGTCAGACTATCACTATGCACAAGAGAAATCGAGTTATCGAAAAAGCAACAAAGATTTGCAAGTCAGCTCCTATCTACATAACAGTGCCTGCCTGCTACATAGAAGTTCCCCTACAACCACGACAGAGATGGAATATCTGACGTTTCCACCGAATGAGGATACATCGAAATACATTCGGTTCTGACCATGTTTAACATTAACTTTCCGATACTAGGAATGCACAAGTCCGAATAGCGACCCATTCAGCGCGAAATCAATTCACGCTGCATCCATCCCAGACTGTCTTCCTTTATATTCGGCTTTTTAGAAAATGGTCGCGTAGGAAGGGTTCGAGGCCAGGCCCCGCGGTCACGGAAGCCATCCATCACCTTTAAGACCTCGCGCCCGCCACCACGAGGAGGACATGTGGGGCGAGGCGGGGCGGGGCGGGGAGAGGCACCGCTGAAATATTCATCAGCGCGGAAACACCGCCGCCGCCGCCGCGGTTTTGCTCGGCGTGTTGCGGCATTCGGGGCGAGAGCAACAAAAATGCACGCCTCCGACGTTGAGGCAGCGAGGAGGCTCAACAGTCGCTTGCTAGAGGCGAGGCCCCGCTAGTGGATTATGCTTGCAATCTCTGCTTACATGCTGTTTAAGTTACTTGGCTCACGAAGTCTCCAATGACCACTATTTTTCATTGATTGATTAGTGATTCCGGAAGCACCAACTGCTAAGGTCATTTGTCCCGTAGTGTAGTGCACGTTTTTGGGAATTGGGAATGTGGCGGTGATCTTCTCCAGATGGATGGCGAGATCTGGCGCCGACCTACACCGGTTTGCACGAATTGTTCCACAACCAATAATTTCCCACCAGCGTGACACAAGCTCTAAGCTCCCAAAATTGGTCTCCCGACATGTGGGGTAGTGTGGTGCATGTAAGAATAAAATTGTGTAATTAAGGGGTAAGGAAAAGACAAGGAAGGGGAAGGGTCGATCGCGAGCGGTCTGTAGACTAAGTGTTAGCTAGCATTCGCATGGAGTGACCACGAAAAACGACCGATCTGAGTAGCCGACTGCAAAAATACTATTTTTGACTGTATCATTAGCATACACTTCACAAACTGCATCACTAGTACTAGGAAATTATTAATGATCATTCAACGTGACCCATGTGCAGAAAAAATTATAACGAAGATGAAGAGATAAATTGATCCTCCTCTCTAGGTACCTCCTCAGTGGCTCACAGCTTCAATCTGAATAAGCTCTAAGTTCCCGACCAAACGTGTTTGGTAGTGTGGTGCACGCAACTGTCCCTATACGTATGTAAAGGGGAAGAGTAAACATAAATGTTGAAAAAATGATTGCGCACGAACCTCAGCCCGTTTGCTAGGGTACTGCTCGGGCATTCGCTCCGGATTTATTGGAGAAACAAAGGAAACTACCGATCAGAGCAGACGGCCGAAGAATTCTCCTTCAGCTGATTTTGTTCTGGCTACGTTGCTACCGCCGTCGCAACTGGAACACTAGCGCATTCCGTTCATCGACCACCGAGGTACTGGTAAGCAAGGCCAACGAAGACAATAGGTAAGATATCAGCCTAAGAGACTACATTAAGATAAACGTACTACATTGAATGATACATAAATGTACTACATGAGTTCTGAAATATGATAAAAATTTAGTCGATATTCTTCAGCGGTAGAACAAAGGTGATATTTTGTAGCAAAAACAAGATAAGCAATAAAAATTGACACATCCCTCCCAGCTATAAGATGGCTTAAGATACTGGCCAGAGAATTCTCAATGGATTTCTGTCGCAGACACCGTTAATATGCCTTGCCTACTAGAATGTGTCTGATGCTTATTTGGGAATGTACTCTAATCTTCCTCTTCATTAACAGACATCCATGGTTTTTTGCCTGATAGAACCTTCTTCCAGTACTCACAAAACTTATTTTTAGATTACAAAGGATGAGAAAAATGAGTGTGCAGCCAAGGATGGGGAGGGGCGATGACCTTCCCCCGCTAAATAGCGCGATCCGGCACCGAACTATCGTCGGCTAGCGGGGTTTTCCCCAACCAGATATTTCCCACCAGTGGATACCGCCTCATCCAAGACAACCTCTAAGCTCCCGACTGGTTTCCTGGTAGTGGTAATGTGGTGAAAGTTGTGTAAATATTGTTGTGTATATGCAAGTTGTGTATATAATTGTGTGTGTAAATATGGACTGAAAATAGGACAAGGTAGAAGAAAGAATGATCGAGCGCAGCCCGTCACCCACTTGTTAGGGAACTGCTCCGGCATTGGCCTGGTGTTGATCGGAGAAAACACGGAAAACTACCGATCAGAGCGGCCGGCGGCTAGAATTCTCTCCAAGACAGCGACTGAATTCGACCAAGCTGACAAACTGCTGTCCAAAGTCTTGCCACCGTTGGGACTCGATCCTAGGACCTTCCGGACCAGAGGCACTGCATGATATCATTTGATGCTCGGAGCAACATGTCTCCCGATGTGGTAGGTTTTTGTATAAATAATTTTGCGTAAATAATTGATGGCGGAGAAGTGAGGAGCTCGTACGAGTTTTACAGACGATAGTTAATACTCGAATGTCTATTTATTTTTTCGTTTTTTTATGTTTCTGTCTTGACGTTCTGTTCCACTACTACGTTACTGTTACATGGGATTTCATTGCATCTGGGTAAAATTCTTGGACGAATCCCTACGCAAGCGAACGCGTGACGGCCGGGCCACACATTTTATAACGGACACGAGCCGACCCTTCAAGGTCAAAAGACACCTCGGAACTGCTGGGAGACTACGCGAGGCCGTTTCAACCAGACGACCCCGAAGGCAAAATATGTATATTGTTAAGTAAGAACATTCCAGATGAAATAATTTTATTTTGAACTTTTGATCAGAGTTTCTGAAGGCCAGGAAAAAACGTAGGAAGATTCGATATCACGTGTGTAGATTTTTTAAACTGGTTTTGAATCCAGAATTATTCATTCTTAAATCTTAATTTTTGAAAAATTATATCCAAGCATTCGGTGCGTGTAAAGTAAAAGTAAAAGTTCATACGTGTATTTGTAAATCAATGTAAATGAGTTCAGAGGAGAGTAACTAATATACCAGGATTTGTTTGAAACTTCTTTTTTTTTTTTGTCAAATGTTATAATGAATGTAGTAGGACTTTGGTGGCAGATTGTATGTTAGCCACAAACCTGTATATATCAAAAGTGTATTAGTTGTAAGACTACTTCTTTTCAGGGTGTTTATTCTTTTATGCGTATGTGTTTATTCGTTTATGTATTCAATGTATGTGCGGGTTTGGAGATTATAGTATTCTATTAAAAGTGATTCAAACTTGAGTAATTTCGTGAACACACGAGTGGAGAGTATCCCTGATCCTGATCCTTGTTGTTTTTTCATATACAATCAAGTGTCGCCCGACTGAGCTGGCATTTCACATCCTCCTGAAACCACGGTGAAGGCTTTTACATCCTTGTGAAGGTAAATGCATCCTTGTCAATACAGACTGTTCGTATTTAACCGAGTGGAGAGGTACACTCGTGCAATCAATCGCGTAGATTATAAAGTAATTATTTTAATTTCACATACAATTGCAGATTCTTCGGGCTCGGAACAGGTGCATCCAGTAAACTCATCCAGTGAGATACACTGTGAGGAATGCCTTTGGTCTCAAAATTTTAGTTTTTAAGGCCCCACAAAGCTTCGTTTAGGAGATTTAACGATTTAGATTTACAAATTCTACAGCATATTGCGGGTTGCATTGTACATGAATATTTAGTTACATGGTTTGAAAACAAATCCTTTATATTTTTAAGTCAATGTGCAATTGGTCATGACTCCATAAAATTCTCATTTTTAGAGACCTCATTTATAAAGATTGGTTGCGTGTGAGAACCTCAAACGTGTGTACGTATACTACTGAAATAATATAGGATGCGATTACTTACTCTAACACGTTGGGTAGTTAGAATACGTGTTTTGTGAGTCCTTGAAACCAAAAAATCGATTGATGGCGAAACGTCTATCCGTCCGTTCGTATGTGTGAACAACGCTTGCGGTGAAACCATCAGTAGGATTTTCACAAAAAATGATATTCATCAGTCAATCTGACTGATGTCGCGGGCTTTGAATTATTTGAATGAAAAATGAATGAATTTGAAATGAATATTTTAATTTTTTTTTTAAGCTGGCAATTTTTTATATTAAACAAAAAATTGAATCTAACTTTTGATGAAATTTTGTTGCCGGATAGGGTAATAGACGCTTAAGGGAATGATGCAGGTATAATTTTCACTGAATTTTCAAAAAATTGCAAAAATTCAAATGTTTTTTTGGCGTCCTCCCACAACTAAATTTTTTTGGCGTCCTCCCACAACTAAAATATTTAAGATAGAGATTTTTTCTTAATGAAATGTGTTCATCAGAAGTAGATCTTTAAATTACGTCATGTTCAATTTTTCGAAAATATGAGCATTAATTGCGTAATATCGGGAGAAACAAAAATACTTTTAAAATAATTCTAAATATTTTTTTTTCAAAAGCTACTGCAAATTTTAGGGAAAAAATTGTGTATAGCAAAGACCCGTAAATAAAATTACGCTTGTCGCATTTTCGGTACACTCTCTGCATTTTCGAAAATTGCAAACAAAAAATTAACACCGCAAATGAACAATATTGACGATTGAAATTTTATTGAAACATGAAATCTCTTCTAAAAACAGTTCTTTAAAAATGCCATAAAAAGGTTTTTTGAATTTCCCACTTTTCGTTTGACGAACTGTCAGTATGAAATTATTTTGAATTCTTCACTTTGCTGGACAAACCAATTTAATTAAAAATAAATGTTATTCCAGTATGTTCCACGACAACGAAGGAAACTAGCATTATCCGTATGGTAAATATATAAACAACGGGAGTTTAAGAAAGTGGTGGATAATAAATAGGCAGGGAAAATAGTGTGAATTCTTATAGTAATAAATCGATCATGGACATGTGAGGAATTTCCGTGAAAATAATTAAAGTCAGGAATTTACAGAGAGACCGAATGTCACTGAGTAATTTGTCAGACGCCGATTGGCGATTTTCTAATTAGAAGAGAGGTAGACATTGAACAAGGAGGAGAATAACGCAAAAGTTATAAAAAAAGAAATGATTTCGAGACTAATATTAGGCATCGGTAAAGACAAGTGAGTGGCGTGTTTTAGGAACTGTCGCATAGAAGATCTCGAACCGTGGTTGCGGTCGGACGTGTCGTCACGTATCAGCCTAGGCCGAATTGCTCGAAGTGTGGTCGTGAGAGGATGTAAAACGCAGTAGTTGGAGATAAGTTTTTAATTTAATTGAGAGCAGACGTAAATGTTAATAGTGAAAATGAGTTTTGCGTGGTGACGAATTAAGACACAAACAGATATTGAACGGGGCCGACGATGTTTCATCCGTAACTGCCGAGCGTGTGCGTATGGACTCGCATAAGCACCAACACTTCATCCTTTTATATGGAACTAATATTTATTATAATGAAGTTTGCAATCATTTGGCTCATAAAAGAAAGTCCAGACCGTATGACCTTTGTTGTTAGAACGGTATATTGTAAGACAGTACTTTGTAATCGCTTTCTGAAATGCTCAGGATATTTTTTGCTGAAAAATCATGGATGTTGATGTGGAGTAAGTGGGTTTTATATCATTGTTTCTATTGTAATTGATGTTTAATTGCATTAAATACATTTAGAAACTTTAACGTACGAATACATAATTTTAAAAATAGTTTTGGAGATTTTGTTTTTCTGTAGAATGAGAAATATTTGAGTGTGTCCATTTGGACACGCTGGGCTGTGTGGTCAAATCTTGTTGTTGCCAAAATAACGTTTTAACCATATTTCCATGTTTATTTTTCCGTAAGAGGCCTGTAAAAGATGTTAAATTCGGATATTACTGTTCAACAGGTTCTGGATATCCTCTTTAAGGGGGAAGTAATGTACCAGTATCTGATACAAGGGGAATGTTGTCCATTACATCGTAAAGACGACGGATGTGACTGACGCGAAGTGGTTGTTGTCCATTGTGTGGTCCGTTGTTGCTGTACCGTCAACCTATGCTGACGTGGAAGATTTTACAGTCATTTCAAATTGACTATGCCTAGCGTGGTTCAATTTCTATTAAATATTACATGATTAAATATTGATCGTTTAAATTCGCCTCAACGTGGTTGGAGAAAATCCTCACAAATCAACGTAGGTCGGCGCCTGTCCCGTATCGTGCCACTTAACGCAATAAAAGCATACTCGACACTTACGGGACTAATGACCTCAGCAGTTGACGCACCCAAAATCATCAATCAATCGATGTTATTCGAATGTGTTCGTTGGTGCTGACCGTTTTGAAAATGCAGCATATTGGTCTCCCTCCTTCACCCTGAAAACCACACTGGCATTCCTTCTTCAAGGAGAGTCCTCCTCTCTGTTATGGGCCACAGCTGCTCGCCTTCGCTTGCGTGTTCGAGATGTATCGAGCTGTCACGCCGACATCGATTCTTCATCAAGTTCCATTAGCAGCAGCAGCTAAACGAAGAGGCGGGCGCGGGGGCTGCGGCAGAAGTAATTGCGGGAGAGGCCACCCCTCCCTACATTCTCCGCTTGGGAACCTTGCACAGGTTTGGCCTTTTCTAAGCACCACATGCGCTAGCAGCTCTCAAGCCTAGGGAGTGCATACGGAGAAAATTAATTCTCACTAACTTTTCTATTTTTTTCATTCTAAAGTTTGTTCGAAATCAGCATTACACATTTTCACATATTTTCCAAACTTTATTACAGTTATTAATTTCTCTCGTTAAATGAGACTGGTTTGATCTAACGTATAAGTAAAATAAGTCTTGTTATTTTCTCACAATTTGTAGTGTGTATTTGTAGAATTCCCACAAAATAAGTCTTGTTATTTTCCCATTATCATTTGACATATCTGATCATGAACTTTTAAAAAAGATATCTTCAATATTTAATTTATCCCGAAATAACATTCACAAACTCATAAATATTCCTAAAACATTATGTATCAAAAAAGGAGGTTTGCTACGGTAGAGATTATGCCATATACGAAACATTCAATACGAATAAATTATAATTATCATGTTAGAAAATATTTTCTTAAATTACCTTTTTTCATGTACAATTACGCAAAAACTTCTCATATTATGAATACGTAAATATTTTCCAAACCAAAAATAGAATGTTTTCCATCCAAAGATATAATTTTGAAGCATAAAATTCATTCAAAATTACATAATAAAAAGTATGTATCTTCAATATTGTAGTCTTAAGAGAATGTTAAAAGAACTTGCAATATTTGAAAATTCAGAGAATTCAACGAAAATTGGACCTTCGTCAATTTTAAAGTGTACGTTGTCCTATCGAGTGAAAAAATTACAGAAACAATGTAGAGCTATGTTTGAAACCATTTTAAAGTTTTTGTTGGGGCATCATGTGAAGTATCTGATTCAAAATCAAGGGACCGAGTCATCAGCGAGATCGTTTGGGAAATATCAATTTTGGTGAATAATTGCCTGCCTACCGTTAATGTTTCCACAGGTGGACAGCTGTTTTCCATCCTTCCATATAAAGAACCCACAAAATGTAGATTCTGACTACACATTGTGATAATTAACTACATATTAAACATGTAAGATTTTCCACCTTTTGGTAAAAGATTCGAGAAAAGGATTTTTTGCCGTTGTTTGCCGCCGCTTTACAATACTTTCTCAATATTATGTAAGTACTGCGCGATTTAATTTCTATTAACAATAGGTATTATTATTATTATTATTTGAGAACCTATTCCTTTATTATCAGTAATAGGTTCTCAAATTGTTGTGAGTGGTTCTCAAAGGAACTGCGAAGTATTCTTAGGAAGACCCTGAAAGGACCAACAGGTGAAATATTTGGTTCGGTGCCCAGTGAATTTGTTAGAACCCGAAAATGCCTTTACAATTCAGCTCCAGTAGTTTTCCCTAATCGCCAGCCATCGTACAGAGACTGCACGTTGCGGCCAGGGATATTTTAATCTTCTGCCTCCGCAGATCTTGAGCCCGAAGTGTGCGTTGACCTAGGCATGTGCGCAACGAAGACTTGCTGTACAAAAGTGCACGTGTGTTTGCAACCCTAACACCAATCAAACTGTGAAACCGTAATGGGCGTTTGTCATGTAAAACTACTCAATTTTACGCCAGAAGTTGTGCCAATATTTGTACACTGGCGGTTTTTACTTTTTACTATCTCGTATACGTACACGGAGTAATAGACATAGTAGAGAGAAAGTTATGTAATGCTACAGAAAATCGATTTCAAGATTTCAACAGAAATACACATTTTAAGGTTCCCTGATATTGAAAAAGTGTTCTTCCCAACGTCCGTCTGTCTAACTGTTCGTCTGTCTGTACGTCTCTCTATCCGTTTCTCTGTTCGTCAGTTTGTCAGTTAGTATGTCTGTCTGTTCGTTTGTCATGTGAACCACACTAGCGGCCAAACCATGCGTAGAAGATTTTCCAAACTCAACAAACACTTGCCCTCACTCGTAGCTCTACGATTTTGAAGAACATTCATTAATTTCTGGGAGTACTTTAAATGAAGTCACTAGCAACATTTCCAAAATTTTATCAAAAAGACTTCTAATTTGTTTATTTAATTTTTAATTTTTTTGTAAAAACAAAGTGAAATACAATTATAAATGTGGTGTAGCCCTTTTTCAATGTTAATACTTGTTGACGCTGCAAAATACTTTCAGTAAATTGTTTGGGAGAGCAACAGAATGCTGGATTTGCGTTACCACAAAGCTTGTCACAAGGGAAAATTCTGAAAGGCAATGATTTGAGAACTATTAGTTTAACTCAGCGTGAAAATTGTTGATAATGGAAGAAATTTGTCAATGTTACCTTGCTGTCAATGTTTCCTTAGATGAAGAGAAGATTTCTTCTCTTATAATTGGTGCGACATACAATTTCAGATCACTACCAGCTCTTACGCGCCCAAAACACACACTGCTACCACTAGTCAAAATTTAATTTCTTCAATGCCGTCAATATGTGAACTACCACGGCATTTTACTGACGAGACGATATTTGTGTAAACGCACGGCTGAAAAATTCTCCCACAATTACCCCTCGTGGCGTTATATAAATATATAGTCGTATTTCTTCGAAATCTCGACAATGGGAGCGCGTTTGCGGGCCAATATCTCTAAGCTTAAGTCGCAATACCAACCCTACATAATTAAATTGATAGTCAGTAGCATAAATACGTGCAACTTAACTTTTTTTTCTCGAACGAAACAGGTCGAGTCACCAGGAACCTATGTTCGGCCACCTTCTTTTTAAATAATGCTATTCTATCGCGAATTCATTTGGAAAGACTTAATTCTCGGAATGTTGACACTACCGTGTCTACACTATTTGGTGCGATCTCGCAAGTGTCTATGAAAGCAGTTCAACTCTTCAACCGTTTGTCCTTCCAAAGGGTTTCACACAAAAGATGTCTTTGTTTTCCTCTCTGGAAGTAAACGCGCAGTTTTGGGAGAAAAATGTTATAAATCCGATGTGGTACGTTTAAAATGCATACTCTTTGCTGTTAATTAGCGTCAAGAAATTGTTATAAGTGATATATTTCAAAGTACGGCGCCAAATTTGAATTAATTTTAATAATACTGAATTTTTGAAAATGGCAAACGATTGAATTGAAAATTTGAAACTAAAGATTTTTCCTTCAAGTAAAATATTTCCTCCATAATTAGTTCTTTCGTTAAGGCCATGAAATTGTTTTTCAACATTTTCGCACAATATGTGCAATATTAACAAACAACAAAAATAAGATTTTCTCAAAAATAGCTCCAATTTTTTAAACGTGTGGTAGTGTAACTGCTAGCTCACGTTTACAAGCCAGAATATTTGCAACTTAACTTCTTGTCATTGTGGAGCGCTACATCTATGATGGAGTACTCGTATTCACCACTAGATGGCGCAGATAATTGCCACCGCTCCAGAAATTGTTCACTTCAACGCACCGACCAATCACAAATTTCTCCAACAAGTCTTCACAAATTACGAGGAAGAAACGAATTCTCATCCATTTTGCCTGTGACCTGCGAAGTAAAAGGTTGTTCTGGAAGATTGCGGACTGCGGAGGAAATCGACGGATAACGTCTTCAAAAAAGCTCATTACAGGTAATGAAGTTACAATTTACTAAATGGAAATATATAACTTAAAGAAACACAAGATTTTCTATGTTAACGTGTCAAGATTAATCATGAGAAGTTTACCATGTAATTTCAAATGAAGGATTACTGTGCACCATTGTATGAACTTATAACTTTGGGCGAATTCGCGACTAATAAGTAAAGTTATTCCCCACAGCTTTTTTTTCTTCTTCCCTTTGCCTACTTTCCTTTCCTACGCGACACTGATACAAGAGGATTAATTTTTGTTTTGGGAAACGAAAATATACGACGCGACCACATTGCTACGCAAAGCGACGGAGCGCAAGATATAATTCGCTGCGGTAACGACACCACGCCAGGAAACTCCGCTGTCTGACCTAGGTTGCGACGGACGTCTATATTTCCGAGTACGTGCAGATTTTAAAACGATCAGTGGTATCGTGAGTTAGAACGTTCTTCTGTGAACTGCATTGCCGTTTTCCCTTTTTAGAGTATCTGGCGTAAGTATCTAGAAGCTATATTTGCGAGAAAAGTGGATAGAACTCGTCACTTTAGGCGTACATGATTGAAATCACTGCTTTAGAAAGTGTAATACATTCAACGACTGTCTTAACTGAAAACAAATGATTTAACATTTTAAAGCTACGTAATCTTTCGAGACAAAAGAAAGTATTAAGTCGATGTTACATTTTATTATTTTCATCAAATAATGCATTTACGTTACATATTCACCAGTGTAATCTGTGTGAGATTTCTGCGAAAAAGGTATTAGATTAATGTTCTAACTGAAAATTTGTTTTTACTCGATTACACAATTTAATGTAGTTGTAAATAAGTCGAGGAAGTTCATTTTTAATTCACACAAGAGTGGTTGCGCACTGTACTATTTGAGAATTATTTACGAATTCTTATTGTTTGTAAGTTGTGTATATTTGTACACAAAGGTATATGTGCATGTTAATTTTTTCAGATAGTTATTTTAATTGTTATTGTTCTTAGAATATAATCATTGTAAGTGTTTATGTCTAAATTTTTGAATTCTAAGAATGAATATACTCTCCTTGTTAAGTACCTGATCTTTCTTTCCAATGGTATCGAAAGACGATCCTATACCCTACATTACAGTGGAAACATTCCAACTGTAATAAAACTGGTGACATCCATTGTTAATATGGATGCTACTCATCGAGAAAATATAATTGAGCTTGAATCATTTGTCCAAAAACCTCGCATCAAAAGGGGGAGTAAGGAATGTGACAGTAGGGACGGTGCTAAATGTTCTCTATCAGATGACACAAACGTCTTGTTTCTTTTGTTTTCTCAAGAACGATACAAATTCATAATGGTCACCTTGCCCGTCACCTTGTTGGATGCACGTACGCTTGGAGAATATGTTCCGCAGGCGCACAGCGATCCAAATTGTGACCGTGTTACCTGAGTAACAATGTATTTTTAATAATTAAATTAGTTCAAAGATTGGTCACCCGACCGGATTCGAACCGGGCCTGCTGATTTACGCCCAACTGCTCTAACCTAAGCTCCCAGAGCTGCCGGTCGGGGTGACCAAATTTTTTGAACTAATTTAATTATTAAAATGCATTTGTCTCAATTAACACGGCTGTGCGCCTGAAAATTTTCCGAGCTACTGCATCCAACAGGTGACGGCAGGTGCCATTATACATAGAATGAGCGGTAATCGCGCTCCAGAAAACTGTTCAAAGGGTTGGTTGTCTCGGTAGCTTAGGGGTTAGAGCAGCTGGGCGTAAACCAGAAGGCCCGGGTTCGAATCCTGGTTGGGGTGACCAATTCTTTGAACTAATTTAATTATTAAGATACAAATTCAGTTTTTTGACATTTCTCACGTCGTTAATACCAACACTAGAGGCAATTTCTTCACATTATTGCATCAATGAGAACATGTGCTTTGAATGATGTCGGAAAAAGTTTTGTCGAAAATTCTAAAGTTTTCTGAGAAAATTAACTCGAAATTCCACATTTTCAGAAACGCTCAAACGACATTTCCCCCAAAACAGCATTTCCCGATAACAATTTTTTCCTCTAAACTTTTCATACGGATAGAGCTAATTGAAATATTTAAGCCGACAAAATTAATTTTGCTTATTGTTTTGTTTTTTTGAAGAATGCACAAATGTAATTTTTTTAAATGACTCCCAATTAATCGGCACAATTTAAGCAATTTGTAATCATTTTGGCATTTATGAGTAGAAGTGCTCGAAATTATTTCCAACAAAGTTTTTCGAAAACTGAAAAGTTTTCTGTGAAAGAGAATTTCAAATTCCGCATTTGCGTAAAGTTTAAACGCCATTTTCTTCAAAACGATTCCAACAAAAATTTTCTTTATAGGACGACGTTTTACCCTTCTTTAAAGGAAGGTTTCCTTTAAAAGGAATATTTCTGTTCTACCATTAGGAAATCGAACAATTTAGAAAATGTCAAAAAAATGTGTTACACATTACAATGTAAGGTTATTTATGTTGGGATATATATCAGCTGTCATGAGTGTGTGCTGAGCTGGAAAGAGCGAAAAATAGCCCAAACCAAAGAAAAAGAAAAGTAACTGGAAGGAGAAAGTCTGTGCTATTCTGTAGCACTACTAGTTTATGGTTTATGGAAATCTATCTCCGAAAAATCTTTTTTGGCTTCATGCACTTGAGCGATAAAGAATAGTATGCAAAAAGCTTGAAGTTTCTGTATTGTTTTGGTTTCATAAACTATACGAAACAATCCTGAGGACGCAAGAAATGTTTATAGATGTTTGCTTGCCGAAATACCATCAACCTTTTGAAGACTAGAAATTCACATTTCTAATCTGTTCTTAGCCTACAAAATCCCAACATAATTTTTAGTGCATAGCGCTCGCCCTTTATCGTTGCGTTCGTGCACGCATATTATTGGGGTTGTCTGGCAGCATGTTTTTGCTACTACTAGACGTCGATTTAGCCGAGATCTCTAAAGAATTGTACAGTCCTCATCAGGATATATCATTTAGCGAGATAACAATGGGTTAGGGCTATAAGTTGCAATAACATTTTTTTAAATATTCTATTCTTAAAATACTTCCAACTGGTTTTTTACTGTGCCATGAAGGTTGTGTAACTCAAGTGGTTGATTTTTGTATATATATCCACCCATCCCTAGTATTTTTTTTAATTCGATAGCCTTCGGGGTTGAAAATAATTAACAAGAATCAGTCGTCGACTAACAAAAACACTATTCCTTGTTTTTCTATCATCAATGAAAGGGAATGCTGGAGCTGTAATTAAATACAAATTGTGGATCACATTCTCCGAGAAACTGAAACTAGGTTTATATAAATACTGAAATACTAATATATTTTCAAAATGTCATGAACAAAATATGCATGTTGCAACTCGTTAGTTATGTATTTTTTCTATTTCAAGCTGTATATAAAATATATATTGAAAATAGGAAGGGAATTTTCTATTACATCCACACATGACATCGCAGGAACAGTAAGATTGTATAGTCCAAAACATATATAGATGTCAAATATATTCCATATTCGAAACCATTTCAGTCAAAAATAACATTTGGGAAGACGATTGAATTAACAAGACTTTTAAGCAATGTGTAACTTCGTAACATTCAACCTTCCACAGAATAAAAAGGAAAGAGAGAATACTCTGTTTACTCAACGAAGTCTGAAAAGTTGCTGTGCCATTACGAATAAAGTAATGCAAACAAAGCCACAATAAACAATTTAAATAACAACACGAACGAAATTAGAGGAGCAGATGAGGACAACACAGACCGCGGAACCGCAGTAAGATGTTTTATAAATACCGCCGGCAGCCGCGACGCACAACTTTTGGGGTGGCAGTTCAATTCCAGGCCGGCTGGGATTAAATTTCCCCGCCCCGCCTTGTCTCGCGCCCCTTCCGCCTCTGCCGGCCCCGGGGGCAGGCGAGCGACAATTTTCTTTCCACCCGCGGCGACTTTAAAATGGGACCAAGTTCATGCGAAGTTACGTCAAATAAATATCCCGCGTTGTCGAGGTTTTGTAAAGAATCAAAGTAAACCAGTGGAGCGGGCGGAGTGAAGTTTCCTTTCCCAGGCCTTGCTCTTTCTTTCGCGACCCCCTCAACCCTCCTCGACCCCTCATGCCGCCACCGGAGGCAGAGTTGGTGAAAGACGGCGTTCTGGCCGCTAGCGCTGGGGCGAAGAATACAGCACCGCTGCGTCGAGCCGCCTGGCGTCTGGAGTGAAAATTCACTGCATGCGAAGGCAACCAGCGACAGACTTAATGCATTCACTGTCTCCCCAGCCCCGCGTGTGAGCACGTGCGAATGCGTTGTCGAAAGTGAAAAATGGTGGTGAAAGTAATGCAGGTGTTACTAGATTATAGGAATGCAATTACGTCACGAGCTCGTTTCTTTCTAGGTCGAACTTAAGTCACTCTCTGGAGGAGAACTATAGTGGTTGCTCTAATCGGTAGTTTTCCGTGATATCTCTGATTAACACAAGACCAATGCCAGAGCGGCAACCTATCAAACGGGTCACTGGCCACCCGCAATCTTTCCTTTCTCTTCCTTGCCCAATGCTCACACCTATTTACACCTCACAAAACGGGAGACCAGTAAGGAATTAGAAAGTGACTCGACTGGGACGGTGACTCTCTGATAGGAGATGCTTGTTTGGGGAAAACAGCTAGCCGATGTATAGGTCGGCGATGGATCTGGTCGGTGCCGTGGAAGATCACCGACACTTCCCGCGATAAAAAACGTGCACTTCATTTACAGAACTAATTACCTGAGCAGTTGACACGCCTGGAATCGCTAATCAATGAATCTTATGTTTCAACATTTGTTGCGACTATTGCCGACAATACATGGTTTGTGTACTTCACTTCTAGGCTTGGTAACTTTAATTCAGCATACAACTTTTCTCGGGCAGGTAACCATACGCAGGTTTATTTCAACCGATATTTTTTGTGTGTCTTATTTGTGAGAGTGTATACTAATAGAAATGTGTATTACGTAGGTGAAATTATATGCAAAGTTTACGTACTACAGAATGATAAATGTAGGTCTATTCAAAAGCATGTCAATAAATCGTCAAATTGTGTAGGAATCAACATCTAATGTTACATTACATCGTGTCAGGAGTTAGTAGCATCACGTACGACGTCTGATACAGTCTGCCTCACAATTACACACATAAAATCATATACGAAAAAATAGTGACGACACTCTAGTTTTGGAGAGATTTCCATTAGATTTTAACGAGCAGAATTCCCATCGAGAGGTTAGCTGTGGAATCGATTACTTAATCATCCCACAGACACTACAATAATACTATCGCCACTATTTCAACTACCCGAAACACAATTCATATAATAATGAGATAAAAAATAATACGCTGTACAGACAGAAAGTGAGGGAGAAGAATAAGAAACATCTGGCAAGCGTTTTTAATAATAATATAGTATTTCTATTTTATCTCTTGTATTTTACAAAAAAACAATGTTATCTCATTATCTCGTAAAATACAAGAGATAAAATAGAAATGAATACATGAAAGTATGAATATATAAATAATAATGATAAATTTTTACTCTATCAGGATCAACGCAAAAAGACGAATACAATATTTCTATCAAATTAATAATTTATATATATAAATATATATATATATATATATATATTTAAACAAACTGTCTGATTTAATTTTTAAATTTAATATTTCCTCTGCCCTTCTAATACTAATTCAACGTAACCCGTTCCAAATTTATAAAAGAATATGGGCGCCAGGAAAAGATTACGTTAATTCAATTATTAAAATTACTCTTCAACTGCTATTTTCATTAAATTAATATCCGGCTAAGTGGGTCGATGGGTCTTATAAGAAATAATTGCTATTGTCTACGAATAGCCGATGATTCGATCTACCATCTGTACAGAGTGGCCGAGGAATCTGAAAAGCAAATATACATTTCTAGCTACTCATTTGCTGGAATTGGCTAAATGAAAATCATCTTTTCTATTCACAGAAACTTGTAAGTTTATTCAATGTTCCTTGTTAACAATACGAAACTTTTGGTCATGACCAGTCTCAAACCTTATATTGCAGTACCGTCTTCGCATGCTCTTGACGATGTCGCCGCGTAGAACCATTTTCAATCTTCCCCGGTGTCGATGGCTCCAGGTCCAAATACCATCTTCTTTTCTTCCGTTCTGGCACAAGTGTACTCAAGTCACTGATCCTCACCGCCTCATAAATTGATAAGACTTAATTAATTTTCCTTTTAAAAGTTCCCAGTTCTTTCTATTCGTATACTTAAAATATTAAAATTCAGCAAACTATATCTACATCAAATACTCTCAGTCCTGTTGCCGACAAATTCACCTGAGTTCACAATTCTAGCTGCTGCACTCGAAATATTTCCAAGTTCCAATTTCCGCACCTTCCATCAATATTCTAAGTCCGACAATCATACGCTCCAAAGTAAATGTTCACAATTCCAAACTCCAACATCAATTGTCTACACACGATCCGCACAGCACTACGGCATAAGTCGGAATGCCTCCATATTCCACTCTTTCAGCCCTTCAAAACTCGGTCCGTCTTTCCACTTTTAAAAATTCCATGCCTAGCCAATCCCTCAATTACTTACAAATTCAACTAGCCACGCCCCAGACTGTCATTGCTTTCTCGGCCAATCCCCAAACAGTTTACTTTCTCAACTAGCCGCGCACCGTGGTTCAAAGCAATGAAGTTTGTTGACCTTGACGACAACTCGTCTAACGTTGCTATGCCGCCATATTTGTATATGTCTATTCTTACCCCTTAAAATAAATGTCACTCAATACAACGTCCACATATTGGTATGTCAATATATATACATATATATATATATATATATAATGTAATAATTACATAATTGTATATACAGATCAGCGTTGATAGTCACCTAGTCGAATAAATGCAAATCAAGAGGATGTAGCATTAAAAGAATTTACGCTCAGCCTGCCACACAGTTGGGAACTAGAATTTGTATTGAGAACGAAACTTTGTGCGAACTATTCACCGAGTGGCTATGTAAACGTTCTTCAGCAGCGTTGTTCAGTCCCAAATGTTCGCTAAAGGACCCCTGCTGCTTCGCGTGTGAGGAGTTCGGTGCGTGTGTGAAGAGGGAGGGTGGGGGAAGTGAGTTCGTGACCAGTGGGCGTTCGTGAGTCGGGAGGGCGGCGGTCCATCTTGCGCCGCGTGTTGCCGGGCAGTTGGCCACCCTGGCGGGCTCTCAGGCTCTTCCCGCGCCCGCACTCGATCCGCCCTCGAACTGCTTCCGCTCATTTGTTTTTCGCGCGGAAGGGAGCAGCGCCCAAAAGACACGAGAGTGCGTCGTGTTCCACTCCACTCTCGCCTTGCAGGGATTGGCTCGCCAGGTAATTTGATGAATGAATGAGATTACTCTTACTTGAGGGAATAGAGGTATGATAAAACAAGAAAGAAATGAGCTGTTAAATATGTAAACTAGTACCACATGATTAATTTTGGATATACTGATTTGCTGTCGAGACTTTCGGAGAAAAACAATTCACTTGAGAAGTGGCTTCAAAAGTTTCTACGAACGAATGTAACAATGAGTCCTTCATAACCAAAATCCGCCTTTTTTTCGCGCAGTATTACATAACTATCTCTATACTACTATATTACTCCGTATATACGTACGTATACGAAAAAGTAAAAAAGCATTAACAAAATTAAAGTGGCTGCATTACAACAGACGTCCAGACGTCTTCTTGCATGTGTTCGCCAGCCGCTAATTACATCAGCATTTGGAAATGGAAACTCGTCCTTGACCTAGCTGCAGGAAGTAGTTCCAGTTTGCTACGGAGGGCGCGCAGTTTGTGTCTTCAGCACGACAGGTGAGGAGGCCTCACCACGTCGCGCTACCCTTCTCACGCTCCGAAGCCCTTTGTAGATACCTCGTACCTAGTGCGCTCCATCAGCGCTCCCCGACTCTTCACCCTGCCCCGCAAGCGCTTATTCTCCACCTTTTTCTCAGCCGCGGCCCACACACAACACGTCCTGTGTCCTCCGCGATCTACATGCGACGTTTCGGGGCTACCTAGAAATTGTCCCATTGGGCTGAAATCTCGCAAAGATCATTTTTACTTTCTCGTATACATACGTATATACGGAGTAATATACGTAGTATAGAGAAATTATGTATTGCTGTGGAAAGTATCATAATTCATAAACATATTGGTAATGAGTGGGAAAGTCTATTTAAAATGTAACATACTTCAAATAAATTTAAGACAACTGTTAGGCAATGATTTGATATTGTTTAAACGTTCTCTTTTTAGGTTATTCTTTTGAATTTGTTTCCTGCATGTTTTATGTCTGCATTTTTACCTTCTCGTATACATACAAATCGTACGTACATTCATTCGTACGTATATACAGAGTATAGAGAAAGTTATGTAATGCTGCGGAAAATCGATTTCGAGATTTCGACTGAAATACACGTTTTAGGGCACCCTGATACCGAAAACGTCCGTCCATCCATCTGTCTGTCCGTCTCTATCCATCCGTCTGTGAACACTACTAGCACCTAAACTGTGCGTAGGACAGTACATTAGTGGCGATTTCTTCACGCTATTATATTTATGAGTACATGTGCTCTAAATAATGGCAAACAAAGTTTCTCGAACACTCAACGGTTTTCTGTAAAAATTAGCTCAAAATTCCGCATTTTCAGAAAGGCTCAAACAGTACTTTCTAAAAAATGACTCCCAATTTTTTCTTCAAATTTTTCCAATATAGAGTGCTCATTTCGCCGTTTAATATGACGTAAGATTGATTTTGGTGTATTCATTTTTTTTTCAAACTTTCACAAATGTAACTTTTTGGAAATAGTTCTCACGCCGTTCGTATGAACATTTCCATCGATTTGTATGCATTATTACATTTGTGAGTGAATGTGCTTTAAATGATTTCAAATGAATGTTTTCGAAAACTCAATAGGGTACTGTGCAAAAGAGTTTCAATTTTCGCATTTACAGTAATGTTTAATCGCCATTTTCTTAAAAACAGCTTCAAATTTTTCAATGGAAATTTTTATTTAGGACGAGTTTTTACTCTTCTTTAATATTCTTGAAGTAATATTTCGCTTGTACTACTAGGAAAGCAAAACGTTGAGAAAATGTCAAAAGAATGTACTTTTGTCGACGATAGAGTGCAGCTGGACTAATGTAGCAAAATCGTAAAGCCAGACAGCAAGACAGCACGAAGGAAATTAGAAAACTATGATACGAGAAAGTGTGTGCCATTCTGTAGTTCCTCTAGGTTTGCAAATGAAGCCGGAGTAAGTGGTGGGTGAAGAAAACATTTAACGTTCGAAAAATGATATTTTTTTACAATTTTATACTGTCTTCTTATGGTAGTATTTTTCTGACCTCTTATAGTCATAGTTCTTTGTCCTGTTTTTAAGAGATATATTTAGAAAACGTACCCTAAATATAAGTGCCACTCTACTGGTCATGAAACTTTTTGCTGTTCTGACATTTTCTTGTCAGCAACCTCAATCACATAGATGAGAACTCTGCTGTCAAAGAGCCATGCGTTAGCCAGGAAATGCAGGCGGATTAAAAGAGTGAGAGTGAGAGGGAGAGGGGAGAGAGAGCAATGGCCAAGAGCGGATATAAGGGGGAGGTCACGGAAGCCATAACTCACCCCAAAGCCAACTATTTCGCAGGTTTATTCAATTTGTTCAAAACAAGGAAATTTGTATCATACACAAATTCCCATTAGAAAAATATTTTTCACCAAATAATTAATATTTACAATTTAAAAAATATTTACGGGAGTTCCGCATTGAAGTTGCCCTGCTCTCTGAACTATTGGCTTGGTGGTTGCGACGCAGTGGACGGCGTGGGCGGGGGGCAGGGCTCTGCCAATCGAGGCATCGACCCGCGACGGACACCGCCGGAAGTTCTCCTGCGCCTTCCGCCGCCGAGAAAGTGATTATCGGCTTCCGATACAGCTGCGGACGCGTCACGTGCGCGTCCAACTCCCCCTCCCCCCTCCTGCCCCCCTCACCACCTCCCGTTCTGCACTGCGCTCTGCTTCTGCTTCACCGACTGAAGGGGCTCACGGCATCACCTGCAGTGCCTCTGACTCAGAGGTACCAGATTCTAGTCCCGACGGCGCGGTGGCAGGATTTTCGACACGAGCTACATACCTACGTGGAATTTAGACCGCTGTGATTTCTCCGATCAACACCAGGAGAATGCCGGAGCAGTACTCTGATAAACGGGCAACGAACCGCGCACGTATTTCCTTCCTTCCTTACACTAACACTTACCAATCCTCATTTCCTTACTTACACTAACACTTTACACTGTCAGACATGACGGGAGCATAGAACTCCCCCGGTTGGAGCAGTACCTGCTGGGAGACATCTGATTAGCGTAAGCCCCGCAAGTCGATGTATAGGCCGGAGCCGGATCTCACCATCCAGGAACTGATAAGTTACCTGGTGACGAAGTCAGTAAAAGTCGGTCCCTAGCATCTAACTATACCACCTATTAACTCACACAATAGAATTGTGAGTCACTGTACAACAGTGGGTTACTCTCCAGTAGACTACCCACAATATCATCAAAGGAAATTTTAAATTGGGAAGATTTCGAACAACATTTGATAAAAATGATTATCAATACGAGTTACATGCATTTCCAATAAGTGCTTCTAAAACTATTGTAAATCGTCGATTTAACGATTAAAAGCAATTACTCTGTGGGTATCCACTATCTCAAGCTCACATTGAGTTCAACTTCGAGTTTTTCTTCTCAAACAATGCATTAACCTAATTAAGTATTGATGTTTGTTCATCTCCATTATCACTTCAATTTCTTGAAATATACAAAACATTCTCTAGGAACTCCGTACTCACATCTTCTAGTGGTGATATTATTTTTTTCCGTAATCCCTTTAAGCAAAATCTCAGTTGTTGTAACCCACATTGATGAAAACGTTTTCGTGCTCTTGATACACTGATATTCTACAGCATCTTTTTCAAGTTTCCTACATGTAACAGATTATCACTGATACTTATCGTCCTATCTTACTTCTTGTTATTTACTTGCTCTCGTCTTCTTGCTACGTTGTGATTGTCATTTACATATTTGAATATATAATATTTATTCCGTATTATTAAGATAATCAAGAATGTCTATTAGTTATTTTAAAATTAAAATAGATGGATTTCCATACATTCGGTCATCGCTTCAACTCATCGTTTCGTTTTTTCTCTTTCCACCAGCGACGTATTTTACAATTCTGTGTACAGTAGTAAAACATTATTGTAATAAAAGGGACAAAATATTACATTCGCCTTCTAATCAATCTTACGGCTTTCAGTCTTCTATGAAGCAGTGGCGGATCCAGGAAGGGAGGCATGGGAGCCATGGTCCTCACCCCAAAAAGGTTTCGCTTGTTAGCTCCCTTTATTTGGTAAAATAGATTTAAATATTTATGTTCGAATTGTGTACTTATTTAAAAAAATAATATTGTATAGTGTCATCGACACACAATATAATTACAATACAAATATAAAATATACAATATGATTACAAAATTGTTTATTATTTAACAAACTTGTATTATGCCCCCCCCCAAAAAAAAAATTATCGGCTGGATCTCCCACTGTTCCGAAGCATTTCGGTAAAAATTAGACACTGATTGGCGAGCACTTAACAGTCCTTGTCCTCATCCCGTAGGTCTCCTCAGCATTTAAAGGCGGTTAGGCGCGGTCATGAGTCGCGATGGCGCCGCAAGATGCTCTGTCGTCGACCCTCTCTCACTCATCCCTCCTTCTTGGCCCCGCCCCGCTCCGTCCACCCCATCGCTCGTCGAGGCTAAAGTGTAAACTCTAAGAGTCGGGAAATCCCGGGCGCTGCGCGTTAGGGAGCTTTTGCGAGACAAACAAGACTCTGCGTCCCTCGCGTTTCCACGCCCCACATCACGTGCCTCTCGTTACGTCCACTTCGCTTCTCGCCGTGTTCCTCCTACCGTTGCTCTGCTACAGAGATCATACTCGCCATTATCAGCGGTGACTTATCTCCGTCATCCACATTCCCACCATCTCCACTACTTCCATCCCAACAGTACATCCCCTTCTCCCAGCCATCTCCGCTCCCATCCATTTTCCGCTTCCCCATCCTATCACCATCTATCATCGCCCCCACCATCCAGCCTTACTCCACTATTCACCCCATCTCCAACATTCTTTCCTCCATTATTATAGAAAGACGACTATAAGAAGGGACCGCACTGATAGCGGTTGCTTGGTCACTGCTGGTAATATAACTGCAAGTTACGCTCATGAACTCATTTTGTCAGTACGTTCATTCACAGTTAACTCATTTGCAAACGGCTTCATCACTATCTCTTGCAATGCCCTGCGTGACGTTCATTAGTTTCCCGACCTGTCAAAGTGATCCCTTCTTAGAGTAACTCCTCTATACCTCTGCCATCCACGCCTCGCCCCTTCAGCCACACTTTTTCAGAAGATTCCTCCACACAATCTCCTCCCCAGGATGTCTCGCTGACCTTCATGCCAGCCCACTTCCTGCAACTTTGTTCATCCTACGCGGTCATCCCTGCCATCAAAGTATTTCCAATCATCTTACTTAATTCACCATTTATTGGATCATCTCCACCACATCACCTCTCGTTTCAACGCAATCCTTTGCACGAGATACGCTGCTACACTCACAATCTCCTCCTCTGTGCCTCCCATACCTCTTGCCTGCACTCACATACATTACACTAACGCACATATCAGATTGATTCATTAATGATTCTGGACACGTCAATTGCTAAGGTCATTTGTCCCGTAAGTGTAGAGTATCGCGGGAGGTGGCGATGATCTTCCTCCGCTGGCTGGCGAGATTCGTCGCCGACCTACGGACGTCGGCTTCCCAGGATTCTCTGAACCTGGTATCTCCGCCCCAGCCAGAACAAGGTGTTAGCTCCCGACAGGTGTGGTAGCAGAGTGCATGTAAGTATAAGCCAGACGTGTCGGGAGCATAGTGCTTATATGGATCCTGAGGCGGTGCCCCACTGGTGAGAGGTGCATTTTTGAATACTGCAAGCCGACGTGAAGGATGGATGCCGACTCCCACCATCCAGTGTAGGAAGAACACTTCCACCTTCCGGGATAAAACATTCACTTTGCTAACAGTATTAATGACCATAGCAGTTGAAGAGCCCAGAAACATCAACCAATCAATCCACTATTCCGTGTAGCCCCTTGCGTCCGTCATTCCTCTACGAAGGAACTGCTCCCACTCCAGCTGATCCGAAGCAGTTCCATCTTGACCCCTCCACCTTGCCCTCCCACCCCGCCCCGCCTGCCGCTGCTCAAATCCCTGCCTCTCCCTAACACTGGCCAGAGACGCGGTGTCGCCGTCGCTCGCGTCCCATCTCCGGGGGACTTGGCTGGTTCTTGTGAAACTTTAAGCGTCTCAAGTAGCGATGTAACGGTAAGTTGTCTGCAACTCGAGCCTTCACGCTGAAAACTTCCGCGCCTCGACTTCACCATGCTCCCTCATTAGGTCAAGGTTGCGTTAACATTGTTCAGCCCGGCGTCAGCAACGATCCATCTTGCTTACCTTGCGATCAAATACCGTAATGCAACATTTTCAGCAAGCACATATCAAATTCCGGTGTACTACATTTCACGCGAAATATCTGAGCACTCGATGACCGTTAATGAGAGAGCGAGACATGCGAGAAATGAGATAATGCGTAAGAATACTAAACATATCTAGTCATACTAATCCTGCCCTGGCGATGCTTCGGGGTAGCCTGGCCTCCACGCTCCTCCGCCTCTCCTTCCGCTGCGTTCCCGTACCAATCTCCTCGGCCTTGCCTCTGTGCCCTTCTTCCTTCCCCAATACAAATGCTTCTCTGGCGGTGTTTCTGGGAGTGGTTATCGCCTTGGCTTCTCGCTTCTGTGATGTGACGTAGCGGCGATGCAGAAAATTGTTCGGTGTACGCCGGAAAAGAGTCCGATTCAGCCCTCGCGGAATTCATATAATTCGCTCCCACTAATACATGTTTCTTCTCCGTCGTTATTCATCAACAAAACGAGTACAATGATCGTTCTATTCACGTATTCGGATGAAATTATCTCGTTTGAAGCGCGCTGCTAGAGACTCGCGATCGGTTTCTCTTCCCTAACCGTTACTTATACCGGTTTTTACACGATTTGTGAGGCGCGTTCGGCAGCGATCCGTCATCCTCCGAGACTTTTCTGATACTCTTCGAACTTTCAAAAATTTCAAAAAATTTCTTTCCGCTAGCTTCCCTCGTTTTTCGAATACCGGCCAATCACAAGACCTCGTTCCCCAGTTTATCTTTCTAATTTCCTATTCGTGGTCATGCGGAACTGCTTGGCGTGGCCGCGGCCGACGTCAGAGAGTGACGTGGTTGTCGCGCCGCGTCCAAATTAGCGGACCGCGAAGATGGCATTTTGGGAATTCTTGCATATGGCCCGGTCCATTATCAGGGCGTATATTCGAGCTCGTCTCAACCCTTCTATATACCCGTCTTGCTGCCCTCAAATTCCTGTAACCTGTTTCGGAATTTCTAATAAATATATGGGCGCCAGGAAATGGTTACGAGAGTGAGCTCTCAAATTATATTTAATTAGAACGCCGTTGCTGATTCAGTCGGTGGGTTCTTTACCGAAATAATCGTCAATACTTACGATTCCTTAATTCTCCCCCCATACGGAGAAGCGTGCAATCTGAAATGCAAAATAGAAATATCCTACTGGATTGCACGTGACTGCAAATGATACTCAGCTTTCATCAATAGAAAATAAATTTATTTATTAATTTTAGTAACTTCTTTTAAAAGAAATAAGATATAACATCTTTTTTGGTCATGACCTTTACCAGAGCGCTATAGAACCTGTTATCCATGAGAATCTTGGGAGTTGTCCTGGTAAAGAATGTCTCCCCATAGACTTCAGCAATGGGTCTCCTCCAATCTTCTTTCTTGCTACCGACCAAATCCGTATCTTGTCGTTTCTTCTCATAAATCACTATGTACACTGTTCATCTGTTGGTTTTCCATCCCCATTCACCTGCTTGAATTGCTACAAGTTCTAATATTCCTTATTGTTTATTACCTAAGCAAAATCTTAAGTGCTGTTGAAATATTAGCATATAAGTTCACCAACTTATCATCGGAGACTAAGTTCGATTATCATTATCCGCTTAATAAAAGTCCCACTTGTGGCTTTCACTGTTCACTTCGTATAAAACAATTTCTGAGTTCTATCTTTTGAATACTAACAACGACAAATCACTACGTCCGATCTTGCGTAAATTTTCTATGTTTAAATAAACTGCTATGTATCTAAGCACCCTGATCCGAGCGCTATCGTGTCGAAAGCTCGAATGAATATTTTTGTATCCTTCTTCAACATGACAACTTTCTTCATCTTTTACTCTCTTGTTTAAAACAAAATTATGCGATCTACCATCTACGCGGCGTCATCTGCGTAATTATTTTTTACCAATACCTCACTTTTTCACATTCCCATAACACTTCCGGTATATTAGAATGGAATTTTCTCATTCGTGTAACTAAGCATATCTTAAGTTTGTTTATCTTTCTTCGTAGGCGAAACCACGGATGCTACTTATCGTCCGCTTTTGAACTAATGGGCATTGTTTATATGTGGCATTCCGGTACCATGGCAACCAGCGTCATTTTGCTAATAAAGTGTTATTTTTAATTAGATTCGCTGAATTTCATAATAGTGACAATCTGGTATGTCATAATATTACTGTTATTATTATTTTGTTATTATTATTACTGTTATTATATTTATTATTACTACTATTATTATATTTATTATTAATACTAGCGGAACTCGGCAGTGTTATGCCCTTCATCTCCCTCTTTGTCCTTCCCTCTTCCTTTCTCTCTCCCTCTCCCTGCCTCTCTCCCTCCCTCTCTTTCCCGTCCTCCTTTCACTTTCACTCACCCTTTCTCTCTTCCCCTCTCGTTCTCTCACCGTCTCTCTGTCCTTCTCTGAATTTGACTGACTCTGTCTCTGTGTGTGGTTTTTCTCTGACCCTCTCATTGACATTAAGTTGTAGATTCCGCAAGTACTGCTCGATATTACCCCGTCTCGGAAGAGGTGGTGTAATACCGAGAAGCGCCGGATAGGTCCGATTTTCACGGTTAACTCTGAATTTTCGAAAACTGGCAAAGTTTGAATTTTTTCGGCGTCTTCCTACAACTACAAAATTGAAAGCAGAGCTTTTCCTTGAAATGAAATGTGTTGTTCATAAATAGTTCTTTCAATAAGGTCGCGTAGATGTTTTTGGAAATTTTAGTAGTTTTTGTGCATTAGTTCAAACAATATTTGCAATTTTAAAAAATTACAAAAACAAAATTTTCTCAAAAAAGGCTCCAAATTTCCTCTTTCAATTTTTGGCAGGGTCAGTGCAAAACGAACCCTATATCATGACATCAATGCCATACGGTTCTATTCTTTTGTTTCTTCAAAAAATACGAAAATGTAATTTTTTTGTCATGTCCCTCATGCCGGTAATATTTACATTAGTGGCATCTTCGTCACATTATTACATTCATGAGTTCATGGTCTTTTAGTAATGTTAAATAAAGTTTCTCAAAAACTCAACGGTTTTCTGTAAAAAGTAGCTCAACATTCCCATTCTTCAGAAAGGCTCAAACGACATTTTCTCAAAAATGGCAAAAAGTTTTTTTTTCAAATTGTTCTAATGGATAGTGCTAAATACACTGCTTATTATGACGTATTTTGGTGTATTTTTTTCCAAACTTCCACTAATGAATTTTTTTAACTATTTCTCACGCCGTTCATATGGACATTTCCATCGATTTGTATGCATTATTACGTTTGTGAGTAGAAGTTCTTAAATGACTTCAAATGAACCTTTTCGAAAACTCAATAGACTCAGGCGAAAAAAGCTTCAAATTTCGTATTTGCAGTAACGCTTAATCGCCATTTTCTTAATTACCACTTCAAATTTTTCAATGACAATTTCTATTTAGGGCGAGTTTTTACTCTTCTTTAATATTCTTGAAGTAATAATTAGGTTGTACTGCTTGGAAAGCAACGATTTGTGAAAATGTCAAAAAGAATGTACTTTGGGCGACAATAGATGGTAGCTGGCCTGAAAATCAAGCAAGAATGCAAAGCCAGACCACAAGGAAATTAGAAAACATTACTACGAGAAAGTCTGTGCCATTCTGTTGCACCTCTAGTTACTTTCTCTTATACATACGGGAGTAATATACGTAGTATAGAGAAAGTTATATAATGCTGTGGAAAAGCACTTAATATGCTTCTGAGAAAAGGAGCTTGAAACTTGCAATTTATAGTAAGGCTTAATCGCCATTTTCTTAAAAACGGCTTCGTCATTTTCAATGAAAACTTTTTTTAGGACAAGTTTTTACTCTTCTTTATATTGTTGAAGTAATAATTCGCTTGTACTATTAAGAAAGCAAAACGCTGAGAAATCGTAAAAAAAAGGTAGTTTGAGCGACGATAGATAGCAGCTGTCCAGAATGGAGCAAGACCTTAAACCCAGATCACATTAAGAAAGTTAGAAAAATCTGGTACGAGAAAGTCAGTAGCATCTGTATTTCCTCTATAATTCTATGAGCTTGACGTAGACACGAAATGTTAGATATTGTATATGCTTAATTATTGTACTGTTACCTATAAATTTTCCCACTCATTACAAGTAAATTTATGTATTATAATTCTTTAGTAAATGATGGTACAAATCATTACATCGGGGGTCTTCAGCCTTTTACACCTCTGGGAACCCTTGGAGCTCGTTGTTTTTTCGAACGAACCTCGTGTTTAAGTAGCAGATTCTTTTTCTATCCAAATTTGCAAACTTATTTAAGCAGTCAAAAATATATAATATACTGATTGTCCCAAATATTAATAATTTAACACTCACGTATCCTTTTTTTCTTTTTGAGCACTCAAATTAATTTTTAATGCTTTATTTTTCACATATTCTGAATCACAAAGTTTTCTCTAATGTAGTTTTACGCATTATTGAGTGTTAAGTAAATTCATTTATGTCTGGAAACGAAAACAAAATCTGAAAATGAAAATAAGTTTAATTTTTAGGTTTTTGGGTTTTTAATCTTTATAGTTTTTAATTTGTTCGATTAATACTTCATTTGAGTACAATCAACTGATTTTTCTACCCCATTTATACTAATATTGTAATTTTTACAAAAATATTACGTTAATCTAATATTCAATAAGACAGATTCTTGATGAAAAATTCCTTGTTTAGATAATTTATATTTTACGTGTGTTTTGACTGAGTAAATAGTAATCACTTACGGGACCCTTTTCATCGTTTCAGGGAACCCTAGGGTTCCGCGGAAGTCAAGGCAGAGACCCCTACCTTACGTGTTCTCAAACGCGCGTTTAAGTTAGTCTGCGTTGAATCTATTTTGTCTTTTTGTCTGTGTATTATGCCAGATTACAATTAGTGTGACAATACATATCGTTCAGTTCCGTCCGTCGAAACAAATCACAACCCCAGGCAATCTTAAACATCTCGAGCATTCGGGCGATGGAGCCGTCAAACAGAATTATATCAGCGCACCCACGAGAAGAGTCTACCACGAGGAGAGTAAGAGGCAGTGTGAGGGAGAGAGAGGGAAAGGATGAGAGAGGAGGGAACATCCGGGGCTCGACCCACGCCCGCCCGCGGGAACAATCGACGCGCCCAAACAAATGCCGGCGGTAAATCCGCGCGGCGAGTGACGCGGGGGCGTGGAGCCGAATGTGTCTCAATATCGGGTGATTTACACCACCCGGAGGGACGCTGGCCCTCGCCCGCGATTCAGCCCCTCCCCACTCCCGCCCCCCCACTCCGTTCGCGCAAGCAACCCACCCTCCACTGACCGCCATAGTCACGTCCCAGCTCTGCAACAACCTCGCGTTCGAACCCTCCGTTACAGTAGGCGGCTCCACCATCACTATACCATCATCATACACATGTCCTAGCTGGCTGCTCTGATCGAAAGTTATCCGTGGTTTCTGCGATCAATACCACGCAAATACCGGAGCAGAACCCTTACAAAAGCGCGCGCGATCTTTCCTTCCTCGTCATTGAGCAACCTCATCGCTTACTTACAAATACTTACACTTACATGCACTACACTACCACTCTTGTCAGGAGACTACTCGAGACAGCTTGTCCCGGCTGGGGAGTGCCCCGGTTGTAGGAGACCCCTTGTGAAGATTCCCGTAAGCCGATGTAGGTCGGCGCCAGATGCCGCTATTCATCAGGGGAAATCCCCACAATATCCCGCGATAAAAACATGAACTATGCTTACGGGGGTAATGGTCTTAGCCGTTCACGCGCCCGTAATCACTAACCAATCAATCAATCTAGGACAGTACCTTCCCGGCTACGCTTTATGAGCACTACTGATTACTACACCACCGATTCCCCACCACCAGTCCGCCCGATACAGTTTCCTGCCTCCATCATCCCTGTCTTTAATCTCGCGCCTGCCCTTTCCCCACAGAACAACTCCCCTTGATCCAGTCTTTAGCAACCATCGTCCTTATCACTACCCTCCTGGTTAGACTTGCCCCTAGCCACAGCGCTCCTTACCTCATTCGTCGAAATGAAGAAGAATCATCAGCGAGAAAGCAAAGGACGCACTGCTGAGGTGACACAAAGGAAATGTATACGCAAGGACTATTGTGTTGGTTGAGTGAGTTGAGTTGCAGCGAGTGAGTTGCAGGAAGGTTCAAATTAATTAAAGGCGGGAGTAGTGGGAAAGTGGCAGGGGTAGAAATGTACTGAAAGACAATTCGTGTAAGTTTTATGTCGCGAGGATAGGATGAGGAACAGGAACGAAAGATCGCTGTCGATCCCGTTTGTTATGACCGCTCTGGCATTTACCTCGTACTGATAGGGGAAAAAATCAATCAATAAGAGGGCCGGCCGCTTAAATTATCCTCCAGGCAGAGGCTAAATTCGTAGGAGCTTCCGTTCAAAGTGGCTGCAGAGACAGCAGCAATGCTGTTTATGAGCTAATCTTAGCAAGTAATGAGATCGAAGAGCAATCGCAAAGTAATGATGTGGACGGAAGCAGACGTGGCGCAATTGTCCAGATGGAAGAACAAAGTAGATGGCGACTTGGGATTCGAGGCGGGAGACTCATACGAACCTCGTGTGGGAGGAGGGGACGGCAGACGCAAGGTTGATCGAGAGTGTTGGACGGAGGCAGTCAAAGCCACGGAGAGCAGGCAAGCGTCAACGCGGATCTTTGTAGCTTCAAGGCAAAGTCGAGCGCAAGAGAGGTACAACCACCCGCACGGCAAACGAGCATGCGCTTTGGGTGCAACTCGCCCCGCGAACCGTCCCCCCCGCTTCCTCTCGTGCTCGCGTGCGCATCACTTCTCCTCCTCTGGGCCCCCGTCACGCGTCGCCACGCGCAGCGGCAATCGGTTCAGCCAACAGACTGGAGATTGCACCTCCATCGGACATATAGGCAAAAATGAACGCAATTCGATTCAAATTAAACTAAGTGAAATAAAAGTATATTGAAACATAATTTTTTGCGCTGGGTCCGCGTTAAGCATATACTACACCTCCCGCGCACGTGGTTCTGGCTTTGATTTAAGCTTGCTACTTAAATTCGACTCCAGTACATCGCAACAAGCACAATTGCTTCGACACCTTTTATACAAATAAAATTATATTATTTCGAAAACTTCGCTACTCTGATATATTTAGTAATAATGAAAGATCTTCGACACACATTCGTATTCACAAGAATGTTCGCGAACCGCGGCCAGCTCCAAGCACACTGGCTTCCGGGAGACACTTCTATCCTCAACGGCCACCTTTACACAAAGAACTTATTAAAAGTTCGTTTTGAACAACACCTCTAATATCAAATGAAAACAAATGCCCCAATTATCGCAAAACAATGCCCTGAATATCGCCAATAATTGACTGAACTTGGGTACTTTCAATAACAAGCGTAAATCATAAAACTACGTGGCAGTGAGTTAGACGAAGACAGAAAATAGGTAATCTCCTGAGATTCCCTCCGTTGACAGCGCCAGCTGTCTAGTTGTCCAACCAAAAGGCCGTATGTCCTCCGTGTTAAATCAAAGACCCAAAGAGTAAGCAGTAAATCCATTATTACAGCCAAGAGCCAAGAGCGTGGTGAAATTCCTGACAAGGCACCAGACACCGGAGAGAGCGCCAGTTGTCCGCTCTTTAGTTTCAAAATGATTTCATGTACATCATACATATTGCTGCAATATCTTGAATAATGAATGTTTTAAAAGGATAATGTTTATTCCTAAGATATTATGAGATCTTTTTCATTTTCTGGGGGTTGTGCAACCGTGCAACCTAAGCACGAGCGGCCTCTGAATGAGTTGCGTAAACTTCTTCAATTCGTTGATTATTGTTTCCCGACGCGTTGATTGCTTAGGTCAGTAGTCACGTCAGTGTAGTGCACGTTTTATGGAGAGGTGACGGTGATTTTTGCCCCCGGAAGATAGCGAGATCCGGCGCCGACACACACATCGGTTCGCGGTGTTTATACCAATCAGGTATCTCCCACCAACGAGGCACCGGAGTGCACCGCCACAACCGGGACCAGCTCCAAGCTTCTGTCCAGTCTCCCGACCTGTGTGGTAGTGTAGTGCACGGAAATGTGTGTGTAAGGGATAGGATAAGGAATCAAAGATCGCGAGAGGTCCGTGGCCCGTTTGTAGGGTACTGCTCCGGTTTTCACCTGGAGTGATCGGAGAAACCACGGAAAACTATCAGTCAGAGCAGCCGGTCGTTAGAATTCGATCTACGAATCAGACAGCGGTTGAATTCGATCTAACCATGTCGCTTGCGTTGAAAATCCTACCACCATCGGGACACGAACTCTAAGACCTCCTGGTCACGGGCTCTGCAGTGACATCAGCTGATGCCCCGAGCCATCTAACCGTGTTTAAACTACTTCAAATGAAAAAAAACATAAAATTAGTTTACATGCCTCGTCATGCAATAAGGGAAGAGAATAATATCTACCGGACCGGATTGACTGTTGACTCAGGTGTCCGACCACTCGTATTGGTAGATTGCATTACATCGCGCGCCCATTGTTCTGCCCACGCCTAGAAGCGCTCTGACTCTTGCCATTGCTGTGTGGCATCGCCCCCGTCCGGTGAGGCGTTGGTAGAGTCGACAGAGGTGCCTTTAGATAGCCGTACAAAAGAGAAACATATTCTCCCTTGAACTGCTTTGCTCCATGGATAAATGTTTCCTCTTCCGGCCGCAGATGCGCTGCAAGATGTCACTGATTGACACTCAACGGAAGAAAGTGTTAGTTCCTCCACAGATAAATTTAAGATCGGTTTTACGTCGATTAAAAGTGCGAGCTGACAGAAACACGAAGAAACTAAATATCCTATTAGCTTCCAGCTAAAATATTATACATTTTCCCTCACTCAGCCAAGCAAGTATTTTATGTGGAAATAACATTCAAAAGAAGAAAATATGAGGAGCTAACGTCGCTTCCGCTAAGAAAGTGCCGCAGGCATCCGCCCGGTGCCTCCCAGCGCCTTGCTCCTATGCCGCGCGCCCCGTCTGCGTTTTCTTCCGCGCCGCCGCACCCGCCACGCTGCATTTGGGGCAATCTCGATACGTACACGGTGCTGCAAGTCTCGCTGCGTCACGTTCGCTTCCCAGCACAGACACGTCAGGCCGCATCTTGTCTCTCGTCACGACACGTTCTTTGCCATGTCTGTGTTGCTGTCCCACTAGGTTCCGTTTTAACGATGTCACAGGTCTGTTCACGCTTTGATTCATAACGCACTCCGCTGTCACATTTTATTCAACAGTATTTGTGCAATGAAGTCGCACTTCTTTCAACATTTTATTTGCCTAGAAAGCAGCGAGCCCAGATGTCTGTTCTCTAGTGTAGTCCAGAGTGTTCTACAGCTTCGTACTTGCCTTCCCACGTGAAACGATTGGCTCCTCACCTTGCCGGCTCCTGACCTGCATTTCTGCACATCCACACTTTCAAGAAAATAGTCTTAAATCTCCATGTTTTTGAAGTTCAAACATATCAATATATTATTATTATTATTATTATCATCATCATCATCATCAATAGTTGAAACCCGTTCAAAGGGGATAACAGATTAAGATATGCAAAAAACGGCCTCCGGGGATAATCATTTTTTATGTTGAAAATCGTAATTAAAGTGTAACAAAAACAAGTTTTTCGCGGCATGTAAATCAATTTACCCAGAGTACTTCGTACAAATAAAAAACGTGTCTTATATAAGTTTTAATTTTTAACCACATTCCGCAGACGAATATTGACTTTATTTATACTTGCTACTTTCTCTAGATGAATAAGATGTTTCGAGAATTTTTTCAAGCGTTTGTGTCCAATTTTCATCCTAAAAATCAAAACAATATAAGGGGAAAATAGAAAAAAAAACTTTTTCCCTTCGTTTTTTAATAATATCTCATGTTCTGACGCAGATCAAACAGGGCTAAATACAAATAACACAGATAAAAAGGGCTAAATACAAATTGTGCCCCTTTAAATTCTCTTCAGTTTCCCAAAAATTTCAAACTTTTCTCTTATTATTTGCAGGCGACAACTCAATATAAATAAGACACTTATGTAAATATTTAGTATTTTGTTGCGTTTTGCTAAGACGTTTTGGTAAGGGGGCGGCTGTGTTTTGGCGGCAGGTCCGTCTCGACGTTCACCATTTACTTTTAACCGCGTTGGCGAGCTTGAGGCCTGGTTAGCCGATTCTCCTCTGTGTGGTATGGCTTGCTCGTATGTACTATACTTGTTCTTGCTTCAATATGCACGTGAATTTTGAAATAATCGTAGTGTTTGTTTTTCTTTTAATTGCTTTAAATCTGTCTTTCCTGGGTATTCGTGGTGCGCTCTATCGTGCATATGAGTATCCGTATCGGCACCTGCACATCCACAATCTGTCGGATGTTCGGGGCAGCACTAGACTGGATTACGATCACATATTTCCTAAACTATAAACGTTCTCAATTTCAAAAGTATCCTATTTTAGAGCAATTTGACTGACTGTTTTATGTTGTTTGTCTGACTTGACACATATCCGAGTCAGATTGCTGATATTGTCGAGATATTTTTCCTCGCGATCGAACTTCTGGCTATTTTTCCTCGCGATCGAACTTCTGGCAAACATGCCAGCGGAATCTTATTGGCGGATCCTTCACTCAACGTTTTAGTCACAAAGCAGCGTCTGTCATTAACGAGCGTTCTCAGAAATTTAAAAGCCAAAACATGAGCTTATTATTTCCATTTTAAAAATATTCTTGTGTGTTTCACTGTCTCAGGTTGCGCACAGCTGCTTTACACTGCTTTTCCTTTTATTAAAATATTCACTTTACTAAACAATTCCGTACTTCAATGAATGAAACGATTGCTCGATTAACACATACAAATCATTTCTAGGTTTAAATGGCGTTTGTTAACGCGCGAAAGCGCATTTGCGTTCATTTGTTCATTTCTGAGTGTGGATTTAGAAACTGTGTTGAAGCAAGCGCTTTAAAGTTTTCTGTAATACCTTTTTTTCAAGAAAATCATAAGACATATTATGTAAGTGATAATATCAGTAAATATTCAATACACTTAGCATAAAATGGCCGATTGTGAATAAACATTTAAGGTATGCAATCTGTACAATAAGAGTTTTCAAATGTTGTTAATATACCGATATTTATGTGACGTTCTTATCACTAATAAATGAAAAATGAAGAAATTATTATTAATAAAACAGAGTATTTTAAATATAGTATTGAAAGTAATGGTAGCACTGTAATAAAAACAAAGAGAAGAGAATTGCCCAATAATATTGTTAGGAGATGAAAAAACGAAGAGAATTTGAGAAAGAGGATAAAATGAAAGAACATTTGAGAAAGAGGAGAGAAGGAAGGGAAAAAATGAGAGAAAATCTCGTATGCAGAAGAGAGCACAACGTAGAATGGAACGAAAAGAGGAACGGAAACGAGCGATCGGCTTTTGAAGCGCACGCTTCACGAAAGCGAACACAAGGGCAAAGGAAGCTATCGACTTTAATTTCCATTCGAGCTGACACAGTCGACAATGACTGGAGTCTCATTTTACAAGACCCCTTGGGGAATACTTTTTTCATAAGCGCAAACCGCTTTCCAATCTCATTCCGAGAGATGCCTAGGAACGATACTCAATTAGACATTCAACACAGCGCGAGGCGACGCGCTCTGCATTGTAGGAGTTTCCTCGGGGCGTAAAATCACAGTATGACGTCGGCTATCGTATTGATTGCGATGGAATTATCGTGTGATCTTGTGTACAAGCCTTGTACAATGCATTTACTGCACTTATCTCCTATTTACTGCGACCCGTTCAATTTCCTGTCTTACTCCTAATAATAATTTATTTAAAAATTTCTACTATTTGTTTTTCGCCTGCCCCGGTTTAATTCAGTATTTATGTCTATTATCGAATTTATTTTTACCTCCATTAGTTTTAGAATGTAATCGTTCGAAGGTCAGAGAAACATTTATACATATATGAGTCGGTAGAGTTGCCCGTACGTGAATTCAAGGATGATAATGTACCTAGAGAATTTCTATTATGAATTTGAATTACATAAAATCAAGAAAACATGTTCATTTTTCCGAAAAACATTAGAATTTTGTTTCAACCATTTTTACTTTCTCGTACACATACGTATATACGGAGTAATGCACGAAGTATAGAGAACGTTATGTAATGCTGCGGAAAATCGATTTCGAGATTTAAACGGAAATACACTTTTTGGGATCCCCTGAAACCGTTTTTTCAAAACGTCCGTCCGTCTGTCCGTCCATCTGTGAACTCTACTAGCACCTAAATCGTCCGTAAGATTTTTTCCAAATTGAAGAATCCCCTGTCCATCTACCTCTAGTTGAACCTTTGAAATTTTGGAAAACCTTGTTTAAAATTTGGGGGTACTTTACATGAAGACCTCGGACATTTTCAAAATTTTCTCAAAAACGACTTCAATGTTTTTCTTTAAAATTTCTTGTAAGGATTAGAGGAAAATACACTGATAAAGGTTGCTTAGGTCTAATTCTCACGGTTCACCCCAATTTTCGAAAATTGCAAAAGTCTGCATTTCTACGGCATCTTCCTGCAACTACAAAATTGAAGACATAGATACTTCCATCAAATGAATTTGTTGTCCATAAATAGTTTTTTCATAAAGGTTTTAGTTGTCTTCGTGCAATAGTGTGTGCAATATATGCCATTTTTATAAAATAACAAAACAAGATTTTCCCCAAAATGGCTCCAAATTTTTTCTTCAAATTTGTGCTATGGATAGTGCTAAATGTACTGCATAAGATGCCATAAACGCTTTAATGCTCTATTCTTTTGTTTTTCAAAAATTAAGTAAAAATGATTTTTCTCTCCCGTCGGTAATGCTTATTTTAGAGACAACTTCTTCATATTACATGCACATGTGCTTTAAATGTCAAATAAAGCTTCTTGAATACTTAACAGTTTTCTGTGAAAATGAGCTCACATTTTCAGAAACGCTCGAACGCCTTTTTCTAAAAAATGTCTCCAAATGTTTTCTTCAAATTTGTCCAATGGATAATGCTAATTGCACTGTTTAATTTGATGACAATTTCATTTTGGTATATTCTTTTGTTTTTTCAAAAATTACACAATTGTTTATTTTTAGACCTCGAACACCGTTTCCAATACGTACATTACATTCGTGAGTAGAAGAGCTTTAAATGACTTTAAATAAGGTTTTTCAAAAACATAATAATTTCCTGTGAAAAAAAGTTTCAAAAGGAAAAAATTCAAGCAGTTTTTAAGAAAATGGAGATTCAGCGCTACTATAAATGCGAAATTTGAACTTTTTTTCACAGGAAACTGTTGGGTTTTTGAAAAACTTGATTTAAAGTAATTTAAAGCACGTTTACTCACAAATTTGAATAATGCATACCAATAAATTGCAATGCGCATATTAACGGCGTGAGAAATATTTCAATAAAATTACAATTGTGTATTTTTTTAAAAATAGAAGAATACACTGAAATGTACTCTATGTCATATTAAACAGTGCAATTACCTCTGTCCGTTAGAAAACAAGAAGAAAAACATTGGAGCCCTTTTTGAGAAAATCTTGTTTTTGTTATTTTTTAAATTGCATGCACTTTGTTTTAAATATTGCAGGAAAACTACTAAAATTTCCAAAAAATCTACATGAAAAATCAAGAAAGATCAAAAGAACTAGTTAATTAATAGTACTTTTATGAAGGTCATAAAGATGTTTTTCATTAAAGTAATAAAAATTTTAGTAGTTTTCTTGCAATAGTGCGTGCAATATTTGGACTTTAAAAAAATTACAAAAACTTTTACAATTACAAAAAAGATTTTCTCAAAAATGACTCGAAAGTTCTTCTTTAAATGTTTGGTGGGTTGATTGCCAAACGAACCTTATACGATGGAAAACAACATATTTCTTTATTCTTTTGTTTTTAACCCATTAATGCCAAAGTTTTTTTTCTTGAAATTTTTCTTTAATATTTTAATATGTAAATATTATTGTTCCAAAAACGACATTACATGAAAATTTGAAAAGTTACGTTGTTCATTTTTCATCATTTTGGTGCCCCGTTAATGAGGCAATGGGCATTGACGGGAAGGGTATTTTTATTTTGTAATAAAATAGCTGTAAGTAATAAAATGCTGTATAAATATTATTAAAATGAAAGGTAAATTATATAGAATTAGAGAGAAGATAATGAAATATATTTTTAGAATAAAAAGCAAGAAATAAACTAATGGGCTATTCTGTATGGAACTTTTGGAAGCAATTCACATGACATCCGACATTGCACTTCATGCATTTTTTAATGTATTTTTGTGACAATTTGCGTACCGTATCTGTGTTTCATTTTTAATAAGATAGTGGTTTAATCCATCCAAACACACATCAATTGGCACCCTCTTCTTGCATTACTATGGAGTTCTTCCTTGCCGAGGACGAATTTCAGTATATTTTGCAGGTTTGTCTGCACGATCTGTCGAGTAAATGCAAGTAAATCAATATCATTTCCCTTCTTTTTAGGCGACATTCTGTACACTTGTCACGTGTTATTAATTGTGACGTTCAATAAGAAGTTAATCAGAGCCCAGTACTGCCCAATTTTTATTCGGAATATTAATTCTGTAGGCAGCAATATTTTGATCGATACGATCAACTCCGCCCATATACAAATTGTATTTTTCAATACATGCTGGTTTTTGGATCATGATCTTTTTCTTCTCAGCTGCACTTCATCTCTTTGCTTGACATAGTGGTTGAATCCCGCCACATGTTGACGTATCGGTTACTCGAGCATAACTTCCTCGGGGCATTTTCTTCAATTGATCAGGCAGGATAAGAGGTGCTTTGCAAGTGCGATTTGCGCGAATTGTCCCTGTAGCATCATAGCCAATTTCCTTAAGCCGTATAAAAAACTGGAAAGACGTAAAAAAATATCCATAAAAAGATGGCATGTCTTCCCTGAGGCAGTTCTGATAACAAATCCATCACTACTGACCCTCCTACTCCCAATTCCGGAATCTAATTGCCAGTCAAGGCTCCCTGATAAGGCTCTCCTTGAATTATGTAGCCCAGGCGAGTACACAAACACCACAGCTTGTATCCGAATGTTACCGGTTTTCCTTGGATATGTTTCGAGCAATGCCTATGGCACCATGGCCTCGTCAGTACTTCTTCAATAATTCTTCTTGAGAGAAGAAAGCTAGCCAGCGCTCATTTAGCATAGACCAAAGAGGTCTTACTTTACTGTCGAGGTTTCCATTGTCGGACACATGAAAATAATGTAGAATCTCCTCAAATCTATTCCGAGACATTGCATTTGAATCCGCAAGATTGTGACAATCAGTTGCAGTTTCCCAATACATTCTTCTTCGCTGTACTACACAGTATCCACTCAAAAGAAGAATTGCAAGAAACACGCGAATCTCATTTTCAGTAACATTGAAATTTTTGTTTTCCTTTTCTTTTGCATAGTTATTGGTAGAATTTGTAACATGTTATAATTTCATCATCGATAAATTGTTCAAAAATCTCACAAGCAGAATTATTCTCTGAATAAGTAAGACGTTCCCAGACACGCTCGTGATGTCGAGGGATATCCGTTTTCCTCCAATTGAATTCAACTGAAGACGGTTTTCCGCGTTTTAGATTATACGAACGAACCCAAATATTTTCGGAACTTTATAAATGTATTACCTCACCTGGGTCTGCATGGACAACTCTTTCTTTAGTTATTCCTTCATCATTTATTATTTACAGTACAAGTGGTAGTACAAGTGGCGATTCCTCCCAGCTGATTTCCAGAGAGATGATTTATGTAACCTGAAGGGAAGTTTTCATCGTCGCTATCACCTTCGATTTCATCAGCATTTTCAGGAGGTTCAATGTGTATAGCAGCTTCTATTAACTGCTCAACAGCTTCTAACAAGCTCGCAATTTCATTAACAGTCAACCTAAAGGCAGAATATAAGACCATAATGCTACCCTAACCATTCGTGACAATTGCCCCATGAATGGAGCATCTATATTAAATTCTTAACATACAAATTATGGATATTTATATCGGAATAATAAGGTTAATTCAAAAGCATCTTTTAGAATAATATTGATTTACGTAAGGTTCAATAAATAGAATACAGAAATAACGTACCTCTCAGAGCGCGACATAATGACAGAAATTTCCACAGAAGCTCAACGCTAAATCTCGGCAGTTAAACGGCCATCAGACGTACCATGTCGTTGGACTAAACAACAATGCCTACTCTAAAATTTAAAAATGAAAGCTCTCAGAAATTGCTATTCACAAGAAAAATATAAATACTTTTATTGACCGCCCCAATAATGGGGCAATGGGCAATAATGGGTTAAAAAATACTCAAACGTAATTTTTTTAATCGTCTCTCACGTCGACAATACTTACACTAGAGGCAATATCTTCACATTATTGTATTTATGAGTACATGTTCTTTAAATAATGTCAAATAAAGTTTCTCGAAAACTCAAGAGTTTTCTGTGAAAATGACTTCAAAATTCTTCATTTTCAGAAACGCTCAAACGCCATTTTCTCAAAAATTGCTCCACACCATTTCTTCGAATTTTTCCAATAGATAGTGATAATTGCACTGTTTAATATGACGTAATATTTTAAAAAACAAACAAACAAAAGAATATACCAAAATGAACCACCAGTATCCGTTGCAAAAATAGAATGATTACTCTCTGCTCATAGAATGATTATTCTCTACTAGCAATCTTGTCAAGACACCGCACGCTTCCCGTACACTACACTCAACACGGTTTAAAATTAGGTAGGTTGACAGCGCTCGATAATTTTGAAGCGCAGAATGGCTGCGGGCAGAGTAAGAGGTCACCAAAAGCATTTCTAAATATGGAGTGCATGTCAGCCAACATCACTCGACGTTTGTTCGCATTGCCTGGGCAGGAGGTCACCTCGCTTATATCATTAGCGGCATCTTTCAAAGCAATTCCAAGAGGTTTTATTTCTTATCTCAAATAGTTTTGTGACTTGTATGTCTTCAATAGACGGAGACATCCTAAGTGAAACACATATGCAAGTTTTTTCATTTCTGATTGCCAGATGACGGTTTGTCATATGTCGGTTTGTGATATGCCAGATGTATTCGTGACTTGCGTCGGTTCTAATCTTCATCTAAAACCGTCCTTAGCGTCTATATGCATGTAGTTAAGTCGGAGTGTGAAGTCAGGGTAAGGCAAACGCTGATTGGTCCGCACAGACTTGACGAGGCATATATGCAGCTAAGGTCAAACTGTTTTGCAAGTGCTCCTATAACCAGTGTTTGGCGCTTTGGAGCACCCTAGAGTACAATTTAGCAATATAATAAAGATGTAATGTTGAAAATTGCAAAAGCAAGCTACCAGAGAGCGCCAACGCACACGGACACGACGGCAATGGGCGAACGCTATGCGAACAACGTTGCGTTGAGTTCAAATGGAATGAACAGACATACTTGCTCTTTGAGAACATCGTATTTTGAAGAAAACGAACATCGTAAACAATATCAAAGACGTTCAGTGTCCTAAAACATGAAATAAAAAACATTTATCAATAGGCCTCACAGCACCTCATCGCCTTAGTAATACTATGGTTAACGCGTGCGGGCGTGCGTGATAAAAGCAGTGCCCTAACAAATGTGCCACGGACCGGGCGCGATCTTTCTTTCCTCTTCCTTCACCTATACTTAAACCCTTCACCCCCTAAACTTAAACTTTTAAAACTTAAATCACACGTGTCGGGAGTTTTGAGCTTGTCCTGGGACCGGGAGAGATCTCTCTGGGCAGCAACTGATGTCACTGCAGTCCCTCTGACCGCGAGGTTCTAGGTTCGAGTCCCGACTGTGGTAGGATTTTCGACACTAGCGTGTCAGCTAGGTCGAATTCAGTCGCTGTCTGTAGGAGAATTCTACAAGCCGGCTGCTCTGATCGGTAGTTTTCCGTGGTTTCTTCGATCAACACCAGGAGAATGCCGAAGCAATACCCTAATAAACGGGCCACGGACCGCACGCGATCTTTTCTACCTCTTCCTAGTCCCATTCTCACTCCTTACACACATTTACACAAACAAGCACTACACCACCACAAATGTCGGGAGACCGGTCGTGGGCATAAAAATTGTCCCGGCTGGGGCATTGCCCCTATGATGGGAGATATCTGACGCCGCATTTCGCCATACATCGGGGGAAGATTACCGCCCTCTCCCGCGACAAAACATGCTCTACGTTTCCGAGAGTTTACCTTAGCTTAGCAAGGTGCCGAGCCCCGAATCATTAATGAACCAATCGGAGTGAGGCAAATGGCGCCGCGAACGCCTACTGTCGCCACATGCCGCGGGGTGCATGCGGCGCGACGACACATCGCCCTCGCCCTCGCCCTCGCCTCCTTCCCTCGCTTCCGTTACCTCCATCGATCAATTTATTTTAAATAATATTCCACGAAAAATTACGAATAAAAGAATTTACACAATAGAACGAAAAATATACTATAACGAATATTAATTATTAATTATAAGCCAATGCTTGGTTTGTAGACTTCTGTGACTGGTAAAGAACCTGTATCATAATAAAACATGTATCGTAATGAATATCAAACAAATATGTATCGTATGCAACTGGGTGCAGCCATCAAATTATGCATGCATTATACAATGAGAGTAGAAAACAAATTGTTTATTTTTTCTAGGGATCGAATCTTTGCAATTCTCTCATCGTCGTGTCGGCAATGACTGGCCGAGAAGCACAAGGATTCGTGCTCCCTCTTGGTGAATTTTCGATTCTAGTTATTCTTGGTCTAATTCATCCAACGTATGGAAGGGAATTCTATAGGACGATTCAGCCGGGTCGGTAGTTTTGACTGGTATTACTTCAATTGATTGATTGTTAGTGATTCCGAGCGCGTCAACTACTGAGGTCGTCAGTTCCGTAAGTGTAGTGCATGTTTTTTCATCGTGAGGTGGTTTTCCCCTACCGGATGGCGAGATCCGGCGCCGACCAACCATTGATGAGGGGGTTTTTCGCTAACCAGGACTCTCCCACCAGCGGGGCACTGCTCCAATCGGGACAAGCTCTAAGTTTCCGACCGGTCTCCCGGCATGTATGGTAGTGTAGTGCATATTAGTGTAAGTGTGTGTGCAAGGAGTGAGAATAGGAACAGGAGGAGTAAGGAAAGATCGCGCGCAATCCGTGGCTCGTTTGTGAGAGTACTGCTCTGGCATTTGCCTGATAGGTGACGGTACTGCTCCGGCATTCGCCGGAGAATCCATGGAAAACTACCAATCAGAGCAACCGGCCTCTATAATTCTCTTCCAAACAGAGACAGAATTCGACCTAGCTGAAATCCCTGTCGAAAATCCTCGGTTCTCGAACCTAGGACCTCCCGGTCAGAGACACTGCAGTGACATCAGTTGAAGCACTGAGCCACCGCTCCCGGTATATTTCTTAGATCAGTCCTAGTAAGCTAGCGGGAGCAATATCGTCAAACGTAGCCACGGTCCTCGATCCATTGTTCGTTTCTTTTCCTTGCCCTTAACTCTCCATTTACTATCAAAAGTGACATTTATGTACACTACTATACTACTATACAATGTGACTCCAATACTACAAACGTATGGCATGTTTGTTGACCACTCTCGCCCTCGTAGCTTCTATAGGCTGGAAGGAGATATCTGGAGAGGGAGATCATAAAGGGCAAAGGTTAAACGCCAGAACTCGCGCACCAATGGGGAAGGAACAGCGCCGCTCCCGAGATGTAACATGCATAACACTTACGGGACAAATGAGAACAATAGTTGACGTGCCCATAAAAGAATCATAAATACCTGTGCTTCTGTGGGTCTTACCTTGCCAATTTCCCAATAATATTTAATTAGATTTTCTCAGACGATGTAGACAGGTAACAAATGCTAAGCAACCCAAAACTATAGCCTTAGCGACCCTCAACCACTGGGAAATTTCCTCGCTAAACTATAGGCTTCTAGCTGCTTGTATCCGCCCGCCTCCTTGTAGCCGGTGACGAAGGCAAGGGTGACGCCTCGTCTACCTCCCGCGGGGCCGTCCATCGCCCTTCGTGCACCCTGCCCGCGCCCTGCCCGCCTACGCCCACCACGCCGCTCGCCTGCCGGCCGGCCGCGCGTCCAGCCTTCGTTAAAATTCAAACGCGTCGGTCAGAGCGCGCCCCATTGCGTTCATCCATAGTCATGGCTTCGGCCCCCAGGGGCGGCCCAATCGCGCTTCGGAAAGGATCCAGGCAGCGGCGAGGGTGAAAGACGAGCCAGGGAGCGGGCGGTTCGCCGAAATAAACGGCCAGGGGCGACCTCCGGAAATGGAGCGGCGACTCCTCCGGGGGACGTCGGGACGCCTGACGTCGGCTGGCGTCGGCCGCGCGCCGCGCGGCGTCGCGCGCAAATGAAATGCAAAATACCAAGTAAATAAAACCACCTCCCGGCGCTCTAATCCTTTAGATTAAAAAGGGACCCTGGTGCGATTTCCAGCCAAGAGAAATGGGATGGATAATTGAATAAATGTTCGGCTTTTGTTTCTGGATTTGATCTCGCTCAGCTAAACGGTTGTAACGGTGTCAGTATTTACACCACAGCTACTGTTATATTTTAGGGCAGTTGAAAATTCAATTCTTATAATAACTTTTAAGAAACAATAAATAAATTTCTGTTCTTTGTGATATGTAGACACAAAAGAGGAAATACTTATCTCGAACATTTTGACGAATATTCATATGAAACATAGAATATTCGCATTAAAAGAGAGTGGAAAATTGAGGCTATGACAGCTAACAGAGGGACGAAAATGTATACAGTTAGGCACAGAAAAACGGAAGCACAGGTATTGAGACAATAGTAAGAGGTAGAATGAGGGAGAGACACAGAAGGACGAGATGGAGAAAGAGAGAAAGACAGACAGAAGAAGATAGAGAAAGAAAACTAAACAAAGAAGCAAAGGATAAAAAGCAGAATCAAATCTTGTCACATTTATTTAAATGTTTTGTTTTAGTTTTTTAAGCTGAATGCGATATGAGAATTGAATTATTGTTACTGGTAAATGATCCTGTGAAGTATGATTTATACTTACGTGGAATAGCTCACCACGTGAGTTTTACGACAGCTTTCCCTCTTGCAGGAGGCCTTTTCCCGTTATGGGACACACTAGGCTCATTCATTCTTTTATATTGGTTAAATGTAGATTTGAAGAAGATATTTAACAGACTGCGAGAGTTACTGCAATGATATTTTTCTTTAGTTTTTTTACAACACAAATGTGATCTCATCAAAACTTCAATTCTTTACCGTTAGCTCTATATTTAAAAACCTAAAATATATAAATTTAAAATAAACTTTTTTCAGTTTAAGTAATGTATTTGCAAATTAATTATCCGATTATAGTTTTGATACAACAATTTATAACTCCTATATATCATAATAAATGCGTTCTGTGGGATACCGTGCTTGTCGAAGTAAAGTAATGTTGAATTTATTGGATACAGTTGCGAAAGATGCTTTAAAATGTGGACAGCAATTCAAATTTATTATAAATTCAATATTTTTTATAAATTAATCTGATTTGTCGCATTATTATTCAACAAACTATTTATACTTTCATCTTGATGTCTTTTAGAATTTCATCGACTTTCTCCTGTGTTTGTATTTAGCTATTCGGGAATCAGTTTACGTCGTTTGATAGTAGGAAACCTCAAATGAAATTCTTTATTCTATAGGTAGCCGTACGAATATTATTCACTGAAAAAAATTCTTCAAAACATTATTTTTAGAAAAATAAATGCAGGTAGGAAAGTTTCAATATTTATTCCTGAAACTCTCCTTGACATATTCATTTACTTATATACTAATTTACCTTTCTATTTCCCCATTTACCTTTACGTCTATCTATATATTTATCAATATACTTCTTTATTTAATATACGAAATAAACTGTTAAATTTAGAAAAAGAACAGAATTTTACACAATTTACATAAAAACACAATTTACAAAAAAAATATCAGCACAAAAAATAAATTGAGTGAGGCATTGAAATGGTTTATTCATACTTTAGTACTTTCATTTTCAGTTCATTTTAACGTATTGTTTAAGCCAATCCTAATACATTTAAATCATAATCGTTTAGAGATTTGCACATTGTTGATTATTTTTATTTATTTATTTCTTATCTGTTTCCTTGAAACTTCCAGCGAGAACAGAACGAAAACAGAACGAATTGATATTTTCATCACTACCTGCATCTATAAATGTATCGGATCTTTTAAAGTAATTGATTAGCATGTAGTTCGGAATTCCCCTACAACAATATTTTTAAAAAAAAACGATCTTTTTATTCTGCTGTTAAATACCTGTGTTCTCGACAAGCTACATGTCGCCGATGCTGCCAAGCTAGTCAACTCGAGCGAAGTTGGCAGTAAACCGTGTCTGAACAACTTAAGAAAGTTAGAATATTTTCCAGAACACGAAGAAAAGTATTTCTCGTGGATTTCTGTGTCTTTCAGCAGGGAAATTTCTGTGAGACTCCTTTCACCACCTTCCTCTGTCGCGCCCCGCCCATCCTCCCTCGGATGACGCGCGCGCCACTTGCAATGAACAAAGAAAGTTTCCCCCGTGCCCTCCTTCGCCCCCCCTCACTCACCAGCCCCTCCCCTCCCCCCTTCTACTTCACCCCCGACCCCGCCCCTTCCCCCCCCCTTTCATTGCCCGCCCCTCTTCTTTTTCGTCCTCCGTCCTCGCCTGTTCTCCGTCCCGTCCTGTTATGTCCCCACATCCACTAGAAACGTTAACTCGTCACCACTCCGACCCCACCCACTAGCCACACCATTCCCGCTCCGTTCTCACTCTCATACCCCCCCCTTCCTTCCCCGCTCATCTTAGTTTCCACCACATCCCCATCCCCAACGCCGCGTCCTGCCGCAACCCTGCCGCGGCGCCCTAATGGTGCGGAGGGGGGTGCGGGCTGGGCGGGGCGGGAGGGAGACGGCCGGGGCGGATGAACGCTCAATCTCGTCGCGCCGCGCCCACGCAACACCCCCTGGACATAGAAAACGCTGATTTGTGACGTCATCAAAGGTAGTCCGAACGTCGACAGCTGAGCAGTTTGAGTTATACTGGAAACCTAACTTCCTATGCGATTACTTTTCTGGAAAGGTATTACAAACAAAGATGTCCCAATTTAATGTTCACATCAGTGAAATTAAGTATTTTATTGTTTTCAAGAGATATCATAAGAAATTCGTTTTATCTACTTGATATTTACCTTCAAGGTTTTAAGTGTTTTCTCAAAATAATACGGCAGGGCTCAAGAACATACGGCGGATCTCCGAGCATTTAACATAATTACTAGGCATACAGTGAAAAGATAATAAAGGTAGGTTATATGTATATATCACAAAGTCCAGTCACATTTATTAGCATATTAACACAAATACAATATTATAAAATTACAAATTATCCAGTCAAATGTTTCAACTTACAACACTAGATAAACCTTTCATAAAGAATTTGGTCTTTGATCTAATTGGTATAATCAAAAAATATATTAACTGCGGTCAAGTCAGCATCTTAATTATGCGTTATGAATGAAAGCAATGAGAGAATTTGAATGAAGAAGGAAGTAATGGTGAGAAATGGTCAGAGGGAAAAATTGAAAAGGGAAAATTATTCAGAAATCTATGCGTTGATGTTTTATGATACAAAAACTTAACATAATAATTTAATAACAAAGATAGGTAAAATGAAATGGAGGTAAACAGAATAAGTGCAAAAGTCACACTAAAGCCAAAAAGAAAGGAAAAGTACGAAAGCACCTAATAAGCAGTAAAATAGGTATTAACCTACACAAAAAGAAAAGATTACAAAGAAAAAGTATCTAGAAAGAGGAGAAATAAAATAAAAACCAACTAGTGAGAACCCGTAAAAATTTGACGGTGATATCTGAGATAAATGTAAAATACTGTGCCCATCTTAATGTTCAAAAGACGTTGCATTTTGGAACGAAGATGTTCTATGATGTGGAGTTCCCAAAATTTTGAACACGTATGGCCCATGACCAGGTGGCAATGTAATATCGGCACCAAATTACACAAAAGAAAGGGAACTATTATACTGACGGTTATTATTTCTAAAGTTTTTTGATATGTCATTTACTATAAGCAACTCTTTGATTTCTTCTGGCATGTTGCTCGAAAGTTACCTTATTTTCCCATTTAAGCAATACAGAGTAAACTGATTTGCAGAATTTCTTTCACATGGTAAGTACAAATCAGAAAAAACTGAAATTTTATAGACAACGACCCAACAGAAAACGAAATGACCTCACTATCACGACACCTACGCAGACTTTCTCTTTCCCTGCGTCCAGTAAATGTACGTGTGCGTCTTTTGGGGCGCGTGGGCAAGGATTCGGAATTCGACATAACCTGTGAACAACTTCACTACTTCAGTACAACCGAGCAAAACTCACTGTCGTTCTCTACAAAATACACCACATAAGCAAATACATGCAAATACATCTCAACACCACAATGCAATTATTACCCTGAAACAAAATCTTGACGAATTGTAAACAAATCTCTACAATACAATAAAGCATCAAGTAGCGCCACCATAAAGCAGCCGCTCTTTGGAGAGAAACAATTGCCTTTTGATAAATGTACAATTAAAGAATGATTTAATTAATTAATTTACACCATAAATGTTGGTGAATGAACACAAAAAATATATGATGACACATGACACATTCTTTCATTTAAAGAAAACGAAGCCATGGCAGAATACCTTATTTTTTTAAATATATAGATGTAGTAATAATACGATACGCCTAACGCTCGATCCTGGACGTTAAAAACGCTCAAACGTCTACGGAAATAAATAAAATACAGGACGATATTGTTGAAAATTGTCCAAAGAGAAGAAAACGTGTGATTAGAGCAGTAAAATGGAAAGCAGCAATCCCAAAGGGACCATTCACAAATATTACAAAAAAGCATTAAAAATAATATATCAAAAGAACTAAATGATCATTGAAATACGGTCACTGCAGCACCTCTGACCGGGAGGTCCTAGGTTCGAGTCCTGACGGCGGCGGCAGGATTTTCGACACTAGCTTTTCAGCCAGGTCGAATTCAGTCGCTGTCTGGAGGATAATTCTAGCAGTCAGCTACTCTGATCGATAGTTTTCCGTGGTTTCTCCAATCAACACTAGGCGAATGCCGGAACAGTACCCTAACAAACGGGCCACGGACCGCGGGCCCGTTCATTATATCAGATTATCACATTATATTAGATCTTTCAAGCCCTACAAGCACTACACTACTTACTACAAGCACTTACACTAACTACTTTTACAAGCACTACACTACCACATATTCCGGGAGACTGGTCGGGAACTTAGAGCTTGTCCCGGCTGGGGCAGTGCCCAGCTGGTGGGAGAGTCTTGGTTAGGGGGAAACCCTGCTAGCCAACGGCAGGTCCGATCCGGATCTCGCCATCCGGCGGGGGATGATCATCGCCATCTCACGAAAAAACATGCACTACACTTACGGGACTAATGACCAACGTAGTTGACGCGCCCGGAAACACGAAAAAATCAATAAATTGAAATACGGTGTAAGAGTCAATGAACAAAAAGAACGCGGTAAAATAAACATAAAAGTAATAGAAATAATAGTGTGTATGGAAATCGAGCGCCAAAACTAAGCATGATTGGTGTCAACCAAAAGCATCAGGGCTGCCGCTAGAGCTGCATAAACCTCATTCCCTGCACCATTGGCGCGCAAACGCTGAGCCAGAGACGCAGCTTTGAGAAGCAGCAGAGTAGAGCTGCAGTATCACAGAAAAACTCAATTGGTATCATAAAAACAATTGCATCACGTCCAAAACGGTGCTGTTAGTTATACGAGGCAAGTTGTAAGGAATGCATATCTAACAATCAGTGATTTTCAAATATTGGCAAATAAGGAATAAGGGCATTAAATGGAGGAAAGAAAATGCTTTAAAACAAATTCCCTGAAGCAAAATATACATACGTTTATAAAGTTACACTCGTAGGTTTGCAACCAGACTTTCGTAAGAGCAGAATTATGAACTTTAGTGAAATGAAGGTCAATTTTTCAAATTTTAGTTTGTAATAGTCTGTAGTATTCTAAAATATATTTTAAGACTGTTTGGTTCACAAAATCCTTCAAATATTTGCAATGCTTTACCCCCAAACAGTTAAATTGTAATTGTACAAACTCGCGGAAATGATAAATGATCAACAACAACCTACCCTTGGTAGCCTAACAGACCACACTAAATCTCCAATATGGTGGCGTTGACGGCTGTCTGTCAGAACCACCAACTTCTGAATGCAAATATTTTACTCCGTCTCCCGACATTCAAATGGACGGATATTCGTAATGAATTGCACTACAGATTTGATACATCATTTTCTTTTTTCCCACACTCTCTTTCTTTTATTAGGTTTGGAGAGCTGAGAATAATACATTATTCTTCGTAAGTGATCAATTCGCAACAAATTATATGTATTTAACACATACGTATAATCATTATTTTGTAGTAAAAAATTCATGAAAATCCTGATATATTATGAATAGTTTGAAAATTTATTTTTCTTATATTAGTTTTCGATTTTACAATTATTTTTTTTAAAAAACCAAAACCAAGAAAATTTTTATATTAGTAACCAATCCAAATTTTATAAAAGGTATGGACATAAAAACAAATTACAAAAATTTTTAAATTTATCAAAAATCAAAATTTCAATTTAAAAGTGAGCATTGCTTCGGATTTTAAGACTAAATATGGTAGGATCTTCATTGAAAAGTAATATAATTTTGAATAACAGTTAAGTGTAACTTACCTGTAAGAGTCAACTGTATCAAATCTGGTTTCACTGTAAAGTGAATTCCAGCAATAGGACATCCAATTATTGAAAATAATGATTTTTAATACAAAAATATATTTAATATTAAAAGAATTATTTATGTAACACATTAATATGGCTAAAATAATTATATTTATTGCAAACAATTTTATAAGAAAAGCTTCAAAAATCTTCAAAAATACAATAATTTCTTTCAATTCTGAGACATCAAGAAATGATTAAGAAAGGCAGTTCACTACTTTTGTTTAATTTATTCAGACAATAAGAATTATATACTTGTTATAAACACAATAGTAATAAGAAACATTGCTCATATTGCTTAAGATGTGCTGTAATAAATTGAACGAAGAAGAGCTCATGGAGATAGTGATGATCAGGATAATAAAGATTATGATCATTTGCAAGCAGGTTAACGGGGCTTGATCAAAAGAATTTACAACTAGTTGTTTGCCAACGTTTCGGAAACTTTTATTTCCATCATCAGGCTAATATGAAAGAAATTGAAAACAACACTGTTCATGAATAATGTTACCAAAAACACACGCATGAGACAGAATTTTCTAAGTTTCAAAACTTATTACAATTTCCTTTATATATATTACATAAATATTACATACCTTGTAACATCGTGAACAACTCAACACCATTCACTGCACCATCCTCCATCTCAGGCACCTCACACGAAATGAGGGACACAACATCACCCTCACCACACCAACACACAGCATGACTGATTCCAGCAAGATGTTGGGTGGCGAGACGAGAATATATATCACACGCTAGCTTCCGGTGCGAGTTTACAATTAATCAAAAATAGAAAATGGGCTATTTTGGTTACTTCAATACAATTCTTACATTGAAGTGATATATAAATTACACATTTGTTTATTTCTACTTCCTTATATTTGTAAGATAAATTATCATATTATTAATATTATAACAATATAACATAAATAGCAAACAAATATTTTAGTCAGTACAGTACACTTAAAGAAACTCACCTAACAGCAGAAACTTCACAATTCACAGAATCAAATCTGACTTAGATGCATTTTATCCTGTTTTCCTTCTTTCCGTAAGCTAATATAAAAATTTATTATTGCCATTTGCAACGAACTTTGCAGGGAGGTAATCTTGTAAGGTTGTAAATTTGTACTGCGTGAGTTTATGGATTTTGCCATAGATATTTATAAAATTTGCACAAAATACTAGTAACTACTACTACTTGTACTACTCCTACTAGTATACTACTACTAGCAGTATACTAGTAAATACTACCAGTATTTAATAGTAAAACTATAAAAGAAAATGAATCACTAATTTAATACAATAACTACTAATTAAATAATTTCAAATAACTATATATTTTCCAAAATCTTCATTTTAAAAGTAATCATTAAAATCTGATGCAGTTTATTATACCCACACTAATTACTAATTATACAAGTATTAATGTAATTAACTAATAACTTTTAATTAAATGGTAACTGAACGTAGAAAATACAAATTTCACACTCTTTAATAACTCAATAAAAGTTAACCCAAATGTCGCAAGATAATCCCATTAATCACTAACTACTCTCGACAACAAATAACTAATAATAATTATAATTTAAAACCAAAAACAACTTTTTAAATAAGTTATTAAAAGCACAAGATATTACGGAACAAATCCAAGGAAAATCCCACGAATTAAAAAAACAAAAAAAAACTCAAGTCACAATGGTCACAAAGCATACGTTTTAGACAATCTTATTGACACAAGAGATGTTGGTAGAAACAAGGTAAAACCTTTGTTTTTGCTGCCAACTTACCTTCAGAACTGTTCCACCTTCATACATTACTTTCAGAAAATGAAATGAAGATATATATTCCTATAATGAATAAACGAATGCTATTACATTTATTGACACGGCAGTTCAAGAATTTTCACTTCTAGCTCGCCTCTTCACCAGGTGCACATTCAAATAAATGCGCAAATTTGTGGGAAATACTACAAAAGGTTTCAGTGCTCAGTACCACTCCTATCGAATAATAGTAACTAAGTTTAAACATATTATAATAATTTTACATGTATATGTTTAGTGATATGTCATTTCCGTTAATACATTATTAACTGTTATATATTTTAAATTAATTTTCTTCCTAATTAGAGAGTGTTACGCAAAGATTATATTTGGTGCAAATTTTGAAGAGTTTAACCAGTTAGGTATGTGTGTTACGGTGCCCGCATAGTACGAAATACAAAATTAAAGAAATGGGTAAATTCAAAGCCAGCACCTACACAGCCAAAGCCACCGTCTGCACCATCCCCGTGGCGCTGATGCGTCGAGGACTGTGCGGGGCGCTTTTTGCTCCCGCGCCCGCAAACACAGCGCTCTCGCTGAGAGATCGACGCGGTGGCAAACACACGCCAGAGAACGCGCTTCCGAGAGCACTATTGACAGCGTCCTGTTTATTTGTATCCGAGTGCAACCGAGAGCGCGGAAACGTCGGCGGGCCGGACCGGCGGTGGCGAGAGACAACCTGAGTGATTCTAACAATTCTGTCACGAAGGGAGACAGGCCGAAGATATGAACTTATTTCACTTCGAACTCAACTGACTTGTAACACTTGACTTCAAGACTGCCATGCGACAGTTGATGTGACGCTGATACGACTACAAAATTAAATTTGTATTACGTACGGCGATTCATCAATAACGCAACGTAAGAATAGCAACAGATCTCACTGGACCAAAAGTCGCGAGTGAAGTATTCAATTAACGACATGCTCTCGGCGTAGAAAGTCGAGATCAACACGCGAGTTCTGGCGCCGCACACCGGCAACGTGAACGTGCCGAGCTGGCATCTCGGCGCCCACACACCTGCCGTTTTCCGGGACACAATGACCAGGCTGACGCCCGCTCGTGTCTAAAGAGAACCGCCCGCCAGCCGCCCAGTGTTCAGCTGCCCCAGCCGCCGCGCTGCCGACCGCCTTCCCCGACCCCGTCATGCAATGGCCTCGGCTATTAGAAACGAAAATATGCAACGAACTTGTAATTTATATAGTGCAATTAGCACAACCTATTGGAAAAAATTAAGAAATAATTTCCAGCCATTTTTGAGAAAATGCCGTTCGAACGTTATACTATTTCAATTTTGCACATTATTGTATTTATACGTACTACATTTGATTTAAATAATAATATATAGAATTTATCGAAAACTCAAAGTTTCATATGGAATTGAGCTGAAAATTCCATATTTTCTGAAACGCTTAGAAGCCATTTTCTAAAACCGGCTCCAATTTTTTCTTCAAAAACTCTTCAAACATATAGGGATATGTGCACTGTTTAATATGAGGTGAAGTTCATTTTCGTGTATTCTTTCGTTATTCCAAAATTTACACAAAGGTAATTTTTTTAAATATCTTTCATGGCGGTATTATGCAAATTTCCGTCCATTTGTATACATTATTGCATGGCGAGTGTAAGTGCTTCAAATGACGACAAATGAGAAATATGGACATATATACGTAGTATAGAGAACGTTATGAAATGCCGCGGAAAATCGATTTCGTGATTTCATCGAAAAAACACGTTTTAGTGTCCCCTGATACCGAAAAAGTGTATTTTTTCGAAATGTCTATCCGACAGTCAGTCCGTCCGTCTCTCTGTCCGCCTGTCCTCTGTCCGTCCATCCGTCTGTGAGCACCACTAGCGCCTAAACCGCGAGTAGAATTTTTTCAAAATTGAAGAAACCTCTGTCCATTTGGCTCTACTTGAAGCTTTAAAGTTTTGAAAAACATTCTTTAAAATATGGTGGTAATTTACATGAAGCCCCCAGATATTTTCAAAATTTTCTCAGAATTGGCCCCAAATTTTATTTTTAAATTTCTTGCGAGAATAGAGTAAAATACACTCATAAAGGAGACATAGGTCCGATTTTCACGGTCTACTTTGAATTTTCCAAAATTGCAAAAGTTTGGATTTTTCGGGCTCTTCCTACAACTGTACAATTGAAGACAGACTTTTCCTTCAAATAAATGTGTCCATAAATAGTTCTTTCATTAAGGTTAGGAATATTTATTTGAAAATGTTTGTTTTCTGCCTTAGTGCGTGCAATATTTGTAATTTTCCAAATTAACAAAAACAAGGTTTTCTCAAAAACGGCTCCAAATACTTTCTTTAAATTTTTCGTAGGTGTAGTGCCAAATGTACCCTATACTATTACATAAACGCCATATAGCTCTATTTTGTTTTTTCAAAAATTACAAAAATAAAATATTTTATACTTGCCTCTCAGGTCAATAATATTTACATTAGAGGGGATTTCTTCACATTATTATATTTATGAGAAAATGTGCTTTAAATAATGTTGCATAACGTTTCTGGAAATCTTAACAGATTGCTTACAAATAAAAGTATCCAAAGTTTTGTATGACAATCATTTATTTCAGCAATTGCACAACGTTTCGTAACTCGTTTTGTTACATCATCAGGTGCTAAACTTAGTGAGGGAACGCTATCCCATTGGTTATGTGGCATTAACTGAGTGAGAGTGTGGTATTTCGTAATGTTTCCTTGAATGTTCTGCTGTAGAGGTAATCCAATGGGATAGCGTTCCCTCACTAAGTTTAGCACCTGATGATGTAACAAAACGAGTTACGAAACGTTGTGCATTTGCTGAAATAAATTATTGTCATAAAAAACATTGGATACTTTTATTTGTAAACATATATTGACAAGCAAGAAGAAATGTTGATTTAACAGTTTGCTGTTAAAATGTGGTCAACAGTTTGCATTTTCAGAAACACCCAAACACCTTTCTTGCAAAAATGGCTCCAAATTTTTTCTTAAATTTTTTCCAATGGATAGTGCTAATTGCACTGTTAATTGGGGCGCAAAGTTCTTTCAGGTGTATTCTTTTGTTTTTCAAAAGCACAATTCAATATTACACAATTGTAATTTTTTTAAATATCTCCCACGCATATAATTTTTTAAATATCTCCCTAATATGCACATTTACCATGAATTTATATACATTTTTGCATTTGTGGGTAGAGCTGTTTGAAATGATTGTAGATGAAGTTTTTCGAAAACTCAATAGATTCCTGAGAAAGATAGCTTTAATTTTCGCATATTCAGTAATGTTTTATCCACATTTTTTAAAAAACGGCATCAAATTTTTCAATGATAATTTATATTTAGGACTGGGTCTAGACTCTTTTTTAATATTCTTGAAGTTATATTTCGGTTCTACTATTAGGAAACCGAAAAGTTGAGAAAATGCCAAAAAAATATACTTTGGCGATGATAGATGGCAGTTGTGAAGAGGATGGGGTAAAACCGTAAAGCCGGTCCACGCCAAGGAAATAAGAAACAGATTATTAGAAACCGAAATTACGAGAAAGTCAGTGCCATTCTGCAGCACTACTAGTTTATGTATAGGTAATTGTCACCCTGGCACTGAACGGCTCTACATGGTCATGGGATTACCACATATGAGGGCATCAACCTGTAGTGCACATCCAAAAGTGCTTTCAAAAGAAAATGGAAATATTAGGGAAGAATTTCTGAAGATGTCGCACAATGCCATCAGAAAAGTTCATATGGATGTAAGTGAAAATACTGCGAGGCAGATATTATTGATATTTCTGTATCCTTAGGTGATGGTATTAAACATGATGGCATGATACATGGCATTAAATTGGCCACATACAATTGTTGTCATTGATGTTACGAGTTATCTCGTGAATTACCTTATTGCCTAAATATTGTGGTATATGTGAACAACAGGGTAGAAAATAAATGATATAGATGAATACCAAGAATGACAGAAAAGTCATAATTTAACAGGTGATTGTGAAAAAACTTTGCTGGTTGATCAAACACAATAGAAGTTGCGGCAGCTGAAGTGTTGTGGAAGAGGTCATTAGACTACAATTTCAGATACATCACAATGCTATCAGATGCAAATGTAAAAAATCCGCGCACACTTTATAAATGTATCTTTATATAGGCCTGATTATTCAATTCTGAAAGAAGAATGCAGCAATCATGTTGCAAAAAGATTGAAAACTGAACTGAAAAAAGTAATGGCAGATTGGAAAATAAAATGTGTCACTATAAGAGGGAAAATCGGCAGTGGAAATAATCGGCTTACTGGAACAAGGCTTCTCAGAGATTTGCGTTTTAGTTGTAATTACAATTATATTAATAAGGAGAAGAGTTTCAAATCGGCAGGACTATTAGATAACAAAATATGATCCTGTTCTAAGACTTCAATCATAGCAATCATACCAAATCAAAACAACATTATTCGCAAACACGTCCACATTGAAAACTCATTTTTATTAAATAAAGAAATAAAAAATTTGATTTTTTTCGCTTTTCCTCTAAATAAGCCACGTAAATGTTTGTGGCACTTTTTTCAAGTACGTTTTTTCTCTCTCTCACGCCCATTTACTACTAAAAAGAAAGCTAAGAAGGGGGACTAACATCCAGTAAACAATTAATGAGTTAGTAAGTTTTTGACAGTAGCTCTTGAAATAATCATTATCCCCGTTCTCCAATGCAGCTTATGCCATTGCTTTAGTCATTACTTTTATTTCGCACTTTTATATCCCATCAAACCCCTTTCAAATAACATTGCTTCGAAGTCATTCTCGAAGATCACGTTCTATTTTCTCAGACTGTTTACACTTCCAAACGACGCAACATTCTAGCTCATCTTTATTCCGCTCCAGCTGCGCCTGTACGACACCCCCGTCTCTTGAACCTAACTACAGAGCGCCCGTAGCCATTTCGCCCCCGCCTCGCCCCGCCTCCCTTGCCTATTTCGCCTGCAAAGCGAAAAATCAAACCGGCGCCGGCGGCGACCGAAGCGGCTTACCCGTGTTCCTTCTCATGGAAACGCGGCCACTGCGTGGCGCCAGAGGCAGAGCTGGGGAGGTGGACGTGCGGATGGAGATGAAGGTCAACGTGCTTCAGGGGAGGAGGCAGGTCGAGGTGAAGGGAAATTACGACGGAGATGAGGAGGGTGCGAGGACAATGGCGGCGATGATGGAGAAGGCAGAGTGGACACGGTAGAGGCGGGAGTCGAGCGACAGCGAGGTTGCAGCGGGGGCGGCAGCGGGAGCCGGCAGTGGGGATGGATGCGGCGTTGGCAATATTGGCGGAGAATGCGCAGTTGGGGGAAGGGAACGAGGGCTGGTGCAAGAGCGTGAGTGAACGAAATACCCGCCTCCTCTTTTGCCGGGGGTGGCGGTGCCCGCCCATCGGTGGCTTATTTGTTTCCCAGCAGCTCATATCAGCCCATAGGCTCGATTTTGCATGGATACGCGAAGGTCGAGTTTTATGTCTCCAAGGGAACTTGTGACTTTATTTTAGCGTTTTTCTTGTATGAATGATTAAGTTGGAGTGAGCAAATAATAAATTCCCAGAAAGGATGATTACATAAGTGCAATAAAGCTTCTAAAAATCCGTAATTACTTTTATAATAATAGTCACGGCTCGCCTGCATCACACTAATTAAGAATAACAAATAAAATGCTCTTGTTTAGTACTTCAGTGATTTAAATATATCGACAAAAACAATATTTGTTAGTGCTGCAATAATGAACTTCTGTATATAAGAATAAAAGGTACAACCGTTTTTCATATACCAAGATTATAAAAGAAATTGCTGTACGAAAACACAAATATTTAAGCAAATATTTAATGACGGGCGGACACACTCTTGGAGCCTTGCTGTTATCCGCTGACGTGACGTGGAAATCTGTGTAAGTGTTCGTGTCTGAGAGTGTGTTTGTGTATTCACGGGTGCGTTTGCACCCATGGGCGTAAATAGGTAATCGAAATGACTAAACGTCGACGGTAACAGACTAACCACAACCCCTGCAGTTAATTTTACTAGTGAAAATCATATTTAGGCAAAAAATGACAGTTCAAAACTCAAGGAACATGAGAGAATACGATTAATGAAGATGGAGTCTTTGTACTGGAAAACTAGTCCAAACCACCACTGTAGTTGACTAGTCACTCTCTCAGAGAAGTTCTAAGGTTCGGGTCCCCATGGACGTAGGTTTTCGAGAATAGCCTTTAACTGGGACGCATATAGCCGCTGTCTGGAGGATAATTCTAGCAGCCGGCTGCTCTTATCGGTAGTTTTCAGTGATTTCTCCAACGAATATCAGGCGAATGTCAGAGCAGTACCTAAACAAATGGGCCACGGACCGCGAAAAGAATGGGGTAAATACCTAATGTGCTAATCCTTTTCATTTTCACGTAATTCATACATACATGGCAATATGAACCAGGATATCCTCAGGAACCTACTTTAATGCTACTGATCTTTCTTTTCGCGCATCAGAACTCAATAAATTAAATAGAACCGTTCTCTCGCCCCTCTTATGCACACTCCATTGCCACATCTACATCTAGTCCCTGTTCAACTCGCTTCGCCATCTACCTTCACAAGCACTTCTACTCTTCCGCCAAACATTACTAAATCACCTCCTCTTCTTGTCTGCTTTCTCCATCTTCACTCCCTACTCATGTCAAATAATGGAAAATACCAAAAATGATAGCCTCTATTTTACGTTCTAATGCTTTCATCATCCGTCCACCTTAACTCCTCCATATTGTCATCAACTTCAATTCCGTGTATTCTCCACATCCGCCTCACTTCTACCTCACACACTTTCAATATTTTCCTTACATTCCCTCCTCCCGCCTGTAACAGCCTCTTTCAGGCTCTACTGTACTCGTCCGACTCCCCCTGCTTACATCGCATGCCTCCCCCTCCACTCCACGTCCTCCGCCGCTGCCACCGGCGCGGGGTGCGTCAGGATGCGATGCGGCAACGCGCGAAACATTTCAATCGAGAATCCATCAAGAGCAGCTTGGGCGCGGAATGGCGACCGGCTATTGGCGCGGAGCGATCGAGACCTCCCCCGAGCGATTCTCCGGCGCGTTATCTCCCGCCGCGTGCTCTTCAGCTTTTATTCACTCTGTGCCGCGCCACGACCCCCGGCTGACGGTAGCTCAGAGACAGCATTACGCTGACTCTGCAGCCACTCTGACAGGGAAGTCTTAAGGTTCAGGTTCCCGTTGTTGCGAATTTTTGAGAATAGCTAGTGAGCGGGGACATATCTAGCCGCTGTCTGGAGGAGAATTCTAGCAGCCGGCTGCTCTGATCAGTAATTTGCAGTCCAACCAACATCAGGCGAATGTCAGAGCAGTACCCTAACAAATGAACCATGAACCGCGCGCAATCTTCCCTTCCTCTTCCTTCTCCTATCTTCTCGCCTTACACACACTTACATGTCCTATATTAGCACGCGTCAGGAGACCAGTCGGGAGCTTAGAGCTTTTCTCGGCTGGAGAGATACCCTACTGAGGGGAGGTACCTGGATGGGGAAATCATTCACAAGCCGACGTATAGGTCTGCGTCGTATCCCGCCATCGAGGAGGGGAGGAACATTACCATCTTCCAAAATAAAGCACTGACGGGACTAATAACCACAGGAATTGTGCGCGGAAACAATCAATCTCTCAATCCGCACGGCTTCTCCACCACACGAGGCACTAGTTGAGCCACGCAGGTGAGAAGCCTCTGCGGGATAAGGAGAAGAATCACTCACATTGGCTCCAAACGCATTCTTCAATGAATGTGATTTTAATGTGTGGATTATAATATAGCAGTTGAAGGGAAGGTTCTGCTGAGCGGGTGCACGGCCATGGTATACTGAGGGTCTCATGTTGAATTTATAACTTGAGTATTTTATTAGAAGTTTGTAAATTGTGTGATGTATGCCACAAGAGAGTGTTAGTAGTTTGTGTTAAGCGCAAATAGCAAGATTGATAAGTTGGAAACTGAACTTCATGTACGTGAATGTATTGAAAATTTACCTTCAGAGCGAACCAAATATAATAATAAAATATGCATCTTGTTTGAAAAAGCGGTGACAATTTATTGAAAAAGGAACATCACTACCTTCTGAACAAAATCATATGAGCATTAAAATTAATTGGTTGACGTACAACTCATTCCTTTGCAACTGGTGGACAGTCGATAGGACTTGTACTAAAGTTCTGAGACACGTAACAGCAAGCAAGGCATTTCGGCACTCTGAGACAGTTGATACGGCCTACTGCACGGCGTTAATTGGACTGTGCAGTCCCCAGCGCCGCTCATTTCTTGTTTAAAGGAGCTGTATCCACTTATTTGTTGAGGGAAGGAGATGCTTAATTTTGGCCGAGATAAGTCATCTAACTATTTAAAATAAATTTGACGAATGTAGATCTTTATTCTCCGCATCGTCTGTGGGGAGTAAAGTGCTGATAACCGAAGTAACACAGGCAGTGAGTTTCCGTTCTCGAAGACGGCCCACTGCATTGCGCCAAGTTGACTCCGCAGTCCCCAGCGCCGCTCATCACCCTGTCGAAGCGCGAGCCCGACAGCCGTCCTCCGCGCGACAACCCCGCCGCCGATATTCCGGCGCGCGCGAATCGTCCGGAGCCGATTCCATCGGAAGCAATCGGCAGCCGGAGACGAGGTGTGCGGGCGCCTTAACGCGCTGGCGGGCGGCAAAGCGTGAACGACAGCGCTCAGGGGTGCCCGGCACGGATGCCAAATTTGCGGAGGATAATTTGTCCCAGTGTTGGGCGGATTTTAGAAAGTATAATATACACTTTTCCTATATGAATGTGGTTTCAGGGGCTAATGTAGTTAGCTCTAAGTGAACACGGACACTACGAAAATCACTTATCTCAAGAGCCCTACAAAATCGATTCCGGTTGATCCCACAAACGTACTGACAAATCAGATAAAGTTGTGTTTGCAGTAATGCTTTTTTATATAAACTAATGGTCAGATGAATATATTAATGTCTTTTTCGCATTAGATAGTGAAATATCGCTTCTATTTGTGACTTAGCTGCGTTAAGAATCAGATCAAGCAAACATGAAGATTCGTGCGTACAATATTAGTATGCTTGACTTTACATGGATGAAGGTGTCAATGTAAAAGTGAACTATTCATCACTCGCATTTCTTCTTTTTTAATATTTACTCAGTTGTGATTGTGTCGGATCCAATTGTACAATTTATTATATTACTGGTGTATTTTATGTATAGTATTTTCGCAATGTATATATTGATCGTAATGTGAACATAAATTCTGGGCATAGGGAGTGAAGAAGAATTTCAGTTCAAAGAGGACTAGAAATGATCATACAGACGTCTTATAATAATAATTCGAATTTCTTTTTAATATTCCTCTTTCCTTTAGTGCTTACGTTTGCCTAATCAAACACTTTATTTATTACTTTGCTTTAGAACTTTAACCATTAAATTTCCACTGCCTAGTAATAGAACATTACGTAGATTTGTTGCACTCAGAAATTAATGAAGAACGCAAAGATATATGTGAAAGACTAGAAATTATTCACGTATTATAATGGACATTACAAGTAATGATAAGTGTAAAGAAAGTAATTTGTAAATGAAAGTAAATACGACGATAGCAACAATGGAGGCAGGAATGATTGCAAAGACTTGCACACATGAACAGTAATATAAGAGAATGCGCATGTAAACAACAACGGGGAAAATAAACAATATTGTGACAGATTTAAGTAACATAATGGACACGTGAGCGAAATTCCGTTCCAAATGAAAATATTCCAATAAAATGTTTCGACAAGAATCAAGAGAGAGATATATGAAACGATAACACAAGTGGCCAATGGGAATTTAGATAATATTCGAGTTATCGAATGAGATGCGCAGTAGAAACGTATTTGCGTGTTAGTTGCGCAATATTCTAAAAACAATGGACAGACGGACATGATGAACGCACAGGCGTAGATCCGGTGATGGTCGGAGGTAGAGTCGAGGCAGGATGATTTTTCGTTATTGTTGAAGTGAAGTCAGGACTTACAATTTTCACGCGATAGTGGTCAACGGGAATGATTGCGTTATGAATTAGGAAGGAATGTTTGACTAGAATTATCAGGGAATTTCGGAAGTAAATGTGGAAATATTAGTGCGCGTAAAAAACACAGAAATTTTTGTGTGGAATATCAGCAAGATGGAGATGAAACGAACCATGAACCTCTGAATAGAGAAAAGTTTTCCAGATCCCACATCGGAAATAATAAAAAATAGCATACGTAAAATTACACCGCCGAGAACCTGAATAGGCGGCCTATCGGGCCTGCAAAATAAAATTTATCATGACTGTATCATTTCGACATAACTAATGATAGTAAAGGGGTAAAAAGGGAAAGACAAATTAATTTATGATATTCGGTTTGAATACAAATAGGTTGAAGTAAGACACGGTTCAGTATTTGTTACAAATAAGTCAAATATTTTTCAAGGGGTACTGTAATATAAATCGCTTCGTCAGCTTCGTGAGTGACCTCTGTGAAAGTAATTTGATTGGGCAGCAAATCCTCTAGAATCAAATGGTACTATGGAGGAAACAGCACCAATGTTCGCAATCAGATACACAACCACAAAGCAGCTTAGCGCATATCGTGCAGTTGCTTTATCCATGTTATGATCCTGCCAACACGTCGGCCGCATTCCGCACCCCAGGCTATGGACGTGCATGTCGCTGCATTACGTGAAAAAAAGTTGTTTGTTGCTTTAATTTTTACTGCAGCAAATCCATTTACCTGTAGCAGTATACATTTATAAATGTCCGGCCGTATCAGGGATTAATTTAATGTTTTGATAGAATTGGGATGTGCCATCGATGGGTGGAGATATATTTGCCCAAACAGACAGATTCTCAGAACCATTTTTTAACTACCGCAACTATCAATGCTGTTTTTCGTCTTTATTGTCTTTTCACTACAGTATTGTAAATATCTTACAATTTTCATTTTACGTACGAAATTCTCTTATCCAGAAAACGACTATTGTTTTGAACAGGGATTATGAATGTCGGTTGAAGAGTATTCAAAGAGAAAATTAACTTACTTTGTTGCGGATTTCTCTTGGCATTTCTACAACTATCTGCAAATATTCTTGTCAGCGTGTTTTAATTTCCCGGAGAAGCCACATTTTTGAGAGCAGGAATCCCGATCTCGTTTCGCTTACCTGCAACAAAAGAAACAAGGATGATGTGAAAACACTATCTACGGACAAATAAACATGTAAAGTTGAAATCCAATGAAATATTTACATTTTAAAACGTCATAGCGTGAATCTAAATCAAATTATACTAATGTAAATAGTCTTGAGAACGTAAATAATAGATTTATGTACATAAATTGTAGATTTGTTCTGATACTTATGTAATGTACTTTGACTTATGCATCCGCTATTCAATTTACAATTGTAGTTACATTTGACAGTTAATATTACACATTAGTACAACCATTGTTCGTCTAGATTTAGAAGCAAACTAGTATCCAAGAAAAATCACTAATTTCTTCTTCTAGCTACAGCACTTCTCATCAATTGTACAGGTAGTAAATGAAATGACACAAATGAGGTCTGCTACATCAAAAGACAAATTTAAGCACATGGTTGTCGAGAATTTAAATTTACTGGAATATGTCAGTTTCGCGATTTGGAATAGAAGTACTGGAACAAACCTTATAAAGGTCTGATCTCTGATTTTGCGACCACCATACCCTTTTTCCATTCAAGAAACCTACTAATGCACCATAATTTACAGACAAAATAATGATGTCCGGTTCGTTGCTGAATTATTCCATAGCCAATTCAAAAGATTTTTACCAAGGCGTACCCGAATCGTGCGTCACCTAGATCTGGTAGACCATTCGCAGCTAATTTTTCAACACCTGAGCAGCTTTTATTGGGTGAACCACATAGAAGAATACATAATTCTCACATACAGATACACTATCCTCGAACTTTATCAGTTTAATACTTTTAAAATCATCTTAATTTTCTTCTTCATCTTCTTCTTCACTTACTTATTCTTCATAAAATCTTTCTGTGGCAAGTTCTTTCCCTGGGACTTTGCAAAACCTTGCCCTCCCTCTTTATATTAGAAACCGGGGTTGGATTAATTGATAAGTGATTCCCGATACTGAGGTCAGTAGTCCCGTAAGTGTAGTCACAGTGATGACTGGCGAGATTCTGCGCCATCTACATCGGCTTGCGGGGAATTTCCACAAGCAGGTATCTCCCACCAGCGTGGCACCTCCCCATCCGGGACAAGCTCTCAGCTCCCAACTGATCTTCCGACAAGTGTGGTAGTGTAGTGCATGTGAGTGTACGTGTGTGTAAGGAGTGATGAGAGGTCAAGATAGAAGAAGGAAAGATCGCGCGCGGTCCAGGTTCCATTTGTTAGGTTTCTGCTCCGGCATTCAAACTACCTATCAGAACAGCCAACCGCTAGCATTCTCTTACAGACAGCGGCATAATTCGACCTAGCTGGTATGATAGTGTCGAAAATCCTGCCACAGTGGGCTTCGTTCCCTGAAACCATCTTCGCCGGTCAGTGGTTGCAACTTGTGAAGCTGGTTCTGGTCACCCCTGCCCCGACGAGTGGGTGCGGAGCTCGATGCGTGCCTGCTGCATTGTTGCCGCTCTCCAACGCATTTCCCGGGAGGGCTTTGGCTGCGAAGCGCCTCCCCCCCCCCGCCCCGTCCCACCCTCGGCGCGCCGGCTGACGCTTTTGTGCAGGCGGAGCGGCGTCGGATGCGAAAGTCAACACAAGGCGAAATAAATGTATCAAAATGTGTTTTCCTTTCTACAACGTTGTGTAACTAAAACAGAATATATATTTTGGGGGATTTGGTAACTGAAGCCACGATCTAGGGAAGCGGGGATAAGGAGGAACGATAATACAAATCCAAGGGGCCTTGGGTAAACATATTTGTTAGACTCGTTTCTGAGTAAATAGCGGAATAATATTATTTGCAAGCGTTGTGCGAAGAAAACGCAAGCATGTTTTATTTATTTGAATGCAACGAACTTATGTTACATCTATACTTTATCAGAGATATAGTGCACTTGATTTACCTGAAACATTTCAATATACATTTATACACATATACACATATTTGTATATACACATATACAAAAATAAAACTTATGTATTTTTATGGCATTTGCTACAAGTCTGTTCTATTTTTCTTGGCTGCATAGAGGTGATCGTTCCCTCTCTCCTCCCAAATTCAGCATCATGGACTCTTCATTCTACTCCAACGTCTCCTTCCTTCACCTTCTTCAGATCTCTCTCAGCTTTCTCTTTCTCCTTCCTCTCTAGTTAATATGCTGCGACTGGATTCCCAGAACCTTACATTTCCAGAAACCTAACATTTCATTACAATATCTCAGCTTAACACACGTTCAGTCTAATGGCTTCTTTTTTTTATCAAGATTCGCTATTATTTTTCTCATTTTAGCACATCTTCATTTCTTACGCCATCCATCTACAAGACATTATCCAATCACCCCAACCTTGCTTCTCAATCACTACCATCTTTTCTGACTCCTTTCAGAATTGTGAAAATGTCGCATGCGTATAATACACTCCATACAAAGTATTTCACCAATATTTTACCTCCCAACATCTTTTTCCTTTGTACTTTTTCCTATTCTTCCTAAGGATTTACTTCGATAAGGCTATTCTTATTTGCATTTTATTTTCACTACTCCTTTCTTCAGTGTAAAACATACGATAAGGTTGGATGAAGGTTTTTGACAAATTATAATAAATCGCGGCAGCAAATCATGGCGGATCCAAGGGGGCCGAGTGGGGGACATGCGAGCGCGAGTATTTATTCTTAAGCAGCATACCGAGCAAATGATATTTTTTCGAACTTTCTATTATATTCTTTTTAGATTTAGCTCTTCTGACCTGCTCTTCTGCGTCTCTATGCCGTAGCGTGGGTAGTCATTTACGAGTAGAAATTCGAAATTTATATCAAATTAAATTGATTCGAATAGAGTTAGAAGTAATTTTTCACAATAAAATTAAAGTAACAGTTTGATTTTCTGTGAAATTAAATCTTAATCTTAACATTATTACTATTTTTAGTGCGCAATACTTGGTGTTTAATATTGTAAAGCACAGTTCACAGGCAAGCGGTTCAAAGTTAGGATCCATAAAAAAAAATTTCACTTTTAAAACAATGATTTGCTAAGTGAGAAATGTTTGCACGAATACAGCTCGTTCTTGTAGCAAGATTACAATATAAACCTGTTCAATCTTCTCTTTTGTTACCATAACTAGTGTTGTACTTTCAGGATCCAGGTTACGATATTCAACCCAGAAATGTTTTCATTTATTTTAATTTGCACCGGCTATATACAATACAACTTTAACAGAAAAACAAAATGAACGAACATAAGAATTTCTTATATGATGGCATCCTTCCCGTACGGTGTTCAGGTTGGAGAAGATGGGAACCGAAGGCCTCAGTGGCGGTAGTAGGTGGGAGGACAGGGATCCGCCCTCGTCCGCCCTTCCTCCAGCGGGCGCCGGTTACTCCACGGGCGGTGGCACGTCGGGAGCAGCATGCAAGGCGGGACGCAGAAGGGACGCTCCGCTGCAGGGCTCGGGATTTTACCTCCACCTCCGGGCGTCCCCACACTCGCGGAGAATGGGACGGGGAAGGAGAGGGGGAGGAGCTGCGTCCCTCAACGAGCGGAGCGTAACCCCAAGCTCGCTTCTGATTGGGGGGTTACCACAACTTCAAGCATTTTCCTCATTTTCCAAGAACTTTGAAGCCTTCATATATCTTGGAAACTGTTATTAGATATAAATATAGATATCTAGCATTCATTGTAGATTTATTTTACTTCATTCCAATAAGTGATTTCGTAATTCGAATTCGTGATATTTTTTATCAAAAAATAATGTAATTTGTGTCAAGACTGGTACTTTATTTTGGATTCTTTTCAGAACAACAATAGAAATTGAGAAGAGTTCTACACTTTTAGTAACAATCTTCAAATATTTCTTTATCGACTGCTTTTTTAAGTTCCCAGTAATCGCATCTGGCAAAATCTCATCTCCGGAAGAAATTCACATTTCATTCGGCCAATCAAAAGCAATGAAACGCTAATAAACTGCCGCTTACACGCCGCTTGCTCGCAGCGTCAATTGTTCTAGTCTTATTTTAATCCGCAGATTGACCGCTGCGCGAATTCAGTCCTAAACCAATTCTTCGCCAATTACCACAACAATCTGTCCCATGAGAGGAGGCATTCGCGAGTAAGCATAGGGACATTGCAAAGGACGTGTTGGGGCAATAGAACAGAAGTGAAGGGAATGGGGAGGGGAAGTGGAAGATGGGAAGTTTGTGACATGGTGGCGTAAAGCTAATGATGTCAAAAGAACACAGGCGGTAAGTATGGAATGAACGTAACCGTTTGGGATGGGAGGTGAGGGTAAAAACTGTAGCGAGTCATGACAGAGTGGAGGTGGGATTGATGCTGAAGGGGGAGGCTATATAAAGTGGAGGTGAACAGGGATATGCATTGAAACGACGACAATGGAAGCCGAGATGGGCAATAAAACTAAATAGAAGGGATCTTCAGCAGAGACAAGAAGTTAAGTGATTTATGACCAAGGGGGTTGTTGCTGGGACAAGGTGGCGGGCAGAGGAAGAAGGAGCGTATGCGAGAGCGGAGAGTCAAGCAGAAGCTGTGACGAAACACAAGAAAGTGAAAGAGGTGGAAGTAGTGATACGGCACGCACAGGAGAATCTGAAGACTTGCAGGAGAGGCGAAAAGACAAAATTGATGGAGTGAACAGAGGTGGCAGAGGGAATGAAGGTAGGTTGAGAGAAAGAAAAGATACGGAGAGAAGTGAAGACAGGTTGGGGTCGGAAAGAAGATTGATTATTCCGGGAGCATCAATTGCTCTTATCATAAGCTCTGTAACGTTTTAACGCGGGAGGTGGATGAGAAGGTTCAGCGCCGATTTACACGCCGGTACGCGGGACTTTCCCCATCCAGCGAACTCCCCGCAGCGACCGCTGTCGCTGCCGGAACAAGCTAACTCTCGAGTGCTCTTCTGACGTGTGCTACTGTAGTGGACGTGGATTTTGTTTGTGTGTAAGGGATGAGGATAACACAAGGAAGAGGAAGGGAAGATCGCCCGTGCGGTCTGTGGCCTGTTTGTTAGGGTATTCGCCTGGCAGTGACATCAGTTGATGCCTGAGCCACTTCAATCGGTAGGGACGGTAGGGAGAATGAGAGGAGCAGAGGGAAGGTGGGGAGGAGAGGGGTTGGAGAACACTGGGAGATGGTTTAGAGAGGGAAAGAAGACGAGTGGAGACAGCACGGAAAGAAGGAGGGGGAAAAAAAGAGAAAGAAATGCAGAGAAGCGACGGAAAGAGGAGAGAGAAAAGCGGTAAATGGTGAGCGTGGAGGGAGGCGGTGGTGAAGAGGAAGTAGAGAGGAGGCCGTGACGCGGCAAGGGAGGTGGAAGCGCGTGGGCAGAGGCGGGTGCTGAGGCGGTGGCGGGGGGGGCGCGGCCGTTTGATTGAGCTGCTCAGTATGCATGGGCCCGCGCACGTGGCCGAGAATTAGCCCAGCGCCGCCGCTCAATCCCGCGCCCAATCTTCATATGAATATTCGAGCGGCAAAGGCGCGGGCGCGGCGCGGCGCGGCGCGGCGCCGGTGAACGGTGCATGGCGGCGGGGGCGACGTCTTTAGGGATGCTTGGCGGCGTTCAACTGCCGCCGACAACGCTGCGAAGGTGGCGGCGCGGCGCCCCGCTCTGGATGCCCCCCCCCCCGGTGTGGCGATCGGGGTGGGCGAGCGGAGTGGTAGTGCTGTTGATATTTGATGTACGAGTGTTGCCATTGGAGGAGAGACAGTTGAAAAGGGTCCCATGACTACGTATGCATGATGTCTTTTCTAGCAACTTGAAAAAGTCTATTATAATTTTTCGTTGTAATTAGGTAATATATAAAAATGTTTCTTTGGGGGGATGTTTCATTACTACACCTCATGTGAAATACTATAAAGAGCAAACAGAAAAGCACAAGAATAAGCATAATAAATATTGGTTTTACACTTAAACAATAACACATTTTCTGTTTTTAGGTCTAGTCATGCAAATTTGCCATTTGCGATCTGAATTTTCATAAAACTGCAGGATAATTTTAGAGATCTTAATGAAAAAAGGGATAAGTCATGATTATTAACGGCATTCGATGAAAAGTAAAATTATTTAAAAATAGTTAATAATACATTATCAATACAGCACATTACGACATCACGTGATATCGATATGCGTGAGTTACTACATCAGATACCTTTTCCAGCAGAGCACTACCTCAAACAGGACAAGCTTTCACCTTAGATTACAAAGGCATTGTCTGTCAGACGACGCAACGAGTGCCGAAAGCTTCCCTCAATCGCTGTTTCTGAAACTCTAGGTACCTTCATTCTGTGACTAGTCAGTGACATACATGTAACCTTGTACCCGTACCTATTTCTGGCATACCCCATTTTAACAGGACTCGCCTAGTAGACTACGTATTTGTAGTTACGTCTGTGATATTTTTAGTGAAATGCAGTGAACAATGAAATGCATCTAAAATATACACTTTAACGACGTGATATATTTAAAAAAATAAATTAATGTAATATTAAAAATCCAAAGAATACAACGAAATGGCGTTTATGATGTCTCAATACATTTACAATACATGATATATGATAAGAGTACAATACATTTAGCGTTGAAAAAGTTTGAAGAAAAAATTTTGAGCCATTTTGAAAAAAAAATTGAAAATGTCTTTCTTGCACACTACGTCCAAAATTAAAGAATGTCATTGAAAATCATAGAATTTCGAATGAGGCTTGGGTGGAACGCAGTATTCAGTTTGCAAACAACACTACGCATAGGGTAGGGACTAGGGTTGGGTACAGATTACAAGAACAGTGACAGCCAAATGGGCGGACGTTCCTTCATATCGAAAAATCGATTGACGGCAAAATGTCTCTCTGTCCATGTCTGTCGTTGTGCACAATGCTAGCACATAAACCGTTCGGCCGATTTTCTCCAAAATTGATATTCCCTAATAATTCAGGCTGATATCGCGACCCCTGGAATTTGAAACCGATTTTTCATTTTTGGGGAGAGGGTACTTTACATGAATTCCCTCAAACATTTCCAAAATTTGCAAAAGAAGCTGGGGCTAGTTCAATTTTAGGGTATTTTATAGAACAAATATACTATTAATAACGGAGTGTCTCAAGGATCTGTGCTTAGTGTACTACTATTCTTAATTGCCATAAATGATATCACGAACCATGTCCATTGACCAGTGAAAGTATACATATTTTGACAAATTATGTACTTGTGCTTGAATTTTATCGTACGTTCTGTGGTACATTGTAAATGCTGTATTTTGATTGTAGCTGCTAATGACGTGGTTGGTCACGCGACCAATTAAATAAAGCATAATTAAAAAATAAGAAAGAAAACTTTGCCGGAGAAAGTTTTTACAAAATATCCTGTACTACTTTGAACTTCTTTTATTAAAACATTAGGCCCGAAAGGTCCAAATTGTTTCTTATCGTCTTGAAGACCAGAGATTATTTTCATTTAAAGAATTTTTGGGGGGGTTCTTCACCGTGGTCGATCTAACGAACGTACTATCTTTTTTTTTTTTTTTTTTCTTTATTGCTTTTGTTGGATGTACATAGGTCAGTTTTAGTTTAAACTTTACATATGTTTGATTGGCTTACTTACTAACTTACATTTAAAACTTATTTCTAAGACTTAAATCTAACATAAGGTTGGGATGCCCTATTGGGTCCTCTATTCTGGTTCAAATTCGGAGAAGGTTTTGAGGAATATATTATAGGGGTATCTGTTTTTTATTCTGGTATGGTTCGGGTTTTAGCGAGTCTAAAGGTTGCAAGGGAAGAGATTTGAGGTAAATAATAATAAAAGTTGGTGGCTAAGTATGTGATATGATGTTCAATGAGTTCTAAGTTGAGTTCTTTGTGAAGCTGATGATTCGTGACAAACCACGGTGCATTGGTAATGGTTCTGAGAAATTGGTTCTGAATGATCTGTAATTTCTTTAGATTGGTTTTTGCGGAATTTATCCAGATGGGACAAGCATACAGCAGTAGCGGTCTTAGAATGGCTTTGTATATTGCAATTGAGGAATGATATGGTAATGGACTGTTTCTATAGATTAATGGTTTTAATTGCAGTAGTTTTATTTTAGCCTGTTTTATTTTTTCGTCTATGTGCTGTTTCCAATTTAGTTTAGTATCTAAGTTTAATCCAAGGTATTTAATAGGTTTGTTAGGGGGTACCAGTTTAGTTTATTGTTGTTTATTGTTAGGGGGTGGGGAAGGTATAGGGTCTTAGTGTGAATATTTTTGCTGCGGTTTTGGATGAATTTAGTTGTATTTTAAGTTCGGATGCCCAGCTATCGAGTAAGTTGAGGTATAGTTGTGTTCTATTTCTGATGTCAATGATAGAGTTGCCAGAAGAAAATATTGCTGTATCGTCCGCAAATTGGGCTATGTGAATATTCGTTAATTTAGGAAGATCTGCGACGTATAAGTTGAATAGTGTGGGTGAAAGTGGTGAGCCTTGGGGGAGTCCTGCGTTAATTAGTCTAGGGTTGGAGTGATGATTATTTACGTTCACTGAAAAAGTTCTATTGTTGAGAAAGCTATTGATAATTGATTTTATGTAGTATGGGGTGCCAATTTGTTTGATCTTGTACATTAATGCTTGGTGCCATGTCCGATCAAACGCCTGAGTGATATCTATGAATACGCCTATTGTGTGATGTTTTTCTGGAATGCTGTGTATGTGTTCGGATATTCTTAGTAACTGGTGTTGAGTAGACACTTTTTCCGTAAATCCAAATTGTTCTTTAGGAATTATTTTCGTTATGTGTAGGTAATTTTTTAATCTTTTAAGTATAATTTTCTCGAATATCTTTGATAAGGATGGTAATAGACTGATCGGACGATAGCTGTCAACGTTTGCAGGATTTTTATTCGGTTTGCAAATGGGAATAATAATAGCATGTTTCCAGGTATGCGGAAGTAATTTGTTCTGAGACACGAATTGTAGATGTTTGTGAGGGTAGCTATTGCTGAGGCAGGTAAATGTTTTAATACGGTATTATTTATATTGTCGTGCCCGGGGTGATTTTTAAGAGGCAGTTTATTAATAATTTTTTGATTTCAGAGGGTGAAATGTATTGTATTTTTTGGTGAGGTCCATATTCTTGTTCTGATGCTGATTTGGTTATAGTGATGTGTCCAGGATGGAAATTAGTGTTGTTGACAGTGAAAGTAAAATGTTGCAGTTTTTTGGGGGTAAGATTTTGATTATGTTTTTTTAGTCTCTTAACGATATTTGTTAATAGGTTTAGTTCCCTCTTAAGTTCAGGTGTTCTTAATCGGTACCAAAGTCTTCTAGTTTTGTTTTTTATTGAAATTGCTTTCAATATTTCTTTGGGTAGTATTTTATGTCTGGTTGTATTGAGCCGGGTGGAGTAGTTAATTGTTTTTAGAGTAGAGTGTATTATTTCGTTGAATTGAGAGATGGATTGGTCTATTTCCAACGGGGTATTTAATGTTTTTATTTGGGGTAAGGAATTTGTTACTGTTTGTTGAAATTTGTGCCAATTAATTTTTATTGAGTTTGGTTTAGGGGCGGGGGCGTGGTGCGGTATAAGTTGGTGTGTAGTAATAATTACCGGGATGTGATCAGAGCCAAGTTCGAAAGTAGGTGTAGAGTAGAATTTGATATTAGTATTTGTGGTGCCTATGTCAAGGATGTCCGAATTACGAGTACGATCTTGAGGGTGGTAGGTTGGCTCCGAGGGGGTGAGTATTCTTAGGTTTGAAATGTTTATTAGTTGAGCTAGGACTTTCCCGTTGTGATTATTATTTTGACACCCCCAGCTTACGTGTTTTGAATTAAGGTCACCCAATAGCAAAGTTTTCTCGGTAGGTTGAAATAAATTAGGAAAGTTTGCATTTATAATTTTGGCTGTGGGGGGCTTATAAGCTGTTATAATTTTCCATGGTTCGCTATTTATAAATATTTGGATAGCAACAGTTTCGATTCCTGGTGTGTCGGGTAGATTAATTTGGTGGTGATAAAGATAATTTTTGACCGCGATTAGTACCCCTCCTCCTCTATTTTCCGTTCGATCTGTTCTATAAGTGCTGTAACCTGGAATAAATAGTTTATTTTTTTTATTGAGGTGTGTTTCAGTTATGCATGTTACATCAATTTTATGATGATGCAGAAAATGAATTAGTTCTGTTTTTTTATTATTGATGCTATTGGAATTCCAATTCAAGATGGTTATTGGGTTGAGTTGACATTATTATTGCTTAGATAAGCGGGACAGATTTTGAATGGTGCTGATGATGGTAGGGATTAAAGAATTTATGAAATTAATGATGCATGAGGTGATTGAGTTGATTATTGTACTGATAATTGGATTGTTAGAGTCAGAATTATTTGGATGGGAAGAGGACTGGGAGTGGGTGTGAGAATTTTGTGAGTTGGATTGGGTTCGATTTTTGGAGTTTGAGATGTGGGTGAAGTTTCGGAGAGTACTGGGTAAGTTTGGGGTCTTAGAATTTGGTTGTTTTGAGGGTTTTCATTTCTATTAGTTTTGTTGCGTTCGTTGTTTTTTCTTTCAAGGATTTCTTTAAAATAAGAGCAATTTGGATTACGTATGTCCGCTCGATGATTTCCGTTGCAGTTCGCACAGAGTGGGGTTTTAGTTTTGTTGGGGCATGTCACAGAATAATGATTTCCGGCACAAAAGCACAATTAATAACATGATTGCAGTTATTCTTCGTGTGACCGTAATCTAAACATCTCTGACACTGCAAGGGACCTTGAGGTTTTCGACGTCTTTCTGTTTTCACACGATGATTGCATATTTGCGTTATTGCTAAAATTGTTTCTATTGGATCACCTCCGTTAAACTCGGCAGCACAACAGGAATTGGATTATTGTCTTTAGTAGTCTTGTAACTTTGGTGATTGATGGGTAGCGTTGTTTTAAATCTGAGAAGATTTCGGGTTCCGTAATTGACTGATGTATGTTTTTAAATACAACTGAATACTTTTTGTTAGATGGGTCTTTAAACGAGTGAAAATTTCTTTTTTAAATTTGAGTTTGCTACGAAAGCTGTAGATGTGTTGGCACTGATTTTAACTTTGTTGTTTTTTATGTCTGCTACGAAATTTTGGGTAACATTAATTTTTAATTCCTTGATAAAGTTATTAACTTGTTCGATGCGGGCTACAAATATTGGTGGGATTCTATTTGATACACTAATTTGATCTTGTTGATTTTAGATACTCGAACCTTGTGTCCTCGGGCATGGAGTCTTTACTAGCAAGTGGATGAAATCTGTTATTCACTAGCACGTTATATTGAAGGTCACTATCATCAGCAGATGGATCACTATAATTGCTGGATTCCGCACTTCTTTTTTTATTATTAAAATCATCAAGTTCACTGACTGACCTTTTTCTCACTGCGCCTGATGTTGAAGTTTGATGCTCCGTGCTGCTTGTAGCGCCTGTTGACTGAGCAGCCTCCGCGTTTCCTTGAGTGTTGGTCAGGGGCGGGCCATGCCGGGTACCACGTCCATGGCTTCCTCTGATGGCGGAACTTGCGGCGTCGGATTTTCCTCACCGTTGATGAAATTGTTGATGTCACTGTTGTGAAGCGTTTGCAGGGCTTGACTAATAGCATGCCCTATTGATGAGTTTGTGTCGCATGACAGACTGGTCACTACGAGCACCAGTCTTCGTTTCTACGCACTGCGGGAGCACAGTCACTCGGCACTATGTTCCCTGGTAGACGAACAAGCCGGGACTGAGCGCTAGCAAGGTAAGCACAGCGGAGCTGGGCACGTCCGCTCACCACCGCTGCTGAACGACGAATGGACGTACTATCTTAAATTTTATTATTCTGCGCTTCGTTTGAGGCGGTGTCAATATATAAAAATGGGGTGATTAAATTGAACCGTAGATCATTGTGATTACTTGATTTAAATGTATTTATGATGTAAAGTATATGTGAAAATTTCGAAATTACGAGGTAAGGCAACTCACGAGTGAGCAGCCGGAATTTTCCTAATTATTTTGATGTCAATTGCATATATTCTAATTACGTATTGATATTATTATCCAAGCGAATGTACGTAGTTTTGACAACGCTCCACGGGCAACAGTGCCTTGCTCGTTCCTTGGACATTCAACTAAGTTGAATTGCACATTTTCAAATAATAACTGAGGTGTTCGTAGCGCAGAAAATGCAATATCGCAATATTACGAAGCTATTTCTAAAACGCGAGAAATTATGTGCTGTTCGAATAATCACTAGTTTTGTGCAGCATTATATAATTTTCTCTATACTACGTTTAGTACTCCATAATACGTACGTATACGAGAAAGTAAAATGTGAAAGTTTGATTTGGAGTGGCCTGATGAGAGATCCAGCTGGGGTTGGCGTGGAGGAGGGAATATAGTGGAGTGGATTGTAAATATAATTGTTACGGTAATTATTTATTTAAGTCAAAAACGTCAAAAACTGTATGTCACGTATGGGGGAGGAAATAATCTGCCCACGCTTTCTTGAGTTTCAGAATCCCTTCCCAACAATTTAACTATTAATTGTTGAAAGATGAAAAAATTAAATAATAATAATAATAATAATAATAATAATAAATTTTAAAAAGCGAGAGATTAACATTTCAAAAACTAGATATTTTCGTTGCCGAATTATAGAAAACTTATTTTTAACGGTAAACGAACGAACAGATTTGATTTTTCTCTATTGTTAACAAAATAGAAACTCACCCTAAACTCTACTATCACTACAAGCAAAAGGAAAGCTCAACAAAACGTGTGCATAGTGAAGCTACATTTACGTTCACAAGCAAATCAAGGAGCCATCTCAGCATTTGCTTGATAGATCAGGGAAACTGGATAAAACTCCGACGGAGATGGGGGTCATTGACCCGGAAGCTGAAGTACATTACTTGTTACAGGCATTTAAGTCTTTTTCTTAATTATAGTAGTATAGGTAGAGGATTAGAGAAGCGGTAGAGGATAAATAGGACGACATCCACAGTGTGTATTTAAGGATAGTTTGGTGGTCGAGATCAGCTTACGGATTGCGGTAAATAGACTGTTTAGATAATGACGAATATTCACAGATTTTGAGGTTGACTCTTAACAAAGTGATTTAAACAAATTCATGAAAGCATCCACCTATTATTTTGTGCACGTAAATATTTTGCAAATGAATGTTGAATGAATTCTCTCTGACTCAGAGTGTCGGTAAAGACGTTAGGTGCTCTCATAGTTCGCAATGTCTCCCGACGAACGCAATTTTATTTACGTTTGCAATGTATTCATGACAAGGAAAGAAGGAGAGAAAATGCATTTTTAACGTGTAAAGATATGTGAGAGTGGTAGAATATATTTTTGTGGTAAAACTTTCCAATGGTCAGAAAAGAACAAGACTATTCTTTACCCGAAAATATCAGTCTATATTTATCCCGAAATCGACTGACCCGAGAATTGTGCGGATAGGTGTTACAGAAACCTTAGATTACAACGGCTGACGTTACAATGTCTGAGCGAAGAAATCGAATAAGCTACTGAGTAATTCTGTGGTGAACATTTGTTGCATCTCGTAAACACTATTTGTAGCAAGTAGCATTAAAATTATATTGAAATTGATGAAGTCTACGAAAAATGCTTTAAAATGACGGAAAAGGTACAAATGACTTATTAGGGAACAATGCAAAGAATTCCACATAAAATGGGTAATCTGCTAGTGCCTTAACATAAAATTAATGCCTGCCCTAAAAGGCATTGTTCTAAAGTGGTAAGAAAAATGACATTTCATTAAAATGCGCCCCCTAATCATTACCTACTCATTCCCTTGGAACCCAGGGAAATGGACGGAGCATAGAGTTTATCTAGGTTGAGCTGGTGGCCCACCAGGGCATGTACCAGAAGGGGTGGAAAAGAGTAAGCCGACGTCGAAATCGCTGACGATCTGCACACTCTAGAGGCTCTCCTCTAAGCAACGCTTCTGCAGGGATATCTCATTCAATAACGCTTAACCCAGGAGTGTTCGCAATAGATCTGTGAGATCCAAGGGGCGGCATTTTATGTTCCTGAATTATTGCCATTCATTAGTCGTCTGATATTTCATGCATTCCTTCTTCGCACTTTCCTGAGATCGCCTGCCCTTCATTTTTATCCTTTTGCTGAGTAATTTCCCGCGACTATATTGAAACTTGATCGCTCCGCTACAGATTATCTGTTATATAGATGGGTGCAATGGCGTCAGTGCATTGTGAGCTTGCCTGGCCTGAGCGATACGTATAATGGCATTATTTTCAACCGTGGCCAGCGGCGCCAACAAGCGCCTCTTCAGAAAACGTAATCATTTGTCTTATCTAAAATCAACTATCACACTTTCTTACCAAAGCGAAAGATGTGCAGCAGACGTCTGTAGGGAAAGGGAAAAAATTCCAACCTTGCTAAATCGAAAAAAAAGTACAAAGTCTTTCTGAATATTTTTGTGAAAAAGAAAAATATATATTTGTTTCTACATGCCAAAATAATTTTTGGAAATTGTGTTTAATATTATTTAAGATGATAATAAGATGTGTAATGAGTCTTCATCAATTTCTATCTTTCCCACCATAAGTACTCAGACAAGAATTCTGCAGTATTGTCATTAACAGATATTTACAGTATATTCATCAACATTACAGTATTACAGTATTAGTATTACAGTACACAGTACAACATTACAGTATTACAGTATTAAATTAACATATTACAACATTA